>CM046353.1:14284050-14985382 GCA_025403435.1 Artocarpus heterophyllus
CCTTTGCTAGTGGTTTTGATTTTATTTATATTCATAGAAATCTTTTGGTTTTAACCTTCGGTAACTTATACACAGATTCCCTCATAAAAAAATAAAACTTATATGTTTATATACTTGTAATATGTATTCACATGAAGCCCCATTTATACTGCTCATTATCAGTAAAATTTCTCTCTTTTTTCTAATCTATGAATGTAGGCACTTTGTCCATGTTAAATCTTCATCCTCTCTCCCATATTCTTTTATTTTGCTTATTCACTTTTATTAAATGGTACTTAGAATGGAGAACTGCCATCCTAAGTTCAAAATATACATTGCCGATATAAGGAAGTTGATGCTATCATTTTTATTATTATTTCTTTTAGTGAAGTTGATGCTGTGAATTTGGTGCCTGTGAAAAGCTTCACATACTTATTATTGCACTTCCCCATTTCGCCATATTCTCACAATTATTTGGCATACAAATTCTACCGAGTACTCCATGTCATTGATGACAAACATAGGTAGTGTATGGACATAGAAGAACCTTTTACCACTAGTACAACCTTACACAACGCATCTAAAAATGATTTAGGATTTAACTAGTTCAGTAATATGGAAAACCACTTTATATTTTGTGATCTATATTTAATTAAATCCAAGAAAAATGCATAATTTAGTATAGTTCACTAAAAGCTTAAAACTTTATTTACTAAGAAAAGGGAAAGAATTTTTAAGCAAAAAGTTTTTTTTTTTTATATATTCATTTTTAAAGAGAGGTAATTAGTACCCAAGAAGAGAAAATCCTTGATGATAGGAGAAGCAGTACTTTTGGAATTTAGCTCATATAGCTCATATGTCCTCTTTTTGTGTCCCCTAATAATATTATGTCAATTAAAATATCATGTTACTATGTAGGTAGTAATATGATATTTTAATTGATGTGATATGATATTATTGAAGGATATGAAAGAGGACAAAAAAAAAAAAGAAGACACAAGAGTCAGATTCGTACTATTGCTAGGCTGTGAGAGGATTTTGTTACCAAGTTTGGTAACGATGAGAATTAGAAAGGAAATAGGACACACAAGAATTCCATGTAATGGGTGGTCATGCAAGCATGACAACATGGAATAACAATACACAAATTAAAATTAAAATTAAAAGAGAGAGAATATAAAGAAAGAAGAGAGAGAGAAGGTAATAGAAGGAGTGGGAAGTGGGGGGAGCACCGCAGATTCCGTGGTTCCAGGCTTGCACTCCAATCATCTCTTACACAAATCGTTGAGGCAAAGTAATGGCCTTTTGCTTGCTTGCTTGTTTGCCTTCACACCCCCACCCCCTCCTTAATCTCTCTCTATATACCTCATTCTCTCTCTCTCTCTCTCTCTCTATATATATATATATATTATGTGCATATATTATATTATTTATATTATAACATGTGTATGAGGCTGTACTTTTGCTGTCGTATATAAATCTTTTCTTCAAGAAGACGTGTTAGTTCACTGTGTGACTGTTACTGACACGCGCCTTGGAAAGTTCTCCAACCATCACAAGAAAGAACATGCTTGATGCTTCCCTCCCTTGTTCTGTGGCGTCTTTCAACTCCTTTTGTTCGGGCGAAGTGTGTATATATATATATATATTATATATATTATATATCATAACTATAACTATATATTATGTGCCTTTGTCAAAACCGTATTATGTGAGAAATATAATTAATATTTCTTGTAAAGGAGGAAATATGATTTGAAGCCCTATATCAAATTATTGGATCTCAATTATCGAAGCTTAATAAGTTAAAGAAAAGAATATTTACATCTAATCATCTATGTTGTAACTTGTAAGGTAGTTGGAAGTTAAAAAATATATTTATTGTGGTACGTATGTGTAGTTTTCAGATTATTTGGACTACATAACTAGAATGGCTTGGTAACCAAATGTTTCTTTATACACTAGTTAAATTAAATATTAGATTGCTAACGTATGCAACTAGGTTAACCATGAATATGAACGTATGTATGTTCACACAGAAGCAATTATGTGACAAAATGTACAGTACCACTTAAGTTTTAACATGATATGTTAAATAAAATTTCAATTAAAAAAAACCCTTTTAAGTGTTTGAGTGAAATTGATCGTTAGAGAAATATTAAATTCACTTGCGAGTGTTGTAAATATATGATATGAGTTGTTCATTTAATTGGACCCTACCGAAACCAACAATCCATACGGTAAACACACAACACTAGCAAGTACTGCATTTCGCATTCCTCTTCTCGTTTCGTCGCAAATTAACAAGGAAATTGTGGTGTTAATTTGATGCTTTGGAAGGTGATATCATGATTCATGACCACAAATAGGTGATCAAATATAGGGCTAAGCTAGGTTCTTGTTTGAAGTGGCAAATGAAAAAGGAAGGTAGCACGCTGACAACGTGCAACCAAATGGGGGCAAGGGATAATATGATATATGGTGGTGAGAAGGGGGTTGTTTTCATTACGTGAAGTGCGTTGGCAAAGTGTGAGAAAGAGAGTGTGAAACGGACCCTTACCTTTTAACAACCTCTTCTCTCCTTCCTTTCTAAACTCTAAAATATCTCTCTCTCTCTCTCTTTCTCTTAATTTTTCCTCACATCTAATTTTATAACTTTTCCGTTACGCTCCTGTTTGTTTTTAGCTAATAAGCTCTTCATCTAATTGCTTAATTTGTGTGTTCCTAACCCAATTTACTAAAACTCCCTTTAATTAATCTTCTCTCTCTAGCCAAAAAACTTGTACTAAAAATACAACACACAAACTCCCCATTCCAACTAGACTATAACTATAAATATACCCTTTCAGTGGTTGGAAACTAAACAAAGAATATTGGAATTGGCAAAGAGAGAGAGACTAATTCACAGTTACTGTTCTATTGGGTGTCCTTTTGACTCCAAAAATCTAAACTAAGACAATTCTCATCACTCTTTCTCTCTCTCTCTCTCTCTCCCCTCTTTTTTCTTTAGTTTCTATATATACAATCCAAATCCATAGTCTCTCTTCCTTGCTTCCTCTCTACCCTTCAATCCTCTCTCTTTCATTCATCTCTCTGGCTTCACATTAACCATGGAAGGTGCAGCTCAAGAGGAGGTCAATACCACATCCAAAGATCACACCGTTGCTGTAAAGGGCAAGCGCACCAAGCGCCAAAGGCTGCAATCTCCTACCCCTTTTGCGGTCGCGGCCACCACGAATTCCTACGGCGGCGAAAACAAGAACAATAACCACAACAGCAGCAATAGCAACAACAGCAACAATATTAGCAACAACTCCTCGTCTCCGACGACTTCTGCCGAACTCCAAGACATAAGCACGGAAGAAGAGGAGGACATGGCCAACTGCCTAATCCTCCTCGCGCAAGGCCAGTCCCGCGCGCGGTCCTCAACATCCCTGAAGATGCAGCCTCCGATAGCCAACACGGAAGACGGTGGCGGGAGTAATTTTAAATACAACAGCCGGAAATTCTTAGAAGCGACGAATGCGTCCAGCGCAGGCAAGGCTCGGTATTATGTCTACGAGTGCAAGACATGTAGCCGAACTTTCCCTTCGTTCCAGGCCCTCGGCGGTCACCGAGCGAGCCACAAGAAGCCCAAGGCCATGGCTGAAATCGAGAAGAAGACTCAGTTATTTGCTTTACAGTCCGACGACGAAGATCAATCTCAATTAATTAAGAGCAACAATACTTATTCATCCACTGCGCTTTCTCTGCAATTGAGTAATAGGAGTTTGTATGGAATTGGTCATAACAATAACAATCACCACAACAACAAGTCGTCCATCAAGGTTCACGAGTGCTCGATTTGCGGTGCGGAGTTCACCTCCGGCCAGGCGTTGGGGGGGCACATGAGGCGACACCGTGTGCCGTTGGGGACTGCCATGGCCTCCGCTTCCGCCACTGCGTTGTCGTTGAGTACTGTTTCAGCTACTCCGTTAATGGCGTTAGAGGCTAATGAATATGATCATCAACAACAACAGCACAGTAAGAAAGCAAGAAATGTTTTGTTGTTGGATTTGGATCTCAATCTTCCGGCGCCGGAAGACGATCAACCGGAATCGAAATTCGGATTTGTTACTTCGAAGCAACAACAGCAACAGCAGCCGCAGCAGCAGCAACAACAACAACCGTCTCTTGTGTTCTCCGCACCGGCTTTGGTGGATTGTCATTACTAAGAAGGGAGAAAGAGGTTATTATTATTTTTTTAATTTTTGTATTTTTTCAACTGCTTATTATGTCCCACGATTGATCTCAAATTAAGTCACAGATTGATGTGAATTGTTATGATTACCATTTTTTTTATACACACTTTTCACAAATGCAAAGTTATAAGATTCTTTTCATTCTTTTTAGTATTGATCATGATCATCTTGGTGAGCAATTGTTAAATGGACTTTTTGATTCTTTTGTGTTATAAAAGGCTTTTAATTCATGAGAAGTGTATGATGGGGCATCCTCTTTTATGCTTTTCCAATTGGGCTTTTTGCCCCGATTGGCTTTGGCTCGTTCTTTCATTTTAGCCTAAAGAAAAGAATATCTACAAAAATAGAAAAAAAAAAAAGAAAAAAAAAAGGAGAAAAGTTTCATTGTTTCAACTACAAGAAAGCCTGCTGCTTTCTCTGTCTCTCTAATGTAAGTGACAAGAATACAATAAAAGTATAGAAAGGCAGTGGGTTTACTGCAATTCCCACATGAATCCACCTCTTGTTCCTTTTCTGTTTTTAATAGCAAGATGCCACTCTATAATTGCATCTACTTGGCTTCTTTTTTTTTTTTTTTTTTTTTTGCAATTTTCTTTGCTTGGATGGTCCACCTCTTGTTAGTTACTAGTACTAGCCTACCAAGTACACCTAAGCAATATGTGTAAATTATCCACTGCTTGATGACCCAAAAACCTTAGAATGTTTCCTAGTATATTGTCAAATCTTTGACTTTACTGACTTACATCTTTCTAGTAGGTGATTATATATATATATAGACACACACATATCTCTGTAATTAGCTAGATTTCTCACCTTAATTATATAAATTACTAATCGTAAGCTTACAATACTGAATTGAAGTTCTAACGTAAAACAGAATAACAAAATTATATACGTTATCCCTATTAATTAGTTGCTCATACTTATGTTCTAGAGGTTTTAAGAATTCATTTCTGAAAATCCAAAGTGCCAATTTGGTTTAATTTGTTAAGACTGTAAAGGGTAACGGATTAGATAGGTCCTTTGAAACAAAAAAAAGCATATTAATAGCATAAACTGTTATAAATCTATGCACTTAATGACAGATCAATGCAGCACAAAGTTGGCTACAAAAGTAATCACATGCATAATAAGGCAGGATAAAGAAGAGAAATTGAGCTTAATTTGTACCCCAAGCCTAGGCCTTGTATTAAGGCATTCTTAGCATCAATTAGCTGTTTTTAAGTAAGATTTAGTTGTCTATCAACCTCAAGCGCAAGAGAGAGAGAGAGAGAGAGAATTTTTAGGTTACTAGACGACTACGCCAAGTTGAGCAATTGTGCTATAAATTGGGGTTGGAAGAGTTAATTTGGTCAATTCTTTGAGAGTGAATAGGAGAGGAACTTTCAAGGTTAATGAGAGATAAATGTGACAGTTTTGGCTTGGACAATTTGTTGACTTAGTGCCAAAGCAAAATTGAATGGAACTTTAATATTTTATTCGTTAAATGTAAGCGCAAGATCATGGAAGATGCAATAAGTTTTTAATTTTCAAGCCTCAAATTAATTGTGTTTGTGCCTCCTCTATATGTGTGTTTGTGTCAAGAAATTTCAGAATTTTGCTTATGAACGGGACTCATAAATAAAAATGAAAGGTTGCATCACACAACGAAATGCGTATACTCCTTCAGTTACGTTCATAATACTACACCGATTAAGTAACTATTACCGTTAACCAAAAGAAAAATGTGAATGGATAAAGGTATCTTAGGAGAGAGTTTCATGGGGATAAATTGTTGGAGAATACATTGTTCCTTTTAATGACCTAAAAACTTTTGTGGCTAGCGGTGTCTTTTATGTGCACGTCTGGTGTTTAATACACTTGAAGCCTAAATATATAGTAGTTTGGAAATTTTATTTTTTGAAGGTAAATAAAGTTTCATTCCAACAAAGTGGGTTACAAATATAGCTGATCTTTAAATACAAGGTATGACCCTCAATACAGACTAAGACTATCGGTACAGTTTAATCACGCACTAGTCAAAGAGTGTAGTATATGCCAGAGGCCTGACTGAATGTGAATGCCCGAATAAATGGGGCACTTCAGCTCACAAACAAAGAGCATACATTACGCTCGTTAAAAGTCCCTTGACAGTTGATGGATGACAAGTAAACCATGGCCATATAATGTAGCATAAAGGTCACAACCACAAATAAAACCAATCACCGTCAAGAGTAGGCTCCAACAGGAAAGACACACAAAACTAATCGGTATATGGGAAAACCACCGCCCTATTTACACTGCCAACACAAAGCAAACAAACAAACGAGCCGTAAAAATGGGAAAATTATCTCCGTTATTACAAGAAACACTAAACTAAAACACAATGACAGAGCAAACCTAGAAACAGCTTGAGAAGACTCGGCCTTGCGTACACTTCATTAGGTACACTCCAAAAAACACTCGACCAATAGGCAACTAGAGACCTGCAAGACAAAACTGTGAAAGAAGCATATTGGCGCCAGAAAGCGAGGACCATGAGAAAAACATAGTTGCCAACTCCATCAAGACAAGTTCCATTGGACCACACAGTAGTATATACGTAATCCAAACATAAGAAAAAAAAATTACAACCAAACTGTAGTCCAACAAAATAAATCATAAAGCACGAATATAGCCTTATTATTACATGCGTTGGTAGCAAAACAAGTAAACGGCACAACTCACGAGCACCACGAGCAAACCAGCAGTAATCTACTCAGCTATGTACTATGAACCATAGTAACTTGTTTTATACACATGCATCACATTTGCATCATTTTTCAACACTTTTCATAAATAAATCCAAAAATATGCTCAATCTGAATTTTGTAAGTACAAAGTGATTTAATCTTGTGTATAATCTCACACAAATCATGTATGATCATATCTAGACATTTTTCTACCATTTTCAGATGTTGAAATCACAATTTAAATCCTTAACATTCACATGCATGAACATTTTGAACACCAAAAATTCCAAACGAAAACTTATTAATGTAAATAGAAATCTCAAGACACAAATTTTAAATCTATAAATCAGAAATAAACTTCGAAATTAAAAAATAAGTTGATTCACATAATTTCTACCCTTAGTTTGTTCGGATTCAAGGTCTGGAATGGTGGTTTGGCTTCTGGTTTGTCAATGGCAGCTTGTGTTTTGTTTTTGTTTTCCTGAGAGTTGAGCAGAAAATAGAGAAGGGAGAGAGAGCGTATGTGTGTGACGTGAGGGAAAGGGAAAAAGAGAGAGATAAGAGCTGGAAAATCTGAATGTTCTCAAGTGTAAAATTAGAAATTTGAGAGTTGATTTTAGGCCAAAACCATGGGGGCTCCTGGTTTTTTTAAAGGTGGGTTCAAGGTCTAAGTACTTCATGTGATTTGTGTCTGAGCGGGGCTATTTTGGGATTTTGAACATAGCCGGGCCTTGTTTCAATTATATTAAATAAGGAGAAATGGTGCAAATCAATTAAAGTTAATAAAATATTATCATAAAGATCATAAATTTATCTTAAATAAATTAATAATTGTTTGAAAAATAAAATAAAATAAAATAAGAAAATTGAAATTTAAAAAATAATTAATTAATTATTAAATTTTAATTAGACACACTAATTTTTATTTAGCACACTAATTTTGATTCATTAAATTGGGATCTTACAAGGAATCAATGATTTTTTTTCCTTTTGTTTTCTTTTTTTTAATGCTAAAGCATTTATCACCTTGGTTTTTTCTTTTTTGAGTCCAACAACTTTATGAAATCTATTATACATATTATATGTATAATATTCGGGCATCTACGATACGATACATCGTCAACGAGGAACCAAAACTTCACTTTTAGTATTTTGAAAAATGACTTGAAGAAAAAATTATTTTAGGTAAATGATTCTTTTTTTTTATAGTTTGTTGATCCCAAAAAATATTTTTTGGACATGAAAACGGTTTTAGTTTTTTTTCTTTTCACTCTGTTGAGATTCTTCTTCTTGTTACAGTTATTTTTGTTTTTTTCTAAAAAAATAAAACAATTTACTTACTTAAAAAAACGTATTTTTTTACCCAAAAAAAAGTCATTTTCTTAATTAAGGTTTTTTTTTTGCCCTTTTGTCAAATTCTCCCCTTTTTTTTTTAAGAGTCGGATCAATCTCACAGCTGCGAAGAGAGCAAGGGCAGTGAGTAGGCTCTGAAATGCTGTAACAGGAGCAACCATTTTTTGTAAAACTTACGTCGGAAGTCATCCAAGTTTGAGGACAGTCCGGTCTTTCAGTGAACTTCTGTGTCCAGCCAATGGTTCGCTGACACCTCACCACCTAATTAAAGCCGTTAGTAGAGAAAAAGCTGCTGTACCTCCAGTTAGTTCTTTCTCTTTCTTCTTGTACCTTTTTTCTTCTCCCTCTCTCCCTCGCTTTTCTCTCTTATTTCCCGCGAGTTTCTTTCTTTTTTATCCTGATCTGACCATCTTTTTTCTCTCTCTTGTGTTCTTTCTACTTAGAATTAGAGGAAGCAATGCAAAGGCCCATCTTTCAATTTCTCTCTCCTATTTTTTTTGCCTGTTGTAAATGAGGTTATTTTCAACCCTTTTTTCAGAGGCAAAAAAAAAACAAACAAACCTCTCTCTCTTCTTCCCCAGTATGAAACTCGATGGAGAACTAGAAGGTTTTGTGAGTCTAGCCCTGAAGAATGGTTGCAATGAAATTCCTTTGGCAAAAAAAATTGAAAGTTTGGATGCTTGATCAAATGGGTTTTTTTATTTATATGAAGATTGTCTTTTAAAAAAAAAAAAATTCTTGGTTCTGTGCTTGTCTTGATATGTATGAAAAAACCCAGCGGACATTCCTTCACGTAAAAAAAAAAAAAAAATTGAAGTTTTTGATGTTTGTTCAAATGGGTATTTTGATTTTTATCAAGATCGTCTTCCTTTTCCTTTCTCAGTATTTGCTTCGTGCAATAACCAAATTTCTCATAACTAAGAAGAGTGACAACAAGTAATAGGAGTTAAAAAAAAAAAGAAAAACGGTGGTACACAGTGACAACTGACAAATAAAGATAAGAGAGACAGAGATAGGATTATTGGAGGACAAAGCTGTTAACGGAGAACTTTTAGTTAACGACTTGACATGTCAATTTTTTATTGGATAGCAGAGTAATAGACAAAAAAAATTATAAAGTGTTTAGAAGGATGGTGGGAACCAATGGTGAGAATTATTTTTACTGTAGCATATGAAAATTTTATACAGTAGCATCTTTTTTTACTGTTACTGTATCATATGAGAGATTTATACTGTTTATAACTAAATTTGTAGTAAAAACTGAATGGTAAAAACCACTACTAAACACCCCCTTAGACAGATCTGGGTTTCGAGTTTTATGTTAGCCATTTGCAATATGGACCTCTCATTTAGTTACCTATTGGACTTTCACTTCTCTTACCATGATCTTTAATTTTATTCCTACCTTTTGTGTTGAGTGAATGTTTAAATTATGATTACTTTTGTTCCCGTTAAATTTTATAAAATCTAATTGTTTTTCATAACTTTCGTTTCTTGTATTTATTAAGATTGTTCAACAGTAACAAAATTAAATTTCATTTCTTTATCCATTGGTGTTTTCAACTAAACCAATGGTGCTTTCTTTCTTTTTCAACTTATGAAAAAGAACAGTAACTCTATCAAAATGAAAAACAAAGATGATGAAAACAGCCTCAAACTAAGTAATTCCAAGTTCTTAAAAAATGAGATGGAGGTGTCATGATTAACGATATCTTATTTGAACATGTCACTGAAAATATAACATCAACTTATGTTTAGCAAGAATTTCCTAATATAAGTGTGTTGGCAGGCAGGTTGAATACCCTGTTTTGTGGATTGCTGATGTTGGCCCCACATCGTCTGTAGGGTCGGGATGTTTGGGATGGATTGTAAGTTTGGGACGGTTTTTGCCAACCCTATTTAAAACTACTTTTAAAAAATACTAAAACTCTCGCTAATATTAAAATTCAGAGTTCAAAATGTAAAACAGTACTCTTCTTCTCTTTTAAAAGCTTTAATAAACCTGAATAAATTTAACACAACCCTGAACCTTATACTATTTCTACATTTTTTCTCAAACAGATCATAATTGGGATAGTTATTTCCTTTCCCGTAACATTACTGCCTCTTCTTAAAGGGATGTTAAAGTGTTGTTTTTGTTCTCACGCACCATCATTTTTTCATACTACAATTTACACAAATCATGGTACAATGACAATAATGTCCCCCAACCAGATTTTCTCACAATTAAAATATTAACACCACCCCTTGAAACCGGCTTCTCTTGGTTCCTCGCCACCTTAAAAGCCCCACTTGCATCATTTCAATATCATGAGCCTGACAAGATCTTCTTGGAAGATCTTCCAAGGATTTGGCACCGGATTTGGCGTAGAGGAGGCGTGAAGAGGGGAGTAACATGTCACTAAAGTATTGGTAACTATGTTGTACCGAAGCAATCGCCTATATATAAATACATTGGATTAAAATTTTACACTGTACCAAAAAAAAAGATTAGACTACGTTTTACTGTAGTGTAAGGTATTAGACTATGGTTACAAAAACGTAGTCTATGGAGGTGTAGTTAAAAGTCTCATTGTTTAGACTATGGTTTTTAACTGTAGTGTAATATCCTATAGGCTTGTTGATCTTTGGAACTTTAGACTACGCTTACGGAACCGTAGTCTATCTCTGAGCTGCTTAGACTGTGATTTGTATTAAACCGTAGTTATTATATTTAGCTTTTAAATAATTGAAAATTAGGCAGAATTTTTGGACTAATATTTTACAATAAAAAAAAATTAAATGGTCATAATTTTTACTGTTTTTCAATTGCCACAAAAGTAGTTCCACAATATAATCCCAAAATAATGCACATAATTTAAATCATAACACAATCCTAATTAATTAAATTTCAATTCATACACTTCCATCTTCAATTAACTTCAACTAAGGGACAAAAACATGAAATGAAGCCTTAAGTAAAAAGTGTTTGAAAGTAATTAGCCCACTCTCCGTGCAACACGTCTAGCTCTTGTTGAGTATAAGTATCTTTGTGATCAAACTGTAGGAAAAAATAAAAATTCTAGGTTAGTGGAAGGCAATACCATTACGAAGAAAATATATCATAACAATTACAAAGATGTGAACTCATACACACTTAACTTTTCACAAGTAGAGATTATATGCTTTACAACTATGTTCTTCATATGTTGAATTACAAAGTAGCCACATTCTTTACTTGTGGGCTGTCATAGGGCCTATAAAAATTATAAGTACAATTAATACAACCTTATATGTTTCTTAATTAGCAATTTAGATAAGAAATTTATGCGAACCTTAATAATCTCCCAAACTATATTTTTCCTTAAACTTTTTTCACATTTGGCATTGAAAATTTTTAGTCCACTATTAAGGAAAAGAACACATATATCACAAGATATATACATTAATTCCGAAAGACCATAATGTAGGGATAAAAAACTTATGTATTTATAATACCTTTTAAATTCTTTCCTAGTTTATGTCCAAGGGAGTCACAAAAATATATGATGTCATTTTAAGGGCCAAGTATCAATAGAGACTAGGGATTTCTTCAAAACAAAATGTATGAAGTTAGAGGGCACCCATCAATGAAAAATTTAATAACCACTTCACTCTTACTACTGCTTACCCTAAGATATATGGGGCGAGAAATAATTGATCAATGCAACAACCCTCTAATCTTCTTACAAGAGATTTTGCTCTATCTGAAGCTGAACCACAATAAAATGATATTTGTGCAGGATCCACAAAGGCACACATCTTATATAACTTTGCTTTTACAAGCTGGTTGCACAAGTAACTAATACAAAATAGATATTCAAGTGTTGAGTAAGTAATTCAAAGTCTACAAATTTCTTGCATAAAGACATATATTAAGAGAATTTTACTTACCTCATGTAAAACACAAGACAGTTGACAGATATATCAACCATGGAAGAGAATTGAATGATATCATCTCGGAGAAAATAGAGAATTTGATCAGTTCCAAAAACTCCTTGATCCAAGTTAAAGGGCACCGTCTTACTTTCATCCATATTGTTTTCAACATAATTTTACAAGAATGACAATGTCCATGGTACCTTCACATTCTTTTTCTTAACTTCTTAGTTGTTATCATCTTTAACTATTTTAAAAAGTATAATTAATACTACCAAAAAAAAGTATTATTGACAATTATAATAAAGTGCAGTGAAGTTGAAAGGTTAACTTATATTACCTTGGTTTCCTCAATAATAACCAAGTCCTTAGGCCATGCCACATGAGATCGAATAGCCTCTTTAATGGTGAAAAGTGCGTCCCGCATAGGTATTGGACGAAAGGCTTCTTGGTCTAGGCAAGAATCTACGCACACACGAATACTCACCTCACCTAATGTTACTCCATGCAAAACTAACTTGGGTTCATTACCATCAATCAATGTACCATGCCCAACAATGTTATCAACCGCGTTCATAGCCAACAAACATGGTTTACCCTAAAAACTAAAAACAATATTATCATCCAATCTTGACTAAAATAATGTAAAAAATAAAAAATGAAAAATAAATAAAAGACAAAAAATAAGATTCAATAATGAAATATTAAAAATACTTTCCAAATGTCCCTTTGTCCCAACAATGATAACCCTTGAGTGTCAAGTTCTTCTTTTTCTTCATTTTTGTATTGTCATTTCTCATTTGAGCAACTATTCTTCTCTGGCACATAAGAGGAGTACACTTCTTCTTCATTTTTGTATTCTTTCTTACTTTTGTTGTCATTGGCAGCTTCCTTCAACTTTTGTATTGTCCTTTGGAATCTTCCATCTTGATGTCTTACACTTCAGACATTTTGATTCATCTTTGTATTCCTTTCGATGCAAAATGCAACCCTTTGGGCATGCACGTATCTTTTCATATTGCATCCCCAACATGCATAATGTCTTCTTTGCTTCGTGCATGGATATAGGAAGCTCATTTCCTTTACGAAGCAAATCTAGCAATAGAGCCTACAAATCCGTAAAACTACGATCACTCCACCCATATCTTGCTTTCAAATTATACAATCTTACCAAAGACGATATTTTAGTAAAATATTTACAACCAGGATAAACGGGCTTTTCAACATCTACCAATAACTACACAAATTTCTCGGGATCACTTTTAAACTGATCATAAGTTGCTTGAACCATTTCTACAGTGTTAAATGCATCATTATAATCAAAAGAAAATTCTTTGTTGGATTCAACATGATTTGTATTTGTTTCTGTAGCAGTAGGTAGGTCTTCCCCATGCCATATCCAAGGGTCATAAGATTGATCAACACCATTGAAATAAAGATGCTCCTTTATCTTTTTAGCTTCATGCATCTGCATGTTGCTGCATTTTAGGCATGGACACTGCATAACATGCAGATTCTCTAGATAATGCAATGCAAAGTCTATGAAAGTTGTGACCCCTATTTCATATTCTTTTGTTCTTCTATCGGCAAACATCCAAGTCTTATCTATTCTATAATAGTAAATCAAAAAACAATACAAGGTGGAAAATAGTATTAATTAACTATGGTTTCAAAAGGCATGCGAGGCATGCATGATTATTAAAAATCTCATAAGAAACATAAGTCAAAGATATTAAAAATAAAATTCATCACATAAAAAAAATTAAAAACAAGTAAGTACAAAAAGGTATAAAAGAATAACTACAGATGGAGCCACCCCAACAAATAAAAATCTTAAGTGCATTACTCTTTTTTTAACACTAATTCTTCTTCTTTCAATTTAGTCTTATAAGCCACCGTCACACAGCACCCAAAAAAGAAAAGAAAAGAAAAGAAAAGAAAAGAAAAGGTCTCCATCTCCACCCCAATTAGTGTGTAAGTTCAAATATTCTATATTTATATCCAGTTATTATGAAGTTCAAAACAGCCTTGTAGGAGCATCGAACATCAATTTGTAGCAAAATTTCATATAACACTAGCCACAAAAAAGAAATGGAGGGTTTTTTTTTTTTTTTCCAAAGAATGTACCACACAACATAAGGCCAACAAAACCACAAAATGAAAAAAGAAGGCATCTTTTATGTGTAGCATAATGGTATAGTTTGAACATAACATTTTGTCCTTAAAACATTCTAAAGTTGCATATTGCTTAAGCTTATTTCAAATAAGATATAACAAATGGGAAAGGATTATGTTCTTTGCCTTTTAGAATCACACTTTTTTGAAAAAGTTATGTTGCTTTAGCAGATAGCAGTTCCAATCCTCAATAGAAAACAACAAAAATAAGCCAGAGCAGAAATGGAATCTTATTTCTTTAGACAAAAAATTGAAAATTTTCCATGCAAAGAAACAAATTTCCAACTAGTGAAAGAAAAAGGAGGAATTATTATCCAAGAAAAAGGATAACAAAAAGTCGTCCAAAAAAGTCAAGAGGTAAATGGTCTAGAATAATATGTATAAGAAATTACGTGAGCAATAGAATTTCAATAGTTGCACTCAAAATTATAGAGAACCCTACAGATTTCTTTGAAGGACAATACATTGATGAGTGGTCCCTAGCACAAGATCATCATAAAGACAACTAAAAGAATATAATGGCCAAGATCAGAGCAAAGGATGGGGAATGTAGACAAAAGCAAAAGGCCATAATTAGGTACAATAATAAATTATAATTCAAGAAAAAAAAAGAAATTGCAAAGAAAGACAGAAAGATCATTTCTTGTTTAATTTACTTGAACAACAAATAATATGACTTGCTTGATCTATGAAGAAATCAAAGTAATATCGAATCTGGTGGTAGATTAAATCAGATCAAACACTTGGAACCTAAAAATGCAAATCCTGCCACATTCACTCCTAAGCAGTACCTGCAAATCAATTTCATTATCAAAAAAAAAAAAATTAAACCTAGAAAAGATTAGACAAATGTCAGTCAAATTCTTTGAAGAAAACTATTAAGAGCAGAGGTTAAAGGACGACAAAATTATGTTACAGGTTTAAATAAAAGAAAACCAGTTTTATGTCCATATGAACAAGATGAATAAGATTTTTTAGGGCAAACCAAGAAAAGAAAAAAATAGAACATTCAAAACATAACTAAGGCCAAGAAATTCGTGAAAAGAACAAATGAGATTGATAGAGGAGAAAACAGGGATAAAAAAAGGAAAACAAAACCAAAAGCCTTAGGCATAACTATTTAATATATTCAATCCAAAGAAATTGAAAGAAAAAAACTGGAACACGATGATCTTGATTCTTGAAACATTTGGCTCCCATCCTAGTTCTCCTAGGACAAACAGAGAATAAGACAGGATTGCAAAAGTGGACGAAGAATAATACCTACACCTAATTGCAATTTGATTTGGATTTAAAGGTCAACAATGGTGTGCATGACGGGGGCGACGTCCATCAACAAAGGGAGCGACAGTCATCGGAAGAATGTGTATGGCCGTGATAAAGAGAGAGAAATGTTTGAGAGAGAGACGAAGAGAGCAACGAGAACTAAGAGGTGTTTTTTTTTTTTTTTTTAGAGGAAGAACAGGGACTCATCAACACTTGGGATTTGTGAGTGTGTTCTTGATAGATGAGAAGGGAAACAAAATTTATTTAGCACCCTTCTTCAATAAAACAACGCTTTTTTTTAGTGGTTTAACTACTGATTTGTGTTTGGGTAGTTAAATGGCCTTCTTTTAACTACATATCAATACACAACTGTAGTGTTAAGAGTTAAAGGCCTTTAAGGATTTGGGCCACAGATATAGTCTCTTATCTACCACTACGTTTTCCTTTTGAATTGTAGTTTATTTGCATCAACTCAATGTAGTCTATTCCTGTTTTTGTTGTAGTGTTAGAGAAGATAGATGTTCTTTTAAGAAAGTATTTCTTTAAAGTATCATAGAAGTTTGTTTGTTTGCTTGGTTGGCGAGTTGAAAAAGAAAAGACACTTTTTAAGTATAAGGATTTTTTTGATATTTTAAGAGGAGTGTAAATAAATGTCTTATTTAGTTCTAATGATTTTAACAAGGCCTATCTACTATAATTTCTCAAAATTTTATTCATAACAATAATAATAAATAATAACAACAGACCTTGTAAATACAAGTCATAGCCGAGAACACAAAAATTAGAAAGTCTCATGCAAACCTTACTAACAAATGCAGAGAACCTCTCCCACTCAGTTCCACGTATATATAAATATCTTATTGCGAACTCAATCCCATAACCATATCACCAAAAAAAAAAAAACCATGAATCAATCAAATCCCCGACGCCGACGACGCCGCAATAATTCCTTGCCCGAAGACGTGGAGATGCAGATCCTCTCAAAGCTGCCACCAAAATCCCAAAAGACTGCTATTCTCTCATCACCGCTGACTCTCACTTCATCTCTACTCACTTACAAAATCATTATCACTCCAACTCCTTTCAATTCTCTTTTCCAGTCGTCAGAGGCAAAAATCCCGACAATCGAAACACTTGTAGTATTGTGTTGCTGCGTGACGAGTCCAATATGGAAGAATTAGATACATCATATATCATCATAAATCCATATTTTGTTCATGATATGACGGTATTTTCTAATGGTTTAGTTTGTCTGCTTTATTCTTTAAAAATAATCCTATGGAACCCAGCAACAAGAAATTAATTAAACTTTAGGAATCTTTCAGAACCCACAGACAAATTTAGCCTTTGGTAGTATAAATTTTGGGTTCGACCCTCGTAATAAGGATTACAAGTTGCTTAGAATTATGGGACATTATAATTAAGGGGTACAACTTATAAGAAACTAGATTGACCTAAACATACTTCTACGAACTCAAATAGCATATAGATCAAACGCGGAATTAAAACAAAAGGATCAAAAACGTACCTCCTGTTATTATCGAAATAACACTGATTGGTTATGAAAGAATGTGTTTGTTTTCAGTTTTATGGCTCTTTTAAACCTTCGACAATCTCAAAACGATGGTGTATTTTTAAACTGAATGAGATTGTAGGCTTAGGGGACCTTATCAAATGATGTATTGTATTTATGCATGCTCTACCTAACACAGAGCCGTTCGAACATGCACAGATAGTGGGTAACTATTTCCTAAACGTTTTTGGAATGTTATGAGATGTTTATCTCATTCTTAAAATGATGGAAAGAACGTGGACTACATATTTGCTCTATTCATATCAGTTGTTACCTATTCTTAATGGGAAAAAAATAACGTTCTTCCACTTGGTCTATATATTCCATCATTTACCATAGTATGAAATAAAATACATGAATCATGGTGAAAGGTTCTTTAAAAACGAGTATTCTCTTCCATGTATCACAATGCATTATATCTCTTAAACACTAGCCCACATAACTTAATGAATAAACCTATGTATATTCTAGGTCCAAACATTAATGATATTTCTCAAAACAAATAAATGCGTGCACAAAAGAAAAACAAATATGGGAAAACATCATAATTAGAGTTCTTTTGAAAATAACATCTATTCTTACAATGAAAATCATACAAAGAAACTAAGTTCCAATCTATCTATATGGTCCTTAAATTTCAATAGTGGCATGCCTTTTGTCAAAGGATCAGCAATCATCAATCATCGATTCACTACTTAGTATTCAATAACCACTGTTTTCTCTTTAACACGATCCCTTATGGCCAAATACTTGATGTCGATATATTTACTTTGACTGTCACTCTTATTATTTTTAGCCATAAAAAATACAACTGCATTATTACAATGCATTCTCAACAACCTAGCAATCGAATCCACAACTCTAAGCCTTGAAATAGAACTCTTGATCTATACATCATACGAGGTAGCCTTAAAACAAGATACAAACTTAGCCTCCATAATGGAAGTGGCAATCAAAGTTTGCTTTGCACTCTTCCAAGATACAACTCCGCTAGCAAACATAAAAATATATCCAGATGTTGATTTTCATGAATCAACACAGCCAGTGTAGTCCGAATCAGAGTAATCAATCGCTTCCAAATTATCAATCTGTATGTACATAAACATATAGTCTTTAGCCCTTGAAGGTACTTCATCATCTTCTTTGCAGTTCTTTAGTGGTTTGTACTTAGATTACTCTGATATCTTCTGAACATCCCAATAGCAAATGCAATGTCAGGCTTTGTGCAGACCTAAGCATATATTAGACTTCTAATAGTAGAAGAAATGGAATGTTTTTCATTTGTTTCATTTCAAGATCATTCTTGGGGCACTGGTTCAAATTAAACTTGTCATCCTTCATAATGGGAGCTATACTTGGTGAACAATTTTTATTTGAAATCTCTTTAAAACCTTATTGATATAGATCTTTTGAGACAGACCTAAAATACCTCAAAATCTGTCTCTATAACATAAGATGTATCACCCATATCCTTCATGTCAAAGTTTATAAAGAGAAATTATTTCTATTTATGTAGCAAACCCTTATCATTAGTTACAAATAAAATGCCATCAACATATAGAATAAGGGAACAAAACTTACTCCTACCACCCTTCTAGTATATACATTGATCCATAATGTTCTCTCCAAATTCAAATGAAGAGATAACATCATAAAATTTCAAGTACCATTTACGCAAGGCTTGTTTCAATCCATATACAGATTTCTTGAACTTGCACACCAAATGCTCAACACCACTAGAGGAAAATCCTTCTGAATATTTTATATAAACCTCTTCTCGATCTCTGTTGAGACAAGCCATTTTCACATCTATTTGTTGCAACTCCAAGTCGAATTGTGCAACTAATGCCATAATGATGCAAAGTCAATCTTTCTTGCATACAAGAGAGAAGGTCTCCTTATAGTTGATTATTTCCTTTTAAGTGAATCCTTTAGCAAAGAGTCTTGCTTTTATATCTTTTAATGTTGCCCAATGAGTCTTTCTTTGTCCTAGAGACCCATTTACATCCTATCGCTTTTGTACTATCAGGCAACTTAACAAGTTCCCAGACTCCATTAGATGCCATAGAATTCAACTCATCTTTCATGGCATCATACCATAAATTTGATTCTTTTTAACTCATGGCTTGTGAAAATATTTCAAGATCATTTTCAGCTCTAATGTTGTAGTTAGACTCTTGCATGTACACAACATAATCACTAAGTATTGCTAATTTCTTTATTTTAGTAGATCTTCATACTGTTGTATGAATATTTTCCCAAGGAACATGTTCTTCAATTGGTTGTTCAACAATTCTTGGCAATTCCTAAACAACTTGACCTTTTGGATTGTTATCGGTAGCTTGTGGAACTTCAACAATTGGTTGCTCAACACCTTTTTGAACTTGAGATGTGTTGTGAATAACAATAAATCTGCCACTTAAGCAGAGAGGTTAAGCAACAAAATAATCTTTCTCATAGATGTTATTCTAGTATTGATCGTTGTTCGGTCTTGAAAGTTGAGTCCGATATAACCTCAATTATAAGGTTGTCTAAGTAATAGAGTCTCAGGTCGATCCCACAAGTAAAGGTGATTGTTTAATCTAGTATACTAGTTAAATTATTTATTTATAATTTTTACACATTTTTTTAGCATTTTTTGTTCTTAGGTTTTTGTGATTTTGGAATTTCAAAAACAAGGAATGTGACAATGAGTGTGATTAATTTAAAAGAGTAACCAGAATAATAATGAAAGTGCTAAGTTCAAAGGTTCAATTCTAGCAATTAACTTAACTATATATTAGTTTTTCTAATTATTTTTAAGTGATTAAAGAATTTACTATGCCATCTTTTATCGACAATTGATAAGTTAGTTTTAGGCTAATTAATTAGATGATTCTCACTTAATATTTTTGTTAGTTTTGAGCGATTTATAAGAATTTAAGAGTGTTTTATGTTCTTTTATAGGTTTTGAAGGAAAACGACGCATAATGGCAAAGTGCAGGGCAAAACAGACCAAAAATTGAGCAAAAGTGGACTCGGGATGAAATGGAGCCTAGACGTCAACTATTGAGCGCCTAGGCGCTGCTACAGATGAAGTTCACACAAAAAACCCGAGAGCATAGCGCCTAGGCGTCACAATTTGGGCGCCTAGGCGCCATTTGGGAGGTGTTAGACATGTATGCTCTAAGGAGTAAAAATGTAATACGTTTTTGGAGACATTTTTATCAATAAAGAATTTATTCATTTATATATACCAAATATTGTCCTCTTTACGTTCATATTTGTTGAATGTATGATAAGCAAACAGTAGTCTGAGACTATCAGTCTAAACCTTAAGAGTTGGGCATATGATGGGATGATTATGCGGTAGACACGACTCTTAAGGTGATGGTCTAAAATATATGATCCGCAATCAAGGGAATAAAGTTGGGCGCTTTATTCATGTAAAGATTGTTATGTTGTCTATATCCCTTTTGGGAGATGGTTTGTCTTGGCCATCGGAGTTGGACTCCGTGAATAGAAACATTGGCGCGTTGTCATAGGTGACGATGTGTTGGATCGGGACATAAAATGAATTGATTTGGATTAATAATTCTGTCTTGTCAAATCGATTCACTTTAGACAATCATTTGTATTGTATCTTAATCCTGAGATGAATAATGGGCCCGTTGTCTCGACTTGTGTCTTTTGATGTACCAATGGGTGACTCCCACATCTCTATAGTGGCATGCATGCCGGTACGTTGGAGGCATGACTCTTGGTAGCGTAGACTTGTTATTCATAGATATGGAATCCATAGCTCCTCTTTAGGAGTAATGATATCCTCTTATATGCGTTGTCCTGTAATTGGAAAACTGGAGCGCTCAACCATTTGGATACATAGGTGTAACCGAATGGTATACTATCTTTAGATGGTAAGTTTTCTAATGGTGAGACAATGGAACGTAAGATAAAAATAATCGGGAAGGTAAGACAGAACTTGTCCTTAAGCCGATTATGGATGATCATATGGGGATGCGATACACTATGATATGTCATGGAGACTTAGCTACACGAGCTTCGTAATTCTATAAAGTTCGAGAGTGCAGCTCCAAGCTTTTAGTGGAGTAGCGTTGGAGTTGATAATTGTGAAATGTATATCTAGGATATTGGGTTTCATATTTATCATGAGCTTGAACTTTATAGGTCCATTTTGGTCCCCTTTGCTAGCTCACAAAATCCTGTAACGACACGGCGTGCTTTTCCAATAATTGGTGACTTATGTCGGATTTATCAGATTGGTTTAAAATTTATAAGAATCAAATAATTCATGTCTGTTTATCGGTTGAATTAATTATGTAAGAAATTAGTTCAAGATGAACTTGTTGAATTATGGCGTTCGGATAATTCTTGTCTGTTTATCGGTTGTTTTAATTTTGGACAATTAGAACAAGATAAACTTGTAGAATTATTGTGAATTGATTTATTTTCTTAAAGATTATCTTGATAAAGTTTGTTTTGATCAGATATCTTTTCTATTGGGCTATTTGAATCAAAACTGAGACTTTATCCTTTAGAATCTCGGGTGGAAAATAAAAGATTCACGGAGATTTTTTCTCGGCAGTTCGGCATGCCGGATGACGTGTTCGGCCTGCCGAACTGGCCAGTTTGGCCTGCCTATCTCACAGTTCGGCATGCCGATCGCGACAGCTAAGATTACGCGTTTTTCACGCGTATCTTATCAGATATTGATCCGAACTTGATTCTGTTTCGATTTTTGAGACCTAATCTGATATGGACTGACCCCAAGGACCAATAGGTATAAAAAGGGAGTGAGTCTAATGATTTACTCAGATCAATTTGAGAGATTAAGAGTGATACTCTTCTAGTGAGCATCTGAAAACTCCCTGAGAGCTTTTGTTCACAAATTACGAACACTAGCTTTGGGTTCTCTCTATTGGTTGGAAGGAGAGTCACCGGTGGAAGAGCTGTACGTGTGAGCCCACACTCACTCCGGTTGTGGATAGAGAATAGCAAAGAAGACCAGTTGGTTAAGGCTCTTCTGGAACGTTACTTCTCTACACAGGTCGCGGAGGTTCTTCGGCATACTGAGGTTAGTAAGATCTGTTTAATTTATACGTATAACATGTCAAACTTGTGTTTTGGAAAATACTCTGATGAAAAATTTTTAAAAATTCCGCTGCGCACTTTGTTTCCAACAATTGGTATCAGAGCCGAGGTTTTTACATAAATTTGCAAGTTTGTGATCATGTTATATGCATAAATTTTGTGATCTTAATCTCTCCAATGCTTGAATTAAATTTTATAGAGAGATGGCACTCTAGGTTTCTATATAATATATATGTTGTCATGGATTATATGGTGAATGTTTATTAATTAATTATGGTTGATTAAATTGTTGTTTAATTATTTATTAATTAATTAATACCGGTTATGGTTCCTTAGAGGTTAGAATGTGTATCTAGGTTTTTCATGTAATTAGATGGCGGACTATCATCTCCGTCTAGGAATTATTATTTAATTTGTAAGAATTTTGTAATTAAATAATTATTCGGAGAAGACGGAACGAGAAGTCGGATCTTGAAGATAGATGATGGCGCCTCCAGGTATTTCCTGAGTCTCTAATTTTATGTTTTTGAATTGTTGAAAATAAAATTGATGAATTGCATTAAAATTGTATTTTCTGGATTGAGGGTTTTCTGCTCGGTCGGCATGCCGGACCTCACAGTTCGGCAGGCCGAAGGTCACAGATCGGCAGGCCGGACGTACGGTCCGGCAGGCCGACAGTGGGGCAGAAATTTTGGTGCTCTGCCGGCAGGCCGAACCTTCATGTTCGGTAGGCCGAACCACCATGATCGGCAGACCGATCACCCAGATCGGCCTGCCGACAGAGAGCTGCCAGGTGTCCAGAAAAGGTGCGATTTTTTCAGTGCAGTTTTAATTTTATTTTTGGGACGATTCTGAGAAACATTAAATTTGGATATGACCGGAAATATGAAGTGTTCGATTCATACGGGATTGAGGACTTGAAGATGGATATTACATGAAGAAGGATACAGCTTGAGGATTCAAGGATGAACAATCGATAAATGTCTCGATTATTCTCTTGTAATCTTATTTTTTCTATTCTCTAGGGTGGAACCATAATATTACGGTTATTATTATTATGCTTGTAGCTTTGCTTGATTGCTTTGCTTGTCTGCATTATAATATGATTTACCATGTATATTGATAACATGTCATATAGAATAGGGAGTGCCGCTCATATTAAAATTGTTCATGCATAATTTTAAAATAAAACCTTGACTTCAAAAGATTGAGTGGGAGAAGGTTTTCGAAGAGAGAACCTAAGGCCTCCATCGTTGGTCCATAGGAAGAACATGATGGTCCCAACCCCTAGGAAGGGATTTCTATCATGTACCAGATTGGATCTCTGAAAGGATAAGGTATTTTAGCACGATTTATGGTTGCACACCCCTAGGTGGTGATTATAAATCATGGATAAAATATTAAAACGGTGGTTATACACTCACGTTAACTTTATTATTAACCTCCCCTAGGAGCTCTGTTAATAAAATTAATGGCCAAAGAAACGATTATTAGTATATGCTGGATCATACGGGTCCTGGATGGCATATATTAATCAGGAGGGGATCCGTGTTCCTGATTGAATTTGGCATGACTCCCCTAGGAGCTTGATAAATTCTGAGTTGGGAATTATCGTTGTAAGGTTGTGATATTTTCAAGGTTTTGACACATAAACACATTTGTATGATTTTACATGATTGTGTTAACTTACTAAATTATTATATATGTTTGCTTATGTTTGGTATATGATTCTTTATTGTAGATTGAAAATGTCTAAAAACGCTTTATCATCGATACTTGACAAAAACCAATTAACCGGTGAGAACT
The DNA here is from genome assembly GCA_025403435.1 of Artocarpus heterophyllus. Taxonomy (NCBI): domain Eukaryota; kingdom Viridiplantae; phylum Streptophyta; class Magnoliopsida; order Rosales; family Moraceae; genus Artocarpus; species Artocarpus heterophyllus. The sequence continues at coordinate 14,308,143 of CM046353.1, forward strand.
ATAATGATTGGAAACGGAACCTGGACATCGTCCTTTCCTTTGAGAAACTGAAATATGTTCTGACAACTCCTTGTCCTCCCGAGCCTACGGGAGACTCAAGTAATGAGCAATTCCAAGCGTACGAACGCTGGAAAGATGCTAATGATCAGGCCCGCTGCTATGTTATGGCTAGCATGAATAACGTGCTGCAGGCTCAACATCAGGATTATGAGACTGCGAAGCAGATCTTGGATAATCTTGAGGACATGTTTGGAGGCCAGGCCATAACAAAGCGGCAAGGGGCGCTTCGGAAACTCTTAAACTGTAGACAGAGACCGGGGACATCTGTAAAGGAGCACATGATGTTGGTCATGGGTTACCTCGCTGAGGCTCAAACCAATGGAGCCGACATCGATGCTGAAACTCAGATGACTATGGTCTTTGAGACTCTGTCTAAGGAATTTATTCCGTTTAGAGCTACTTTTAATCTAAGCAATAGACGGGATATGACCTTGACAGAACTGATGAAACAATTACAAGAGTTTGAACTGCTGATCAGGGAGTCTCCTGCTGGTGGAGAGGCCAATATGGTAGCTGCTTCTGGTTCCAATCCTAACTCTGGGAATGGAAAGAAGCAACGGGCCAAAAGTGGGAAGTCTTCTATTCCTATTGCTACCAAGAGCAAGAAGAAGAAGAAGAAGAACCCAAAGAAGCTTAAGTGCTTCTTTTGTGGAAAGGTCGGGCATATTAAGAAGCATTGCAAGGACTTCCTTTCCAAGGGAGGTAGGTGTGATCTTCTATATTTAGAAACTTGTTTGGTTGAGGAATCCAGTGACATTTGGGTCATAGATTCCGGTGCAACTAATCATGTTTGTGTTTCTCTGCAGGGATTCAAAGAAACGAGAAGTCTACTTCGTGAAGACTTAACGCTTCGGATGGGCGATGGATCCTTGGTCTCAGCGGAAGCAGTGGGAGATGTCCATCTTTATTTTGATAATTATAGGAGTTTAATTTTGCGAGATTGTTTTTATGTTCCTAAATTTAAAAGGAATTTAATTTCTGTATCTTCTTTATTTAAAGACTCCTACGTGGTATCTTTTAATGAAAAAGTGGTGATTCGTAAAAACAAATCTTTTATCTGTTCTGGATGGATGCAAAATAATCTATATTTTATCAAACCTAAGATGGACCTGTTGCTTAATGCTGAGATAAATGATAATGACTCAAAAAGACTTAAAACTTCTCACTCTAATAAGACTTATCTTTGGCATTTGCGCCTTGGGCATATTAACCTAAATAGGATTCAAAGGTTGGTAAGGGATGGACCTTTAAGTCACTTAAAGGTGGAATCTATACCTCAATGTGAGTCTTGTTTGGAGGGTAAAATGACCAAAAGACCGTACGGGTCTAAGGGCAATAGGGCCGAAGGGGTTCTAGAACTTGTGCATAGTGATGTTTGCGGACCGATGAACATCCGGGCACGAGGAGGGTATGAGTACTTCGTTACTTTTATTGACGATTACTCTAGATATGGGTATGTGTACCTAATGCACCACAAAAGCGAAACTTATGATAAGTTCAGGGAGTTTCGGGCTGAAGTGGAAAAGCAATTGGGTAGACCCATAAAAATATATCCAAATGTTGATTTTCATGAATCAACACAGCCAGTGTAGTCCGAATCAGAGTAATCAATCGCTTCCAAATTATCAATCTGTATGTACATAAACATATAGTCTTTAGCCCTTGAAGGTACTTCATCATCTTCTTTGCAGTTCTTTAGTGGTTTGTACTTAGATTACTCTGATATCTTCTGAACATCCCAATAGCAAATGCAATGTCAGGCTTTGTGCAGACCTAAGCATATATTAGACTTCTAATAGTAGAAGAAATGGAATGTTTTTCGTTTGTTTCATTTCAAGATCATTCTTGGGGTACTGGTTCAAATTAAACTTGTCATCCTTCATAATGGGAGCTATACTTGGTGAACAATTTTTTATTTGAAATCTCTTTATTACCTTATTGATATAGATCTTTTGAGACAGACCCAAAATACCTCAAAATCTGTCTCTATAACATAAGATGTATCACCCATATCCTTCATGTCAAAGTTTATAAAGAGAAATTATTTCTAATTATGTAGCAAACCTTTATCATTAGTTGCAAATAAAATGCCATCGACATATAGAATAAGGGAACAAAACTTACTCCTACCACCCTTCTAGTATATACATTGATCCATAATGTTCTCTCCAAATTCAAACGAAGAGATAACATCATGAAATTTCAAGTACCATTTACGCAAGGCTTGTTTCAATCCATATATAGATTTCTTGAACTTGCACACCAAATGCTCAACACCACTAGAGGAAAATCCTTCTGATTATTTTATATAAACCTCTTCTCGATCTCTGTTGAGACAAGCCATTTTCACATCTATTTGTTGCAACTCCAAGTCGAATTGTGCAACTAATGCCATAATGATGCAAAGTCAATCTTTCTTGCATACAAGAGAGAAGGTCTCCTTATAGTCGATTATTTCCTTTTAAGTGAATCCTTTAGCAAAGAGTCTTGCTTTTATATCTTTTAATGTTGCCCAATGAGTTTTTCTTTGTCCTAGAGACCCATTTACATCCTATCGCTTTTGTACTATCAAGCAACTTAACAAGTTCCCAGACTCTATTAGATGCCATAGAATTCAACTCATCTTTCATGGCATCATACCATAAATTTGATTCTTTTTAACTCATGGCTTGTGAAAATATTTCAAGATCATTTTCAGCTCTAATGTTGTAGTTAGACTCTTGCAAGTACACAACATAATCACTAAGTATTGCTAATTTCTTTATTTTAGTAGATCTTCATACTGTTGTATGAATATTTTCCCGAGGAACATGTTCTTCAATTGGTTGTTCAACAATTCTTGGCAATTCCTAAACAACTTGACCTTCTGGATTGTTATCGGTAGCTTGTGGAACTTCAACAATTGGTTGCTCAACACCTTTTTGAACTTGAGGTGTGTTGTGAATAACAATAAATCTGCCACTTAAGCAGAGAGGTTAAGCAACAAAATAATCTTTCTCATAGATGTTATTCTTGTTGGAATTAAAACATGAAACGCAGCGGAAGGAACGGATCGTTGACAAACAAAAATTTTCTGAAAACTTTGTTCATCGGGAATAGATATATAATTTTAATTACAGAAAGCTTTAGGAATTTTTACTAACCTTTTGAAGACTATCAGGGTATCCTAGCTTTCCTCTTTGACACCACGATCTTCCAAACCAGGCCTCCACACCAATGGAAAGACGAGTGGGCGTCAAACTGCAAGAATGAATTTTCCTCACACTTTTCTGAATCTGCTATGTACTCAACACATGAGATAGCAGACTTTTTTCTTTAGAGAAGAACTCTCAATTTTTCTCTCAAAAATTGTGTAAATAAAAATTACTGAGATAACTGTTATCTCTCCCTTTTTATAACTGAGCCATTAGTAATTTTTCTTTCCCTTTTCTTTTCCTTTCCTTTTCTTCTTTTCTTTTCCGTTTGTTTCCCGGATCCTTATCCGGTTTCACACACATATGCATATGTATATATAAAGTTTCCGTGAAAAAGAAAGCAACTTGCCTTTTTTTTTTTTTTGACAAGATTCGGTCATATATATGTGTGTGTGTGTGTGTGGGGAAAGCATGAAACTGAGTTCACGGCTTTCCCCTTTTTTTTTTTAATATTAAATTAATATTATATTAATATATTATAAAATCATATATATATATAAAAAGAGATTTGGTTCAAAACCATATATATATATCTAAATCCAAATTCAAAAATAAATCACATTTATTTAAGAATAGATTTTTAACAATTATCAATTAACTAATGCTTAGTTAAATGTGATAACATTTATCACATTTCATTATGTGTCACAGAGAACATTTTTCTGTGTCACGTTAATAATTCAAGTGTGAAAAATTAATTCAGAATTCAAAAATTCTAAATTAAACATGTATGATTCATTCTATGCAAAATCCAATATAGTGTTACAGAGGTGGTATTGGGGACCTATGGACCTATAACCCAAGCTCCAATAAATTTGACATTTAATCAAACTCTTTAATTAATGTGCCAAATTTATTAGTTTCAATGTTACTCCACTAAAAACCTGAAACTGAACTCTTGAGATTATAGTAAAATTACTCAAAGAAAATTAACGAGTAGTCCATTGATATAATCATTACATATAAGTCAGTCCTCCATAAATAGTTCATAATAAGAGCTAGGTTCAATTTCCATTCACCTCTCTTATTACATCTTTATCCTTGAGTTCCAATAATTCTCTAATGAACAATTAATTCATAATCTTATTATGAACGAGCGCTCTATTGTTCAAACATTGAATTATCACTCAAGAGAACTATTTTTCTAACTTCCATAGGGAAGGAATGGATTCCATATCTGTATAATATTATTCCCAGCCATTTATTACTTTATGTTTCCAAGATGCTAAGTTATAATCTGTGCTTAGACAAATCTTACCATGCAAGTCAAAAAACATAATGTAATAAATAGGAGTCTAATAAATACTCAGGATTAAGACTGTCAAATATATGATCATCATAGTGATAAATTTTGAATACTCTATTTGTAACTGATGATTATTAGAGATTCATAATTTATCTAGTCCAGTCTTATATAATCTCATTATATAAAGTACCTCCAACCCAATGTCTCTACATTAATAGTCCGGATAATGACTATTTCATTTTAGATGAGATTGGACTGTACTTGTAATTTTTAATTAAAGATCTCAAACTTTAATTAATTATTACGGACTATTTAGATTATTATCTGTAAATTTTATCCCTAAGCAAATAACACTTATATGCTAAATTTATAGTCACATAAATAATCATGGAATTTTCTTGACGTTTATAAATGTATTCATAATACATATAATCAACCAAAATAATAATAAATGTCATTTTATTTATTTATTAACAATATGTACAATGTCATAGCTTTTAGGGCACCAAACCCAACAATCTCCCACTTGCCCTAAAGCAGGTGAGACATGTCTCTAAGACCTAAGCCTTCCAAGTGTCCCTCAAAGCTCTTTGCCTGATTGAAAATCAGAATCAGTGTATCCAATGGGAATCAAATTCTCACCAGAATAAAATAGCATATAGTTTCTCGTTCTCCTAAGATACTCGAGAATATGTTTAACCGCTACCCAATGATCTAATCCTGGGTTGGATTGATACCGACTGACTATACCCACCGCATAGCAAATGTCAGGTCTTGTACACAACATGGCATACATTAGACTTCCTACTGCAGATGCATAGGGTACCCGTCTCATATTTTCTTCCTCTTGAGGTGTCTTAGGACACTGCTCTTTTGAAAGATAAACTCCATGACGTGTAGGAAAATTACCTTTCTTGGAGTTTTGCATCGAAAATCTGATAAGCACCTTATCGATATACAATGCCTGAGACAGCGCCAACAGTTTGTTCTTGCGATCTCTTATGAGTAGGATTCCAAGAACATAACTTGCTTCTCCTAAATCTTTCATTTGGAAATTGCTAGCGAGCCATTTCTTTACATAAGATAATACGCCTACATCATTCCCAATGAGTAGGATATCATCTACATAAAGAACCAAGAAGACCACCTTCTTATTTTGATGTACTTGTAAACACAAGGTTCATCAATATTTTGATCGAAACCATAAGATTTGATCGCTTCATCAAATCTCAAGTTCCAAGATCTTGAAGCTTGCTTAAGTCCATAGATGGACCTCTGCAACTTGCAAACTTTTTGCTCTTGACCTTTAACTACAAACCCTTCTGGTTGCACCATATAGATGCTTTCCTCAAGATAGCCATTCAAAAAGGCAGTCTTGACATCCATTTGCCATATCTCATAATCAAGACAAGCAGCAATGGATAAAAGAATCCGAATGGATTTAAGCATAGCAACAGGCGAGAAAGTTTCTTCATAGTCAACTCCCTCCTTTTTGGGTATAACCCATTGCCACAAGCCTAGCTTTGAAAGTCTCAACTTTCCCATCCACTCCTCTTTTCTTCTTGTAAATCCATTTGCACCCTATGGGTTTTATCCCTTCAGGTAGGTCTACAAGATCCCAGACTGAATTGGAGTACATGGACTCCATTTCAAGGTTCATAGCCTCCAGCCATTTTTCCTTCTCAGAAACTTCCATTGCATCACGATATGCTAATAGATCATCCTCACCATTATCAGAGATAGCAACATTTGCTTCTCCAAGTTTCCTGTAGCGAGCAGGTGGTCTCACAACCCTCCCACTACGTCGAGGTGGTATGACATTCTGATAGGAAGATGTGGTCTCCTCATTTTTTCCTTTAACAACAGTTGTCGGTTGTGGTCTGATCTGATCAGAAAGTAACTCTTCAAGTATAATTTTGCTACGAGGTTTATAGTTTGTCGTGTAATCATTCTCCAGAAAAGTGGCATTTGTCGATACAAATACTTTCTTATCCTGTGGACTATAAAACAAACCTCCCCTCGTTCCCTTTGGGTATCCCACAAATAAGCATACTTCAAAACGTGGTTCCAACTTCCCAGTCTTACCTTTCAGCACATGTGCTGGACACCCCCATATACGGATATGTCGCATACTAGGTTTGCGACCATTCCATAACTCTAGAGGTGTTTTTGAAATAGACTTAGATGGAACTATGTTTAGAAGATATACTGCAGTTTGTAGTGCATATCCCCAAAATGAAGTAGGTAATGATGAGTAGCTAAGCATGGATCTCACCATATCAAGCAACGTTCTATTTCTTCTCTCTGCAACACCATTTTGTTGTGGTGTTCCAGGTGCGGTGAGTTGTGATAGAATACTATGTTCTATCATATAATCCTTGAATTCAGTATCAAGGTATTTTCCTCCTCGATCAGATCGAAGACTCTTCACCGTCTTTCCTAATTGCTTTTCAGCTTTCGCTTGGAATTCTTTGAACTTTCCAAAAGTTTCAGATTTCCTTTGCATTAGGTATATGTAACCATACCTTGAATAATCGTCAATAAATGTGACGAAATATTCGTAACCACCACGGGCTTGTACATTCATTGGACCACAGACGTCTAAATGTATTAGCTCAAGTGGTTCCTTGGCCCTTTCGCCTTTTGCAGAGAAAGGCCTCTTAGTCATTTTACCTTCAAGACAAGATTCACAAACTGGTAGAAAAATAACTTTTAGCACTTTTAAAGGACCTTCCTTTACCAGTCTATTAATTCTGTCAAGGTTGACATGACCTAATCTAAGGTGCCATAGGTATGTTTCATTATTAGAAGAAATCTTTTGCTTCTTGGGTTTAGGTTGTTCAACTTTGAACATTTCGGTATTGAGCAGTACTTTTTCGTTGGGCCTTAAGGTGTAAAGCCTATTTTCCAGATGCGCAAAACAAATATCCAAACTATTTCTAGAAATATTAACATAATTATTATTAAAAGAAACATTAAACATTTGTTCAAACAACCTGGAAACAGAAATCAAATTTATACAAAAACAAGGAATGTAATAAACATTGTCTAAAATTAAAAACTTATTTCTAAAATAAAGTTTAACAACTCCCACTGCTCTTGCCGAAACAACCTCTCCCGTTCCCACTCTCATCGTTTGTTCCCCGTCGGCAAGTTCCCTTGAAGAACTAAGCATCTGCAAAGAAGAACAAACATGGTTAGTTGCCCCTGAATCAATTATCCAAGGTGAAGTATCATCTTCAACTAAACAAGCTTCTAAAACGAGTAAATCTGATTTACCGTTGTTCTTCTTTTCTTTGAGCTCCTGAAGATACTTCTTGCAGTTTCTCTTCCAGTGCCCAACTATGCCGCAGTGGAAACATTTTCCTTTAGGCTTCTTTTGGTTGGAGCTCCTTTTGTTGTTGTTGCTTTTGTTCTTCTTAGGTTGCTCTCCATTTTTAGACTTACCACTTCCTTCAGTCCCCTTCCTCTTCTTATTCTTTTGGGCAGAAGAGGAAGGTTGAGCTTCTGCAACATTTGCCTCAGCTTCTTTAGTCTTTTCTTTCGAAATAGACTCGAAGGTTTGAAGCTCCTTAAGCAACTCAGTCATGTTATATTTCAGCTTGTTCATGAAATAGTTGCTTTTGAACTGAAGGAACGCATGGGAGAGGGTTTCTAAAATCATCCCCACCTGTGTGGCTTCATCTATCATAGCCCCGTTGACCTCGGCCTCATAGAGATAGTTAACCATGTTGAGAACATGTTCTCTGACCGAAATCCCTGCCTTCATTTTTGCATTCATTACTGCCTTAACGGCTTCGTAGCGTGCCTTTTGGCAGAGACTGCATTATCTTATAAACGATCTCCATGCTTTCGTGCTAAATCCTAAGCACGTCAGACATCCCAGCCAAAAGAAAACAACGGGCCTTGTTGTTTGCCTAAATCCAACGATCATATGCTTCCCGTACATTACGAGGAGCATTGGCAGCAGGCTCTGGAGGACATTCCTCCGTTAGGACAAACTTTTAACTTTCGCAAATTAGTACAATGTTCATATTACTCCTCCACTTTACAAAATTATCTCCGGTTAATTTTTCAGTTGAGAGAATGGCGATGATTGGATTAGACATTGTTGCTGTAATAAATAAATAAAATAGCATAAATTAAAATGGTTGCATAAACATCATAAATATATGTTTTGGAATAGTAAACGTGATGCATGATGCATATGAAAAACACAAAAAAATATTTTACTAATTCCACGATTATTCAATTTTAATAAATAAAGTGTCGTCGTAGGGTAGGTCAAATTATTTATGAATTGAATTGAGACATTCTTAATTAATAAATATATTCAAAATATCTCATATTTTCTATATTTATTAATAACCGTTTATTTTGGTCAAGATATAATTAACAATTTAATTATGTCTTTATGAGTATAACCCACTATTTTGGATTTTAACAACTTAACTCAAAATTGCCGCTGTAGGGTAGGTCAATTTTGAAATACATTATAAAATCCTATCTCAAGGAAGCCAACCTTGATATTGATTTAAATGGACACCCTCCGTAGGGAGGACGAAATCAAAGCGTCGCGAGGCGCCACCTAAATCTCACGGTGTTGTACTAATAGTGGAGACCACAGGTTATATTGTCATATTACCTTCTCCCACTCATTATTTTAGAAGATGTGTTTTATCTTATAAAACATCATATGTTTCATAATTTTAGTAGATAAAAACAATTTTTAATTACTAAATTATATTATGTGTTAATAAAATCTCATTCTATTTACACTCAAATAAATTACCAGATTTTCTAAAAATCTAAATTTATTATGAATTGTCTAAGTTACCAAATATTAAACAATTTAAAATTAGATAACTTAGAATTAATGTGAATTTTACCAAGTCTTAACTGTTAAAACTAAATTCACATTATTTGGTTGATTAATAAATTAAGATTCTATAAAACCAACCCAATTAATTTAATCTTATTAAATTAATGCTAACACATATTAAATCATTTTATAAACTCCTTTATAAAAATAATATGCTAAGCGTATGCATGTCATGTTACAATAACTATAAGTGGGCACTTTCCTAGATGACATGTTATCATGCATGAACATGTTATCACAATCATCACATGAAAATAAAAATAAAATAAACAATGAATTTTTGACCGGGTCCTTTTGGATAATTAAAATTACAACCCCAAAAAATAAAAAATAAAAAAATAAAATTACAGGGGTCTTCTTGTAATTTATACATAATTCCCTGCTCCAATTTTGCAGTCTTCATCAAGTGGTTTATTGTGCAACAATTTGCTGGATTACCTTTGAAATCTGATAGGCCCACAGTTCTCAACTGGGCCAAAAAATCCAATGGACATCTTTTTCTTCATCGCTCCACGTGTAGCAAGTGAAAGAGAGGAGAGAAGAAAAAATAATAATAATAAATTACAAAAAACCTATACCCCTTTATGGGTTTACACAGATTGATCTAATCAAACTGAAAATAAAATTATTAATCCAAAAGGACCATATAATTAACGACCAAAAATCCTTTCATTAAACAACCATTCATCACATGAATAAAATTAACAAAGATGCAAAGTGCCCACAAACATGCATCAAAAACATGATATCATCAAAATAAAATCATGTTTAATTAAAATTATATATGCTATAACCCGCTCTGATGCCATTTGTTGGAATTAAAACATGAAACGCAGCGGAAGGAACGGATCGTTGACAAACAAAAATTTTCTGAAAACTTTGTTCATCGAGAATAGATATATAATTTTAATTACAGAAAGCTTTAGGAATTTTTACTAACCTTTTGAAGACTATCAAGGTATCCTAGCTTTCCTCTTTGACACCACGATCTTCCAAACCAGGCCTCCACACCAATGGAAAGACGAGTGGGCGTCAAACTGCAAGAATGAATTTTCCTCACACTTTTCTGAATCTGCTATGTACTCAACACATGAGATAGTAGACTTTTTTCTTTAGAGAAGAACTCTCAGTTTTTCTCTCAAAAATTGTGTAAATAAAAATTACTGAGATAACTGTTATCTCTCCCTTTTTATAACTGAGCCATTAGTAATTTTTCTTTCCCTTTTCTTTTCCTTTCCTTTTCTTCTTTTCTTTTCCGTTTGTTTCCCAGATCCTTATCCGGTTTCACACACATATGCATATGTATATATAAAGTTTCTGTGAAAAAGAAAGCAACTTGCCTTTTTTTTTCTTTTTTTTTTTTTTTGACTTTGACCGAATCTTGATTCGGTCATATATATATGTGTGTGTGTGTGGGGAAAGCGTGAAACTGAGTTCACGGCTTTCCCCTTTTTTTTTAATATTATATTAATATTATATTAATATATTATAAAATCATATATATATATATAAAGAGATTTGGTTCAAAACCATATATATATATATCTAAATCCAAATTCAAAAATAAATCACATTTATTTAAGAATAGATTTTTAACAATTATCAATTAACTAATGCTCAGTTAAATGTGATAACATTTATCACATTTCATTATGTGTCACAGAGAACATTTTTCTGTGTCACGTTAATAATTCAAGTGTGAAAAATTAATTCAGAATTCAAAAATTCTAAATTAAACATGTATGATTCATTCTATGCAAAATCCAATATAGTGTTACAGAGGTGGTATTGGAGACCTATGGACCTATAACCCAAGCTCCAATAAATTTGATATTTAATCAAACTCTTTAATTAATGTGTCAAATTTATTAGTTTCAGTGTTACTCCACTAAAAACCTGAAACTGAACTCTTGAGATTATAGTAAAATTACTCAAAGAAAATTAACGAGTAGTCCATTGATATAATCATTACATATAAGTCAGTCCTCCATAAATAGTTCATAATAAGAGCTAGGTTCAATTTCCGTTCACCTCTCTTATTACATCTTTATCCTTGAGTTCCAATAATTCTCTAATGAACAATTAATTCATAATCTTATTATGAACGAGCGCTCTATTGTTCAAACCTTGAATTATCACTCAAGAGAACTATTTTTCTAACTTCCATAGGGAAGGAATAGATTCCATATCTGTATAATATTATTCCCAGCCATTTATTACTTTATGTTTCCAAGATGCTAAGTTATAATCTGTGCTTAGACAAATCTTACCATGCAAGTCAAAAAACATAATGTAATAAATAGGAGTCTAATATATACTCAGGATTAAGACTGTCAAATATATGATCATCATAGTGATAAATTTTGAATACTCTATTTGTAACGGATGATTATTAGATATTCATAATTTATCTGGTCCAGTCTTATATAATCTCATTATATAAAGTACCTCCAACCCAATGTCTCTACATTAATAGTCTGGACAATGACTATTTCATTTTAGATGAGATTGGACCGTACTTGTAATTTTTAATTAAAGATCCCAAACTTTAATTAATTATTACAGACTATTTAGATTATTATCTATAAATTTTATCCCTAAGCAAATAACACTTATATGCTAAATTTATAGTCACATAAATAATCATGGAATTTTCTTGACGTTTATAAATGTATTCATAATACATATAATCAACCAAAATAATAATAAATGTCATTTTATTTATTTATTAACAATATGTACAATGTCACAGCTTTTAGGGCACTAAACCCAACAATTCTAGTATTGATCGTTGTTCGGTCTTGAAAGTTGAGTCCGATATAACCTCAAATATAAGGTTGTCTAAGTAATAGAGTCTCAGGTCGATCCCACAAGTAAAGGTGATTGTTTAATCTAGTATACTAGTTAAATTATTTATTTATAATTTTTACACATTTTTTTAGCATTTTTTATTCTTAGGTTTTTGTGATTTTGGAATTTCAAAAACAAGGAATGTGACAATAAGTGTGATTAATTTAAAAGAGTAACCACAATAATAATGAAAGTGCTAAGATTCAAAGGTTAAATTCTAGCAATTAACTTAACTATATATTAGTTTTTCTAATTATTTTTAAGTGATTAAAGAATTTACTATGCCATCTTTTATCGACAATAAATCAAGTGTTACCAAGCATTTATTGTGTCAATTCATGTCTATAATGTAGAAAAAACTTAATTTAATAAACATGTATGATTTTAGCATTACTTAACTAAAATAATAGACAAAACAATAAGTTAAGCATTTATTGTGCTATTTTTTGTTTACGACTAATCAAGCATCTAGACTATTCCTTATTCTAGATGGAAGGGAAAGGCTAAATTCAAATCTTTTTGACCATTTTTCTACCATATTAGTGTCCATAGGTTACGTTTTATCCGTTTGTAAATGAGTTGTATTTTGTATTTTGTATTTTGTATCTTCATGCTTACTTTTTAAACAGACTATGTCTACTACTTGGTATTTATAAATAATTTTCTAGAAGAATAGTACAAAAATTTGTAATTTTTATTTTTTTTAGAAAAATATTTGGATTTTTTTAGGGGTAGCATCCGTAGTCATAGGGTGACGGTAAATGGGTGTAGAATGGCTATTTAGTATTTGATCTGTTGAAAGGGAAACAAGGTCAAAAGAGGTAGAGAAACGAAGCGAATGGAAAAGGAGAGGACTCGAGCAGAACAGAGAGGTAATTGGCGTGAGTCTAGACTTTCTTGGGGTTCAAGAAACATCTACTGGTGAAATCCAAAGCTTGGGACTTCATTTATTGAAGCCAGGAAGACAAGATTTCACTAGGGTCCAACCCTCTGTTTTTTTTTGTTGTTTATTTTTTGATACAACAAATAAAAATTAGGGAAATTCCTCGTGTGAAAAAGAAATGTAAGAGCTAAACATGTCCCTTGCTTATTATTTTGAGAGAGATATGTTTTTGTTTAGTATATCTCCATGCTGTGGATTCATATGTCCGTTCAAATTCTTACAAGATAAAAATGAAAGAAAAAAATGTATTGGATTGCGAAAACCAAACATCTATAATTTCAGACAAATCTTTTTCTTTTTTGACTTTCTTCATTAGAAAATAAATACCATTTTTGTTTCTTTTTTGACTTTCTTAACTCGAAACCACAAAGCAAGGGCCTCCTTGGTGACATCACCACATACTAGTAACTAGTGGATCCCATACCGTATACAACACAAATAAGACTTGCTTTCTATTAGTTATGTTGTAAGCATCAACACTAGGCGCTCTTTAAATATTTTTCTAAGGCTATATCTTATCTTAACGAATACAACAAGTGTTTGAACAGATCACACCAATAAAAAGGAATCCAAATAAGAAACATGTGGGAAAAAAAAACCATAAAAGTAACAAGGCAAGAAGACTCAAAGAGTTGCAAGCATAACACATTCAATATAGAAGCACGGCACCACAAAAAATCATTACTAAAATGATGTTTACTGCTCAACCTTATCAGGTGAAATGAAGAAAGTAGGAATATCAAGGGAATGTAAATCAAGCTGAAATAAGGAAAGGAGGAAAACGTAATATATATATATATATACATATATATATATATATGCATGCATGTATATATTTGTGTGTGTATACTTAGCGAAGAGTAAATCAAGCTAAGTAGACACAACGCACAATTTGTCAAGGCTCTAACAGAGCACAATTAGTAATGTTCTAATAAACCATAATGAGTCGGGGTTTTACACATATGTTGTCCTAGAGCCTGCATCAAGGTAAATTATACTATGACAAAGCATTATACACAATCATAACCAATAAATGCATGTGTAGTTGTACAGCCTGCATCAAGGTAAATCATAGCGCAAAATTTCAGGGTGTATCACAGGATAATGGACTGCAGGCCTGACAAAAAACACTCTTATTCTTTGCGTTAGTGACCAGTAATACACCTTTGCTTCGTAGAATTTGCTGTCCGACGCTTCGAAAGTTAAGTAGTACACAACGCCAGCTACAAGCTGAGCATTCACTCTAACAATTCGCTTTACCGTTAGATTCTTCCCCTAAATTAAACCAATTGGTGCATAAAATTAGAAAGAATTACAAGCTTATAAACACAGTCAACTAATTTCAGCTTCAACAACAAAGTTATTGAAAAAAAAAAAGGGAAAAAAAAAAAAGCACTTATAAACAGCAACCAAAGTAAAGGTACCTCCATTCGATTCAACTCATCAACTGCAAAGTTTGCTGCATCAGGCGCATCACCGCTATTTGCTGAACACGTAGAAATACCACCCACTAGAAGCGGAAAGTGAATGCGTGGTTTCCTCTTGCCAATATAAAATCCCTGATTCACAAAGAAATAGAAACACTTTAAAATTCTTTTTCATACTAGTTGTTCCTAATTGGAGGACTGTGAAAACAATAATCACTTTAAGATTTCAAACCATATCATAGACATAAATCCATTAATACCTCAGTGTACTTGGCCAATTTTGCAAAACTCTACAAATTATCACGGTGCTGAAATAAGATGTCGTCTTCATCGCAGAAAAACAACAAACGCGCACACATTAAACAGAAATAAAAATCTAAAACAAAGTACTTGACCAAACAAAGGAAAAATCCAAAAATATTTATGGCATTGCCACCAGAGTTGGAAGATAGTACCAGTCACTTTCTAGATCTCCAATTTCAATCTCATTCCACTTACCACTGTAATTACTTCATCGCCCCAAAAAAAAATGCAGAGACATTAAAACACAATTTCCAAACGGAAGTAACCCAAAAAAAAGGAAGAGACAAAAGGATAATACCTATCTGAGCCCTTATTTCAGCAGCATCATATTGAGGCAGCCGGCTCCGATAATCTCTGGGCATAAAATTGGCAGAATTGGCAGCTTCCACAGCTTCATGACAGAAAAACACATGTTCACATATAAAACCTTACAAACTAAAAATCAAAGCATTCCCAATGTTGAACCAAAAAATTTGGTTAGAGGGAAAAAAAAACAAATTCGGCCATTTTAAAAGAAATTTAAGGAAACCAGGCCCAATAGCTTGAGACCCCAAAAAAAAAAAGGTTCGGACGTATAAAAAAAATAAAAAGAACAGGAGAAAGCTCTCATTTTTATACGTCACGTGCTAATATATATCATCTGCAGTCAAACGTGGGATCATGGCAAAACATGAAACAGACCACGTTGGCTTGTAACTTCCATGATGTCCACTACTTAGGTGGGAAAGATGAGTGCTAGCTTGCCCTATAAAAAGGGCCATGCACTGGCAAAACACACATACGTTCAGAGTGTAGAAAGAAAAAGAGAGTCTCGGAGAAGAAAAGCAAAGGCAAAGAAAGTGAGTGTTTGAGAAAGAAAAGAAAAGTAAAAAATAAGAAAAAGGAACTGTTGTCAACAAAACAGAGAAGTTAAAAAAAAAATAGTCTTTTCATTATTTGTCAAGTTCTACTACTCCTGTACATAAAGAAAGCCTCACACATACTCCTTGGGTCTGAAAAACTGTTACAGAAAAGAGTCAGATCTGTTTGCCATTCCAAACTGAGTTGCAAGCAAACCTTTAAATCCAGTATCAACGAAAAAGGGTTGTACTTCTAAGAACCCTTAAAAAATAGAGCTGCAAGTTTTAGAACTCTAAAAATGGAATTCCAAGTGATAGAATCTCATTAAAAAAAAAATGAGGTCACAAGTTTATAGAACCTCTTAAAAAATTAGAGTTGCAAGTTTTAGAACTCTAAAATAATGAGATTGCAGGTTTGTGGAATGTCATAAAAAAAAGGTTGCAAGTTTATAGAACCTCTTAAGATATACATATAGAGAGAGACAGTTGCAAGTCTTAGAATTCTAAACTATGAGATTGCATGTTTACCGAATCTCACAAAAATTGAGGTTGCAATATTTAGAACCTCTTATTTAAAGTTGCATGTTCTAGAACTCTAAAATCATGAGATTGCAAGTTTTATCAAATCTCAAGAAAAATGAGGTTACAACATTTTTAAACCTCTTAAAATATAGTTGCAAACTTTAGAACTCTATGGGTTGCATAAAAAGAAAACATATACTACAAAAGTAGCATAAAAGAAATCAAATTTGTTCTCTGTGCGTTACCAACCATGCATGCAACTGCAACAGTTTCTAGTCTAAAAGCCCCTCAAATCCAAGACGTAAAGAAAGAAACAACTAATGCAAGATTATGTCGCTGTACTCACTTTTATTGATTCATACAAAAGCAAAATATCTTAAGAACCTAGTTACTCCACTAGAGCCGTACAATACCAATGGATTCAAGCTTCTAAGCATTCCAACATGGAACTTTCCTAAGGTTATATCCAAGTGGGTTACAGACCTGACCTCCACTAAAGCCTTGGACTAATATTAGATGTTGGCAATTTTTTTTCATTTTTTTCCTTCTCAAAGTCATGGGTCTAGCTAAGAGAAGACTCAAATCTTTTGTTTGCCGCAGATGTATGGCAAACACAAATGGGCTTAATTATAAGGCCTACCACAAAAAAGGATGAAGCCTTTTTCGCCAAAAAAAATGGTCAAAGCTTGCCAGATGATTTATCACTCATGCAACTTCTATGGTTGCAGAAAAAAAATAGATGCAATATAAAGTCTAACTTACATAGACAAGTAGACTTTAAGTTTCATTTCGCAAAAATATAAATTTCTAAATTATATGGCTCAAGAGAGAGGTTATCCAACCTCTAAAAAGCCAACAAGTGGGAACTACGTTTGACATAATCAAGTAATGGATACATGAGCAACCAAACAAATTAAATTGGGTGCGAGAAATGAGAGAAAATTCTCAAAAATTAAAAATGAGGTTATTCACCTCAAAATCATCCAAATCCAAATTAAATGAAGAATTTCCTCCCAAAAAAAAAAAAAATCAAAGAGGTCATTCACCTTAAAATACCAAAATTTCACAAAATGGATCTCAAATTTCAAAACAATTCATACTATGTTTGACTTGATTCCTTTTAAAGGATACATAGGCAACTTTGGAAGAGACCAAGCGCGGTCATAAATCTTAATTTCCAAATCACAAGTCACAAATTTAAAAGAGGTCATTCACCTTAAAGTTTTAAAATTCCATCATAAAGCAAAAAGAAAAAATAAGAATTTCTCAGAAATCTGAAACAGGGAGCATACATCTAAGGAAATTAAATTACTAACTCGTTGATTAATTGCTTATAGGTGCTAAGAGTTGGATATAAGTTCTCATGATTTTATAATAAAGCAAAACTGAATAACAACCATAAAGCAGCAGAAAACCTAGAATACAAATCTATATCTTACTTCTAACCCTAATCCTATTGAGTAAAAATCTAATTGTAAATCATAAGATAATCAAATTCTGATCATAAAATTTGCAAAGATTTAAATGACACGCTTCATCACAATCACATTATTTAGAAGAAGAAGATATACCCATATCATTTGGTGGTGGCTCATAACCATAATTCCTCCTGAACATTGCTCCAGGACCTTAGGGCTCAGTGTTGACATCTAAATATCACAGATGAAATAAATGTTGACAATTACTTATCAAAAATTAGAAATTTCAAATTCAAGATTTCCAATAAAAAAAAAAACCAGGGTTAATCGAAAGAGAGAAGCCCCAATTAAAAACAAGAAAATCAATTTCTGGCAAACATTGATGATCACCGTTCCGATAATGGTTGTGATGATAGCGCCTTGGATCATAGCCCGACTGGTTGGGCACTAGGTGGTGATAAGTTCTTCCCCACGCATCCATATCGGAATTCGGTGGCCCCGGCGATTGGCTAAAAATCGGAGGCGCTGTAGGTTGGGTTGGATTTGTCTTCCTTGCTTCTACATTTATACTGGCGGAGATTACGTCTCTATTCCTCTCGATCAGAACTCGACATGATGCGAAATTTAGGAAAGATTTGGGCACTAGAGGTGGAGAGAAAAAGTAAGCGCAGAGATTGCGTGGTTATGGTTGCGACGAAACGGGCTTGGAATTGAATTTTAAACAATTTGAGAATGAAAGTCGGTGCTCGGTGGCGCTCATATGGTAATTATCCATTTGCGCTTTTTTCCCTGCTTTTTCGGTTATTAGCCTGGCACCCTCACGTTTTGGACCTTAGATTAAGCTAATTAACACCCTTAATTTTTTGAAAAAATTACACAAAAACCGCACCTGTTGGTTGATCATGACCGTTGGTTGGCAGTTAACTTTGTTTAAAATATCAAAAATATCCCTTCATTTATTAAAAACATTTATAGTTATTTTATGTGGTTAAAATAATGATTTTACCCTTCTTTGATATTAAAAATGTGTTTACATAATTTGTACACACTTGTTACTGTAAATTTCACTCTAATGGAATATAAAATATTTTTTCTTCAAATACAACAATTATGTCTAAAATAAGACAAAATACAATTAAAACAAATTAATTACAAGAAAACCAAACCTAACTAATTCCAACAAAACAATAATTCAAATATAAAAAATGGTTTATTTTTTCTTAAAAATAACTAATGTCAACAAAACGTAATAAAATTCTTACTTAGTGCTCTATTTTTCATAAAAAATTAAAAAATTATAATAAAATTATAAAAACATAAAGAAAACAAATATTTTTTGAGAAAGAATAAAACAAATGATAATGTAAAAAATTTAAAATAAATATAAAACTTTAAAATCTTAAAATGAAATTAATAATGTAAAAATCATATAAAACATAATTTAATGTAAAAAAAAGCCAGTGTCCTCTCTCTCTATGGTTGGGGCATGGGAATGGGGAACAATGGGAGAGGGGGCGATGGGTGGGAGGTTTGATGGGGGTAGTTGTGCTCTATGAGAAACGGGCGGACAGGACTAGTCTTGATAGGAACAACGGCAGGGCGGGCTGGAAGAATAGTGGCGGGTGGGGCTGGGCTCGACGGGATGAGGGCAGGTGGAGTTTGGTGAGAAGGATTGGGAGCTGGCGGAGTTAAGTGCAATGGACAGGGGCGAGTGGTGTTGGGAGAGGGCGGTGTTACTGTGGCCAATGGTGGGGTTACCACAGAAGGAAAGGTCAGGTGGACATGGGTAGGGGTCGGGTTTGGGGGTTGGGGGAACGAGGAACGAGGAGGATGGCCTAGTTTTTTTTTTTTCTGCTTTTGATTTGTTTTGAAAGGATTTTGAATTTTTTGGCAAAAAAAAAGTTTTGTTTTTTTGGTTTTTTTTTTGTTTGTTTATAGATTTTGATTTTTTTGGGTAAAAAAAAAATAGCTATGATTTGGTGATCTTATATCAATAGATAAGATTTTAAGGGTATTTTTGTCATTTTATATGAAAAGTTAACAGAGCTAAGCTCAGAGGTATCAGTGTGATTAGTTTTGGTCTAAGAGGTGTCTCTGTAATTTGGACAAAACGTAAAGGGTGTCAGTATAATTTACCCTAAAAAACCATATGCAGTTTTATTTATTTTTAAGGTTAATAATTAAAAAAATAACTATTTGCTTAGTTATTTTTCAATTCATGTTAATGTTTTAAAAAATATTAAAGTATCTCTTAAAATTTTTTTAAAGACTATTTCTTAAATTTATAATAATTTTATACCTTATAGACTTTATAAAAAATACATAGAAAAGACAAAAATGCTTCTAATTATTCAAAGTTTATTTATGAAAAATACTTTATCTTTGACAAAAAATTTTGAAAAATATTTAAACATTTAAAGACAAAAAAAGGCAAATTTTTTTTTTTTTTTTTTTTTGTATTTGATGTTTTATAAAATATTGCCGTACATTGTATATAAGGATAGTTATATCATTTTGTGTAACTTTTTCTACTCATGAAGCACATGAGGGATAAGTTTGAAATAAAATTATAACTTCAAATGATATTTTTATAGTTTATAAAAACCAATAGACAAATTGAGAATATTATTAAAACTTGAGGTATATTTACATAATTAACCTTTATTTTATTACTAGTTTAGATATGCTAGTTTTTTCTTTTCTTGCAATTGCGATTTGCGTTGGAACAATTAAGTGAAAAGAAAGTGTATAAGCCGAATCCTTAACTAATTTCAATAAGAATAATTAACAATGACAAATTTCATTATAAAAGGTTGAAATGCATGGTTATATTAAACAATCTTATGGAAGGGGGAAAAAAAAGAAAGACAATGAGAGAAATAGGCCAAGATAATAAAGGAATAAAAATTAATAGGCCAAAATTTTGTAAGCTTTAATAAATAGGCCAATTACATGTAAAAATTTTTCATTTAAAAAAGTAAATATGGTTTATCCCTAATTAAAATTCTGCAAATACCCATACTTACTTCCTAATCATGTTTTCATTTAAAAAAAGTAAATATGATTTATCCCTAGTTAAAATTCTACAGATAATT
This sequence comes from Artocarpus heterophyllus, assembly GCA_025403435.1. NCBI lineage: Eukaryota > Viridiplantae > Streptophyta > Magnoliopsida > Rosales > Moraceae > Artocarpus > Artocarpus heterophyllus. Next base: position 14,328,922 of record CM046353.1, read on the forward strand.
CCTCAACTTTTTCATCCATTCTCTCTATAATTGAAGTAAATTAGTTGGTATGTGATGAACATGTAAAAATGCATATTTTCTAAGGCACTTTGATCGTATTGAAGTGCCTTTGTAGGTTTATCTAATTGTTTTTCTACTTCAGCTCGAAACTTTCTGAACTTGTCAAATCTTATGATGCATTAGGTAGACATACCCATATCTTGAGTAATCATCAATGAAAGTGACAAAATACTTATACTCGCCTCACGCCTTGACTTTTATGGGATCACAAATATCATTATGCACAAGTTCTAGGACCCCTTCGGCTCGATTGTCCTTAGACTGGAATGGTCTTTTGGTCATTTTTTCCTCCAAACAAGATTCACATTGTGGTATAGATTTCACTTCTAAGTGACTTAAAGGTCCATCCTTTACTAACTTTTAAATCCTATTCAAGCTAATATGACCTAATCGCAAGTGCCAAAGATAAGTCTTATTGGAGTGAGAAGTTTTAAGTCTTTTAGAGTTATTGTTAACCTCAATGTTAAGTAGTAAATCCATCTTAGGTTTGATAAAGTATAGACTGTAATTTGCATCTATCCATTATAGATAAAAGATTTATTTTTACGAATCACAACTTTATTATTAAAAGAAATTGAATAAGAGTCTTTAAAAAATAAGCGACAGAAATTAAATTCTTTTTAAGTTTAGGAACATAAAAACAATCTCTTAATGCAGATGAAGCAATCTCTAAATGTGGAGGAACAACTAATATATATTGCTGAAACAGAAAGTGATACAATCATTGTATTTGTCATTGAATACAATCAAAATTGAGAGTAAGCACGGAGAGAAATACGAAGTGCAGTTAGTATATGCTACAAGCCATTCGTGGTTTCTATATGACTACCCGTATGTGTGTTTCCCTGCTTCCTCCATGTAGCAGCAACTAAAGTTTTACCATGACATGTATTAATATAGTCTGAGAAATTATATGTAATGGGTGCGAGCCTCTCTGCGTGTGTGTACATGCTTGGAGGGTGTCTGGATATGAGTATTGTTAGGATTTATACCAAAAACAACCTTGCAAAATCCAAGAACAAGACCATCAGAAACAAACTAGTAGAAAATTAAAAGAAAACATAAACAAGAAAAGAATAGAGACATGAATTTTCTGAGTTCGGATTGCAAACAATCCGACGTCCAAGACAGAGGTTATAAGCCTCTAGTCCAATCAATATAGTGTTCTAATTACACCTCAAAGAAAGAATCTTAGGCTCTCAATACTCACAGATGTGTGACTCAGTTTCTCACACTTTCTCAAGAACAAACACATCCTTTTTTTTTTCAGTACAAAGCCCCAAAGAATTTTCTCAACAAATTCTTTCTTTCTAAAAAACTCTCTTTCTCTAACTCTTATCAGGAATTTTCAGAAAGTATTTTGATGAATACTCTCAATAATACCCAAACGTCTATTTATACTAACAATACTTATAGCTAGAGTCAAACTTAATAAGACCAAATTGACTCAAACTCAAGCTAAACTGTAGTCTTAGTATAAAAAAGGAATCTGTCTAGATTAACGTGCAACGAATCATGTGGAGACACGTAAGCTCCAACAAGTAATAATGCCACCCTTTTGGCTTTTATTAATGGTTTTATCTTGTATTTCAGGGTTGTTCACAAAACTTATACTGCAGATGCAAGTGAAAGGTGTGCAGGTAAGTCCTCATCTAATTACACTGCTTACATTGTGATGGTCTTAGCTTACAGTCATTATCTCGTCTAACTTAAAATATTTTGTAGTCCTGGCAATGCGTTGAATTTCTATGCATGTGTTTATAATGGTTTTTTCAGTCAATTATAGCTAGTAGCTTTCAGTATGCCTATATGATGACTTAATATGTTCTATCCTAATGGAAGCTATTAAACTTTTCTTCCCCTATTACAGGCCAGTTTATGGTTTGATTTTCCTATTCAAATGGCGCCCAGGGGAAAAGGACGACCGCCTTGTGATGAAGGATTCAAATCCTAACTTGTATTTTGCAAGTCAGGTTAGTTTTGTAAAATTTTATCGTTTCGGGTTCAAATTCCATGTTTATAAGATTTTCTTTTCTTTATCATGTGTCTTATCCTCTTTTAGGTTATTAGTAATGCTTGTGCAACTCAAGGGATCTTGTCCATTCTCATGAACTCTCCGGATGTTGACATTGGCCCCGAACTATCAAAACTGAAAGAGTTTTCAAAGAATTTTCCTCCCGAACTCAATAGGTTTAGCAATAAACAACAGCAAATCAATACGAACAGCCCACGATAGCTTTGTGAGGCCTGAGCCTTTTGTTCCGAAGGTGCAGAAGGCCGCTGGCAAAGACTACGATGTGTATCAGTTCATAAGTTAAATTCCTGTTGACGGTGTACTTTTTGAGCTTGATGGGTTAAAGGAAGGACCGATTAGCCTTGGACAGTGCAGTAGAGGGCAAGGCTGTTGGGGAATTAGGCGACTCATAATTCCAAGGATCGCAAAAACGAACAATTGCAGAAAATAAATAGGAGAAAAGAAGAAAGAAGAGACACCAAATTTTTATACAGGTTCGTCCAAAATTGAGACTACGTCCTGTTTCTGCCGCTTGCAGATTCCACTATGATGAAGGAGATTACAGATTACAAGAGCAGTTTCTCACACACTCACAAATTGTGCTTACCAAAACTCTCTTTTATCTAGCACCTATGGGATTTTTATCTCTCTCAAGGATGGAGCTCTCAAGAATTTTGCCTCTCATAAAATAATGTCACTCTCAATCTCACACACTTTTCACACACATTTCACACACACCCAACCCTAGCCACCTTGTATCTATTTATAACCAAAGGAAGAGAAACATATAAACTAATGGGAAACCTTAGTAGTTTTTCGTTTGTAGGGCCTTTGAATCCGACTCTAACTCAAAAAATATCGCACAACACAGCGCGTCAACGCCGCGGAGCTAGAAACGAGCGTTGCGGCGCCCCCTGCAATGCCTAGGCGCTCTTCTCTTGGCGCCTAGGTGCCATTCACCCGATGCCTCGGCCTCACGCTGCTAGCGCCTAGGCACTCTTCACTTGGCGCCTAGGCGCCTCATCCCAATGCCGCGGCACTGGCTCTCTGCCTTCCGAGGACGCGTTCCTCCCTTTTTTTCTTCCTTTGTGCTGGGGTGTCGACTTGATTTGGCTCTACATCTGCAACAATCTCCCACTTGGAGACTAATCAATCACCATGTCTCTCACTGCAGTGGCAACAACTTCTCACGCCTCTTGGATAAGTCCAACTGAAGTTGCATACAACTTCAGTTTCTCGATCGGAACCATCTTGGTGAGCATATCTCTGGATTCTTTTACCACCCACCATGTCTTATACTGTTTGCTGCCATCACTTTTATCTTTTACCCGGTATACCCTCTTGTTACCCGGTATACCTGAAACAGAAAATGATACAATCATTGTATTTGTCATTGAATACAATCAAAATTGAAAGTAAGCACGGAGAGAAATACGAAGTGCAGTTAGTATATGCTACAAGCCATTCGTGGTTTCTATATGACTACCCGTATGTGTGTTTCCCTGCTTCCTCCATGTAGCAGCAACTAAAGTTTTACCATGACATGTAAAAATATAGTCTGAGAAATTATATGTAATGGGTGTGGGCCTCTCTGCGGCGTGTGTGTACATGCTTGGAGGGTGTCTGGATACGAGTATTGTTACGATTTATGCCAAAAACAACCTTGCAAAATCCAAGAACAACACCACCAAAAACAAACCAGTAGAAAATTAAAAAGAAATAGAAACAAGAAAGGAACAAAGACGCGAATTTTCTTGGTTCGGATTGCAAACAATCCCACGTCCAAGACAGAGGTTATAAGCCTCTAGTACAATCCAATATAACATTCTAATTACACCTTAAAGAAAGAATCTTAGGCTCTCAATACTCATAGATGTGTGACTCAGTTTCTCACACTTTATCAAGAACAAATACATCCCTTTTTTTCAGTACAAAGCCCCAAAGAATTTTCTCAACAAATTCTTTCTTTCTAAAAAACTCTCTTTCTCTAAGTCTTATCAGGAATTTTCAAAAAGTGTTTTGATGAATACTCTCAATACTACCCAAACGCCTACTTATACTAACAATACTTATAGCTAGAGTCAAACTCAATAAAACCAAATTGACTCAAACTCAAGCTAAACTATAGCCTTAGTATGAAAAGGAATCTGTCTAGATTAACGTGTAACGAATCATGTGGAGACATGTAAGCTCCAACAAGTAATAATGCCACCCTTTTGGCTTTTATTAATGGTTTTATCTTGTATTTCAGGGTTGTTCACAGAACTTATACTGCAGATGCAAGTGAAAGGTGTGCAGGTAAGTCCTCATCTAATAGAAGCTATTAAACTTTTCTTCCCTATTACAGGCCAGTTTATGGTTTGGGCGTCCGGGGTAAAGGGACGACCGCCTTGTGATGAAGGATTCAAATCCTAACTTGTATTTTGCAAGTCAGGTTAGTTTTGTAAAATTTTATCGTTTCGGGTTCAAATTCCATGTTTATAAGATTTTCTTTTCTTTATTATGTGTCTTATCCTCTTTTAGGTTATTAGTAATGCTTGTGCAACTCAAGCGATCTTGTCCATTCTCATGAACTCTCCGGATGTTGACATTGGCCCTGAACTATCAAAACTGAAAGAGTTTTCAAAGAATTTTGCTCCCTAACTCAAAGGTTTAGCAATAAACAACAGCGAATCAATACGAACTGCCCACAATACCTTTGTGAGGACTGAGCCTTTTGTTCCGGAGGTGCAGAAGGCCGCCGCCGGCGAAGACGACGATGTGTATCACTTCGTAAGTTATATTCCTGTTGACGGTGTACTTTATGAGCTTGATGGGTTAAAGGAAGGACCGATTAGCCTCGGACAGTGCAGTGGAGGGCAAGGCGACATGGATTGGCTGCAATTGGTGCGACCAGTTATCCAGGAACGGATCGAAAGGTACGCTAAGAGCGAAATAAGGTTTAATCTTTTGGCAATCATTAAGAACAGGAAAGAGACGTACACAGCTAAGCTCAAGGAGCTCCAAGAGAAGAGAGAGCGTATCTTGCAGCAGATAAACGCTTTACAGTCGGAGAGACCCATTGATTTTGGTAAATTCGAAGCACTAAACAAATCTCTTTCGGAAGTGATTTCAGGGATTGAGGCTGCAACGGAGAAGATTCTGATCAAGGGGGAAAAGTTCAAGAAATGGAGAACCGAAAACATTTGCTGAAAACACAATTACATTCCCTTTCTGTTTAACTTCCTCAAGATTCTTGCTGAAAAGAAGCAGTTGAAGCCCCTTATTGAGAAAGCAAAGCAGAAGAAAGGAGGCACTCGGTGAAACAATGGTGCTTAGTTAACTGTAAAAGGGGATTGTAGATTCCTTAATTTATATACGAATTTACAAAGGGTTTAGATTATTATTTTATAACTTAGCTTTTTTTGTTTTCCTCTCTCTATTGAGTTGTCTATTTAGCTGAGATAACAAAGGTTTTGCATAATTTATCTTGAAACTTTCTTGCGCTCTTTAGCAAAGCTCAAACATGGCACCCGAGAAATGCTCTATATTTGGGGCATGTTCGCTTTGCATCAAAAGGACAGAGAAAATAAGATTTTCTCTTTTTTGAATAATGTGTTTATCCCACACAATATATGAAATGAGAAAAAGAAATATCAATCTTCCTACATCTTTAGTATTGATTTCTTATTAAAAGGAATAAATGCCATATTTACATAAATGTTTAAATTCAGATGTTATTATTTAATAAGTATTAGTTATGTTAAAAAGATTTTTTAGTAATTATATTAAATAAGATCTTCATTTTTAAGTAAATATTAGATAAAAAATGATATTATTTTTTAACACCATCAAATAATTAAGTAAACACTAGAAATAAAATGAATAATACTTACTCTTATTACTTTACTTTCCTTTTCAATATTAATATCTTTTTCTTTGTATTGGTGTATCTCTCTATGAATATTCCAACGGACTCCTGCGTATCAAAGAATATATTGGCAACCGATTGGACACATTGACTTTTAATAGAATAAGGAAATTAAAAAAATTTAAAAATTCTGCAATAAGGTAATAAAAAAACTACCTTAGTGATATAATTTTGTTTCAAACTGTTTAATCTGTATCACTCTGTTAGTTTTGAATTTTTTAAAAAACTATTTTGATATGATTTTGATCAATTCAAATATATACAGAAGCATGCATCATTAATGGAAATACTCTCAGCAAACAAAACTCCAAAGAAATTGTGGCGAAACCTCATTTGTGAAATGATTAATTGATTTGAAGGTATTTGCTGTGGTAGATGGTAAGATTGGTAAGATACAGTACTAAAAATTTATTGGAATATGAAGCGATTCAAAATCATGGAATCAGGGGCTCAATTTCATGAAAACTTGCTTCATTAGCTCCGCAAATTACACTGGTAAACGATGCAGATTCAAGTTTCAATGTGGCCAAATTACTTGTACCGCCTTTTCACTGCTCTTTCTCACCTTATTTTATATTATTTTCAATCATTTCTATACATGAAATCCTCTAACATTATATATCATTATTTAAATAGAAAATAAAATAATAAAGTTTACATCTCATGCAATAAATAAAAACTGCATAAAAAAATAAAAAAGAGAGTGGAAGTAGCATTCTTCTTTAAAAGATCATCTAGACCATAACTTGTACTCTTAAATTTTTTTTGGATTTTGACGTCACTAGTTCATTAATTGAAAATTTTGCCTCCAACTTTTATTGGGAAATTGAGTCAAGATGGCCTATTTTTCACCCATGATAAAATTTTTGTCCCAACATTTCTAATTTAAAGGATATGGCTGGCATCTACGTTACACCAGCTATAGTTCTTTGTACACTTTTCTTGATTTCCAATTTTTACCTGATCTCCTTCCCCAACATTCTCTCTCCCTTCGAGATCTCTCTTCTCTAGCAACGGCCCCTCTCTCCTCTCTCTTCTTCTCTTTGTTCTGCTCCCTTCTTCCTTGTTATAGAATTCATGTTGTTGTAGAAGAACACAATCGAAGCTTCTTTGTCATCAAGATGTTGCAATGTGGAGCCAAATCAACCTAGCAAAGGAGAAATAAGAGAAAAAAAGAGGGAGCAGTTGCCTAGCGCCGCGGCGCCCAAAACACCAGCGCCGCGGTGCCCAAACGAGGGCCGCGGCACCCGAACCAGCGCCGCGGCACCTATCCGAGAGCAAACCAGCACCGCGGTGCCCAAAATGAGGGCCGCGGCACCCGAAGTCTGGTTTGTTGCAAAATTTTGAGTCAGAGTCGAACTAAAACGCCCCAAAAAGGGGAAACTACTAGGGTTTCTCATTAGTTGCTATTTTTCTCTTCCTTTGGGTATAAATAGACATAAGGTGGCTAGAGTTAAGTGTGTGCGACATTGATAGTGTCATTATTTTGTGTGAGACATAATTCTTGAGAGCTCCATCCTTGAGAGAGAAAAAATTCCCACAGGGTGCTAGATAGAAAAGAGTTTTGATAAGCACAATTTAAGAGTGTGTGAGAAACTTCTCTTATAATATCTAATCTCCTTCATCATAGTGGAATCTGCAAGCAGCAGAAACAGGACGTAGTCTCAATTTTAGACAAACATGTATAAAATTTGGTGTCTCTCTTTTCTTCTCTTCTTTAATTTATTTTCTGCAATTATTCGTTCTTGCGATCCTTAGAATTAGGAGTCGTCTGATTCCTCAACAAGTGGTATCAGAGCAGAGGTTTTGATCAAGAATGATGACGGGAGAAGAAGGTTCGGTAGCCGGTATCACCAAATTTAATGGTTCAGATTTTTCCTATTGGAGGATGCAAGTAGAAGACTACCTCTATAGCAGGAAACTACACTTGCCCTTGGGTAATAAGCCTGAAGGCATGAAGGATGAGGAGTGGAATCTCCTTGATAGACATGTGCTGGGTGTGATCCGTTTGACCCTGTCAAAGATCGTTGACCACAACGTTGCAAAGGAGACTACTACAACTGGGATAATGAAGGCTCTGTCAGAGATGTATGAGAAGCCCTCAGCCAATAACAAGGTACATCTCATGAAGAAGCTTTTTAATTTAAAAATGCCTGAAGGTGCCTCGGTTGTAGAGCATCTAAACAGTTTCAACATAGTCCTGAACCAATTGGTCTCGATAGAGATTAAATTCGATGATGAGATCAATGCCCTAATCCTCTTGGCCTCGTTACCGAATAGTTGGGAACCCATGAGGGTGGCCATTACAAATTCGCTTAGGAATGCAAAATTGAAGGTTGTTAATGTCAGAAACTCTATTCTGGCGGAAGAAGTTCGTAGGAAGGACTCAGATGAAGCCTCATCGTCGAACTCGGCCCTTAATGTTGATAATAGGAGCAAGGAACTTGACAGGCATTCCAACAGGATAATGGCAAGAGAAGCAAGTCAAGGAATGATAGGACCATGGAGTGTTGGAATTGTGGGAAGACTGGCCACTTGAAGAAGAACTACAGGGCTCCAAGGAAGAACAAAAACAAGAATAATGACGCAGCTAAAGCCGCAACTGAAGAGCAACAGAATGCTTTAATCTTGTCAGTTGACAGTTCTTTTAATTCATGGGTGATAGATTCAGGAGCATCATTCCACACCACTGCATATCGTCATGTCCTAGAGAATTATGTTGCTGAAAATCATGGTAAGGTTTATCTTGCTGACAGAGAACCTTTGGATATTGTTGGCATTGGAGATGTCAGTTTAAAAATGCCTAATGGGTCTGTGTGGAAGATTCATAAGGTGAGACATGTTCCCAAGCTAATGCGTAACTTGATTTTGGTGGGGCAACTACATGACGAAGGACATAAAGTGACCTTCAATTGTGGAGGTTGAAAAGTCACGAAAGAAGCGATGGTTGTTGCTTGGGGACGTAAGGCTGGAACTCTCTACATGAACTCTAGTTGCAGAGATACCATAGCAGTTGCTAATTCTGCTGCCAATCCCGAGCTATGGCATTATAGGCTTGGTCACATGAGTGAGAAGAGAAGGAAGGTGCTTCACTGTAAAGGAAAACTACCGGGTTTGAAAACTGTTGATCATAGTTTGTGTGAAGCATGCATCTTTGGTAAACAGAAGAGTTAGCTTTTCAACAACAGGTAGAGAGCCCAAGTCCAGGAAATTGGAGCTAGTTCACACTGATGTGTGGGACTTGTGCTTGTGACTTCCCTTGGTGGCACAATTTACTACGTAATGTTTATTGATGACTTAAGTAGGAAGGTATGGGTTTACTTTCTGAAAACAAATCTGATGTCTTTGATGTTTTCAAGAGATGAAGAGCCATGGTGGAGAACGAGATAGATTTGAAGGTGAAGTGCTTACAGTCTGACAATGGGAGAGAATATTTAGATAATGACTTCAGGCGGTACTATGCTGAGAATGGAATAAAGATGAAGAAAACCATTCCAGAGAAACCACAATAGAATGGGGTAGCTGAGAGGATGAACAGGACTTTTAACCGAGCGTGCTAGAAACATAAGGTTGCATGTGGGGCTACCAAAGACGTTTTGGGCTGAGGCAATTAATACAGTCGCTCATCTGATCAACAGAAGTCCATCCAAACTGCTAAAGTTCAAGCTACTGGAAGAAGTCTGGAGCCGTAAAAAGGTTGATCTCTCTTACTTGAGAGTGTTTAGGTGTGTTTCTTATGTTCACATTGATTCTACTGCTAGAAGTAAGCTTGATGCCAAGTCAAAGAAGTGTTTTCTGGTATGGTGGATTTGAGTTTGGTTATCGTCTTTGGGATGACCAAAATCAGAAGATTATTAGGAGCAAGGATGTGATATTCAATGAAGGTGTTATGTACAAAGATAAAGACAACACTGACTCTAGGGGTTTAGGTTCTGAAGACAAGAAGCCTGAGGTGATTCTATTAAAGGATCTTCCTAAAGTGAAGGTGCAAAATCCAGAGGTTGAAGACCAAGAAAATGTAGCTCCAGAAGAAAACTAGAGGACTCTTGCCACACCAGTCAGGAGGTCTAGCAAGACCATTAGACCGCCGCAGAGATACTCCCCATCTCTACATTACATTTTGTTAACCGACAGAGGTAAGCTAGAGAGCTATGATGAAGCCATGGAGGCTGAAGATTCGGTCAAGTAGGAGTTAGCCATGAGCGATGAGATGGATTCCTTAATGTCCAATCAGACATGGCAATTGACAAAGTTACCACAGGACAAAAAAGGCCTTGTACAACGAGTGGGTATACCGAATAAAAGATGAATCTAATAGCAGAAAGAAGGCATCGACTTCAATGAGATTTTTCTCCAGTGGTGAAATTAACCACGATCAGGACAGTACTTGCGCTAGTGGCAAATGAGGACTTGTTCTTGGAACATTTGGATGTCAAGACAGCTTTTCTCCATGGTGACTTAGAGGAGGAGATCTACATGAAGCAGCCACAAGGTTTCAAAGTACCGAGTAAGGAGAACTTGGTGTGCAAACTTTAGAAGAGCTTGTATGGCCTCAAACAAGCTCCTAGGTAGTGGTACAAGAAGTTTGACGGTTTTATGTGTAACAATGGTTTCTTGAGGTGTCAGGGAGATCACTGTTGTTATGTGAAGAATTTTGGTGATGCCCACATTATTTTGTTGCTATATGTCGATGACATGTTGATAACAATAGGTTGTAAACAGGAGATTGACAAACTAAAGAAGGAGTTGTCTAAGGAGTTTGCAATGAAGGATTTGGGTGTTGTAAAACAAATCCTTGGGATGAGAATAACGAGGAACCATAATAGTCTGAAACTGTCACAGGAAGAATATGTTGAAAAGGTGCTGAGCAGATTCAACATGGGTAATGCGAAGCCTATGAATACTCCTTTGGCCAGTCACTTCAAGTTATCAAAGGAGCAATCACCGACCATAGAGCAGGAGCGAGACCACATGACCAAGGTGCCTTATGCTTTAGCAATAGGTAGTCTCATATATGCCATGGTTTGTACCAGACCAGACATTGCACATACAGTGGGAGTTGTGAGTAGGTACATGAGTAATCCAAGTAAGCAGCATTGGGAGGCAGTGAAGTGGATTCTCAGATATCTGAGAGGTACTGCGGGTTTAGCACTGTGTTTCAAGAAGTTAGACTTGGGACTACAGGGCTATGTTGATGCTGATATGGCTGGAGCCATTGATGGCAGAAAAAAGTACTACCAGTTATGTCTACACTTTGGGTGGCACTACAATTAGTTGGGTCTCGAAGCTGTAGAAGATAGTTGCACTCTCTACAACAGAAGCAGAGTATGTGGCAATGACAGAAGTGAGCAAGAAGATGATTTGGTTGCGGTCGTTTCTGGAAGAGCTGGGTCATAAGTAGGAAAGGAGTGCATTACACAGTGACAGTCAAAGCGCCATTCACTTGGCAAAAAATCTCACATTTAGGATGAAGCATATATAATTCTGGTATCACTTCATCAGGTCAGCTTTGGAAGATGGAGTGTTGAAGCTTGAGAAGATTCTTGGGAGTCAGAATCCAGCAGATATGCTCATCAAGACGGTTCCGATAGAGAAACTGAAGTTGTGCGCAACTTCAGTTGGACTTCTCCATGAGGCGTGAGAAGTCGTTGCCGCTGTAGTGGAGACGTGGTGATTGATTAGTCTCCAAGTGGGAGATTGTTGCAATGTGGAGCCAAATCAACCTAGCAAAGGAAAAAGAAGAAAAAAAAAAAGAGGGGGCAGTGGCCTAGCGCCGCAACGCCCAAAAGGAGGGCCGCGGCGCCCGCACTAGCGCCACGGCGCCCAAACGAGGGCCGCTGCGCACGAACCAGCGCCGCGGCACCCAAACGAATCAAGCCACATGGAAAATATGTGTCATCCCTCCTAAATAACCCCGTGTTAAAGCGTGTTAAATGTGCAAGTATGAATCAAGCCCATTTATTTTTATGTTATTCATGCCAACACATTTATGACCCAATTAATAAATGTGCAGTCTAAACCTGTTTATCTCATGTCATTTTCGTATCGTGTAATTATACAGAGTCTGTAATTTCTGGCCCTACCCCTAAGATACCTTTATCCATTAACATTTTTCTTTTGGCTAATGGTAACAGTTACTTAATCGGTGTAGTATCATGAACGTAACTGCAGAGGTATACGTGTTTTCTTTGTGTGATGTAACCTTTCAGTTTTATTCATGAGTCCCGTTCATAAGCGATATAGAGGAGGCACAAACACACAATTTAATTTGAGGCTTGAAAATTAAGCACTTATTGCAATCTTCTATGATCTTGCGCTTACAATGTTTAACGAAAGAAAGATTAAAGTTACGTTCAATTTTGCTTTGGCACTAAGTCTACAAACTGTCCAAGTCAAAACTATCACGTTTATCTCTAATTAACCTTGAAAGTTCCTCTCCTATTTAATCTCTCAAAGAATTGACCAAATTAACTCTCCCAACCCCAATTTATAGCAAAATTGCTCAACTTGGCGTAGTCGTCTTGTAACCTAAAAATTAACTCTCTCTCTCTTTCTCTTTCTCTCTCTCTGCTTGAGGTTAATAGGCACCTAAATCTTACTTAAAAACAGCTAATGGATGCTAAGAGCGCCATAATATAAGGACTAGGCTTGGGGTACAAATTAAGCTCAATTTGTCTTCTTTATCCTGCCTTATTGTGCATGTGATTATTATAGTAGCCAACTTTGTGCTGCACTGATCTGTCATTCAGTGCATAGATTAATTATACCTTATGTTACTGATATTGTAATGACCAAGAAAATTCTAGAATTAAATAGTGTAATTTACCTATTTGAATCAAGGATTTTTCCGTAAATATTGTGTATGAAATGCGTGATTGAAGAATTCACAGAATTAACAAACAAATGCTCCAAAAAAATTCTATAATAGATTCTATAGTTAAATTAATTAACTATTTAATTTAATAAAGAGATTGATAAATTTTACCGCAACTAAGATGGAAGAAATTTATTTGTAAAGAACTTGAGAAATTTAATTATGAGAATTTTTGGGTATATACTAAGTTAGCAGTGTATCGAGAAACACTCTAACGCAAATTAGATCCTTAATTGCCGATATGGAGTTACACGAAAGCTGAATCAATAGAAAATATTATACAAACTTGGTTAGTGATACTATTAAAAACTATATCATTATTGAGCTCAGATACTGAAAAAATCAAGTTCACATTTTCATTAAGACTAAAGTAAATCTCTAGACTTAATGTAGTCAGAATGTTCACGCAACGAAACTTTGATCGATATCGGTTCATACTGTGATTAGGGGGTCACAATATTTGAAAAATAGGAGGAGACCTGTCAGATAATAAAATCTCCTATCAGCTAAATTAATTATTGTTGACAGTGTAAAAATTATCTGCTTAAGGGAAACTTGCAAGGAAATGCAAGGTACTCTTTATTTAGCCTCCCTCCCACTCTTCTCGATTTACTAAGGAAGGATTGCCAGTAGATAGTCCTTAGCCTCAATGTTTATAGTCTTCGGCACCCCAATTGCTTCCGCATTAGATAAGTACTCAGAGCAAAATTCAACCGATTCCTCAGCTATGTAACTTTCTACAATACATCCGTTTGGCCTATTTTGGTTCTTTACATAGCCCTTTAGAACCTTCATATATCTTTCAAATGGGTACATCCATCTCAAATACACCGGTCTGCATAACTTAACTTTACGTACTAAGTGCACCATTAGATGAATCATAATGTCAAAAAATGCCGGTGGAAAATACTTCTCAAGCATGCATAAGGTTTGCACCAACTCTAATTGTAGTGAATCTAGCATAAGTGGATCGATTACCTTGGAGCATATTGAATTAAAGAACGAGCACAACTTGGTAATTGCAAATCTCATATCCTTTGTTAGACTTTCTAGCAAAGCAAGTGGTAGTAATTGCTGCATCAATACATAACAATCGTGTGTTTTCATACCAATAAGTTTCAAATCCTTCACTGACACCAACTTTTTAAAGTTTGAAGAATAGCCGTCCGGCACTTTCAACGAAGCAAGCTATTCACAAAGCTTTCTCTTTTCCGCTTTTGAAAACGTACGCTTTGCCAGAGGTAAGTAAGTGTTGTTCCTCTTTTCTCGGGAAACAAATTAGGCCTAATCTCTATTTCCATGAGATCCAACCGTGCTTTTTCACCATCCTTAGTCTTGCCCGAAATGTCAAGCAATGTGACGACTATGGATTCACAAAAGTTTTTCTCAATATGCATAACATCCAAGCAAGGACGAATAAAAAGTGTCTTCTAATATGGAAGATCAAAAAAGATTGATCTTTTTTTTTTATGGTCATTAATCGATGGCTCGTCCTTATCTCGCTTTCTTTTCCTGAATACCACTTTTATATCTTTTACTATTTCAAATATTTGTTCACTCGTCAAAGGACAAGGAGGGTTTCTTTCTTTGCTGTTGCCATCAAAGGCTTTCTTTTGTTTGCGGTAACGATGATCTCTTGGCAACCATCTTCTATGACCAAGAAAAATTGTTTTCTTACCATTCTTCAATCGTTTGTGAGACGTTTCCTTCATATAAATAGGACAACCAATAGAACTCTTTACCGAATAACCAAATAAATTGCCATATGCGGGAAAGTCGTTAATTGTCCATATCAACATTGCATAGAGTGTGAACGTCTCTTCTCGGTAAGTATCTCTAACTTCGACTCCATTTTCCCACAAGTTTTTTAGGTCATCAATTAATGTTGCCAAGTATACATCAATGTCATTGCTTGGTTGGCGAGGACCCTAAATCAATAAAGACAACATTAAAAACTTCCACTTCGTGTACATCTTTGGGGGAGATTGTAGTTAACAAGTATTGCTGGCCAAATGCTATGCCTACTTCTTATGTTACCATGTGGGTTCATTCTATCAATCGACGAAGTAAAATGTATATTTCTTGGATCCACACTAAAGTCAGGATGATCGACTTCAAAAGTCTTCCATTGTGGTGAATCCGTCGGGTGTCTAAGTATTCCATTGTCGACCCGTTTGTCATGATGCCATGTCAAATTCTTGGCATGTTTTGGGTTTCCAAATAAATGCCTCAAACGTGGTACCGATGGAATGTACCATAGCACTTTCCTTGGCACTCCATTCTTACCGTCTTTTGGCTCCTTTCCTTCCACCTTGCTTGTTGACAAACTGGACAATAATTCTCGTCCTCATACTCATTCCTATAAAGAACACAATCATTTTCACAAGCATGAATTTTCTCATACTCCATTCTCAAAGTGCTCAAAGTCTTCTTAGTCTCATACATACTAGTTAGTAATTTATTATAGAAGTCGTCCTAAAAATTCCACAAGTTTTGTGAAACTAAAATTTGACCACCCACCTGATGCTTTCAAATTCCATAATCCAACTAAAGCGGACAATTTGATGAAATTGGTACACCCCTCATACACAAGTGTCTCGACATTATTCATCATTGTCTCAAATAAATCCAGACGATATAAGAAGTATTCTTCCAAATCATTGATCACGTCAACTATATTGTCGTGATCATCCATATTATCCTCCACAATTGCTTCCTTTTTTTTTTTTTACTTATTAAAGTTGGATTGAAAACAGACTCGCCATGAAAATGTCACTTTTGATAACTACTTATAATTCCATTTCAAAATAAATGTCCCTAACAACTGGAATTGGCATAAGGACACCGAATTTTATCACCATTGGCATAAGTTTTGGCAAAATCCAAGAATTTTTTCACATCATTCATATATTCTCTAGACAATCGAAAATCCCACATCCATTTTTCATCCATTTCGCAAGTCCTAAATCGAAATAATAAATAGCAATTTAATTAAAATTAATTTTGCAAATTATACATACCCACCATATTCTAATCATAAAACAAAAACATTCACCCATCATAAAACAAATTATACATACCCATCATAAAACAAATAAATCATACCTATGATCCACAATACAATAAACACAGATTAAACAACAAAATCATCAACAATTTATCAATTTTGGATTAAACAACAAAATTAACAACAATTTATCAATTTCTAATAAAAACTTACAATTAGGAAGGAGATTAAGGAGTATGGAGGCACAGAGGGATGGCGGCAGCAGTTTCGGAGGGGTCTGTGTTCGTATTTTAGAGGTGAGTTTCTGTTTTGTGTTTGATTATCGAGGTGGGAAAAGAGGTTTTAAGTAAGCTACCATGACAGTTTTTTTAAAAAACCGTCATGGCATGTGCCGTCTCTACCACGATGATTTTTGAAAAAATTGTCGTGGCATGTTAAGCTTACCACGACGGTTTTCTAAAAAACCATCGTGGTACAGGGGCCAAATTTTCACCGAAAGTCTGCCACTGTGCGGCACTAAGTCACCCGACCTAGTCAGCCTACCCAAGTGTTTACCCACGATGATCCGATAATCAAACACACAAAACCAACTTACGGAAACCACTTTCCAACCTTTTATTAACTCACAAAAGGAATACAAGTTTTGCCTCACACGGATCACCACAACACTCACTTTGTCACTTGTGAGTTGGTGTCTCGAGGCTTTGCTATTTATAGACAAAGTTTACAACGTGTGGCTGACACCCCCAGCCACTAGGGATCACTTCGAGGCACTATGCACGCTTGCAGCCACATTCCAGCGACTTCCACAATTTTCGGATGGAGACTTGGCCCTGTGCACGCCACGTGCAGCCAACTAACGCCCACTCGCCTGCTAATGCGCGAACATGGGCCACGTGGGGCGCAGGCATGATCTAGCCGTTGGCTGGCCACGATCGCCCACAACTTGCGCCCACGTGCCTTCGGAAATCCAGCCGTTATGCCCACGTTCTAGTGCTAGCCGTTGGGGCCACCTGCTTCGCGGACTTTGTGCGCACCACTCGCACACGCTTCTTTTTCCCGCAGGGCCTTGTCTGGACCGAGTTTCTCGCATGCCAGTCCGTACGCCCGCGCACACGTCATACTGCCAGTCCGAGGTCCTCGCGCGCCTGTCCGCACACCCGCGCGCACGTCACACTGCCAGTCCGAGATCCCCGCGCGCCTGTCCAAATGCTCGCGCCTGGCACCTGCGCGCACATTTCTTGCCTGACCCGCATGCATGGCCAAGGCCACCTTGTGCCTGCATGCTGATCCTTTGTCCGAACCATGCAAAGGGATTATCACATGCCCCCTTGCCTTGGACATGGGCCACCCACATCCAAGATTTGTCACCACTGACTTAATTCGAAGTTAGGGGGTCTAACAAACCACCCCCACCGGATGAAGCCGACGCCCTCGTCGGTATAGTCTCGAGGTATTCCTGCACCTCTTTCTCAAATTGCCACAAGGTAACATCCCGCTCCCAAGTAGCACTATTCTCCTCTTCACCCTTCCATTTCACAAGAAAATCAGTCCGTCGATTCTTCTTGCTCATGCCCATTGTTCGATGGTCAAGGATCTTTTCCACCGTTTTGTCAAATTGTTTTCTGATGGTAGGCGGAGCCCTCTTCGCCTGCTGCCTCTTGTTCAACAAGTCCTCCTTGTAAGGCTTCAGAAAACTCACGTGGAACGTTGGGTGCACCTTTAGCCGAGGTGGTAGCTTTAGCCTGTAAGCAACATTCCCAACTTTCTTAACAATTTCAAAGGGACCATCGTACCTTGGAAGAAGCCCACGATGCACTGTCTTGCTGCTTATCTTCTTCCAAATCTGCGGGGTCAATTTCAGCAACACCATGTCACCAACATTGAACTCGACTTGGCGCCTATGCTGATCAGCATACTTCTTCATGCGCCTAGCTGCTTTCATCAAACTGTCTCGGGCCTGTAGTATTAACTCCTGCTTCCCTTCCGCAAAGCGATACGCTGCTGGACAGCTAACTCGCCCTTTGGAACGTGCCACTTCCAGTGGGGTCAGGGGCTGATGTCCCAGTGCAAGCTCTGCTGGACTCATCCCGGTTGCAGAACTCCGATGTAAGTTGTACGAGAATTGGGCCACATCAAGTAAATCCAGCCAATTCTTTTGACTCGCCGAGACATAATGCCTTAAAAATTCTTCCAATAGAGCATTAATACGCTCCGTTTGTCCATCGGTCTGTGGATGGTTAGCTGTAGAAAACTTTAACTCAGAACCTATCAAGTTAAAGAGAGCCGTCCAAAACTTACCAGTGAACCTTGAATCACGATCACTGACTATGTCTTCAGGCACACCGAAGTATTTTACCACATTCTTGAAAAAGAGCTCTGCCGTCAACATAGCTGAGCACTCATGTGGGGCTGCAATGAACACTGCATACTTCGAAAACCGATCTACAACGACCAACACTGACCGCATACCTTGGATTGAAGGGAACCCCGAAATGAAATCCATAGACACCGATTTCCATGGTTTTTCTGGCACCGGGAGTGGTTGTAATAGTCCGGCTGCCTTCCTTCTTTCCGTCTTGTCTTGTTGGCACACCAAACAAGTCTTCACATATAGCTCAACATCCTTCTCCATGTTGGGCCAATAATAGCTGCGGGTTATGAGCGCCATCATCCGTTCTCTCCCCGGATGTCCCGCCCATTGAGGGTCATGCGTCTCCCGCAAAAGTTCCTGTCTCAGGCCACCCGAGTTAGGAATAAATAATCGATTACCTTTGGCATAAAGGAGTTCGTCATCTTCCCAATAACGTCTCGCTACTCCTTCTCGCACTTCCTTCTTGAGATGAACATAGGCCTGATCCACCTCAGCTTGCTGTTTTACTCGGTCAAGAAAGGTTGACTGCACTGCCGTCAATGCAGCCACATAGTCCTGCACCTCCTTGTGACTCAAGGCGTCAGCGACTTGGTTTTGCTTGCCTGGTTTGTGTTCCCACACAAAGTCGAATTCCGCCAGGAATTCCTGCCATCGGGCCTGTTTTGGGGTCAATTTCTTCTGGGTCTTGAAATAAGTGTTCGCCACATTGTCCGTCAATACTTTGAACTTTGTTCCCAGCAAGTAATGCCTCCAAGTGTCAAGGCAGTGCACTACTGCCGTCATTTCCTTCTCATGGGCTGAGTACCGCTGCTCAGCATCCTTAAGCTTCCTGCTTTCATAGGCCACGGGGTGGCCATCCTGCACGAGCACTCCACCGAGAGCTCGATCTGAGGCATCCGTGTGTACTTCAAATGGAAGCCCAAAATTCGGCAATCTCAAGACTGGTTCCGAGGCAACTGCTGCCTTCAGCTTCTCAAAGGCTTCTTGGCATGCGTCTGTCCATGCCCACTTTTGCTCTTTTCTCAGCAAATCTGTCAAAGGGCTCGCCTTCTTTGAATACCCTTTAATGAACCGTCGGTAGTAGTTTGCCAAGCCAAGAAAAGAACGCAAGTCTGGCACCTTCGTTGGCGCAGGCCATTCAATGATTGCCTTCACCTTGTCCTCGTCCATCCGAATATCGCCTTTGGAAATCCAATGGCCCAAGAATTTAATTTCTTGCCTGCAAAACTCACATTTTTCTTTCTTCACAAATAGCTTGTATTCCCTAAGTCGTGAGAATACTTGCCGCAAGTGATTAACATGATCCACCAAGGATCTCGAGTAAATAACAATATCATCCAGATAAACAACCACGAACCGATCAAGAAATTCATAGAGTACCTCGTTCATTAAGTTGCAAAACGTGGCAGGGGCATTGGTTAAGCCAAAAGGCATCACCAAAAACTCAAATGAACCATACCTCGTCACACAAGCCGTCTTGGACTCATCCCCCTCGGCTATCCGCACCTGCCAATAGCCTGACCGTAGGTCCAGCTTTGTGAAGTATGACGCACCTGCCAACCGATCGAACAAATCCGCTGCATTGGGGACTGGGTACTTATTCTTGATAGTCACCTTATTGAGAGCCCGATAGTCTATGCACATCCGCAATGAGCCATCCTGCTTCCTCTGAAACAGCACCGGGGCACCATAAGGGGCTTTTGATGGTTGTATGAAACCGGCACTTAGCAACTCGTTAAGTTGACTCCTCAACTCAACCAACTCTGATGGGGCCATCCGATAAGGGGCTTGGGCTGGCGGCCTAGCACCTGGCTCCAGCTCGATCTTGTGGTCCACCGCTCTCCTCGGTGGTAATTCCTTTGGCAGTTCTGAGGGCATCACATCTGAGAACTGCCCCAACACTGTTGCAACATCATCAGGCACCTCCACGACCTGGTCCGGTTTGATCTCCACGAGGGCTGCAACGTAAGTAATCTCGCCCTTCTTCACCCCATTTTTGAATTGCTTTGCCGACTGCATCTCTAACTTACTCTCGACCTGTCCAGAGAAGTTAGCGTGAATAAAACAAGGATTCCGTTCCTCATTTACCAACATACCCGACAAATGAGGCATGATTGTTGCCTTGGCTTGAACAAAGAAATCTATCCCCAAGATTAACTCAAAATCGTCCAAGGCTGCGACGGTAAGATTTATCTGTCCCTCCCAAGCGCCAACTTTGAGGGTCGTTGTGGCCACACCTTGAACCGGAGTAGCACCTGAGTTTACCGCCTTGATTTTGCATGGACTCTGGTTTACCACTAAACCCAACTTGTCCACCATTCTATTGGAAAGGAAGTTGCTGGTCGCTCCCGTGTCCAGCAAAGCTCTTACGGTCTTTCCATTTAATTGCACCGCTGCATACAAAAGACCCCTATTTGGGGCTGACTTCACCGTTGAAACTGTGTTAAGGAGTTGGAGAGGGTTTACCCGAGAAGTGCTAGATCCACCTGCATTCTCCTCTCCTTCGGATTCTTGAATAGCATTCAGTCTTTCTCGCTTTGGGAAATTCTTGGCCATATGTGGTCCTCCACAAATAAAACAGCCCGCTTCCTTCTTGCCTCCCTTGGACTCGCC
This sequence comes from Artocarpus heterophyllus, assembly GCA_025403435.1. Lineage (NCBI taxonomy): Eukaryota > Viridiplantae > Streptophyta > Magnoliopsida > Rosales > Moraceae > Artocarpus > Artocarpus heterophyllus. The sequence goes on from CM046353.1 coordinate 14,349,774, forward strand.
TTGCTCGGTCGTCTTTTTACCCTTCCATTCGGATTTCTTAAAATCCTTAGAGGGGCCTTTACCCTTTTTGCCTTCCTGACCCTTCTTCTTGTCACCGATTGAGGCAATTGGGGTGGGTCTAAAATCGACTAAGCCCTCTGCAGCCGCAATGGCTGAAGGAAGGTCCTTCACGCCTTGTCTCCGCAACTCGGCATGTGCCCATGCTTGCAAGCCTGACAGAAAGTTGAATAGCTTGTCTGCATCCGACATATCTTTGATGTCCAACATCAAAGAACTAAACTCCCGTACATACTCTCGAACAGAATTCGTCTGTCGAAGCTTCTTGAGTGCTTCACGTGCAATCCATGCAGTGTTGCACGGTAGGAACTGATCCTTTAGTTCCTTCTTCAACGTTTCCCAATCCTCGATCTGAGGTTTGCCAGCCCTTGTCTCTCCCGACATCTGGGTCCGCCACCATAGTTTAGCATCACCGGACAAATACATGCTAGTTATGGTTATCTTTTCACGATCTGGAATATGAGCGGCCTTGAAATACTGCTCCATATCCCACAAGAAATTTTCCAGTTCTTTGGCGTTACGGCCACCGTTGAACGCCTTGGGTTCTGGAACTTTGATCTTCGAAGGGGCCTCACCCATGGTCTGAGGGGTTGCCACGGCCTTCTTGAGAATGCTTATATCATCCTCTAGTCTCTTCGTGTTTTCCTTCACCAAGTCAATCATGGTGATGAAGTCCTGCATCATGGAGGAGAACCGCTCTTCCATGTCTCGCATCAAGTCCGACCGAACCGTGTTCAAACATGCCATTTGCTCGGCTTGACATGCTATCTGTACCGCGAGACTCACTGCATCGTCGCTTTGGGGATTCCCCACGAAATCTTCCAAGCGACTAACTCTTTCACGTAACTCATTCATCGTGACGATTCCAAGAACGTCCGCTGTTCTCGGCTCTGATACCAGCTGTCACAGGGGCCAAATTTTCACCGAAAGTCTGCCACTGTGCGGCACTAAGTCACCCGACCTAGTCAGCCTACCCAAGTGTTTACCCACGATGATCCGATAATCAAACACACAAAACCAACTTACGGAAACCACTTTCCAACCTTTTATTAACTCACAAAAGGAATACAAGTTTTGCCTCACACGGATCACCACAACACTCACTTTGTCACTTGTGAGTTGGTGTCTCGGGGCTTTGCTATTTATAGACAAAGTTTACAACGTGTGGCTGACACCCCCAGCCACTAGGGATCACTTCGAGGCACTATGCACGCTTGCAGCCACATTCCAGCGACTTCCACAATTTTCGGACGGAGACTTGGCCCTGTGCACGCCACGTGCAGCCAACTAACGCCCACTCGCCTGCTAATGCGCGAACATGGGCCACGTGGGGCGCAGGCATGATCTAGCCGTTGGCTGGCCACGATCGCCCACAACTTGCGCCCACGTGCCTTCGGAAATCCAGCCGTTATGCCCACGTTCTAGTGCTAGCCGTTGGGGCCACCTGCTTCGCGGACTTTGTGCGCACCACTCGCACACGCTTCCTTTTCCCGCAGGGCCTTGTCTGGACCGAGTTTCTCGCATGCCAGTCCGCACGCCCGCGCGCACGTCATACTGCCAGTCCGAGGTCCTCGCGCGCCTGTCCGCACACCCGCGCGCACGTCACACTGCCAGTCCGAGATCCCCGCGCGCCTGTCCAAATGCTCGCGCCTGGCACCTGCGCGCACATTTCTTGCCTGACCCGCATGCATGGCCAAGGCCACCTTGTGCCTGCATGCTGATCCTTTGTCCGAACCATGCAAAGGGATTATCACATGCCCCCTTGCCTTGGACATGGGCCACCCACATCCAAGATTTGTCACCACTGACTTAATTCGAAGTTAGGGGGTCTAACAGTAGACCAAGTACCTACTACGGCGGTTTTCGTCTTCTCAGGCATAACTCTCCTCGTTTTTTCCCTTATTACGACATTTTTTGATAAAAGGTCGTTAAATGAAGGTCGTATGAACTCGAATTTGTTGCAGTTGTCATATTTTTCTAAAAAATAATAAATTTATTAGTTAAAAGATCCAAACTATATATATCATAAATCTTAAGATAGACCAAAAAATAATTGTCTAACGGTGAAAATAATATAAATATATATCTTTTGAGGTATTTGTGTATTTTTTCTTTTTGAATTTATAAATAAAAATTTCTTTTTATTCCTAAAAGCTAAAACCAAACAACACGATAGAAAATATAACAATTAGGTCCCGACTTGTGGACTGGCCTAGTTGACCTGCTTGTTGATTATTCCTAAAAGCTAAAACCAAACAACATGGTAGAAAATATAACAATTAACTCTCGACTTCTCGACAACACGGTAGAAAATATAACCATTAAGTCTAGCCTTGTTGACTTGCTTTGTTGATTATTCCTAAAAGCTAAAACCACACAACACGAACCGTATATCTCACGTATAACACGACAGACACGACACGATTAATACGATTACAGAATGGCCCGTGACGGGTTGACATGATAAAACACAAATGACACGTTTATGGTCTAGGTAATTGAAAATTAAAAAAAGAAAAAAAGAAAAAAAAAAGAAAGAAAATCAACAAAAGACAACATATGATAGTACAAGCTACTAGGCATGTAAAAGTGCCCAAACAACATCATGCCTAGTTCCAAAATATAATAAAATACTCAAACAAAGTTTCAAAGATAACAACATATCCAAACCGAAATTCAAAACATAACCAACATCCAAATATTCATATCCAAATGTCTAACTATAAACAGTCTAAGTGCATAAAACATCAGTCTTTTTGAGCTTAAAATGATATCTCTAAATCCAAGCTCCAAGTACTCTCTAAAAGTCTTCAACTATTTCACTATATTTAAGATTTCAAAGAATAACAAAGTTAAAACAAAGCAACAAATGAAACAATCAGCCTACACATTATTAGTAAGCAATATAAAATGCATATTACCTTCTATTGTAGTTGAGGTGTTAGGGTTACGAGAGCTTTGAATAGATCGGGTAGTAAGCTCATTGATATCCAAACTAAAAACAACTTTAATTTATGAGAGCTTGTAGGCCCTTTAATTTACATTTGTTTTCAATTTATGTCTTTATAAACCTTGCATCATCAAATTTGATAATTCAATAAAAGATTAGTACAACAAAGCAATGACAATAATCCCTGGACAAGATCTACAAACCTTCAACAATTTTTTTGTGGTAGGAACTAAAGTGTATGTGTCCTAATTAACTAAACAACATAAAACAAAATACGTGGCTTAATTCGACTTAAGAATTAAAAGAAAACCTCAAACAAAAGTTTTGTTAATTGCTAAATAATTAAGCATCCCTATTTCTAGTAGTGGGTGCAGGAAATTCTGTTACATGAAAAAGAAATATAATTAATCATGTTTACTATTGTGAGCTGTCTAGTGTAATCTTTCTTCATCTTTTGTTCTATATATCAACCCTTGTTCTGCAATGTTATTATGCTATGATCCGTTGCTCCACTTATTATCTCTTCCTAATTTTCTTGATTTCCATAACCCACGCTATTAACACAACCAACAAAGAGAAAAACAAAACCTCCATTAGAACCACATTAACAAAAGGAAAAAAAAAAAAACATGTACACTTAACAAATTAATATCACATGATTAAAAGAGAAAAAGAAAGAAAGAAAAAAAAAATCCAAGCAAAGAACTAAAAAAGAATTCACCATCTACTGAGCAAAAATGTGTTTTTTAAATTCAGCAACAATGCAAATTGCATCAATAAGCATTACACGAGATGAAATTTAACCAAATTAAAAAATAAGGCATCCAAAGTTAAAGATCAATTAACAGAAATTGAAATATAAGATCTTTAGTCATGCGATTGACGAATGTAATAATTAGTGTCGTCCGACCTATGCTAATAAATACTTAACTAGAAAGCTAAATGAAAATGATGACTTTCCTTCGTTTTTCCTCAACTTTCTCCGCAACCAAACAGAAAAAGGAAAATCAATAATTAAACAAAGAACTCAAGGCAGGATTTTGAGCGGAAAGAAGACAAAAAAAACCTGAACAAAATCCGAGGGAAAATCAGGGGCTTTAAGAAGGGGTTTTAATAACGAAAAAAAACCTAATGTAATTTGGGGATTTTAGTCTCTGCACATAGTTGTTTTTAATACAGAGTGGTATAAATTACGAGAGTTTTTCTTTTTGTGGCATAAATCAATCCACATGGAAAATAAAGCAAGTTAAATGTGCCAGTATGAATCCAGCCTATTTATTTTTATGTTATTCGTGCCAACCCATTTACGACCCAATTAATGAATGTGCGGTCCAAACATGTTTATCTCGTATCATTTTCGTATCGTGTCATTATACTGTGTGTGTAATTTCCAGCCCTACTCCTAAGATACCTTTATCCATTAACATTTTTCTTTTGGCTAATGGTAACAGTTACTTAATCGGTGTAGTATCATGAAAGTAACTGAAGAGGTATACGTGTTTTCTTTGTGTGATGTAACCTTTCATTGTTATTTATGAGTCCCGTTCATAAGCGATATAGAGGAGGCACAAACACACAATTTAATTTGAGGCTTGAAAATTATGCACTTATTGCAATCTTCTATGATCTTGCGCTTACAACGTTTAACGAAAAAAAGATTAAAGTTACATTCAATTTTGCTTTGGCGCTAAGTCTACAAACTGTCCAAGTCAAAACTATCACATTTATCTCTAATTAACCTTGAAAGTTGCTCTCCTATTTAATCTCTCAATGAATTGACCAAATTAACCCTCCCAACCCCAATTTATAGCAAAATTGCTCAACTTGGCGTAGTCGTCTTGTAACCTAAAAATTAACTCTCTCTCTCTTTCTCTTTCTCTCTCTCTGCTTGAGGTTAATAGGCACCTAAATCTTACTTAAAAACAGCTAATGGATGCTAAGAGCGCCATAATATAAGGACTAGGCTTGGGGTACAAATTAAGCTCAATTTGTCTTCTTTATGCTGCCTTATTATGCATGTGATTATTATAGTAGCCAACTTTGTGCCGCACTGATCTGTCATTAAGTGCATAGATTAATTATACTTTATGTTACTAATATTGTAATGACCAAGAAAATCCTAGAATTAAATAGTGTAATTTACTTATTTAAATCAAGGATTTTCCTATAAATATTGTGTATGAAATGCGTGATTGAAGAATTCACAGAATTAACATACGAATGTTCCAAAAAAATTCTATAATAGATTCTATAGTTAAATTAATTAACTATTGTAATTTAATAAAGAGATTGATAAATTTTACCACAACTAAGACGGAAGAAATTTATTTGTAAAGAACTCGAGAAATTTAATTATGAGAATTTTTGGGTATAATACTAAGTTAGTAGTGTACCGAGAAACAATCTAACGCAAATTAGATCCTTAATTGCCAATATGGAGTTATGGAGAAGCCGAATCGACAGAAAATGTTATACAAACTCGGTTAGTGATACTGTTAAAAATTATATCATTACTGAGCCTAGATACTGAAAAAGTCAAGTTCACATTTTTATTAAGACTAAAATAAATTTCTAGACTTAATGTAGTCAAAATCTATACGCGATGAAACTTTGATCGATATTGGTTCAAATTGTGATTAGCATGTCACAATATTTGAAAAATAGGAGGAGGCCTGTCAAATAATAAAATTTCCTATCAGCTAAATTAATTATTGCTGATAGTATAAAAATTATCTGCTTAAGGGAAACTTGCAAGGAAATGCAAAGTACTCTTAATTTAAGCCTCCCTCCCACTCCTCTTGATTTACTAAGGAAGGATTGCTATTAGATAGTCCTAAGCCTCAATGTTTATAGTCTTTGGCACCCCAATTGCTTCCGTATTAGACAAGTACTCGGAGCAAAATTCAACTAATTCCTTAGCTATGTAACTTTCTATAATACATCCGTCCGGCCTATTTCGGTTCTTCACATAGCCCTTCAGAACCTTCATATATCTTTCAAATGGGTACATCTATCTCAAATACACTGGTCTGCATAACTTAACTTCACATACTAAGTGCACCGTTAGATGAATCATGATGTCAAAAAATGTTGGTGGAAAATACTTCTCAAGCATGCATAAGGTTTGCACCAACTCCAATTGCAATGAATCTAGCATAAGTGGATAAATTACCTTGGAGCATATTGAATTAAAGAACGAGCACAACTTGGTAATTGCAAATCTCACATCCTTTGCTAGAATTCCCCGTAAAACAAATCGTAGTAATTGTTGCATCAACACATGACAATCGTGTGTTTTCATGCCAATAAGTTTCAAATCCTTCACCGACACCAACTTTTTAAAGTTTGAAGAATAACCATCTGACACTTTCAACAAAGCAAGCCATTCACAATGCTTTCTCATTTTCACTCTTGATAACGTATGCTTTGCCGGAGGTAAGTAAATGTGGTTCCCTCTTTTCTCGAGAAACAAATTACACCTAATCTCCATTTCCATGAGATCCAATCGTACTTTTTCACCATCCTTAGTCTTGCCTGAAATGTCAAGCAATGTGCCGTCTATGGATTCACAAAAGTTTTTCTCAATATGCATAACGTCCAAGCAATTACAAACAAAAAGTGTCTTCCAGTATGGAAGATCAAAAAAGATTGATATTTTTTTTCATGGTCCATCAATTGACAGCTCGTCCTTACCTTGCTTTCTTTTCCCGAATGCCACTTTTATATCTTTTACCATGTCAAATGTTTGTTCACCCGTCAAAGAACAAGGAGGGTCTCTTTCTTCGCCGTTGCCATCAAAGGCTTTCTTTTGTTTATGGTAACAATGATCTCTTAGCAACCATCTTTTATAACAAAGAAAAATGGTTTTCTTACCATTTTTCAATCGTTTGTGAGATGTTTCCTTCATACAAATAGGATAACCAATAGAACTCTTCACCGAATAACCAGATAAATTGTCATATGCTGAAAAGTCGTTAATTGTCTATATCAACATTGCACAAAGTGTGAACGTCTCTTTTCGGTAAGCATCTCTAACTTCGACTCCATTTTCCCACAAGTTTTTAGGTCATCAATTAATGTTGCCAAGTATACATCAATGTCATTGCCTGGTTGGTCAGGACCCTAAATCAATAAAGACAACATTAAAAACTTCTGCTTCATGCACATCTTTGGAGGGAGATTGTAGTTAACAAGTATTACGGGCCAAGTGCTATGCCTACTACTCATTATTACCATATGGGTTCATTACATTCGTCGACAAAGCGAAATGTATATTTTTTTGGATCCACACTAAAGTCGGGATGATCAGCTTCAAAAGTCTTCCATTGTGGTGAATCTGCTGGGTGTCTAAGCATACCATCGTCGACCCGTTTGTCATGATGCCATGTCAAATTCTTGGCATGTTCTGGGTTTCCAAATAAACACCTCAAACGTGATATTGGTAGAATGTACCATAACACTTTCTTTGGCACTCCATTCTTACCATCTTTTGGCTCCTTTCCTTTCTTCCACCTTGCTTGTTGACAAACCGGACAATAATTCTCGTCCTCATACTCATTCTTATAAAGAACACAATCATTTTCACAAGCATGAATTTTCTCATACTCCATTCCCAAAGTGCTCAAAGTCTTATTGGTCTCATACATACTAGTTGGTAATTTATTACCCTTTGGTAGAAGCCTTCCTAAAAATTCCAAAAGTTTTGTGCAACTAGAATTTGACCACCCACCCGACGCTTTCAAATTCCATAATCCAACTAAAGCGGACAATTTGGTGAAATTGATACACCCCTCATACACAAGTGTCTCGGCATTATTCATCATTGTCTCAAATAAATCCAGACGGTGTAAGAAGTATTCTTCTAAATCATTGACCATGTCAACTATATTGTCGTGATCATCTATATTATCCTCCACAATTGCTTCCTTTTTTTTACTTACTAAAGTTGGATTAAATTAGACTCGCCATGAAAATGCCACGTTTGATAACTACTTATAATTCCATTTTGAAATAAATGTCCCCAACAACTGGAATTGGCACAAGGACACCGAATTTTATCACCATTGGCATGAGTTTTGGCAAAATCCAAGAACTCTTCCACACCATTCACATATTCTCTAGACAATCGAAAATCCCACATCTATTTCCCATCCATTTCGTAAGTCCTAAATTGAAATAATAAATAGCAATTTAATTAAAATTAATTTTACAAGCTATACATACCTACCATTTTCTAATCATAAAACAAAAACATGTACACATACCCATCCTAAAATAAATAAATCATACCCATGATCCACAATACAATAAACACAGATTAAACAACAAAATCAACAATAATTTATCAATTTCTAATAAAAACTTACAATTAGGAAGGAGATTAAGGAGTGTGGTGGTGGAGAGGGACGACGACAGCAGTTTCGAAAGGGTCTATGTCCGTATTTGAGAGTTGAGTTTCTGATTTGTGTCTAATTGTCGAGGTGGGAAAAGAGGTTTTAAGTAAGCTACCATGAGGGTTTTTTTCAAAAACTGTCGTGGCATGTGCCGTCTCTACCATCACGGTTTTTGAAAAAATTGTCGTGATATGTTAAGCTTACCACGACAGTTTTCTAAAAAACCGTCGTGGTTGACCAAGTACCTACTACGACGGTTTTCGTTTTCTTAGGCGTAGCTCCCCGTGTTTTTTCCCTTATTACTACAGTTTTTGAGAAAAGATCGTTAAATAAGGGTCGTATAATCTCGAATTTGTTGTAGTTGTCATATTTTTCTAAAAAATAATAAATTTATTAGTTAAAAAATCCAAACTATATATATCATAAATCTTAAGATAGACAAAAAAATAAATGTCTAATGGTGAAAATAATATAAATATATATCTTTTGAGGTATTTGAGTTTTTTTTTTCTTTTTGAATTTATAAATAAAAATTTCTTTTTATTCCTAAAAGCTAAAACCAAACAACACGATAGAAAATATAACAATTAAGTCCCGACTTGTGGACTGGCCTAGTTGACTTGCTTGTTGATTATTCCTAAAAGCTAAAACCAAACAACATGGTAGAAAATATAACAATTAACTCTCGACTTGTGGACTGGCCTAGTTGACTTGCTTGTTGATTATTCCTAAAAGCTAAAACCAAACAACATGGTAGAAAATATAACAATTAACTCTCGACTTGTTGACAACACGGTAGAAAATATAACCATTAAGTCTAGCCTTGTTGACTTGCTCTTGATTATTCCTAAAAGCTAAAACCACACAACACGTTTGGTTTGTTGACTTGCTTTGTTGATTTCCCTTCTCCGAATTTTCTTCAAGTTTTGAACACGTTTGTTTGCTACTTTCTGCCCTCTAACAGCTGGCAAACTCGTCCAATTGTCTATCCGTGCCTTTCGGTGTAGAAATAGTTGAAAAATAATATTCAAGATCATTAATTCTTGACTAGATAAACTTAGTCAACGAGTTACCAATTACAAGCCAAGTTAAAATAATCAAACGAGAATCATCCAATGCTTTCTACAAAATTAATTTCTGACCACAATTCTATGTGGAGCACTATTTTTATTTATTTATTCTGTAAATCAAATATTTTTTAGTGTCTAAATATGGATGTAGAGGTAGGCAGATTTGTGCTTGTTGATATACATTATAGTATTAATGCGCCTACATATGGCTGTATTTGTAATAATTGGGAGATAACTTTATGTTCCAGGTATTGTTGAAAAATATCTTTGTAGAGTTTCAAGGAAGATTAATGAATAATTCTAGCAATAAAAAAGAGTAGAGGAAAACAAGTCAGGAATAAAATAATTTGTTTGAATTGTCTTGAACCAAACAACAAATACTATAGAATAGACTAATTATGGTAGCTGACATGAAAACTACAAGACAAGACAGATTAGACCCAACAAAAAAAATGTAAAAATAATATTTTATTGCAAATAATATTAAACTAATACCCGCGTATATATATGGACGAAGGGTCTTATAGATTCAGCATTCCAAAATATTGCTTCGCTTTGATAATAAACACGATGAGTTTATTGATGGCAGTATTTGCATGGCTGGTGTTGTTGCTATCCACTTTCCATGTTCATATTGTGAGTGAGAGTAGTGGGATAATGTCTAATCATCATCAAGTTCAAGTGCGGTGCATAGAGAGGGAGAGACTTGCTCTCCTCACCTTCAAGCAAGGCCTTCATAGATTCACTGATTATCTGTACCATGACAGGCTCGCCTCCTGGACAAGTAACAAGGATTGCTGTAGTTGGACAGAGATCAGGTGCGATAATCTAACCAATCATGTCATTATGCTTGATCTTTTTGATTATGGTATTGGTGGCCTGATTGGACCTTCTTTGCTTGAGTTGCAATGTTTGGAGCACTTGGACTTGTCTTTTAATTATTTCACACAGATTCCAAAGTTTATTGTTTCGCTCAAAAGGCTCAAATATCTTAACCTTGGAGGGAATCCACTTAGTGGAACCATTCCTACCCAGCTTGGAAACCTCACCAAATTGCAGTATTTGAGCCTAGGAAATTATGATCTTGATGATGGTAGCCGAATGATTGTTGATAATCTTGAATGGCTTTCTCATCTCCCTTCTTTGAGCTCTTTTGAATTATATGGTACTAACTTCACCAAAGCTGGACTTCAATCTTTCAGTTTACCATCTTCTTTATTAAGCTTAGAGTTGGGGTCCTGTTATTTTCCAGAGGTAGACACCGCATCTCTTTCCCATACAAATTCATCTCATTCTCTCAGAACTCTTTACATGTCTTATACTTCCATACACTCCACAACAATTAATTGGTTGTTGAACTCCAGTACTGACCTTGTTGATCTTTCACTCGATAATCATTATACGATTGGAGTTGTTAATCCTTTCAATCTTAGACATCTCAGCAAGTTAAAGCATCTTTATATTTATCAAACGATTGCTGATAGTCTTGAATGGCTGTCTCATCTCTCTTCTTTGACAACCTTTTCATTGGGTAATGCAAATTTCACCAAACATGGGCTTCGATCTTTCAAAATGCCACCTTCCCTGTCAAGATTGATATTAGAGGATTGTCAATTTCCTAAGGTCCATAGTACTTCATCTCTTTTCTCAGCAAATTCATCCAATTCTCTTACCAATCTTGAGCTCAGGTTCAACACCATACATCCCACCGTGCTTACTTGGTTGTTCAATTCTAGTGCTAACCTTGTTAACCTTACAATTCATGATAACTTCATAGATGGCTTGCTTCCAAATTCTTTCCAGAAAATGACTTCCCTTGTTAATTTTCAATTGACATCCAACACTGGACTTGGAAATGCAATACCCAAGTCTTTGGGGAATCTTACAAAGCTAAAAACACTTGATCTGAGTTACAACAATTTCAATGGATCACTTCAAGATCTTTTAGAAAGCCTATCAGGTTGTTCTAGGAAGTCCTTAGAGATTTTGTCTTTGGGAGGGAACAAGCTTAGAGGGTCAATTCTTAATGATGACAAAACATTCCTTTCTTTGAGAGAGCTACACCTCTCTTACAATCTGTTGGAAGGTCTTTCTCCAAATTGTTCAAGTCGATTTCCAAATCTCGTTATTTTTAACTTGGATAGTAATCAACTTACAGAGTTGCCAGATTTCACAACACTACCATCCTTGAGAAAGTTTTCTGCATGTAATAACAGATTAAACGGTTCTTTACCAGAAAGTATTGGCCAGCTCCATAATCTGGAGATTTTGTATCTCTCTTCAAACTCTCTCTCTGGTGTTGTCTCTGAAGTCCACTTCCAGAAGCTTTCAAATTTGAAGGAGCTAGACATATCTTCTAATTCTTTGACATTGAGTTTCAACTCCAACTGGGTTCCCCCCTTTCAATTGACTCTCTTATCATTGAGTTCTTTCAAGTTAGGTCCACATTTTCCTAAATGGCTCCATAATCAGTTGAATCTATCTCAGCTTTACATTTCAAATTCTGGAATTTCTGGTGCTATTCCCAGTTGGTTCTCTAAACAGACTTTAAAATTGAGGTATCTAGATCTGTCTTCCAACCTTCTCAATAGCAGCTTGCCAAATCTTTCAATGATCTCAGATAACTATGTCACACTTAATTTGAGCTTCAACCAATTCCATGGTTCGATCCCACCTCCACTGTCCAATGCATTAAAGTTGTATCTTTCTAATAATAAGCTCAGCGGATTAAGGTCTTTCCTGTGCGACCAAAAAAATGGAGCAACCATACTTCTTGACCTTTCCAATAATATGCTGTCTGGTAGCCTTCCTAATTGCTGGTGGAATTTCAAGAATTTGCTCGTACTCATATTGGAAAACAATGAGCTGTCTGGAAAGATACCTAGCTCAATTAGTTTTTTACACTGGCTTTCATATTTGAATTTGAGGAATAATAGTTTTTCAGGAAGTTTCCCATCATCATTAAGGAATTTCACTAAAATGGGATTTCTAGATGTTGGAGAGAATAATTTGATAGGGGAGATACCAAGTTGGATTGGGGAAAGCTTAATGAATTTGGTTTTCCTGAGTCTAAAATCGAATAGATTCCATGGCACTATTCCATCAACTATATGCAAACTCCAATTTCTTCAAATAATGGACCTTTCTATCAACAATATCTCCGGAGCCATTCCTTCATGCATTGACAATTTTACCTCAATGGTGGTGGAGATCGATCCATTTCAGTCAATGTCCTTATTAATAGATACTCCGAGTGTTTCTTTTTCTGCTACTGCATTCATTATTTGGAAAGGAATAGAATACAGATACGAGGAGATTCTTGGATTATTAAGAATCATTGACCTTTCAAGCAATAGATTAACTGGAGAGATTCCTAAAGAATTGGAAAATCTTGCGGAATTAGTTCAACTAAACCTGTCAAGAAACAATCTGAGTGGAGCCATCCCTACAAATATTGGGAAGATGAGTAAGCTCGAATCATTAGATTTGTCCCACAATGATCTCTCTGGTAAAATTCCAATAAGCTTGGCCCAGGTGTATACTCTTGAATACTTGGATTTGTCGAATAACCAGTTGTCAGGAAGAATCCCCACTGGGACTCAATTGCAAAGCTTTAACGCTTCTGCATATAATGGGAACCTTCAACTCTGTGGGCAACCTCTGACCCCTACATGTCCTGGAGATGAAGCTTCACAAGTTCTTCTGAATTCGGCTGAAAGCTATGATGATGATGATGATGGAGAATGGTATGACATGTCATGGTTGCGTATGGGGAGCGGGGTTGGATATGCAGTCGGATTCTGTGGAGTTTGTGGCAATTTGTGGCTCATCACTACATTTAGACTTGCTTATTTCCGGTTCATGGATAATATGGGAGACTGGCTTTATGTGGTGATTGTTGTCAAATGGGCAATGCTGAAGAGAAGGTTTTCTGCTTGACAGGTAATGAAATCCATTCAGCTTTCTTTTCTTTTCTTTTTTTTTTATATATATGTTAGCCAAGAAATGTGCTAGTGAGAACTTCTTCGAAAATAGCACGAGTTTCAAGAGCTTTCACAATGAACTTCTTCGCTTCTGCTCTCTAGAGCTCTCATTTTTTTAATCTAATTTAGTACTATGCTCTTTATTGTTAGGACTATCACAATGGAGATTGCAAAACGGAAAGGTCAAATTCACAACCGACATTCGGAAAGGAATATCTGATGCAGATGAAGTGTGTAAAACTGCAGTTACCGTTTGTTTCTTTTAGCTTTGCATGCGGATCTACTGTTTTTTCTTTTTCAATGTTTACTGTTTAATTTGAGGTTTGTATCCCAACTTCAGTTATCCATAATCTTTGTACTACTGTGGTCTTACCTAGTTTCCACAATTGTACCGAATTTTAGGTTGTGAATTATCCATGTCTTAAAAAGTACATTCGCATATTTTGTGTTAGTATTTTGTTCATTTCAGGCACTAGATGGACACAAAAATGCTGCTACCAATGCCAATTATTTTTTATATTTATGCCAAAAAAAAAAAAAAACCAACAAGTGACATGTACTTTATGGCATTAAATAATCAAGTTTCCCTAAGATCTTACCAACGACAAAGATATGTTTGTTAAAAATGTGTCATTTTTATCTCATACATTAAATAAAAACAACATGCCATTTCCATCAAAAAAACGATGCATCTTTTTCTTTCCAAGTATAGTCGACAGGGGATTAGTTTTGAAATTGAAGCATGGGAGAGCAGGTCATGATTAGTGCCGTTTTCATCTCCGCCGCGAAGGTATTAAGAGGCATAATAGATTGTGGCCTAATTGTATCTGCATGACAAATTTAGTGGCTAAATATAAAATTCAAAGTTCAAGAATAATTTGTCAAAAAATTTTTTTTTGAGGGGATATGATGCTGAAACCTTAATAAAATATTGCCAAATAATCTTTTGTACCATGCCAAATAATGCATGTGTAGATACTATATCTTAACCTAAAAAAGAGTTGATCAAAATTTTTAACGAGTAGTACTAACCACAGAGAAGGAGACCTTCAGGTGGTGGGCGTTCTTTGGCAGGGTTAGGATCAGCATCAAAGAACCTAACATAGAGTTCTTCACCTAAATACCAACGCGTCAAAAGCTGTGATCTCAGATTCCACATTCCAGGGTTGTCAAGAAATGCATAAACCGCAGTCCATCCTCCTGGGTACACTTGCACCGTCGACCGGACGACCGGACCATAAAGGTTGTAAGTGCTTCGTTGTTCCGGTGTCCAGTCTCCATTTCCAGGCCTGAGTAAATAAGTTGACTAATTATCAGTAGTTGTCAACTAATTAATCATAGCTTCTCTATCAACAATATGTTACTTACGTGAGTTCACATGTTACAACTTTAATAATTTGTAATTCGTTAAAAAATTATTTGTAATATTAACCATGATAATCACATTGATAACAACTAGCGGTGGAGCAATATTGATTTAGTGATGCCCTATTGAGATTTTAATTTTTTTTTCTCACTGTAAACATTTTTTTTTTGTTTTTTTTTCCCTAATATATAAATGTATTTATCAATTTAAAAAATTAAATGGTAGCCCCACTTGACAAATATGTATGCATGCAGGTATGTATGAGTGTGTTTCCATTTAAAATATTTGGATTATAACTAATCTAGATGATGGGTAATAGTGTGTGGTAGTGTTAATTAAGAATACGTACTGACCCAACGACATAAAACCCAAAACCATCCAAATGGTAAGAATCTACGAAAGCAAAATATTTGTTGTGGAAAACAATCTCATGCCAGCCTTTGTGGATTCCAGACGCAACAGAAACTCCAAAGGAAGCATTATCATTGACAGAATGAGTGGGAAATGCATCAAGTTGGTACACCCCTGAGCCATTAACAAAATAATCAGCCAGTTTCAAGGGAGTGTCTGGAGCGTGGTACGACACATTGTTGACGCCATGGCGAATAGAGCCATCGAGTTCGAACCGCGAGTCTTGGAGGATGAAGGTTTGTGACAGCGTCACATTTGTCACGTTGAATGTTCCTTGCGGGTTAGGCCTCGCAGCGCCCGTTGTCAAGTTCCACCAATTTATGAGATGGTCAAAAGAATATCGTTGAGCAACAAAAAATCATCTGATGAAAGTATCAAGATCGATATAACAAAACGCCTATTATATATATATATATATACGTACGTACGTATGTATGTATGTATGTATATTGGTGAACTTTTTCCGATTGTACAGAAAAGCAAAAAACAAAACAAAACAAAATCAAATAACTCAAGAAAAACAAAAATCTAAAAGTTGGACACATCCTCTAATTTTCTGCATAAACTAAAAGCATATAAGAGGCATGTCATAAGCATAAAAGCGTCAGGTGTTTGTACCTAATGGACTTTGCTTGATTGACTGAGAATTCAATGTCAAATGGTTCAGGCCCATCAGGCATAGGCCCACTAACTGGTGTGACTGAATTGGAAGAATAAAGAACTGTTATACCCACCAAGTCCTTATTTTGATTAGCTGTGACGAGAACAGAGTAGGATTGACCAACGTGTACATCAAGAGAATCCAAACGATCTGATTTGTGTATTATCCTTCTGTTTCAACCAGCACCGTTTGATGGTTCTGAATCCTGAAATTCAAGCTGAATTCAGTGACCACATTTGATATCCTGAACCTTTATGTCTTCCCTGTTTTACAAAAGAATCATCAATAAGAAATAAAATTGTTATTTGTTTGAAGACATCTGGAGATTGTTTTATGTATTTTATGTGCATTTTTCTTGGCAAAATGTTTTCACCTGCCATTAGTGACACATTTTTGAGTCTTAAAAGCCAAAATCATTCTTCAATACCATGAACAAGATTGCCCAGTTTTATGAAAAGGGCAATACCATTCATGAGTCCATGATCATCAATTTTCAATCAATTAAATATGAATTAAAAAAAAAAAAGTTATGGGGCATCACTCTGACCAGCTCCGCAAAAGATACAATTTGTCCCCAAATTAAGGATTTTTAATATTGAGACCTCATATCTTTTTGCAGAACCAACTCTGAAGAGTCACTTATAAAAATAAACCTCATGTATTTTTATCAAAAATAGCATCATCTAGCTCAAGTGGTGCCACACACTGCATCCAATCTAGTACATTGGCCTATCGACATCTCTTTCATATGGTGCTTGGCACCATTTAGCTGAATATCTAACACCACTTTTTACTATGCATACCTTGTGTGACAGTGAAACTTTCATAAGCTTTGGCCATTGGGTTCCCATAAGCACCTTTACCATTCATCAAAATGGCATCAGGAAGAACATGGTACCCTGTTGGCACCTGCTGCACCGCCACCCGGTCCCACTGTTCTAATTCGAATAAGTTAGCCTAAAATGAGCTTTGAAGAATTCATTAATGTTAACAGAGGTTTTTTTTTTAGACAAAGACCTTGTAGCCATCATAGCTCCAATCGCCAATGAGGAGATCGAATTCAGCTTCGGGTTTAGGGAAAGGGACAGCGATGACATTGCTGTTGTTGACACGAATTGGCCCGAACCCTCCGGTGGCTTTTGAAAGTTTATTGAAGGGAAATAGGAGAAAGTTCCCATCTGATCCTTGGTCTGGAACACGTATGTCCAGTTTGTGCCAGGCTTGATTGGGCAGTTTGTGCCAGAGACTCCATCTTGCCATGAGTTTAGCCTTTGTTGGATCCCGTTCCTGCAACATCATCAACACCACCACCACCACTTTAATTTAAATAAAAAAATTTTCTTAAATGAGAGAAAAGTACTAGTTTTACACGTAAAATTGCACGAGTTTCCTATATAGTTAGTAATCTCAGAATTAACAAGTATACATGAATCAGATCAAAACATGCATACGCGTAATTACTTTGACCATGCAGATCTAGTCTTTCACAACTTAATGGTGACGCAGCACAGCCCAAGATTGATACTAGCTCTTTGTTATACAAAACATTGAGTAATTTGAACGCTGTTATATGTGTTATAGGATAAATTGAACGCTGTTGTAGGATAGACAGTCACATAATTTGGCTATTAGTTATTGGTGTATTATATCTGTGAAGTATATATGCACAGATTGTATATATATCACTATTCTAAACCAATACAAGGACGACCAATGACCGTAGGAAAAGAAGCTATTGTTTGTTGGGAGACAAAAGTTCAATCTAACATACCAAGTGAAGAGGAGTGGCTCATCCATATAGTTGAAGACGTTCACGTGGATGTTATCATTGGTGGTGGCATTGATAAGTGGGCCCGGAAACATCCCATTAATGGTAATAACCTGTTACAACACCAACATTAAAATTTCTCACGATAACATAAATAAACAGAATAAAACATGATATGAAATGGGAGGTTTATATATATATATATATACAGGTTGGTTTACTGAGACAGGCCTAATAGTTGTGTCAAGGGCAACACTCCATTGTAGAAATATGTCAATAGCATTAGCTCCTGCAACAAAAGATGTTAACATTAATGCTGCAAATGCTATTAAGTGACACTCCATTATTGGAGAGATTAAGGAAGTGTATCAGTCTTTTTTCTCACAAGGAAAAAAATTGGATGGCCTTGTAGCTTTTATATGCATATAATAAGAGCGGCCAAGTTGTGGGTGAAACTTCCAAAGGAAAAAAAAAAAAGGATGTACTTAAAAATTAGTGTTAGCTAGTATTTAGATTTACCAAGTCATACAAATTAGATGCAATGCTAATAAAGCGTTGCCGGCAAGTGAAAATTCAGTAAATTAGAATATACTTAGGGTCCGTTTGGTAAAAAGATTCGAATTAGTGATTTAATTTGAGTTGTTGTGATTTGAATTAATATTTAAGTTAGTGATTTGAATTGTTATTCGAATTGACGTTTAGATGTGCATTTAAGTTTTAATCTGAGTATAAAATAAAATTAGAATTTGTGTTTGGAGAGGTAGTGAAGATAGTTTTTAATTTATTAATAAATCTAATAAAATCTTAACGTTAATGATCTTAAAAAATATACAATATGGATCTTGATTTATTCCTCTCTTCATTAGGAATACAGTGAAAAAAGAATCATCTCAATTGGATATTAGATAAAAAAAGTTATGATTTTTTTTTTCAAATATAAAAGAGAGAATTTTAGTTTTTACTGTAACAAATATATCCGATATCAAAAGTTTAAGGGAATGAGAACTCTAAAAACTTGAATTCTTAATACTCAAATGATTTAGATTTTGGAAGAAACAAACGCATATCCGAAGGATTTTTGATACTCAAATCTAAATTTGAGTCTATTGAGTTCAAAGAATGCATGAAACAAACAAACCCTTAGTGGTCTTATTGTTTTAATCCACCAACTGAAGTAATGAGGCCTAACATTTGACTCTTGCAAGCTGTCTTTTCTGTCTTTTTGGGATATGTGATGATCTTCTGACAGACTAGTTGGAAAATTTAGGGCCCGTTTGGTTCGAGTATTTGAATAAAGTATTTGAATGAAAATTTAAATTTTTATGAGAGAAAATACTGTAGCAAAATGATTCGAACCGTGATTCGAGTATCGAAACAAACGGACCCTTAGTATTTGTCCATTTGGCTACTAGATTGTGAAGAAAAAGTTTTATGCTATGCTTTGTAACAAATTATTGGTTTCGGAATAGAAGACAGTTAGACACTAAGGAGGACTGCAACAAATAGGAATTCATTTTCATATTCTTAATAAAGCAATCTGGCAAATGTTAGGCGTCTCAACATCTCTTTAAGAACACGGACATAGTTGTGTAATAGGGTAAGATACGTCAGAATCATATATTTAGATTAAGAAATTAAACAATTTAAAGAAATTTGGAAAAAGTAATTCAAAGTAGTGTAATGATAGAGTAATATCCACGAACACGTGTAAGAATGTAGCAAATATTTGTGGTCATTAGTTTCCTTTTAGGTTGTGTGGGCATCAGCGATTAGAACGGATTTAGTAGCGGAGCTAGGTTTAAATCTCAGTGGCGGCATAGCGGTATACTATTTTCTAAAAAACATTAAATAAATGACATAAAAATTATAATACAATATTTTTTTAAAAAAAAGTACCGAACACATATAGAGAACTTTATAATATGGGAAAAAGGAAAAAAGAAAAAAAAAACCTATCAATAAGACTTTATCTCGACACATCATAGCTCAATAATATTTTTTGTGCATATTTTTTTAAAATTTAATGTGATTTTGATCATATTGATAGAATTTTTTTTCACATTTTTATACTTGCACTTTGAGGTTATAAAAATCATAGCTTATCTTATTGGAGTTTTTATATATATATTTTTGCTACTTTTAGATTTCAAAGTATGCTCAATTCTACCTATTCGTTCATCACTAGTAAATTTTGACCTCAAAAAAGATCTAAATGTCCTTAATAAATAAAAAAGATAAAGAAAAAATTATAAAAGATGAGTATATTTAGGTATTTTTATAAGTGAAATCAACTTTTAAGTAAAAAAAAGGTAAGTATATAACATGAATTTGACATGTAAAGGTATAACTATATTTAATTCTAACTATAAACTATATATGTCTTAAACTACAAGGTTTGAAGATGATAAAAAACAACCCATAGAATCTCCTATATATATAATCATCAAACATATTACAATAGCTCATGATTAAAAGGCTTAAAGTTTGTTTATAGAAAATAAATTGAAAAAAGAAGTAAAATTCAATGAGAGCATATATAAAAATATTAAATCTTAATGAAGGCAAAACTAAAAAGTTTTTTTTTATTATTTTTAAAGGATCATATTTTAATTTTGAAAAATTCAATGGGGCTGCTGCCCCCACTCTACCATGCACAGCTCTACTACTCATTGAATTATTTCTGGAGGTGAATTTGCTTGATTTTAACATAATAATAATTCAAAAATAAAAAATATTCGAAGACAATGCAAGTCCACATAAAATATTAGAAAATAATAAAAATTTTATTATTTCTCCGTGATCTGTATACACAAATAGTAACTTTTATTAGAAAATTTAAATTAGGGCTTAAAATAGAATCATATTATTCTCTAAGTATTGTTAATTCAAGCAGAATAAAAGCTTTTGTTAAACCTTGTGTCTTCTAGCCTATTCCCTTAAGAACCCTCTCTTGATGAAAACCACAAGTAAAATGTATCATGATATATAAATTTTTCTAGTAGGTAGATAGGCTAGGGATGCTCAGATATTTATAAGACTTTATTACTTTCTCCCATTAGGAAAGTAGGTCTAACAATAGGTAACGTATATCCTCAAAACTAACTACAATTTTAAGCCCTCACAATCTCTTATAACGTATATATTAGTTACCATATCATGCACTATTATTTAAAAATTCAAATAATTAAATAATTAAATAACATAATTAATATTGACACATGGACCACTTAAGGAAATCACATGGATTTCCAATAACTTTGTCAATATCAGATATCTAGCTGATGTTTAAATAATATAAAAAAATTGTAAGTAATTAATTTCTGTAAGTTACATTATAAGTAATTTTAATCTTATATAATTAAGTAAACCATTTTCTTAAAATAAATTACCATGCTTTGATTATTTATAATCTATTTATTTATTACAAAAGTGCCCTTAATCAGTATGTTTGTAGTCTCTATTTACTACCATTTCCGCTCTGAAATGCTGATCTGCACTAATCTGCCCTAATAGCCACTCGATATTTCATGATCATGTTCTTGATGCTCACAATATAGGGACACCACTTGAACAAGCACAAGTATCAAAAGCATAAAAACCGTCTTCGAACGTGTATAGCAGGAAAAGAAGAAAATATATCACGTAGGGAGAAAAGAAAATAGATCACGTATTAATATATACATATATACACACACACACACACACATATATATAGATAAATGTGGAGCATTTATAGTGTTTTGCCAAATCCATCTCTCTCTCATTTATATTTCAGAAAAGTCTAGAATCTTGGATTAATAATTTGTAGAGTACTCCTCTTCTGAAAGTCTTTTGAATGATATTTAAGAAAAAGTACTTTAAAAAAATTTATAAAATTAAAGTAATTCTCTTTTTTTTTTTTTTTGACGAAATGCTAAAGAAATACCTAGAAAGGCGTAACCGCCTTAAATGACTTATTTAGTTGATTAATAGATCACTTTACAAGGGCATATACATCAAACATCCTAGATCAAGTAAAGATTCTGGGTTTTGGAAAGCCATTGTTAGATCCATGTTCTTTAGGAATTGATAGTCTTTTAATAATACCTTTTAAGGGATGGCATGAGTGAGGGATTTTTTTATTATTATTTTCAAGAGATAAGGAAAAACAGCTCCATAGAGATCATCATTTGGATCTGGCCAATTGGGATTCATTTTTACTATTTGCGGCCACCCCTAAAGGTCCTTAACCTCTTCCAACCATTGGAAGAGGTTAAGGATTTAGTGGATAAGGACCCTAAATACGTAGTTGTTATTTAACTACTTAATCTTATATTTAAACATATCTTATCATAAAGTATTGAATTTGCGGAACAATCTTTTCTAACATAATAATAATTTCTTAAATTAGTTTCTTTTACAACACTTCTTAAAATAATTAAAGCATTTTAAAACATTTTTAAAATTAAACATCATTATAATTATCTTATTTTAAATTTTAATTATAGATCTGTTGCAACATATTACTCTTAAGTAATCTAAATTGAGGTTGTACAATCCTCAGTTTCAAATCACGCATGCATAAAACTTACATACATACATACATAATTTACTTTAAAACTATTGCGGAAGATACATCTGGAAGTGGTATCTATACCCATCTCCGCCATACATTTGTTGCTCATCACTACACATTACATGTTGTTGACAGTTTTTTTTTTACCTACAGCATAAACATGTCTGAATGAGTTTTCGCTCACTAAGTAGGAATGCTCTCAGAAAACTTAACATAAATCTTTTCTCAAAACATACATGAACTAATTATGCTCCATTATGAACATGTCTTATGTATCTATATTGTTATACTTAATGAGTATAAATGTTCGTATCAATTGTGCACAGTCTTTAAGAAGTTAAGGTTCGCGAAGGTCCCCAACAACCCTCGACCATAAACTAAATTGAACTGAATGCCTCTTCATAGGTTGCGAAGTCTTGAATCCTCCTCGTACGTCAAGAGGTTGGTACGACACTCTTAAATTAATTAATTTGTTTCACTTGTCTTATTATGTATATGTGGTATGACATGTTACTATGTAACACCACATAATATAAACATAACCATACTTAACATAAAGTGAGTACGTAATATAATTTACTATTATGTAACATCACCCATGTATAACATAACATAAGCATGACATGATATAAACATAAATAGACATAGATATAGCATCTCTTAACATAGCATGACATAATATGGCATAACACTAATCATGTATTTTCATGATTTTCATAAAACGAGTAAAGACACTTCAATTTGAAAACCGTAGTTTTCATGTTATAAGTGAGATTCCAACTTACTAGGTTTCTAAAAATAGGATATGCCAACTCACCACATACTTATACACTATTCTTGAATTCTATGAAAAAAAAACCCAGTAATAGTGTAAGCTTAACTTGTTTTATGCTAATTGATTTTAGCATATCGTAAAAAAGAAATTAAATCTTTTCTTAAGAATTTTTTTATTAACTAACTAGATATTTGGCTAGTTAAAAAGACTAACTAAATTTAAATCCTTATAACTCATAATTCTTATTTAATTATTGTCCTTAATTGTCTTTTATTTTCTTGTGCTTAACGTTGGATAATTAACTAATTAATTAATTAATTTTTAAGTAATAAAGTATCCTTTCCTTATTACTTAGCTTAACAATTTCTTATACTACCTATGTTGGGCTCATTTTCATACAAAGGTCCATTTGAATGTGAATAGTATTATTGGACCTATAGCCCATGTTTGGTTTATATTCATTTTATTAGGTCTAATATGGCCCTTTTGCAGTAAGGGCATTCCACGATATTTGAGCACTAACTATTGGAAATTTGGATCCAAGAATTGGCTTCTAACTAGTATGAGTGTTAGACCCGTAATTTTTGTCTAACGTTGTAGTCAACAACTTGGCTTCTACAATTTCCCATTTTTTAAATATGTGGAAAACTTTATGTGTAAAGTTTCACTAAAAACCATATCTTAGTATAAAATTTATGTGTAAACCATATCTTTTTGTTAGTTTTAAAAGCCATCATAATCTGTATGTTAGGGGCAGCTTTTAATGATAGTTTTCTTCATGAAAGTTCCTCATTTTGACAATAACTAAACCTTCCATTTTTCTAAAAGTCTATTTTTTGTCTTTAACATCTCAGTTTGCAGTGATTTTATAAAATTTACTAGATAAAACATTTTTCTAAATTTGTTTTAAAGTCCACTCTAAGGCAAAATTTTCCAAAATTTTCTTCACAAAAGTTCTACTTCGCATCAAGATCTAAAACTTTTATGTTTTGTAAAAAATCATGATTTAGATTTTTTGAGGCTCATTTTACTAAAAAAACATAAATTGTATTAAAGATATCATAACCAATGTTGCAATATCTTGTGAAACACTCTGACAGAAACAATTTTAGAATCAATCACAAATTGTACTAATTTTGCTAAAGCAACTTTAACACACAATAAACTGAACATTTTAACTTTTGAAAATCAAAATCAAGCAGAAACGAAATCTGGACTACTGATGTCGCAACTAACATTGCAACATTGCATAAACACCTAATGAAATAGTGTTGAAACAATTGTGAATTGTTTTACAGTTGCTACAGAGGCTTAAGGAAACAATAAATTAAGCATCTCAACTTTTGAAATAAAAAATGGTGAAATTTGAAATATATACTACTGATGTCGCAACCATTGTTGCAAAATCTCTTGCGGCATCAAGTGAAGCAGTTTTGAAAAAGCCCAAAATATTTTCTTAGAGTTGAAACTTCGATTTCAAACATTTTACATAAAGTTATTTAAGTCATCAAGATCTACAAAGTCTCCTATTGAGCAAAATTTAGGATTCGGCCTCTGTAGGGCCCATTCTCTAAGTAAATTTTGTGATAAATAAATTTTCTAGCATACCCATTTTTAAGCTTGTATATACATGCTCTAAAATATAATCTTATATTATCCAACACATCATAATTATATTGAACCACCATAAACATACTCTTAAACCTTATTACGTGCCTTAACTCAGATAAACAAAACTAACTCAAACTCAGAGAAGTAAAAAATGAAAAAGTTTAGAATTTACCCTTGTAGACCATTCTTGATCAATTCTCCTCCAGCCTTTTCCTTTCTTTCCACTTCAAGATATGGATAGACTTAAGTGAAGAAACAAAAAAAAAAAAAAAATTGAATGAAAGGGAGGAGGAGGTCCATGGGTCCTAGAGAAATAAAAGGAGGGAAGTTTTCTTTCTTGGGAAAATGGAGAGAAAAGAGCAAAAATGGTCTCTTGTGGATGACAACTCCTTATATAGACTTAATACTAATTGGACTTAACTTTTTGATCTTGGTTTTTAAGCTTCCAAATGAGCTTCAAAAAGTGCAAAATCATGCTTAAATGACCCTAATAGTGGCACAAACCTTGTGGAGAAAGGGAGGGAAAATTTTCCATGATTAAATAAGTCATGTCCATCTTTTGTACAAATAGTGCAAGATGAGGCCTCTTTTAGAGACAAGATCTACTTTTTGTGGGTCTTTTTCATTTTACTTTTGCAAACTCTGTCTCCAAGTGTGTCTAAAGCAGGCATTTTTTTTTAACTGGCTGGAGAAACTAGCAAGCTAGCAGGAGAATTTGGTTCCCATTGGATCCTCTGTCTTTGCTTATCAAGTCTAAAACTAACTTCCGAATTTATCAGTAACGGTATTCTTTTTAAATCGCATACTAAGGTTGGACTTTTATTGATCTTAAAGCAATATCTTGGTTGCATAATACGTAAATTTAACTTTTTCTACACTTATTGTGGAATTGACATAGTTTTTAACAGTATTAATTTCCTATTACATATAGCATTTTTATCAAAAATGCTACTCGCATAACTCAGTTTATAACTAATACGCAATTAAGGATATATTATACATTAAAGTGTTTCTGTTTAAATACTGCTAATGTCATACTGTATTTGAAAATCTTCTACAATGAATTTTCAAGTTAATTTAAAGTTAAATTTTCCTCCACCTTAAATCGCGGTACAAAATCATAAACCAAATTATTTTGCTCTATTGAGCCATGAAATTTAGTTTTAATATTTTATATAAAATTTAGGAATTTATTTTATAATTCGACAAATTCTAAAATCATAAATCTTGATATGAGAATTTCTAGAAAATTGCCAATTTTAGTACTTAAATTCTAATGTAAACTTCAAGGATTTTCTAATCTTGAATGGATCTCTAATAACATTCTCATATTGATTAACGGTATTTTATTCTACCGAACTCACTATAATCATAAAATCATGAAATTTCACGAGTCTTTACATAAGATAAGTGTTCGGGTCTTTTTTAACAAGACCCTTGACTTGAATACTTGGATTTTATCGGTATAACCGATCAAATGTTTGATTATCAGACCAAAATTCTACTTGGGTCTATTAAAGGTATATTGACTTGTCTCAAGTCAACATTTCTCTTAAACACTGCATTTTTTTCTTACATGTTCAACTTATTATCTATTTACCACTAGGCTTTCTAGCTGAAAGTTCGTGGTTACTCCTAAATTAGTTCAACATACATAACATGACTGAGTTTGTCATATTTTTGTTATCTTACTCTAAGCCACACATTCAACTTTCATTAAATACAGCTTTTCATAGAATTCTATATGTATCTACGATCATGAGATCTTTTTTTAAAGCTACTATAATCATAGGTTTTTTATTTTTCCTTGATTCATTCTTTCATGAATTACTAAAAAGCGAACTCAGGATGAACGCAGACAGCATGCGTAACACATACAACTTGGATGGGAAGGGGTGTTTCCAAGTAACACATAAGAACTTGTCTTCGGCAATTCTTACTAAAACCAATGCTTACAGGTTCTAAACTTATGCTTCTTATGAACGTAATAATGTGGTTATGAAACAATCCTAATTAATTTTACTTATTAATTTTTTGCTTTTTCTAGACATTACATAGGGACAATAGCCCAAAGGCAAGAGACAACATAGCTCGAGTAAGGTTGATAGTTCTTGAACTACGTCATTATTGATCCTAGCCCTGTTAGAGCCACACATAGATAATGAGAAGGAAGTGAGGGCCCCTTTTTTTCTCTTTGAACTAGAAGAGATGATTATTTGTGGGTCAGGGGAGTCCGCATTCACTATTAACCCTATAATCGTCCGTTACTTTTAAGCTTGATCCCACCCTTAGACTTGTTACGCTGTTCAACTAAACTCGTTGGCTCTACGTTCTATTCGATAGGAACTCGATTCGAGAACATGATCTGAAACTTAGCACTCAGTCTTATTGATTCTAAGGGTAGCAACTGTTGGGGAATTAGGCGTCTTCTAATTCCAAGGATCGCAAGAATGAATAATTGTAGAAAAGAAATTGAAGAAGAGAAGATAAGAGAGACACCAAATTTTTATACAAGTTCGTCCAAATTCAAGACTACGTCCTATTTCTGCTGCTTGGAGATTCCACTATGATGAAGGAGATTACAGATTACAAGAGAAGTTTCTCACACACTCTCAAATTATGCTTACCAAAACTCTCTTCTATCTGGCACCCTGTGGGAATTTTTTCTCTCTCAAGGATGGAGCTCTCAAGAATTATGCCTCACACAAAATAATGCCACTCTCAATGTCACACATACCCAACCCTAGCCACCTTATGTCTATTTATACCCAAAGGAAGAGAAAATTAGCAACTAATAAAAAACCCTACTAGTTTCTCATTTTTAGGGCGTTTGAGTTCGACTCTAACTCAAAATTTTACAACAAACCAGACTTCGAATGCCGCGGCTCTCATTTTGGGCGCTGCGACGCTGGTTTGCTCTCGAACGTGCGCCGCGGCCCTCGTTTGGGCAACACAGCTCTGGTTCAGGCGTCGCGGCCCTCCTTTTGGGCACCGCGGCGCTAAACCACTACCCCTCTTTTTTCTCTTCTTTCTCATTTGCTAGGTTGATTTGACTCCACATTGCAACAATCTCCCACTTAGAGACTAATCAATCACCATGTCTCCAACACAGTGGCAATGACTTCTCACGCCTCATGGAGAAGTCTAACTGAAGTTGTGCACAACTTCAGTTTCTCAATCGGAACCATCTTGGTGAGTATATCTGCTGGATTTTGACTCTCAAGAATCTTCTCAAGCTTCAACACTCCATCTTCCAAAGCCGACCTGATGAAGTGATACCGCAATTGTATATGCTTTGTCCTAGTATGAAATGCAAGATTTTTTGCCAAGTGAATGGCGCTCTGACTGTCACTATGTAATGCACTCATTTCCTGCTTGTGACCCAGTTCTTCCAGAAATGACCGCAACCAAATCATCTCCTTGCTCGCTTCTGTCATTGCCACATACTCTGCTTCTGTTGTAGAGAATGCAACTATCTTTTGCAGCTTCGAGACCCAATTAACTGCTATGGCACCCAAAGTTTAGACCTAACCGATGGTACTCTTTCTGCCATTAATGTCTCCAGGCATATCAGCATTAACATAGCCTTGTAGTCCCAAGTCTGACTTCTTGAAACAAAGTGCTAAACCCATAGTACCTCTTAGATATCTGAGAATCCACTTCACTACCTCCCAATGCTGCTTTCTTGGATTGCTTATGTACCTACTCACAACTGCCACTACATCTGCAATGTCTGATCTGGTACAAACCATGGCATACATGAGATTGCCTATTACTAAAGCATAAGGCACCTTGGCCATGTGGTCTCGTTCCTGCTCCGTGGTTAGTGATTGTTCCTTTGACAACTTGAAGTGACTGGTC
Organism: Artocarpus heterophyllus; assembly: GCA_025403435.1. NCBI lineage: Eukaryota > Viridiplantae > Streptophyta > Magnoliopsida > Rosales > Moraceae > Artocarpus > Artocarpus heterophyllus. The sequence goes on from CM046353.1 coordinate 14,378,235, forward strand.
AAAGGAATATTCACAGGCTTCGCATTACCTATGTCGAATCTACTAAGCACCTTTTCAACATATTCTTCCTATGACAGTTTCAGACTATTACAGTTCCTTGTTATTCTCATCCCGAGGATTTGTTTTGCAGCACCTAAATCCTTCATTGCAAACTCCTTAGACAGCTCCTTCTTCAGCTTGTCAATTTCCTATTTGCAACCTCTTACTATCAGTATGTCATCGACATATAGCAACAATATGATGTAGGAGTCACTAAAATTCTTCACATAACAACAGTGATTTTCCTGACACCTCAAGAAACTATTGCTGCATATAAAACCATCAAACTTCTTGTACCACTGCCTGGGAGCTTGTTTGAGGCCATACAAGCTCTTCTAAAGTTTGCACACTAAGTTCTCCTTACCCGGTACTTCGAAACCTTGTGGCTGCTTTATGTAGATCCCCTCCTCCAAATCACCATGGAGAAAAGCTGTCTTGACATCCAATTGTTCCAAGAACAAGTCCTCATTTGCCACTAGTGCAAGTACCGTCCTGACCGTGGTTAATTTCACCACTAGAGAAAAAATATCGTGAAAGTCGATGCCCTCTTTCTGCTAAAAGCCTTTTTTACCACCAGCCTTGCCTTATACCGTTTGCTGCCATCACTTTCATCTTTAATCCAGTATACCCACTTGTTGTGCAAGGCCTTTTTGCCCTGTGGCAACTTTGTCAATTGCCATGTCTAATTGGACATTAAGGAATCCATCTCATCCCTCATGGCTAACTCCCACTTGATCGAATCTTCAGCCTCCACGGCTTCATTATAGCTCTCTGGCTCTCCTTTGTCTGTTAACAAGATGTAATGTAGAGAAGAGGAGTATCTCTGTGGCGGTCTAATGGTCCTTCTCGACCTCCTGACTGTTGTGGCATGAGTCCTCTGGTTTCCTTCTAGAGCTATGTCTTCTTGGTCTTCAACCTCTGGATTTTGCACCTCCATTTTAGGAAGATCCTTCAATGGAATCACCTTAGGCATCTTGTCTTCAGAACCTGAACCCCTAGAGTCAATGTTGTCTCTGTCCTTGTACAGAACACCTTCATTGAAGATCACATCTTTGCTCCTAATAATCTTTCGATTTTGGTCATCCTAGAGACAATAACCAAACTCAAGTCCACCATAGCCAACTAGAAACCACTTCTTTGAGTTGGCATCAAGTTTACTTCTAATAGCAGGATCAATGTGAACATAAAAAACACACCCAAACACTTTAAAGTAAGAGAGATTAACCTTTTTACGGCTCCTAACTTCTTCCGGTAGCTTGAACTTCAGCGGTGTGGATGGACTTCTATTGATCAGATGAGCGGTTGTATTAATTGCCTTAGCCCAAAGCGTCTTTGCCAGCCTCGCATGCAACTTCATGCTTCGGGCACGCTCGTTTAAAGTCCTGTTCATCCTCTCAGCAACCCCATTCTGTTGTAGTTTCCCTAGAATGGTTTTCTTCATTTTTATTCCATTCTCAGCATAGTACCGTCTAAAGTCATTATCTAAATATTCTCCCCCATTATCAGACTGCAAGCACTTCACTTTAAATTTGTCTCATTTTCCACCATGGCTTTCCATCTCTTGAAAGCATCAAAGACATCAGATTTGTTTTTCAAAAAGTAAACCCATACCTTCCTGCGTGAGTCATCTATAAATGTCACATAGTAATTTGTGCCACCAAGGGAAGTCACCGACGTAGGCCCCTACACATCGTGTGAACTAGCTCCAATTTCCTGGATTTAGGCTCTCTACCTGCCATTCTCAGCATAGTACTGCCTAAAGTCATTATCTAAATATTCTCTCCCATTATCAGACTGCAAGCACTTCACCTTTAAATTTGTCTCATTTTCTACCATGGCTTTCTATCCCTTGAAAGCATCAAAGACAACAGATTTGTTTTTCAAAAAGTAAACCCATATCTTCCTGCTTGAGTCATCTATAAATGTCACATAGTAATTTACGCCACCAAGGGAAGTCACCGACGCAGGCCCCCACACATCAGTGTGAACTAGCTCTAATTTCCTGGACTTAGGCTCTCTACCTGTTGTTGAGAAGCTAACTCCCTTCTATTTACCAAAGATGTAGGCTTCACACAAACTGTGATCAACAGTTTTTAAACCTGACAGTTTTCCTTTACAGTGAAGCACCTTCATTCTCTTCTCACTCATGTGACCGAGCTTATAATGCCATAGCTCGGTATTGACAGCAGAATCAGCAACTGCTATGGTATCTCTGTAACTAGAGTTCATGTAGAGAGTTCCAGCCTTCCTTTAGTGACTTTCCAACCTCCACAACTGAAGGTCACTTCATGTCCTTCGTCATCCAATTACCCCACCGAAATCAAGTTGCGCATTAGTTTGGGAACATGTCTCACCTTATGAATCTTCCACACAGACCCATTAGGCATTTTTAAACTGACATCTCTAATACCAACAATATCAAAAGGTTCTCCGTCAGCAAGATAAACCTTACCATGATTTTCGGCAACATAATTCTCCAGGACATGGCGGTGTGCAGTAGTGTGGAATGATGTTCCTGAATCTATCACCCACGAATCAAAAGAACTGTCAACAGACAAGATTAAGGCATCATGTGCCTCTTCCGAGAGACCTTCAGGCGTGTTTAAATTAAAGAGCTTTTTCATGAGATGTATCTTGTTGTTGGCTAAGGGCTTCTCATACATCTCTAACAGAGCCTTCATCATCCTTACTGTAGTATTCTCCTTGGCAACGTTGTGGGCAACGTTCTTTGACAGGGTCAAACGGATCACACCCAACACCTGTCTATCAAGGAGATTTCACTCCTCATCCTTGATGCCTTCAGGCTTATAACCCAAGAGCAAGTGTAGTTTCCTGCTATAAAGGTAGTCTTCTACTTGCATCCTCCAATAGAAAAAATCTGAACCATCAAATTTGGTGATACAGGCTGCCGAACCTTCTTATCCTGTCATCGTTCTTGATCAAAACCTCTGCTCTTATACCACTTGTTGGGGAATTAGGTGTCTCCTAATTCCAAAGATCTCAAGAACGAATAATTGTAGAAAAGAAATTGAAGAAGAGAAGAAAAGAGAGACTAAATTTTTATACAGGTTCGTCTAAATTCGAGACTACGTACTGTTTCTACCGCTTGTAAATTCCATTATGATAAATGAGATTACAGATTACAAGATAAGTTTCTCACACACTCTTAAATTATGCTTACCAAGACTCTTTTCTATCTAGCACATTGTGGGAATTTTTTATCTCTCAAGGATGGAGCTCTCAAGAATTATGTCTCACACAAAATAATGTCACTCTCAATGTCACACACACACAACCCTAGCCACCTTATGTCTATTTAAACCCAAAGGAAGAGAAAAATAGCAACTAATGAGAAACCCTAGCAGTTTCTCCTTTTTAGGGCGTTTGAGTTCGACTCTAACTCAAAATTTCGCAACAAACCAGACTCTGAGCACCACGGCGCTGGTTTGCTCTCGGACGGGCGCCGCGGCCCTCGTTTAGGAGCCACTGCGCTGGTTCGGGCGCCGCGGCGCTAGACCACTGCCCCCTCTTTTTTCTCTTCTTTCTCCTTTGCTAGGTTGATTTGGCTCCACATTGCAACAACAGCATTCTTGAATGAAGTCTATCCAAACTGAAATAGAACTTCTTAGATCAAGCTAGGCCTCTCCAGCTGAGCTAGGCGTCGAGGCCTTAGATACGATAGTAATTGGCACATAGGGAAGTGGTTGCTCAGAAACTCACTTTTACCTTTCCTCACCCCGCTTGAAATCTAGCTTTGGTGGGCTTCTATCAAGGTGACACCGAAGGTCTACCTCCTTTCGTGTGTCCCTTACCTCCGCTACAAGGATGATCCGCTGGATTCATTGCAACGCCATGGACAATAGTGCATCAGCCTAACCAACGGCTTTGTCCAGCTTTAGCTTTTCGAAGCATACGCTCACTACGGTTGGGATTGAAAACTATACCATTACTACCTCAGCATCAGGAATCCATGAGTTTTTCACCCACTTTCCTTGAGTTAATTCAGATTCCGAATCCTATCTTTAGGGGAGAGGAGCAGAGGCTCTCTCAGAGACTCAGTAGGGCGTTCTGCAGACGTACATATTTTCTGTAGTGGCTTTATTTAACAATTATTCAAATCTCACTCGCTTCTAGTAGATTTAAAATTCTTTTTATTTCATAAAATATTGGATAACGTCTTATTCTAATTCTAATAAAGCTAAACGAATGAACTTTGGTGCCCGTTTGAATCAGGCTAAGACCCGAACACTATAGTTGTGAAGCTCTACTATCAATGAAAAACATTTATTTTACACTCTTTCGATCATGAAAACCATTTCCTGTTTGCTCAGCAACTGTACATCTCAATGGAAAACATTTATTTTCCAGTTTCTTTCAATCATGAAAACCATTTTCTGTATTGCTCGGCAACTGTACATCTCAATGGTAAGCATTTATTTGACAGTATCTTTTGATCATGAAAACCATTTTATGTATTGCTCAGCAACTGTACATCTGTAACAAATTACAAATTATGAATACAAAAACATTATTGTGTTGGTTTTATCCACCCCCTTGGATTCTGTATACTCCCAAATGTCCACAATAACCAAAATAAAAAAACCACTCTTTAAACACCTACAGTAGGAGACTATATTTAACCAAAGAAACAGATATGTACAAGCTAACAAATGTATCAACGCAAAATGTACCAAAACTGTAATGACAACTGCTCCAAAAAGCTTTTGAAGAACATAGCCATCTGGACAGATTCACTGTGAAGAACAAAAACCCAATTGCCAATTTGCCTCTATTAGAGGACTTTTTGTTTTTGATTTTGCAAGGTATGATCTAGTGAAGACAGCAACCGCCGGTGCCACGAGGTGATTGGTATACTTGTTTTTGCATCATTGTCTGTCTCTTCACTACTGAAGATCCATTTTCCAGTAAACTTGGTACTTCCAGTATCTGTAAACCCAGCAACTTGAGTAAGATGGAAGCCAGGAATTGGTGGCATTAAGTTTATAGTTCTATTGGTACCATAATAAAAGCAGAACTGACTTAAAAGCTTGAATGGTACTACATTGCTTATAAATAAAATTTCATTTGCTATAAACTGCTAATTTGTTCCTTACAAGCCTGTCTATGATTGTTTTGTTTGCGACAGAAAATTGGGAGGAAGGAAAGGGGTGATGGGATGAGTGGAAGGATTTTTTTCTTTGTTTTGTTTGTTTTATAAGGGATCTTCCCTATTCCTTTCTATTTTCTGTATCTTGGTTCTATCACTTTCTTTCCTTCCTATTTTCTCTCTCTCTTACCAAACATTTTGATTTTCCACCAAGTAGGAAATAGTAGCTCGTACTCTGCTTCCATATCATGAAATTGGCTTCCATCAAAATGCATGAATGATGAGATTTGGTGACAAGATCATATTAACCAAGACGTTAAGAAGTTCATAAACAATACTTTTATCTTATGATTCACTAGAAAATGATAGATCAGGAACCTTTTAACAAGGTCTAAAAGAATTTTTAAGAGGCCAATGGATATGATCATACAACTTTGCTGACCACCATACCAAAAACTGATTTGAATATATAAGATTTAATTTTTGAGCACCACTTCTGAAAGAATTCCTTTGTCGGGATGACCAAGTTAGTTTGTGTCATTGTCAAGGTGAAGCTATTGCTTACAAAACACTAAGCATTTTACAGACACAAGAGGACGGTTCAATAGGAAAAAGATAAAATGCAGTTAGAAAAAAGACTTACCTTTAGCACAAGATCTTTGAAGCATTGTTGAACATTCTCCCTTGTTTTAGCACTACATTCTAGAAACAAACACTTGTGCTCTTGTGCAAGAGCAATCCCCTCTTCTGTAGTTACTGCCCTTTCCTTTTCCTGGAGGGAAAAAAAAATGCACGTGATGAAACAAAATAAATATGACGGCGTTTTATAAAAGCACATGAATCTCAGAGTAGCATCTAAGTTGAAGAAAACCAAAGCATATAACTACATATGATGAACTAAGATTAATTCTTTTATTGCAAAACAAATAATGAAAATAAGATATAGGATGCACTAATGAGCTTCAATGTCATGTTTTTGCGTCCCTTATTTATGTCACAGCAGAAGAAGAACAACAAATCAAACAATTTACCTTGTCAACCTTATTCCCGACTAGGATTTTGATACACTCTGGGTTAGTTGAATAAAGCTCTACCTCCTTTGCCCATGTATTCAATAAGTTTGTGAAGGTTTCTCGCCGTGTAACATCATAAACTACAACCGAGAAACACATATACCACAATTTATTTCCTTCTACTTCATTTATATTGATAGCAAATTAAAACATGATAAGGCGTGATCAGATGTAGAACAAGTTATTAGCGGACTAAAGGAAGACCAACTGAAGCATTTAAACAGCATTACGACTTCTTCTAGGTATAGGGCACCATGAATAAAGGAAAAGAAAAAAAATGACACAATTAAATTGCTTCAGAAAAGGGTTTCTCAATGCAGGGGAAGATGATAAAATAACTTATAAGAAGAGATGAAGATATTCTAGACAATGTAAAGTGACCTCACAACAAGGATTTCACTTGATAACCACATCAAGAACAAAACATCACAACATGCATACTACGGGATGAAATATTGCATACCAAGAATGATTCCATGTGCACCTCTGTAATAAGAGCTTATTACCGTGCCAAACCTTTCCTGTCCCGCTGCAAAATATAACAAAAATATTAAACCGAATCCAACAAGATAGGGGATAAAAACTGCAACAGCTGTTGCAATTAAAAGCGTCAGAGGTTAGCAGATGTTGCCAGAATTATAAATTATGCACACACACAGATATAACAAAGTTTGCTAGGCTTCTACTTCTCTGTTCTGAAGTATAGTGGTAATCAGACTGGATAAGTGCAAAAGCAAACATGGAATGGAAAAACATGCAGGGGAAATCCTTAACCCTTGAACATCTGCAAGCCGATGTTTTCAAAGAAAATTGCCATACCCATCACTCACCGGTGTCCCAAATTGTGAGCTTCAATCGTTTCCCGCCAACTGATAATAGCTTGATCTTGAAATCAACACCTGAGTATTTTGGAGGCATTTCAGCTCTAAGCAAATCAGTTATGAGGGGAAAAACAAAAAATCAAAGCACAATTTTCCAACGCTTTCTGCTTGCTTAATAAGACAAGGAAAAATATGTTAGATAAAAAATTAAAAAAAAAAAAAGAGAGAAGCAAAACTGCCAAAAAAATGCCCCAAAAAAAAAAAGGAAATACATATTGAAAAATTGCCCCAGTTTTCTTGTTGAAAAAGTATTCTATAAATTTAAGGTTATTTCACAGTGCTGCTAATATGACAAATCAGTTCAAAACTTCAAAGTCAAATGTAGGAACTACAATGTATTATCAAAATGATTTAGCTATTAGGAAAGTAGATATCCAGTAAATAGTTTATCAATAAACCAAATCACCCCGCCGGAATTCTGCATTTCTATGATTTGATGAGGCAAATTTTCACTATAAGACCTTGCATATGCTTTTAACAAACGACTTTAGTCAAATTCACTATGATGTGAACACCGATCAATCAAAATAAAAAAAAAGGAGGACAAATTGCTATGAGCCCTCTTTTACAACTGAATACAAAGATGCTGCACATTAATCAAGAAGCCCATAAAATAAAATAAAAAAAAAGCACACCCCTTTGGTAATTTAAATAAAATTTCCACATAATCTTTGGTACATGAGAGACATTATAATTCCAGAATTAAATTAGCAATACTAGTTACCCTTAAGAAAAATTTACTGATACTAGTACCACAATTCAGAATTTTTTCTTTCTAATACCTTTCTTTCCTGGTTCAAGCCCACTTACACAACCCAGAATTGGTTTACCAATTTCCCACAAACTAAACCCAAGAAGAAGAAACAGAACAGCACAGAATTGAGAAGAACTATATCAAACAGTAATCAAGCATCCATGCATGGCCTTCTTTCATCCCAAAAAATAAAAATTTAAAATCAAATCATGCATGGTTTCATCTTGCTTAAGGAAACAAACATCATATACAATTTTATCAGAGTAATATACATATATACCAATATATAAATATATATATATGTGGAAATTAAGAAGGAATTTGGAGGGTACCAATGGTTGGGGAAAGATCACGAGGAAGAGAGTTGGAGATGAAACTGAGAAGAATACTGCTCTTGCCAACACCAGAATCACCAATCAAAAGTATCTTAAAAGAGTAATCATAGTTATTATTCCTAACTAATTGTGTTGAAGAACCCATATATATCAGCTTTAATTTTTCGCCCTCTCTCTCTTAATCGGTCTTTAATTTGCTTTGTTCATGTCTAATATATTCATGCAAAGGTGGTGGCTTCTCTTCTGCTTCTAGTTTTCTCTCACATCAAAAAAAAAGAAGAGAAAAAAAATCTTTTTAATCTCAACAAGAACAACAAAAAGAATAAGGAAGAAAAAAAAAAACCAAAAATATGAGAAATTTCCTTAGAGAGGTACAATTGCAACAACACAGTGCTTTGTGGGGCCTTGGCAGGTAGCATATGGGTAGTGGGTACGTAAGAAAGAGACAGAATTGGTAATTGATTTTATTATAAAAGAAAAAAAATAAGAAATGGAAAATCATTTATTTTGAAAAAATTATAATAAATAAAAGAGCATATGGCGAAACATTTGGACAAATGTGAGTTCTCCTGTCCCATATAAATATTAAATATTTTTCTGATTTTATCAAGACGTTTGTTTCGAGGATTGACGTTTTTGTTAGGCCCACGCGCTGTTGCAGGCGTTTGTGCGCCGGTGTTTGTCATTTATTAATGCGACCTTTTGTGAATCAAAATCTTCTACGCCTCGTCTCTACAAGGATAGAACAAAGATAAATAAAAACAAAATAATCAATAAATAATAATATTCGTGGGTGAAGAGCAACAAAAATATTTTCAAAATATTAGGAAAAATGTCTTCAATACCTGTTTAGCAGTATTTTCAAAATGTTATTGTTTTCGGTAAAAATATAAAATGTATGGGATTGTTTTTGAATTTGTGTTTAATTAAATTTTTTTAGTATGTTTCTAAATTTGTTTTGAGTAATTTTTTTTGGGGGATTTTTAAAAATGAATTTTTGGGAAAAATTTTTGTAGTCAATGACCCTTTTTTTTTACAGTTTTGGCGCAAAAAAAAAGTTTTTTAGACATCAAAACGGTTTTATTTTTTTTATCCTGTTGAGGTTCCTTATCTTGCTACAGTCATTTTTCTTATTTTTTTGAAAAAAACTGAAACAGTTTACCTACATAAAAAAACGTATTTTTTGGTTAAAAAAAAAGATGTCATTTCCTCAATTCTAAATTTTTTTTGTCTCTTTCTTTAAATTCTTCCTAATTTTTTAACCCCCACCCTCGACAACCCCAAGGTTTTCACCCTCTCTCTCTCACTATGCCTCTCTCCCTCCGTCCATCCCTCTCTCTCTGTTTGGAGAAGTCACATCGGGGGGGCACGACGATCACGAGAGCAACGGGACTCCAAGGGTTGAGGGCAACGTGAGGAAGGGGCAATGGATGAGAACTCGCTAAGCAAGGGCACGACGGCCGACAAGAACAGGGGCTCATGGAGTCAAGGGCGACATAGGGAGGCGTAGAGGACGAGGACGCAAGGGCCGACAGGAGCGCTAGAAGGCCGCGGGGGCAGGGGTGCTTGTCATTGCTGGTGTTGGGAGGAGAGAGATCAGGGAGTAAGAAAGAAAAAGGAAAAAAAATGAAAGAAAACAATTTTGTTTTTCAATGTTAGGACTTTTTTTGGGTATTTTTAAATTTGTTTATGCTTTCTTTTAGACAAAAATTTAACCAAAAACATTTTTAAAACTAATTTTATTTTTTGTTACTTTAAAAAATGAAAAAAAAAAAACGTTTTTAAAAAGGGAACCAAACGGTTTTATGATTTTATCCTCTTTTGTTTTCAGGATTGTTGTTTTTGTTAGGCCCAGGCCCTTTTGCAGGCGTTTGTGCGCCGGTGTTTGTCATTTATTAATGCTTTTGTCAACTTTTGAGAATCAAAATCTTTAAATGCCTCGTCTCTACAAGAAAAAACAAAGATAAATAAAACAAAATAATTAATAAATAATTATATTCCATTATATTGTGTGGTTAAGAACTGAAGTAGAAAATACCAAACAGGTTTAGATTTTACCATACATTCTAGAATAACATGAAGAAATTAAAAAAATCCAATTTTACTATCATGAAAAAAATTAAGAGATAAACTTGTATATATGATCAACAATATATTATTGTGTAGATCTAAATGTGCAAATAATTTTTCAAAACCAGTTATATTCTCGATAGGACATTAACACAACTCCTAAACATTAATTTGGCATTTAGTTGTATAGAGAATAGAAACAACTTCAAGAGGAAAATCATTTTTTCCTGAATTAACCCAACAACTTTTTTTTTTTCCCAAGCAAATTCGTATCATTAAATAGTCAAAAAGTCAAAAAGGAAATCAAGTTTTTTTTTTTGGCTGCTGAAAAGGTAATCAAGTTCAAGGAAATAGATTGAGTAACTCAGCAACCTTGTTTCTTTTCTCTCTTGATTCTTTTGATTGCTTCACGATATACATTACATAATGACACAAATAGCAAAGTCTAAAACGGGACTTAGAAAAAGAAAATTTGGAACTTTTTAGAGAAGATATGGACCTAAAAATAGTCATTATTTTCAATCTTCTATTTGCTAGCCTGGGTTTACATGTTTAGAGGATACTACCACCCACCTCAAAAGGAAAAAGGGGAGGAAACAACGACCATCTCGAATGTAAATATTAATGTTAATGATATACTTGCTATCAAAAAATATAAAAATAACATATTTAATATGTTATTTTATTTTATACACCTGTACATAATATTATTTAAAATGTCTTTTTTTTTGTTTTAGTATGATTAGTCGAAAAGCACGTGCAAAGTATGTTAACAAAAAAAAATTGAGAAGTAAAAGACAAAAATTTTGAGAAAAAGAACAAAAATGTAATATATATATATATATATATATATGAAAAAAGACAAAATAGGAAAAAAAGAAGAAATAATAAAAGTAAAAAAAAAACTAAAAAGTACAAAAGTGCAATAAACATTTCAGCGTGTTTTGCACCAGGTAACATTGGGAGAAACTCATTCTCCATTAATACATATGTTAAAAAGACGTTTGATAAAATTAATTCTAACCAAAATTTTTAGTTGTTACAGTATAAAACTCTCACATGCTATAGTTTCAATTCTAACAATACTTTTGAAACACCTTATTAGAGCTTATGAGACCTTGAAACTTATAAACATAAACTTTTAACATTAAAATAATTAAAAATAAAAACGTTGTAATTATTTTAGCAAAAAGTTAATCTATCAATTAAAAAAAATTAAATGCCAAATTTATTATATGTTAAATTTAATAGCAATAAATTAGTTAAATTTGATAGCAGTAAATTAGCATTAAAAATGATATTATCTTAAGGAGTATTTTTTTATACTTGCTAAATTTCCGGTTAGCATATTAATTTAGTATTGCGTGACAGTCAGAGATGCGGCAAGAGAGGCAGCAATTGATGGCAACCAATTTATCATTTAAACATTCTAGACATTATCATACCATCGAGGCGGCAAATCCCATTTAGTAGTTTTGCTGAATCATGATGTTTGAGAATTAATTGATAGTTCTCGAGAGATCTCCACCACACACGCCAATCCCAAGACAAATCATCGCCATCAAAATACATAAGGGATGGAAATGTAAATCCCCACCTTTAATTTTCCGGAGAATTCTAAATAATGATATGAAGAGGAACAATGTTATAAGGTGTGGTTGTCCTATACATTTTTTCATTAAAAAAAGCACTATATCAATATAATTTTGTTTTAAACTGATGTATTTGTACTAGATTCTCTCCGTTTTCATACTTTTCCTTTAATCTAATTTTGATAAAAATAAATAAATAAATAACATACATTACCAGTAAGTGCTCTGATTGTAAAAGCTCCAAATTTCATACATCTGAATCATTAAATTCTTAACTATAATAAAAGAGCAATATTTGTTTTACCATTCCCCAATTCGTTCTCCTACACGTACCATTTGGTGCTCTCTCTCTCTTTTTTTTTCTTTTTTTTTTTCCTTTTCCTTTTTTCCATTTTGTCCCTTATTTTTCTTCTTATTTTTCTTTCCTTTTTTAAACTCCATTCTTTACCCTTCACTATTTTTCCTTATTTTTTAACTTCTTATGTTTTTTCTTAATTTTCTTCCTTTTTAACTCTTATTTATTTATCATTGTCTTTTACAATCATTGTTTATCTTTCTTTCTTTCTTTCTTTCTTTCTTTCTTTCTTTCTTTCACTTTTTGTATAGCTGAAAATTTTCATTTATTACCCTTTTGCTTTGCTTTTCCCCCCCTATTATTAGCTCTATTTGTTTATTATAATCTCTTACACCAATATCCCCCGCTTTTTTTTTATTTTTTTTTCATTCTATCCCTGTTTTATTTGCACTTTTTCTCAACTACATCGTTCTCTCTAGATTTTTTTAAATTTCAAGTCTCAACTTTCTGATCTGAATAATCCCATTGCTTGTTATCAATTTTAATTTTTATTACGGTTAGTTTTTTTCATTCTTTTTATGGTCAAATAAGTTAATAAACTATGTATTTTATAAATCCCGGAATGGTTAGACCTCTTTAAATAAATATTGATAGTCAAAATAAGAAATGCATATTTTTAGAAGCCAAACAGAATTTTTCTCTTATATTTATTTCTTCCATTTATAATATACTTAGTCTACATTAGAATAGATAAGTTATCAAAAACTATTCAATCAACAATTTTTTAATTTGATAATTGATACAGATAAAAGTATTTTTCCTAATATAAAGAGCACATCATTAATGAAATTCAGTTTAATTAAACAACTCTTCAAAATTAATATTGGCAAATTTTTGGATTACTAATAATTTATTGGAAAAATTACCCTTTCATTTTTGAGTCTCAACTTCTTTATTTTTATCTTTATCTTGTAATTTTTATCTTTTGATTCAAAATGTTTGATGTATATAATTAATTTAACCTTTAAACTTAGACTACTACGAATATTTATATATATATTTAAAATTTTTAGGTAATTTTTTTCTGCATACTATATTCTACGTTATAAAAATTTCAATTACAACTTAACAGTGCATCGCACATACTAAAACTAGTTTAAGAAAAGATGATATAAAAGAAAACAATTAGGATAAAAAAGACAAATACCAAACACTAGACACCAAAACACATATGAATCATTAAATTTAAGACGTGCCATTTGAAAGAATGGTCAAGAACACCAAACACCAAATTTAAAAGTATATTAAACATTTGCTAGTCTAGTAGCAATTGTTTTTTACTTTAATATAAAGTGTAAGCTCGAATCCTTCCATCTCTAAATTCAAAAAAAAAAAAAGCAAAATAAATTTGCAATATGTTTTCTATTGATAAATGATAAAGCGTAATTTTATACTCTACTAATAATTAATGTTTAAACTGTGACTTTTTTAGCATTTCCAGGTACTCTATTATTGATTTTGCTGGTCCAAATGGATTTAATAGTTTGAATTAAATATGTTTTAATGATAATAATAATTTTTATTGGTAATTGCTAATTAAATTCTTGAGCTTTGTTAAGCATAAATTTGTAGTTAATTTTTGACAACTCAAAAGAGATAAAAAAATTATGCAAATTGATGAAGGTGACACCAAAAGAAATAAGAAAAATTGAAGAATTACAAGACCTTATTGTATAATAGGTTTATTTATATTTTTAGACTCGTAATTTGTTTTATGAAATGTTCTTTAATTTGTTTGAATCATATAAATTCTAGCACATACTTACCTTTATATTTCATGTTTTAAAAAATTGCATACATATTTATTTTTGAAACATTTTCTATAATTGTCTTTAAATTAATTTTAGCATAAAAAATAATTGTGAATGTTTTTGAAAATAATGTCATGCGTTCAAAGAGAACTTTAAACATTTTTGTCAAATTCTTTTTACTCTATTTTATTTATTAGTTCTTGGAAAACAATTTTTTAGACAAAATTGGAGACGGCCAAGTCCAACAAACCCAGTGTTGTCAGAAAAAAGGAACAAAGAGAACTATTTTCATGCTCACTGACCATCCTACCGGATGTGTTAACTGTCCTGTCAATTGTCTTACACTAGCCTGCCGATCTAGTGACCGTCTGAGTAATTTTGTCTATTTTAAAAAATTGTCTAGATGGACTTTGAAATTGGCCTGTTTATTACCCTTTGATAGCTTTTTTTTCTTTTTTTTCTTGTTTGCCACTTGATTGGAGCCACTACGGCTCTTTTGGCTTGAAAATGATTCTTTATGATTTTTGAGCCAAAAAACATATTCAACACTATGCCAAGCAAAATATTCCCAAGCATTCATGAGATCATTTTATATTTTCTTTTATATTTGAGCAATCTCTCCTACTCTCTCTATAATGCTTACACAATTCATGCATTTTGAGAGTTGTTTCACCTCCTCCAATAGTTCACATACATTGTACTTATTATAGTTGGAGAGATTCTTATTAAAGTGAGCAATTCTTTCAGAAGTTCTATTTGATAATAGGTTTTCAAACCTTTGTAATTGGTAGTTAGTTTACCAATCTCCGTATAAAAACTAGCAATTGTAAAAGTTTGGTGTACCTCAGGTAGAAGAGTCGCCATCTTATGGTATAATCATGCTGAAGGTCGATTATGATAATAGAAGAGGCCGAATTATATTTTCCTCAATCACAATGGATGTAGGCATATTACTGGACCATTACAATAGCTTTTGATCATACTTCTCCTTACGTTTTTTTTTTTAATTTTTTCCAACCTATATTTTGATTGATTAGTTTTCTTGGTGGCTATTGTGAGATTGTCTATTTGCATCTTGTGGCTTGTTGCCTTTTTTATTCCTTTTGCTCTATTTTTTGTTGTATTCATTTAGTTATTATTTTTTTTTATATTAGATCATTAAGATGTTTGGTAAAATCAATTCTAACCAAAATTTATGGTTGCTTCAGTTTAAATCTCTCACATGCTACAATTTCAATTCAAAAGTTTCAAGTCTAATCACACTTCTCAAACACCCTATATTATGGCTCTTGGTTAGACTAAGGTTCTAACCAACAAACAGTGAAAAGCTCTCACATGCTACAATAAAAAGCAAAATCTTGCTATAGTGTAAAAACTTTCACATGCTACAATATTTTTAACTAAAATTGGTTCCAACCATTGGTTCTAACTATATTTCTCAAACACAATTGTGTTTTGGTTCCAATTCTTCAATAATTTGAAAAAGTTATTAAAACTCGATTCAACTCCTCTTGGACACTATTCTTGGACTAACAAATTCAATAGTAAAACTCCTATAAATTAATAGCCTTGAGAGCAAAGAAACCTATTAATTAAGCAAAGTATTAATTAATCGATAAATTAATGAATAATTAATTTATTGGCTAATTAATAACTTATTTTGATAATTAATTAATATTTTGGTAATTTATCAAATGGCTCTTATTTTTCTAATTTTCTTATTTAATCAAGCTAGCAATTTAGTGTACTTATTTAAATAATTAAGATTCATTACACTTACTTAACCTAGTAAAATCATTAATGTACTTAATTATCAACATGGATCCAATTTACGTCTAATTTTTGCTAATGACTATTTAAATAATCAAATAAAAGCCTACAGTATGTAAGATTGAGAAGTTATTTGTAAAATTTGAAAAAAATGTATTAGTTTAAATTTAGAATTTAATCAAGATTTAAACAATGAATTTCTTTAGAAAATTCCATATTTTTTATTATGAAATTTTGTGATCAAGTTGCAATGAAACTCCATGCGTATTGTGTAATACCCGAGAAATTCTCAGTTCATTATATGTGCAATTTTTAAGAAATATGTCGAGAAATATAAGTGTCACAAAGATTATTGTTAAATCTGATTTTATAACAAATTCTATAGGAATAACTATGGGTTTTATAGGATCAAATATAATGTCGTAATTCTCAACACAGTATGAATAAAATAAAAGTAAGAGTTAGATGATGCACAAAGGGTGCAGGATGTATTGCAACAAAATTTTAAATGGAAATAAGGTATAAAAAAAGTCCTATATGGAAAATATAGAAATTATATAGTATAAAAATTAAGTAGAACAGAAGTTATAGAGTATGAGAGTAATGCAGTATAAAAATTATACAACATAAAAAATCATAGAGTATGAAAATTGTACTATGTAAAGTTAAGTAGTATGAGAATTATACTACGTGGAGGAAATGGATAAGTATGGGAGCATGTGGAAGTTTATAACAGTAAGAAATATATTGGTAGAGTAGGAAAAATATACTAGCAGTATAGGAAAAGTATAGTGCAGGGTAAATGTATACTGTTAAAAAGGTGGAAGTGGGACATAAAAAAACCCCTCAAAAATTGAAGAATCCTCCATAAGCTTCCTAGTGAATCCGGTTTTTACAAGTGCATGGGACAAATTTATTTTGCAAATTAGTTCCTAATATGAATGCTATATATGCCTAAGGGTATTTATGAAACAAAAGTTTGTTTATTCATCAAAAAATTGCTCCCATTCCGTCCTCATGAAATCCGCCCCTTCCTATGTTTCTTTGTCTTAAAAGTTTGATGATTTAAGCCTCCAAATCATCTAAAGAAGCAAGAACAAGAGGTATAGAGGAAGATTAAAAAATTCTAAGATAAAACCCTAATTTTTCCTATTTGTTCAAGTTTTGTAAGAGATTCTTATAGGCCCTGTTTGGTTCTATTTTCAAAACGCTTTTTGTCATTTTCAAAAACACAAAAAATAAAAATAGTTTCAAAACATTGTTTGGTTAACAATTATGAAAAAATGAAAATGAAAACATTTTCCAAAAAACCCCACTTTGTCTATAGATTTAGAAAAAAAAAAAAATAAAAAAAAACCAGTTTTCAATTTTTTTCTTCCTTCTTTTACTTAAAAAAAAAAATAGCCTAGCATAATAAAAAAAAAAAAAACCCCACAAAAACAACCCAACATAAAGAAAAAAAAAAAAAAAAAAACCAGCACCAGAGCTCTCCCCCTCGCCGGAGCCTAACTCGTCGGAGCTCAAAATTTTTCATTGCTCTCAACCAAGCCCTTCTCTCTCAATCTGGACCTAGACCACCCACCTCGCCGAAGACTACCGGAGACCCATCTTTGCCGGCAACCTAAGAGACCCACTTTCGTCGGCGATTGTGGAGACGACGCAGTTGACGTAAATCACCATCCTCCTCCCACTCCATCAACTCTCTGGAGATTCTTCGCACCTGTCAAAGTTCGTCAACCATCAAAGCCCGTCAACTATCAAAGCCCGTCAGCTATCGAAGCCCCTTAGTAGGATCTTCATCGGGCGCTCCCCACGATGAGATCTTGTGGCTGTCGAACTCTACGGGCGGGCCGTCGATCTCCGATGGGGCTGGGTTCATCATCATCGCCGCTGCAACTGGCGCCATAAGGCCGTCGCCGGAGTTTTCCTTACCAGAGCAGAGGAAGAGGAAACCCAAACTTCCTCTCTCTTTTGTTATGTTAATAATAATAGTCTCTCTCTTTTGTTATGTTAATAGACATATTAATACTTTTTTATTAAGAAAATATTTATGTTAAAAAAAACACCATATACAACCAAATATAATTTCAAAAACAGTCTTGGCACATTTTTCAAAACATTTTTATTTTTAGATTTTTTTTAAAAACAAAAACTAAAATAAAAACACTACCAAACGGACCCATCATATACTATGAGCTTGATGTCAAGGGGTTTTAGAAACTTTCAAGTGCTAAAAGAAAAAGATAAACACAGTGGATTGTTTAGGTAAAATCCTAGCTCTTGAAATAAGTTAAAGTTTATGTTTTAGTATGCATACCAAATGTTTGATGTACGTTATAGACTATAGCATGTAAGAAAAACATTATGACATGTTTAGCTTATGTGTTATGTAAAGGATGATGTGATTGGATAGTTGACAAACTACGGTTTTTAGTAAAAAAGAAAAAGTATGACAACGTTGTCATAACACAAAGTTTAAACACTTTTTAAGGATTTAAGTGTTTGATAAAATGTTCTTAAACATGGCATATAAAAGAAATGTTGTGGAATAATCATTTTAATAATTAAGTGTTTGATAATATGTTTAAAAGGGTTAAAATGAGATTTAAACTCTAACAAAGCAAGTTAAACAAAGTTGTGGTACAAAAGTTTTTTTTTTTTTTTTGGGCTGTATGTATCACCTAAAATGTTTTTCTTAAACAACAAATGTTTGTAGGATAGAAAGGTTGTCATATCCATAGGGAGGTGAGTTTTTGAAAGATTGAAAATTTTTGGTTTAAAATGGCAATGGGTTTTTTTAAAACAAAATTTAAAAGAAAGCAAATATTTTTGAAATTTTTTTAAATAAGATTTTAAAACATAAAACTAAATTGGTGAAGCTTTGAGAATCCCTTGTATGTTTTGTAACTGATATAGAATTTTAACTCTAAATACATAATTATCTAAAGCATTTGATTTATTATATTTTTTTTATTAATTACAAGCACATTTACTATTTTTATAAGTCAACGTAAAGCGACAATATAGCAAACCATAATGCAATAAGAGTTTTTCTATAAAAAGTAGCAAAATAATCATCTCTTACTAATGATTTGGTGCACTAATTATGAAAATTGTAATCATTGTCGCTACAATTATAACTAACATAATTTTAAGATGGAAAAATAATAACATATCAAAATTAATATATTTAAATGGACTAAATTTTTACGTTAATTTCGACAACACCTCGTCTGATGAAATATCTAGAATCGATAATATAACAAGTCATACTAAAGTAAAAGATATTCTATAAAATTAAGCATTATTTCATTATTATTGATATTAATTATACAACACAATTAAATTACATAAAAAAGTACGACTAAATCTATGTAAAAATTGACAGCATAACAACATTAATAATAATTATTAGAAACTTGAAAAATATAATTTATTCTATAAAAATATAAACATTACAACACAAATATAGAGTTAAAATTTATACCAAAATACTATGTATACAAGTTATCTTTATGCCTCACCAAACTCTCTACACTTATTTAAATATTATTTTATTATTTTTAGTGGATTGAGAGAGTACCTTAACAGTACCTCCTCTCAAAATGGGGTGTTATTGAGCAGGAGGCTCAACAGTAGAGAAATTGCATTGAAGAAACTAACAAAGAGGCCAAATGGCTGGGGGTGTGAAAAAATAAAGGGGGGAGGAGAGTATATATAGGGGGATTTTTTTTTACTATTATCTATTTATTATTATTATTTTATTATTTATTTATTTATTTATTTTTATTTTTTTCGTTTCTTTATTTAATCAGCCGCCTCCTCCACTGATTATCATTTACAGCTAATACAATAATCTTTTTTTATTTTTTTTCTTTTTTTTTTGTGCGCAAAACTACCCTTTAGTGTGTCGATTTTACTGTTCCATCTAGTGTGATGCGCAAAACAACCGGACAACCAAAAATCGTTGGATATGCTGAAAGCTAACTGAAGGTGCGGCTCATATCACCCGTTGGCTGGGACCACGCTGACTGCTACAACCGTTGGATGAGTCCGTGGTAAGCAGATCGATGGTGGAGAGGAGATACTCCTATACGTGCACTGCAGCGGATTATGCGAGGGGGAAGGGGTACGTGGACAATCCAGATTGCATGGACGATGCTGATCTGACGGCTGTGAGTGCGCCACGTGCCCATTCTTTATTTTTATTTTTTTTTATTTTTTGAGCATTTGAGGTCCCTTTTTTGCCATTTTTTTCTCCCTTTTTCCTTTAGATTTTAAATCTAAAATTCACAAACGCACTAAAATTAATTATTTTGCAAACAAAATATTTACAATAATTATTAAAAATATTTATTTTACAATAAAATACACCAAAATAATTACAAACTTTTAAAATTCTAGTTTCTTTCGGTTTGACATAGACATGAATTTTAAGACTTGGAAATATTTTTAAAAATTACTAAAAATATTATAGAATATATGTACAAACTAAGAACTTATTTACAAACACTTTATAACTTTAAATAAAATAACCACTCATTATTTTTACAGTTTTAATTATTTATAGACTAAACACATATTTAACTTACCGAAATGACTTTAAAAATTAGCAAACATATTATTAAACATAAAAACACACTAAAAACATATTTTTAAATATATTTACATACTAAGACACAAAAATACTAATTAACATAAAAATCCTATTAATTAGAGGATTTAATGACAAATAAAAGCATAAATAAATAATATAAACGTTAGAAAATGTACACTTTTATGGTCTCATCACCCCCAAACCAGCTTATTGCTAGTCCCTAGCAATTAAAGCGATATAATTTTGAGATGATTTATAGAATATTCACACAATGCAAACCATTTAACTATAATTTGATTAATCTAACTAGATTGACTAACAAAACAAAAATTTTATTTAAACAGTTTATATGCTATTTAACAAAACATAAATAAGCCAGACTTAGTGCAAAAAGATATAATGAATAATTATGAAGTTTCATCAAAAACTAAGAATAAAATTGTTATGATATTTTGATTCAAATCATTCTCACAGGCAGCAACACTTCAAATTTATTGATTAGAACAATTAAGAATAGAAACTTAAAACAAAAATATTTACAAAAATTAAACATTTTACAACTATGGATAGTGCAATATTTAGCTCCCTTAAGCTTTTTTCATAACTCATTTAACGAGCTTTGGGTCAGTAACTCTCAAACTAGTTGGCCTAAGGTACTAGGTGTTGAAGCACACTTTAGAATTTATTTACTCAAGTTAAAGAGGCTACGAAACCAAACTTATCCAACTTATTCATTAATTTACATAATTACACACTTTATTTATTTACACTTCTTTTTGTTTCTTTTTATTTTTTATTCTTTTTTAATTATGATCAATTATTTAATTAATTTTGAAAATGTTGCTGCCTTTATTTGTTCATCTTTGCAAAATAACAAAACTCAAGTATTCATAGCTTGATTTACCACCACAATTAAGCATTACAGTGCATATGTGAAAAGATTGGCTTATAAACAATTTGAAAAATAAACATAAAAATGTTAAATAAAATTGAAACTTTGAAAGTCGATAAAGTTAAATAATTAAAAGAATAGAAAAATGATATTATATTAATATGAAATTCAAAAATCAAAACAAAATAATAACACATTAATTACTAAGAAACTAATAAGTATAAAACATTTTTTTTAGATTTTTCTTTATCGACTTGTATAAAAACTTAGAAAATGACACAAAAAAGGAAAATTTTTTAGAAAACACACAAAATCTAGAGCAAAACAAAGACAAAAATCGAAAAAAAAAATTGGGAGAATCACGCACAACAATAAATGTGACGACCCGTCTTTCCGGGTAGTCACTTAACTTTCTTAAATATAATTACTTAAACATTAATCTTACTTGCTTAGTAAGAAATTACTGGGAATTTTTTTTCTTTCCTTTAACATCCTTGAAAAACATACTTAAAAATTGTTGCGACCTCTGTCGCTATTCAAGTTGAGACGTCGCTCAACACTTGCCTTTAAAACTATTTCAAATTATTTCTTAAAACTTAATAAGAAACATTTATTTCATCACAACTTAAAACTTCACTTTATAATTATATAAAACAGTTCGTCAACTGTATCTTAAAACTTTGAAAACATCTCTTAATACTTTAACTTTATCAAAACTTTGACTTTTTTGAACTTTGAAAACATTGTATCAAATAGTGCGAAAACAGTTTCTTTGTATAGCGGAAACTTACTGTGGTGGTATCCATACCCAAGTCTTCGCATCTGCCCTCCGTAGCACCTGTTGGAAAAAAATAGTGCATAGCAGAATTTTAAAAATTTTATATCAGAGCAATTTCTAAAACACAAATTTCTACAGCGAAAACTTACTGTGGTGGTATCCATACCCAAGTCTTCGCATCTGCCCTCCGTAGCACCTGTTGGAAAAAATAGTGCGTAGTGAAATTTTAAAAATTTTATGTCAGAGTAATTTCTAAAACACAAGTTTGACATGCTATATGCATAACTTAACTAGATCTTACTAACCTTTGTGTGCCGAAGAACCCACGCAAAACATGAAGAGAAGCAACGTTCCAGAAGAGCCTCAACCAATTGGTCTTCTTTGCTATTCTCTATCCACAACCGAAGTGAGTGTGGGCTCACACGTATAGCTCATCCACTAGGTGACTCTCCTTCCAACCAATCGAGAGAACCCAAAGCAAGTGTTCGTGATTTGTGAACAAAAGCTCTCAAGGAGTTTTTAGATTCTCACTAGCAAAGTATCACTCTTAATCTCTCAACTTGTAATGACCGAGAAAACGTCATCAATAAAACCTAATATTTAATTAGGTTTAATTAATGAATTTATTCTTAAAAATATGAAATTGTGTAAAAATTGTAATTTATGTGAAAATTACAATAAAATATGAATGAGCAACATTGATTGCAAATTTTATGGCATATGTAATGCAATGATAGATATTATAAAATACAAATTTTATGAGTTTGATGACTCAGAGATTTGTGCATAACATCCATAAAATGAATTTCATGTCACAATTAATTGTGAAATTGTGATATAAACGAATGAATGATTAGAATGTAAATAGGACATAGAGGTTGTCCTAACCCTAACCGGGGGTAGAAAGGAGGCCAGAGCAGTATAAGAATACTGCTAAATAAAAACACAGATATGAAAAATGTTATGATTGGCCTTAAAAAGTAAACGAAAAGTAAGTTAAATATTTTTATACAGTCTAAGGATAGAAAGTACACTGAATTGGCCACGGCAGTATAGGAAAAATACTGTGTGGTGAAAAATTACACAGTATAAATTTTTAACTCCATAAAGTGGACACTTTTTGCTTTTCTATTGGGCCACATGTCAAGAAAAGTGGCCCAATCATTTTGTGACACCTAGTGGTGTACTCATGGGTTACCATGAGACACTAAATGAGATAAACATGCATTTATGGCAAGTTTATCAAAGTTTTCTTTTCTTTTATTTCCACCAAAGCTTCGGCAGCCATAGTTCTGCTCCCAAAAAATATTTCTCAGCCCCAAATCTTGCAAAAATAGCCCCCAACAAATTTTACAAGCAAGAACAAGGATTTTCCCACAAGTTTAAGGTAAAATCCTAAACTTTTAATGGGTTTTCAAGGGATTTTTCATGGGCAAAGGACAAGAGATTAATCCATGGTATTTTTGTATGGAAAGGAAGCTTAGGAGGGAGTCTAAAAGGATTTTGAAAGCTTCAAACCAAAAGGGTGTTATTTTGGTAAGTTTTAAGCTTTAAAGTTTGAAATTTTATAGATTTTGTTTTGATTTTTGTTCTTTCAAACCCATGAGGGGTTTTGAACATGTATTTGATGGAAGTTCATGTATATGTGGTGTATGATAAGTTTGAGTTATGGAAATTTTTGTTTTAGTGTAAATCGGCAATTTTTGTAAAAAAGGTATTTTTGTAATTTTGAGGTTAAACTTTGCAAAGATGATGTTTGAGCATGGGAATGTATTGATTAAGGTATGAAATGATTTCTGCAGGGGTAAAATTGCAAGTTTGAAATGGATTTATGTAAAAATGCCATAGGGACTAAATTGAAAGAAAAAAATTCCTCTCGGCAGAATTGGAAATTAGCCAAAAACACCCCTGTACAGTGATATTTTGGAAAAAGTTAAAACACAAAAGTTGTAGATCTCGATGAAACTGTTAGGCAACGCGGACGGTTCATCAAAAAACTGAATCGTTTATGAGATTTTAATTTTTCAAGAATTTATGGAAATTGTGAAAAATTTGAAAAAGGGGCAAAAATGTCATTTCTCAAAGGATTTTGAATATGCTACTTTGAGCAAAAATGATCCTTAACAAAAATAGAAAATTCTGGTGCAAAGAAGTAAATTTTAGTTTCGGGGGCAAAAACGTCAAAATTTTCGGTTCATGGACTAAACCGCAAAGTTTAATGAAAATGGGGCATAATTGAGAAATAAAGAGATTTGACCCACTAGGATGTTATTTTAGAATGAATATATGGTTATTTTATAATAATAACGAAATCGAGCTCGGGTAGGTTAGTAAACCTGCGGAGGGCAAAATCGTCATTTCTGCCCAAATAACCCGAACTGCTTTGAAATGTTCCCAATGGGATAAGAAAACGACTAGAAAGGTTTCCACCCTTCGTTAGAAACGATATGGTGAAGTTAGATAGAAATAAGAAAAAACGGTGGTTTTTAGAGTTAAACATAGTAATGCAACTCAATTTATTAACTAACAAATGTTTCGTA
The DNA here is from genome assembly GCA_025403435.1 of Artocarpus heterophyllus. Lineage (NCBI taxonomy): Eukaryota > Viridiplantae > Streptophyta > Magnoliopsida > Rosales > Moraceae > Artocarpus > Artocarpus heterophyllus. Next base: position 14,402,769 of record CM046353.1, read on the forward strand.
TTGAAACATAGTAAAATTTGGCTAATGGCTTTGTAATTGGCCAACAGGATCCTAGGAATCTAGAAGAAAGGATATCGTGGTTAAGTTGCCCGACAATTGCATCAAGTAAGTACCCATCCCACCTACAGTATGAAATTGTAGGATTAGAGTGTAATATGTATATGTGTATACTTGTATGTATATCAAGGTGTATACTTGTATATATGCAACAACATGAGTATTGATAAAAAAAAATGAAAGGGGTATACTTGTGAGTATATGGAGTATATATATACTTGAATGCATATAATAACACATACCTGAGTGTATATGATAATGTATACCAGTGTGTATATTTTATGTTAAGTACATGTGAGTATATTATGCTATATACCTGTGTGTATATTAATGTGTACCAGTGTGTATATAAAGTATGTACCTGTATGGTCTATATCGCACAAAAGCATTTATGTAGATTATGTTATGTATAACATGTACTCATCACTTCATGCATGGTATGTTAACCATAATAAGTGAATTGGTAATGAATCACCAAAAGTTAAGAAAAGTGTCGTACCGACTCCTGACTCAAGGGGAGTTTAAGGATTATAGGATGGTCACGGTGTTACGTAGACCTAAGTGCGCAATGGTACGAACACTTGGGCCCTAGTTAAAGATAAGAAATGATAAGGATAATGAAGGATTATAAGAAAGCATAATATGATCATGCATTTTATTGAATGTGCATGTGGGTTTATATGGGACTTACTGGGCGTTAACTCATTAAGTTTTTCATGCTGTAGGTATTCCGACAAAAAGGTCAGAATAAATCATATTGATGAGCTGGTGGACGGATGATGTGTGCAGACTGGGTATGGTTTCCGCTGCAGTATGTTTTCCGCTGTATGATATTTTAAATTATTTTGAAAGTAATGTTTGATAAGCTATATTGTAAGAGAAGGATGGTTATGTAAACACAAGTATATGTATGTATCTCACAGGTTATTAAACAATATATGTACAGTATTTGTATTAAAAAAAAAATTTTCCTAAATTTTTGCCCTAAAGTAATGAAGAAAGAGTTTTATCACAGCCCGAAAAGGCGGGTTGTGACAGTTGGTATCAGAGAGGAAATCTTGCCATCCTACTGCACATCGTCGTCTGCTCCATTGCCATCGCTCAAGTAAGATAGTTTGATTTTAAGTATAAGAATGTTCAGTACTAATTTATATGATACTGTTTTGTTAATTACGACAATAAATATAGTATATGGCGGAGCCGCATCATGATCGTGATATGGAAGCTGATCAAAGAGCCAGCATTGCTTTTCAAGAGGAGATGCCACCGCAGAATTATGGGAGTCGGCAGCCAATGGTGTAGACCGAATGGCTTAGTTAAAGTGATTTTTAACGCTTGTCATATGCCACCGCATCTTCTAGTTTTATTGGCCTCAGGATTATTGATGAGGGAAGCCTTAGTATATGGTTAAGGATTGAACTTGACAAGCAACCACGAGATTGGTAAGGTTTTAGAGGATAAATTCTAGCTAAGTTGCACCCATACCACCAGCAAACGTTATTCCAGTCTAGGTGATTTCGATGTTATGGGCGGACGGGAGACATCGATTGTACCTACAAGTAGAATCGATATGGGGAAGATACGTAGGCGAACCGATAGATCATTACATTCTTAAATTTCGCCGTACTAAGATACCACTGATTCCGCCACAATTACCCTTATGGTGCATTTACTAACTAGTTTGGAGAGATCTTCCCAACGTGGTCCAGCAGCGAATGCAGTATCCTGGAAATTACCTTAGTATCCATGATTCTCTTATGGCGACATTACATGCAGACTAGAATGTAGCCGCACCATTAGAAGATCCTCCAGTAGGTATGGATGATGATGATGATGCTGATGATGATAATAATGATAACATTGATGAAGAGCCTGTGCCTCTAGAGCCTATAATCGCAAGTGATGATAAGTCGACTGATTCGGATATGGAGGAAGAAGAGGAATCCTAAGGAGGGTTCCGAATATAGTGGCATGTTTAAAGTCGAGTTCGACAAAAAAAGAAAATCTTTGTGTATTATGACGTACATAGATGAGATATTAGTACATATTTGGGCTTTGATGCCTTTGTATATGCATGTATGTTGGTTAGTGGTGTCCTTCTTGGCAAGAAGATATATGTAGCCAGAAGTGATAATTGCTCTCGGAGATGATATGAATAGTTATGTATGAAAGGAAAGTATGTATGTATGTATGTTAGTTATGCATGTAATGTTATGGAGAATGTAAAAAGGAAATGAAAGAGGTTTATGAAATGAAATGTAAGAATGCTTATGTAAGAATGCTTATGAAATGAAATGTAAGAATGCTTATGAAATGAAATGTATGAAGTTAAAGGAAATGAAATGTATGACGCAAGATATTGAGTTCATGTAATTGTGTATGTTTGCATGTATTTATGTTGTTTGGAATACATGCAGTTATTGATTGGATACTATTAAGTTAATAGTATGTACTAACATAGTAACGAAAATACACGATAGATATATAACGATTGATATCAATGGCTGATATACCAGCTGCTATGGCTGTTCCTGTAGTATCCACTACTGAATTTTATGAAAGATTTCAGAGAATAAAGGCCCTGGAATTTGATAGATCTACAGATCCCTTAGAGGCCGACGATTGGCTTACAGGTATAGAAAGGGTTCTGAAATTTATGGGACTTAGTGACTATGAAAAAGTCCTATACGTTTTGTTTTCTCTCACTAAAGATGCTAGGAGATAGTGGGAGTCGGTAGAGAATAAAAGGAATGTAGACAAAATGACAAGGCCAGATTTCGTTGAAGAATTTGGCAGGGCTTATTTTAATGTAGAAATCGTGGCAACCCAACAAGAAGAATTTCATAATTTTAAGCAAGACAATATATCCGTAGCTGACACTGTAAAGAGGTTTAATCAGCTAGCACGGCTTTGTCCCGAGTTAGTACCCACTGATTAGGAATGAATAAGACGGTTAATGAGAATGTTTAAAATCGACAATGCCCTTGTGGTCGATATTGGAGGGCAAGCTCCCAAGGATGTAGAGGATTGCATCAAACGGGCGACCAAAGCTGAGTTTAGAATTGCCCGTGATAAGGAAGAAAGAGAAAAAAATTTTCAAGACATAGAAGGAAAAGAAAGCTTTAGCCAAGCAAAGTCGAGCTGTACAAGTAAAAGGACAAGAAAGTGTTCCAAGTCAAGGGTCGTCTTAGAACGTTCAAGCAGGACGCAACTACACTGCTAACAGTAAGAGGAAATGGAACGTGAATAGTGCAAAGAAATCAAAAGTTTAACCCCATAAGAGGATTAAAGATGTAGGAAATAACAGACCCCTTTGCAGTCAATGTAGGAAAAGACATGTAGGGGAATGCAAGGCTATCACGAACAAGTGCTATACCTAGGGAAAGAAGGACATTATGCCAAGAATTGTTTTTCTAATTCCCAAAGTTAGAACAGTTATGCTCAGTAGAGGTCTCAAGGAAACCAATTGCATACGGTTCAAGTTCAGGCACAAATTGAAGTCCCTAGTGTTAGTCAAGGGCGATTAGAAGCTCCGGAACCAAGTGGGCGAATTTATGCCTACATGAAGAAGGAAGAAGATGCAGGAACCTCATCGGTGGTGACATGTTAGTTTTCTGTTGCCAACACTGATATATATATTTTATTTGATTCCGGAGCAACATATTCGTTTGCATTGCTTAAGTTTGCGAAACGAATAGGAAGTAAAAGAGATAAGATAGAGTAAACCTTTAGAATTGCACTACCCTCTAAGGAGGTATTAAGTGCTGATTATGGGTTACGTTATGTATCGATAGTCATATGTGGAAGGGAATTGTATATTGATTTTAGAATAATCGATATACAAGATTATAACGTCATCCTAGGAATGGATTTCCTAGGGAAAATACCCGGCAAAGATTAGTCATCGATACCGCAACATTACGTGTCAACCTTCCGGAAGTGAGAAGTTTATGTATTTAGGGAAAGTTCCCAAAGCTCTCAAGGCGTTGACTTCTGCATTAAAGGCAAAGAAGATATTGGAAAATGGATGTACCGGTTATCTGGTGAACCTACTAAGGAAAGATAAAGAAGCTCAGTTAGGACCAGAGAAGGTCCCCATAGTGAAGGAATTTATTGATGTGTTTTCGGACGAGTTGCAGACTTACCACCAGAACGAAAAATTTCGTTTGAAATCGAATTGACCCCCGAAACAGCCACAATTTTTTTTAGGCACCATAGTAAATGACTCTTGGGAAACTCAAGGAACTTCAGGTGCAGCTAAAGGAAATATTGGACAAGGGGTTCATCCGACCAAGTTATTCCCCATGGGGAGCAACTGTTCTATTTGTTAAGAAGAAGGATGGAATGTTATAAATGTGTATTGATTATCGGGAACTAAACAAGATCTCGATTAAGAACAAGTATCCACTCCCAAGGATCGATGATTTGTTTAACCAACTTAAAGGAGCGTCAGTATTCTCAAAGATTGATCTACGCTCAAGATATCATCAACTTCGAGTTAAGGAAAAAGATATACCAAAGATGGCGTTCCGAACACGTTATGGACATTATAAGTTCTACATCATGCCTTTTGACTGACCAATGCTCTAGCAACTTTCATGGATCTCATGAATCAAAGAGTACCTCGATAAGTTTGTTATTGTCTTCATCGACGATAATATACCCAAGAACGACAGAGGAACATGAAAAGTACTTGAGGATTGCACTATAATTATTGAGAAGGCATCAATTGTATGCCAAGTTCTCAAAATGTGAGTTTTAGCTGGAGAAGGTTCAATTCCACGAACACATGGTGACACGAGAAGGAGTATCTGTTGATCCTTCCGAAGTTGAGCAATGAATAAGTGGCCTACACCGAAAAGTATGTCAGAAATTAGAAGTTTCCTTGGTTTAGCAGGCTACTATCGATGTTTTGTAGAAGGATTTTCCTGACTTGCAGCACCATTCACTGCACTTACATGAAAAGCAACAAAGTATGAATAGACTAAGAAATGCGAAGAAAGTTTCCAAAGATTAAAAAGGACGACTTACAAGTACATTAGTACTGACAATACCAGATCTGAACCATGGAACGTTCGTGATCTATAGTAAAGCATCAAAATAGGATTGGGAGCCGTATTTATGCAAAATGGAAAAGTGATTGTTTATGCATCCCAACAGTTAAAGGATTATGAAATGAATTATCCGATGTATGATTTAGAGTTAGCGATGGTTGTATTTGTATTGAAGATATAGTGTCATTACCTATGTGGAGCTAAGTACGAAATTTATACAGACCATTAGAGTCTGAAGTGCATCTTCATACAGAAAAAGCTCAACATGAAGTAGCAAAGGTGGCTAGAGTTAGTCAAAGACTACGACTGTAAGATTTTGTATCACCTGGGAAAGGCTAATCAAGTAGCCAATGCCCTTAGTCGTAGAACAACGTCCTTGCTAGTAATGGTATAGATGATACCAAAACCTCTCCAAAAAGGATTTGATGGAAGCAGAAATAGAGCTAGTCACAGGAAGATTAGCTAATTGATCCTTTCAACCAACTATGTTGGAGAATTTAAAAGAGCGACAAGAAGCAGATCCGTCGCTACTTAAAGTTAGGAATGAAGTTCTTAAAAACAAAGAAACAAAATTTAGCATTTTGAAAGATAGTATCCTCTGTTACAATAGTAGGATATACATCCCCAATGATGAAGGATTAAAGAAGCAAGTATTAGAAGAAACTCATGAAACACCATATGTGGCTCATCCAGGAGCTACTAAAATGTACCAAGATTTGAAAGAACACTATTGGTGGAATGGAATGAAAAATGATATCGCATAGTGTGTTGGCAAATGCCTTACATGCCAGAAGGTGAAAGTTGAGCATCAATGGCCAGTAGGCGAATTACACAAAAAAATTGAAATCCTAGAGTGGAAATAGGATCAGATAACTATGGACCTGATAACTGGGCTACCCAGAACTACGGGTGGACATGATGCTATATGGGTAATTGTTGATAGATTGACTAAATCAACTTATATCCTACCCATTAAACTCAGCAGTTTTGTAGAACGACTAGCTGAACTATACGTAACCCAAATTGTTAGATACCACTGAGTTTCAAAGTTTATCATTTTTTTTATCTAATGGTAGATTCACTTCCAAGTTTTGGAGAAGTGTTCATCAAGTAATGAGAACAAAGCTGACATTTAGCACAGCCTTCCACCCATAAACGGACGGTCAATCAGAAAGGACCATCCAGACTTTAGAAGATATGTTAAGAACATGTGTGCTAGATTTTAAGAGAGGATGGGATAAAAGCTTCCTCTGATCGAATTTGTATACAACAATAGTTATCGAAGCTCCATTGGTATGGTTCCATATGAAGCTCTATATGGAAAGAGATATAGACCACCTTTACATTGGTACGAAACCCAAGAAAAGGCGTTGTCAACCATAGATTTTGTTAATAGAACAACGGAAGAGGTAAAGTTAATTGGTCAACGAATGAAAATGGCTTTTAGTCGGCAAAAGAGTTATGTTAATCGACGACGGAGACCTTTAAAGTTTCAAGTAGGAGACTTGGTCTTTTTGAAAATAATGCCTATGAAAGGAAATTGTAAGATTTAGAAAGAAAGGAAAGCTTAGTCCAAGGTATATTGGACCATTTGAGATCTTGAAATAGATAGATAATGTAGTTTAAAAGTTAGCCTTACCCTCTAATCTAGCATTGGTATACAATGTATTCCATGTGCTCATGCTAAAGAAGTATGTGCCAGACCATTCACATGTTCTTCAGCGAGAGGAAATTGACATACATGAGAATCTGTCTTATGAAGAAAAACCAGTTCAAATTCTGGCATAAGAAGAGAAGGAATTAAGGAACAAGAAGATATTTCTCGTCAAAGTTTTATGGCGTAACCAACAAGTAGAAGAAGCAACGGAGGAACGAGAGAATGAAATAAGGAAAGACTACCCCGAATTATTTTGATTTTCGAGGACGAAAATTCTTAAGGGGGGTAGATTGTAATGACCGAGAAAACGTCATCAATAAAACCTAATATTTAATTAGGTTTAATTAATGAATTTATTCTTAAAAATATGAAATTGTGTAAAAATTGTAATTTATGTGAAAATTACAATAAAATATGAATGAGCAACATTGATTGCAAATTTTATGGCATATGTAATGCAATGATGGATATTATAAAATACAAATTTTATGAGTTTGATGACTCAGAGATTTGTGCATAATATCCATAAAATGAATTTCATGTCACAATTAATTGTGAAATTGTGATATAAACGAATGAATGATTAGAATGTAAATAGGACATAGAGGTTGTCCTAACCCTAACCGGGGGTAGAAAGGAGGCCAGAGCAGTATAAGAATACTGCTAAATAAAAACACAGATATGAAAAATGTTATGATTGGCCTTAAAAAGTAAACGAAAAGTAAGTTAAATATTTTTATACAGTCTAAGGATAGAAAGTACACTGAATTGGCCACGGTAGTATAGGAAAAATACTGTGTGGTGAAAAATTACACAGTATAAATTTTTAACTCCATAAAGTGGACACTTTTTGCTTTTCTATTGGGCCACATGTCAAGAAAAGTGGCCCAATCATTTTGTGACACCTAGTGGTGTACTCATGGGTTACCATGAGACACTAAATGAGATAAACATGCATTTATGGCAAGTTTATCAAAGTTTTCTTTTCTTTTATTTCCACCAAAGCTTCGGCAGCCATAGTTCTGCTCCCAAAAAATATTTCTCAGCCCCAAATCTTGCAAAAATAGCCCAAAACAAATTTTACAAGCAAGAACAAGGATTTTCCCACAAGTTTAAGGTAAAATCCTAAACTTTTAATGGGTTTTCAAGGGATTTTTCATGGGCAAAGGACAAGAGATTAATCCATGGTATTTTTGTATGGAAAGGAAGCTTAGGAGGGAGTCTAAAAGGATTTTGAAAGCTTCAAACCAAAAGGGTGTTATTTTGGTAAGTTTTAAGCTTTAAAGTTTGAAATTTTATAGATTTTGTTTTGATTTTTGTTCTTTCAAACCCATGAGGGGTTTTGAACATGTATTTGATGGAAGTTCATGTATATGTGGTGTATGATAAGTTTGAGTTATGGAAATTTTTGTTTTAGTGTAAATCGGCAATTTTTGTAAAAATCGTATTTTTGTAATTTTGAGGTTAAACTTTGCAAAGATGATGTTTGAGCATGGGAATGTATTGATTAAGGTATGAAATGATTTCTGCAGGGGTAAAATTGCAAGTTTGAAATGGATTTATGTAAAAATGCCATAGGGACTAAATTGAAAGAAAAAAATTCCTCTCGGCAGAATTGGAAATTAGCCAAAAACACCCCTGTACAGTGATATTTTGGAAAAAGTTAAAACACAAAAGTTGTAGATCTCGATGAAACTGTTAGGCAACGCGGACGGTTCATCAAAAAACTGAATCGTTTATGAGATTTTAATTTTTCAAGAATTTATGGAAATTGTGAAAAATTTGAAAAAGGGGCAAAAACGTCATTTCTCAAAGGATTTTGAATATGCTACTTTGAGCAAAAATGATCCTTAACAAAAATAGAAAATTCTGGTGCAAAGAAGTAAATTTTAGTTTCGGGGGCAAAAACGTCAAAATTTTCGGTTCATGGACTAAACCGCAAAGTTTAATGAAAATGGGGCATAATTGAGAAATAAAGAGATTTGACCCACTAGGATGTTATTTTAGAATGAATATATGGTTATTTTATAAGAATAACGAAATCGAGCTCGGGTAGGTTAGTAAACCTACGGAGGGCAAAATCGTCATTTCTGCCCAAATAACCCGAACTGCTTTGAAATGTTCCCAATGGGATAAGAAAACGACTAGAAAGGTTTCCACCCTTCGTTAGAAACGATATGGTGAAGTTAGATAGAAATAAGAAAAAACGGTGGTTTTTAGAGTTAAACATAGTAATGCAACTCAATTTATTAACTAACAAATGTTTCGTATTGAAACATAGTAAAATTTGGCTAATGGCTTTGTAATTGGCCAACAGGATCCTAGGAATCTAGAAGAAAGGATATCGTGGTTAAGTTGCCCGACAATTGCATCAAGTAAGTACCCATCCCACCTACAGTATGAAATTGTAGGATTAGAGTGTAATATGTATATGTGTATACTTGTATGTATATCAAGGTATATACTTGTATATATGCAACAACATGAGTATTGATAAAAAAAAAATGAAAGGGGTATACTTGTGAGTATATGGAGTATATATATACTTGAATGCATATAATAACACATACCTGAGTGTATATGATAATGTATACCAGTGTGTATATTTTATGTTAAGTACATGTGAGTATATTATGCTATATACCTGTGTGTATATTAATGTGTACCAGTGTGTATATAAAGTATGTACCTGTATGGTCTATATCGCACAAAAGCATTTATGTAGATTATGTTATGTATAACATGTACTCATCACTTCATGCATGGTATGTTAACCATAATAAGTGAATTGGTAATGAATCACCAAAAGTTAAGAAAAGTGTCGTACCGACTCCTGACTCAAGGGGAGTTTAAGGATTACAGGATGGTCACGGTGTTACGTAGACCTAAGTGCGCAATGGTACGAACACTTGGGCCCTAGTTAAAGATAAGAAATGATAAGGATAATGAAGGATTATAAGAAAGCATAATATGATCATGCATTTTATTGAATGTGCATGTGGGTTTATATGGGACTTACTGGGCGTTAACTCATTAAGTTTTTCATGCTGTAGGTATTCCGACAAAAAGGTCAGAATAAATCATAATGATGAGCTGGTGGACGGATGATGTGTGCAGACTGGGTATGGTTTCCGCCGCAGTATGTTTTCCGCTGTATGATATTTTAAATTATTTTGAAAGTAATGTTTGATAAGCTATATTGTAAGAGAAGGATGGTTATGTAAACACAAGTATATGTATGTATCTCACAGGTTATTAAACAATATATGTACAGTATTTGTATTAAAAAAAAAAAATTTTCCTAAATTTTTGCCCTAAAGTAATGAAGAAAGAGTTTAATCACAGCCCGAAAAGGCGGGTTGTGACACAACTGATCTTAGTAACTCTTAAGACTTACTCCCTTTATATAGAGATTGGTCCTAGGGTTAGTCCTTATTAGATTAGGTCTCAAAAACTTGAAATAGAATGAAGTTTGGATCAATATCTGATAAGATCTGTGCAAAAACATGTGATCTTATCCTTCGCTGATCGGCAGGCTGAACCACCTGATCGGCAGGCCGAACAGGCGCCATTGGCATGCCGAACTACCAAATAAAAATCTCATGAATCTTTTATTTTTCACTCGAGATTTTATAGGATAAAGTCTTAGTTTTAATTCAAATAACCCAATAGAGAAGTTATCTGATCAAAACAACTTTATCTAGATAATCTCTAAGAAAATAAATGAATTCCCAATAATTCTACAAGTTTATCTTGATCTAATTTATCTAAAATTAAATCAATCGATAAACAGACAAGAATCATCCGATCCCAATAATTCAACAAGTTTATCTTGAATCAATTTTATCACAAAATTAATTCAACCGATAAACAGACATGAATTATCTGATTCTTCTAAATTTTAACCAATCTGATAAATCCAACATAAGTCATCAATTATTGAAAAAGCGCACTGTGTCGTACAGGATGTTATGAGCTAGCAAAGGGGACCAAATAGACCTATATAGTTCAAGCTCGTATAGCTAAGTCTCCATGACATATCATAGTATATCGTATCACCATCCATAATCAGCTTAAGGACAAGTTCTGTCTTACTTTTCCGATTATTTTTATCTTACGTTCCATTATCTCACCATCAGAAAACTTACTATCCAATGATAGTATACCATTTGGTTACACCTATGTATTCAAATGGTTGAGCGCTCCAGTTTTTCAATTACAGGATAACGCATAAGAGGATATCATTACTCCTAAAGAGAAGCTATGGATTCCATATCTATGAATAACAGGTCTACGCAATCAAGAGTCATACCTCCAACATACCGGCATGCATACCACTATTACGATGTGGGTGTCACCCTTTGGTACATCAAAAGACACAAGTCAAGACAACGGGCTCACTATTCATCTCAGGATTAAGATACAACACAAATGATTGTCTAAAGTGAATCGATTTGTCGAGACAGAATTATTAATCCAAATCAATTCACTTTATGTCCCGATCTAACACATCGTCACCTATGACAACGTGCCAATGTTTCTATTCACAGAGTCCACCTCTGATGGTCAAGACAAACCATCTCCCAAAAGGGATATAGACAACATAACAATCTTTGCATGAATAAAGTGCTCAACTTTATTCCCTCGATTGTGGATCTTATGATTTAGACCATCACCTTAAAAATCATGTCTTCTGCATAATCTGTCCATCATATGCCCAATTCTTAAGGTTTAGACCGACAGTCTCAGACTTTTGTTTGCTTAACATACATTCAACAAATATGAATGTAAAGAGGACAAGATTTGGTATATAAATAATAAATAAATTCTTTATTGATAAAAATGTCTTCAAAAACTTATTACATTTTTACTCCTTAGGGCATACATGTCTAACAATCTCCCACTTGCACTAAGTGAGTAAATATGACAAATCTCACATCCCCATAGCTTCCACATGCTTCTCGAAGACTCTTCCAGTAAGTGTCTTCGTAAATGGATCAGCTAAATTGTCCTCTGACGCGATCTTGCACACCGTGACATGCCCGCCCTCAACGAAGTCCTTTATCACATAATACTTTCGATCAATATGCTTACTCTTCTTGTGAAATCTTGGTTCCTTAGCATTAGCTACCGCCGCACTGTTATCACAGTACAATGATACCGCCTTATCCATACCAGGAACTACCTCAAGATCCCCATGGAACTTGTGGAGCCACAATGCTTCTTTCAAAGCGTCACTAGCTGCCACATACTTGGCCTCCATCGTTGAATCCGAAGTGCAATCTTGCTTAGCACTTCTTCAACTGATGGCACTGCCGCCCAGAGTAAACACAAAACCCAAAGTCGATTTCCTAGAATCTAGACAGGATTGAAAATCTGAGTCAATATATCCTAGAGGAGTCAGGTCCTCACTCAAATATACAAGCATTTACCCTCGAGTCCTTCTTAGGTACTTGAAAATATGATTTACCATAACCCAATGGTTCGGTCCTGGATCCACCTGAAATCGACTTACAATCCCGACCACATAACTAATATCTGGTCGTGTTTAAAGCATGGCATACATGAGACTACTCACTGCCGAAGCATAAGGCACCTTCTTTATGTATTCTCTTTCTTCATAAGACTTTAGAGAGTCTTTCTTAGAAAGAGTAATTCCAGACCTAGATGGTTACCCACCTTTCTTGGAATCCTGTATTGTAAACCTTTTGAGAATTTTATCTTTGTACCCAGCCTGGGACAAAGTTATCATTTTGTTCTTCCTATCCTGAAAGATTTGGATACTAAGAACAAAATTAGCCTCACCCAAGTCCTTTATATCAAACTGCTTGGTCAACCATAATTTGACCGATGACAACGCCCCAACGTCATTGCCAATTAGCAGAATATCATTTACATAGAGCAGTAGAAAAATCACCTTCCCATCCTTAATGCGTTTGTACACACATAGCTCATCCACATTTTGTGAGAACCCATAAGTCTTGATCACTTAATCAAATATTATGTTCTAAGAATGGGAAGCCTGCTTAAGTCTATAAATTGACTTTGGCAGCCTACAAACCTTACCGTCCTGACCCTTGACCTTGAACCCATTTGGTTGTTGCATATAAATGGACTCATCAAGATAGCCATTTAGAAAAGTCATCTTGACATCCATCTGTCAAATCTCAGAGTCGAGAGCGGTAGCTATGGACAAGAGAATCCGGATGGACTTAAGCATGGTTACATGCGAAAAGGTTTCCTCATAATCGATTCCTTCCTTTTACGTATAACCCTTAGCTACCAGTCTAGCCTTAAAGGTTTTGACCTTTCCATCCACTCCTCTTTTCCTCTTGTAGATCCACTTACACCCTATGAGTTTGACCCCTTCAGGAAGATCCACAAGTTTCCAGACCTGATTAGTCTCCATAGACTTCATCTCTGTGTTCATGGCCTCTGTCCAGAGTTTTGAATCAACATCTTCCATAGCTTCCGCTTAAGTATAAGGATCCCTATTATGTTCATCCAGTTCAGCCAAAAAGACTTCCCCATTGAACAGATACCTCTCAGGTTGACACCCGATCCTCCCACTACGCCGAAGCCTTTGAGGTTGTTGTTCAGGTTTGTTTGGTTTTTCTACACCGATCGGCATGGTTTCATTTGGAACCTCTAGAGTGATCAGATCACTCCTTAACTCCTCAAGCACCACTTTGCTTCGAGGTTTAAAGTCGTCCAGTAACTCTCCTCAAGAAAAGTTGCATTAGTTGAAACCGCGACTTTATTTTCCTTTGGGTTATAAAAATAACCCCTTTTAGTCCCTTTTGGATATCCTACAAACACGCAAACTTTCGAACATGCTTCCAACTTATTCAGATCCTTAAATAGGACATGAGCCGGACATCACCATATGTGAATATGGTTTAAGGATGTCTTCCTACCTATCCACAGATCGTGAGGAGTTTTAGGGTACGATTTTGAAGGCACATTGTTCAAAAGATAACATGCGGTTTGTAGTACATATCCCCAAAAGGATAAATGTAATGATGAATAACTCATCATGGACCTAATCATGTCCAACAAAGTCCTACTTCTTCTCTCTGCTATGCCATTCTGTTGCGGAGTGCCCAGCACAGTCAAATGAGATAAAATCTCATTCTCTAAAAAGTGTTATAAGAACTCATCAGAAAGGTATTCCCTACCTCGATCCGATCAAAGTGCCTTTATGGGTCTACATAATTGCTTTTTCACTTCAGCTCTAAACTCCCTGAACTTGTCAAAAGTTTTGCTTTTGTGGTGCATCAAGTACACATTCCCATATCTTGAGTAATCGTCAATAAAAGTGACGAAGTACTCATACCTTCCTCATGCCCAGATGTTCATCGGTCCGCAAACATCACTATGCACAAGTTCTAGAACCCCTTCGGTCCTATTGCCTTTAGACCCAAATGGCCTTTTGATCATTTTACCCTCCAAACAAGATTCACATTAAGGTATAGATTCCACTTTTAAGTGACTTAAAGGTCCATCCCTTACCAACCTTTGAATCCTATTCAGGTTAATATGACTAAGGCACAAATGCCAAAGATATGTCTTATTAGAGTGAGAAGTTTTAGGTTTTTTAGAGTTATTATGATTCATCTCAGCATTAAGCAATAAGTCCATCTAAGGTTTGATAAAATATAGATTATTTTGCATCCATCCAGAACAGATAAAAGATTTGTTTTTACGAATCGCCACTTTATCACTAAAAGAAACCAAATAGGAGTCTTTAAATAAACAGGATACAGAAATTAAATTCCTTTTAAATTTAGGAACATAAAAACAATCTTGCAAAAATAAATTCCTATAATTATCAAAATAAAGATGGACATCTCCCACTGCTTCTGCTGAGACCAATGATCCATTGCCCATCTGAAGCGTGAAGTCCTCATGCAGTAGACTTCTTGTTTGTTTGAACCCTTGTAGAGAAACACAAAATAATTAGTTGCAGCAGAATCTATAACCCAAATATCACTTGATTCCTCAACCAAACAAGTTTCTAAATACAGAAGATCACACCTACCTCCTTTGGAAAGGAAGTCCTTGCAATGCTTCTTGATATGCCCAACCTTCCCACAGAAGAAGCACTTAAGCTTCTTTGGGTTCTTCTTCTTCTTTCTCTTCTTGTTCTTGCTCTTGGTAGTAGCAGGAATAGAAGACTTCCCGTTCTTGGCCCGTTGCTTCTTTCCATTCCCAGAGTTAGGATTGGAACTAGAAGCAGCTACCATATTGGCCCACCACCCATAGGAGACTCCCTAATCGGCAGTTCGAACTCCTGTAACTATTTCATCAATTCTGTTAAGGTCATATCCCATCTATTGCTTAAATTAAATGTAGCTCTAAACGGAATAAATTTCTTAGACAAAGTCTCAAAGACCATAGTCATTTGAGTTTCAGCATCGATGTCAGCTCCATTAGTTTGAGCCTCAGCAAGGTAACCCATAACCAACATCATTTGCTCCTTTATAGATGTCCTCGGCCTCTGTCTGCAGTTTAGAAGTTTCTGAAGCACCCTTTGCCTCTTTGTTATGGTCTGGCCTCCAAACATATCCACAAGATTATCCAAGATCTGCTTTGCAGTCTTATAATCCTGATGTTGAGCCTGCAGCACGTTATTTATGCTAGCCATAACATAGCAGCGAGCCTAAACATTAGCATCTTTCCAGCTATCATACGCTTAGAATTGCTCATTAGTTGAGTCTCCCGTAGGCTCAGGAGGACAAGGGGTTGTCAGTACATATTTCAGTTTCTCAAAGGACAGGACAATATCCAGGTTCCATTTCCAATCATTATAGTTCTCGCCGGTTAATAGGTTTTTGTCCAGTATCGATGATAAAGCAATTTTAGACATTTTTAATCCACAATAAAAAATCATATACCAAACATAAGCAAACATATCATAATAGTTTAGTAAGATAACACAATCATGTAAAAAATACAAATGTGTTTATGTGTCAAAACCTTGAAAATATCACAACCTTACAACGATAATTCTCAACTCAGAATTCAACAAGCTCCTAGGGGAGTCATGCCAAATTCAATTAGGAACACAGATCCCCTCTTGATTAATATATGCCATCCAAGACCCGTATAATCCAGCATATATTAATAATCATTTCTTTGGCCATTAATTTTTTAACAGAGCTCCTAGGGGAGGTTAATAATAAAATTAACGTGAGTGTATAACCATCGTTTCAATATTTTATCCATGATTTATAATCACCACCTAGGGGTGTGCAACCATAAATCATGCTAAAATACCTTATCTTCTTAGAGATCCAATCTGGTACATGATAGAAATCTCTTCTTAGGGGTCGAGACCACCATGTTCTACTTATGGACCAACGATGGAGGCCTTAGGTTCTCTCTTTGAAAACCTTCTCCCACTCAATCTTTTGAAATCAAGGTTTTATTTTAAGGATATGCATGAACAATTTTAATATGAGCGGCACTTCCTATTCTATATGACATGTTATCAATATACATAGCAAATCACATTATAATGCAGACAAGCAAAGCAATCAAGCAAAGCTACAAGCAAAATAATATATAATCGTAATATTATGGCTCCACCTTAGAGGATAGAAAACTAAGATTACAAGAGAATAATCGAGACATGTTATCGATCTCGATTCTTCATCCTTGAATCCTCAAGCTGTATCCTTCTTCATGTAATTCTCATCTTCAAGTCTTCAATCTCGTATGAATCAAATACTTCATATTTTCGGTCATATCCAAATTTAATGTTTCTCAGAATTGTTCCAAAAATAAAATTAAAACTACATTGAAAAAACTATATCTTTTTAGGAAATTTTTCAGCTCTCGATCGACAGGCCGATCTGGGTGATCGACATGTCGGTCATGCTCCATCGGCCTACTGATCAAGAAGATCGGCCTCCCAACTCAGGAAAGTTCGACCTACCGCCAGAGTCACCTAATTTTTGCCCCACTGATGACCTGTCGAACTGGAAGTCCAGTCTGCCGATCTACGACCATCGGCCTACCAAACTGTGAGGTTTGGTATGCCGACCGAGCAGAAATCTCCATTCCATAAAATACAATTTTTAATGCAATTCATCAATTTTATTTTCAACAATTCAAAATCATAAAATTAAAGACTCAAGAAATACCTAGGAGCGTCTATCATCATTCTTCTAAATCCGACTTCTAAATCCGTCTTCTCTGAATAATTATTTAATTACAAAATTCTTACAAATTTAAAACTAAATAATAATTCCTAAACGGAGATGATAGTCCGCCATCTAATTACATGAAAAAACTTAGATACACATTCTAACCTCTAAGGAACTATAACCAGTATTAATTAATTAATAAACAAATAATTAAATAACAATTTAATCAACCATAATTAATTAATAAACATTCACCACATAATCCATGACAACATATATAATATATAGAAACCTAGAGTGCCAACTCTCTATAAAATTAAATTCAAGCATAGGAGAGATTAAGATCACAAAATTTATACATATAACATGATCACAAACTCGTAAATTTATGTAAAAACCATGGCTCTGATACTAATTGTTGGAAAAAGAGTGCGTAGCGAAATTTTAAAAATTTTATATCAGAGTAATTTCCAAAACACAAGTTTGACATGCTATATGCATAAATTAACCAGATCTTACTAACCTTTGTGTGTCGAAGAACCCTTGCAAAACATGAAGAGAAGTAACGTTCCAAAAGAGCCTCAACCAACTGGTCTTCTTTGCTATTCTCTATCCATGATCGGAGTGAGTGTGGGCTCACACGTACAGCTCTTCCACCAGGTGACTCTCCTTCCAACCAATCGAGGAAACCCAAAGCAAGTGTTCGTGATTTGTGAACAAAATCTCTTAGGGAGTTTTCAGATTCTCACTAGCAGAGTATCACTCTTAATCTCTCAACTGATCTCAGTAACTCTTAAGACTTACTCCCTTTATATACATATTGGTCCTAGGGTCAGTCCTTATCAGATTAGGTCTCAAAAACTCAAAATAGAATCAAGTTCATATCAATATCTGATAAGATTCGAGTGAAAACACGTGATCTTATCCTTCGCTGAACGGTAGGCCGAACAGGTCCCATCGGTAGGCCGAATTGTCGAATAAAAATCTTGCGAATCTTTTATTTTTCACCCGAGATTCTATAGGATAAAGTCTGAATTTTAATTCAAATAACTCAATAGAAAAGTTATTTGATCAAAACAACTTTATCTAGATAATCTCTAATTCCCAATAATTCTACAAGTTTATCTTGATCTAATTAATCTAAAATTAAATCAACCGATAAACAGACAAGAATCATCTGATCTCAATAATTCAACAAGTTTATTTTGAATCAATTTTATCACAAAATTAATTCAACCGATAAACAGACATGAATTATCTGATTCTTTCAAATTTTAACCAATCTGATAAATCTGACATAAGTCATCAATTATTGGAAAAGCACGCCGTGTCGTTACAGGATGTTGTGAGCTAACAAAGGGGACCAAATAGATCTATGTAGTTCAAGCTCCCGATAATTATGAAACCCAATATCCCATATATACATTTCATAATTATCAACCCTAACCCTACTCCACTAAAAGCTTAGAGCTGCACTCTCGAACTATATAGAATTACGAAGCTCGTATAGTTAAGTCTCTATGACATATCATAGTGTATCGTATCCCCATCCATAATTGGCTTAAGGACAAGTTCTGTCTTACTTTCTCGATTATTTTTATCTTACGTTCCATTATCTCACCATCAGAAAACTTACTATCCAATGATAGCATTGTTAGACATGTATGCTCTAAGGAGTAAAAATGTAATACGTTTTTGGAGACATTTTTATCAATAAAGAATTTATTCATTTATATATATACCAAATATTGTCCTCTTTACGTTCATATTTGTTGAATGTATGATAAGCAAACAGTAGTCTGAGACTGTTAGTCTAAACCTTAAGAGTTGGGCATATGATGGGATGATTATGCGGTAGACACGACTCTTAAGGTGATGGTCTAAAATATATATGATCCGCAATCGAGGGAATAAAGTTGGGCGCTTTATTCATGTAAAGATTGTTATGTTGTCTATATCCCTTTTGGGAGATGGTTTGTCTTAGCCATCGGAGTTGGACTCCGTGAATAGAAACATTGGCGCATTGTCATAGGTGACGATGTGTTGGATCGGGACATAAAGTGAATTGATTTGGATTAATAATTCTGTCTTGTCAAATCGATTCACTTTACACAATCATTTGTATTGTATCTTAATCCGGAGATGAATAATGGGCCCGTTGTCTCGATTTGTGTCTTTTGATGTACCAATGGGTGACTCCCACATCTCTATAGTGGCATGCATGCCGGTACGTTGGAGGCATGACTCTTGGTAGCGTAGACGTGTTATTCATAGATATGGAATCCATAGCTCCTCTTTAGGAGTAATGATATCCTCTTATATGCGTTGTCCTGTAATTGGAAAACTGGAGCGCTCAACCATTTGGATACATAGGTGTAACCGAATGGTATACTATCTTTAGATGGTAAGTTTTCTAATGGTGAGACAATGGAACGTAAGATAAAAATAATCGGGAAGGTAAGACAGAACTTGTCCTTAAGCCGATTATGGATGATCATATGGGGATGCGATACACTATGATATGTCATGGAGACTTAGCTACACGAGCTTCGTAATTCTATAAAATTCGAGAGTGCAGCTCCAAGCTTTTAGTGGAGTAGCGTTGGAGTTGATAATTGTGAAATGTATATCTGGGATATTGGGTTTCATAATTATCATGAGCTTGAACTTTATAGGTCCATTTTGGTCCCCTTTGCTAGCTCACAAAATCCTGTAACGACACGGCGTGCTTTTCCAATAATTGGTGACTTATGTCGGATTTATCAGATTGGTTTAAAATTTATAAGAATCAAATAATTCATGTCTGTTTATTGGTTGAATTAATTATGTAAGAAATTAGTTCAAGATGAACTTGTTGAATTATGGCGTTCGGATAATTCTTGTCTGTTTATCGGTTGTTTTAATTTTGGACAATTAGAACAAGATAAACTTGTAGAATTATTGTGAATTGATTTATTTTCTTAGAGATTATCTTGATAAAGTTTGTTTTGATCAGATATCTTTTCTATTGGGCTATTTGAATCAAAACTGAGACTTTATCCTTTAGAATCTCGGGTGGAAAATAAAAGATTCGCGGAGATTTTTTCTCGGCAGTTCGGCATGCCGGATGACGTGTTCGGCCTGCCGAACTGGCCAGTTCGGCCTGCCTATCTCACAGTTCGGCATGCCGACCGCGACAGCTAAGATTACGCGTTTTTCACGCGTATCTTATCAGATATTGATCCGAACTTGATTCTATTTCGATTTTTGAGACCTAATCTGATATGGACTGACCCCAAGGACCAATAGGTATAAAAAGGGAGTGAGTCTAATAATTTACTCAGATCAATCTGAGAGATTAAGAGTGATACTCTTCTAGTGAGCATCTGAAAACTCCCTGAGAGCTTTTGTTCACAAATCACGAACACTAGCTTTGGGTTCTCTCTATTGGTTGGAAGGAGAGTCACCGGTGGAAGAGCTGTACGTGTGAGCCCACACTCACTCCGGTTGTGGATAGAGAATAGCAAAGAAGACCAGTTGGTTGAGGCTCTTCTGGAACGTTACTTCTCTACACAGGTCGCGGAGGTTCTTCAGCACACTGAGGTTAGTAAGATCTGTTTAATTTATACATATAACATGTCAAACTTGTGTTTTGGAAAATACTCTGATGGAAAATTTTTAAAATTCCGCTGCGCACTTTGTTTCCAACAGTTACACCTATGTATCCAAATGGTTAAGCGCTCCAGTTTTCCAATTACAAGATAACACATATAAGAGGATATTATTACTCCTAAAGAGGAGCTATGAATTCTATACCTATGAATAATAGGTCTACGCCATCAAGAGTCATACCTCCAACGTACCAGCATGCATACCACTATTAAGATGTGGGTGTCACCCTTTGGTACATCAAAAGACACAAGCCAAGACAACAGGCCCAGTATTCATCTCAGGATTAAGATACAACACAAATGATTGTCTAAAGTGAATCGATTTGTCGAGACAGAATTATTAATCCAAATCAATTCACTTTATGTCTTGATCTAATACATTGTCACCTATGACAACGTGCCAATGTTTCTATTCATAGAGTCCACCTCCGATGGTCAAGACAAACCATCTCCCTAAAGGGTTATAGACAACATAACAATCTTTGCATGAATAAAGTGCTCAACTTTATTCCCTCGATTGCGGATCTTATGATTTAGACCATCCCCTTAAAAATCGTGTCTTCCACATAATCTGTCCGTCATATGACCAATTCTTAAGGTTTAGACCGACAATCTTAGACTTTTGTTTGCTTAACATACATTCAACAAATATGAACGTAAAAAGGTCAACAATTATGAACGTAAAAAGGACAAGATTTGGTATATAAATAATAAATAAATTCTTTATTGACAAAAAAGTCTCCAAAAACTAATTACATTTTTACTTCTTAGGGCATACATGTCTAATAGCACCCAGCTCTTCTAACGGGTTCTATTGGTCGCCCATAAAACTACCTACAGCATGAAGAAACTTTTCATGAACTTTCGCTTAGTAAGTTCAAACGTATTCTCACAATTCATTTAAAACATGCTTAAAAACTTTTTTTTTTCTTGAAAACCTTTCTCTTAAAATGTTTTTCATAAACATTTCTAAAAACGTTTTTCATAAACATTTTTAAATACGTTTTTCATAAACGTTTTTCATAAAATATTTCTTAAACGTTTTGCATAAACATTTTTCATAAAACATTTCTTGAACGTTTTTCTTAAAACATAATTTATAAACCTTTTCTTGTAATATAAAAATGTTTTTCATAAGCACTTAACATAAAACATTTCTCAAAATGTTTTTCATAACATTTAACATAAATACTTTATAATAGGGAATACAAGCAAATTCATAATGCATGATTCCAATTATGCTTAATTATGAACTTCAATTCTGAGCATTTTATGAATATTCCATAAACTTAAACACTCCTTTCTTTCTTAACATTTATCCTTGTTCCTTAACTTTCTTTATCTTATAACCTTTAATCATGAGATCATAAACATGATGCTTCCCATGTAGAAGACTTGAGACCATCGAACATCGAGGTCATGTATCTCACATCTAGGAGGTCAAACTTTAATTTTACTTATGTACCTCAGATCTAGGAGGTCACAACTTTAACTTTACTTTCAGTACCTCATAACAAGGAGGCTGATACGACATATTCTTTTTATTATTTTTACTCTTACCTTTTTTTTTTAACTTGGTGAGCATATCAAATGCAATCATATAATATGCAAACACATTTACAAATCATAACTGTTCTCTTCGAAACTTATTGCATAACAAATACAACATAAAACTAATTACTTAAACTATAAAACAATTATGCATTAACAAAATGCAAAACATACTTTAAACATAATTTTTGCAAATACGTTGAAAACTTTTACTTGATCTTTTAAACTTTATGCATATCAAATGCAACCATACTTTAACATAATAGTTGCAAATACATTGCAAACTTGATTTAAACTATAAAACTTTTTGCATAACAAAGGCAAACATACTTTTAAAAACAACTTATATAACAATTGCAAAAACATTTGCAAACGTATATATATATATAAACATTTAAAAATTATTTACTTCATGTTGTATGTGAGGTCTGAACTTACCCAGACTATGCTCTAGTATTTTCTATTCCATTCCTTTTTCTTTCATTAGTCGGCTTCTTGTGTCCTGATCAAACGATAGCCGACTCATTAATTAACTTTCTTTTTGTCAATCTAGTCGATTGATAATAAAACGTAAACATTAAACATTCATTCCTTTTTTTTCATAACTTTGTTTACTATTAGTTTACCCTTCCCTTTACTTAATTTTGTAACCCACTGGGTTGCCATTCTTTCTGCTTAGCTCGGCGACCCATCGGGTTACCTCCTTCTTTATTTGACTTTGTAACCTACCGGGTTACCTTTGTTTTACTAGAATATCCCTTATTAAATTTCTCATCTCACATGACGGTTTCGTTACTTAATGCATTACGGAACATTTTTCATCTAAAAGCGTTTTCCAAGTTTGGAGTGTCCGACTCCGTTCAGCCGTTTTCTTAAAAATGACGATTTTAACCCTAACGAGTTTTTTGTCTATTTTGTAACTTAATAAAACTTATTGCTTAAGTTTACCATTCCATTACCTACATATTATAGAAAAATTCCCACTAAAGAGTGTTTCCCGACATCGGGCACTTCAGGCCCGTTTTGGCCTTTTTCATAAAATGACCATTTTGCCCTTAATGTTTTTCTTTCATTCCTTGCCTAAACTTTAAATTCTTAAAGACTTGGCAACTATGGTTACCCAATGCCTTTAGCAATGAAGGAAATCAATGTTTCTTAGTGAAAACCTAGTTTTCATACAATTTTACGGTTTTGGCCCGCAATACAAAAATGTTTACATTTTTACCCCTAGAACCAAAAATGACCAATTTATACCATAATGTTCAGTTTTTCACAACGAATAAAACCTACAAGAGCACTATGATCAAATTCCAAACATTTCATAACGTTTTCATTTCTTGAAATTTTGTGCTCAAAATTTCGTAAAATTCATAACTTCTAAACCAGACAGAATTTTGGAAAACTGTCCATGTTGTTTTAACAGTTTCAACGAGTTCTACAACTATTGTGTTGTAACTTTTTTGACATTCCAAAGTTTAGGGGGACTTTTTGGCTGATTTTCAATTCTGTCGAGAATAACTTTTCTTTACAATTTAGTCCCTTTTAAAATTTCATCAAAACCCTTACTTTCTTCTTTCCATCATCATCATCATCAACATATAACATAAAATAACCATGCCATAATGTCCATATTACATGCCATGGCTTAAACATTTCATCAAACACTTTATATGCACATTGAAGCATAAACTTTAACTTAATTAAAAAGGCTAAAATTTTACCTAATCCATGCAAAGTGGTTGGCCTCACTTTCTAGCACTTGAAAGCTTCCAAATTCCCTTGACATCAAGCCCATACCACACCATAAAAATTTCATCAAAACTTCAACAAAAACCCTAGAAACTTAGGGTAAAGTTTGGATTTTACCTTAAAATTTGCGAAATCCTTGAGCTTTTAGTCTTGAACTTGCTTTGAACAAGACTTGGAGCTTGGAATTCATCAAAAATTTTGAGAAAGAATTCCTAGGAGGGACGGTTTTCTTGGGAGAAATATGGAGCATATTATTTTTCTTTCTTTCTTTCTTTCTTTCTTTCATTCTTCCTTCCTTCCTTCCTTTCTTCTTTCCTTCCTTTCAAGTTTCACTCTCTCTTCTTTTCTTTTCTTTTTTCTTCCATGTTGGAGACCAACATTTGGTATCTTATATGATGCATTAATTCACTTTTTTTTTTCTTTTCTTTTCTTTTTTTTGTAAATGATGAATCATCACCATAATTAATTAGGGTAAGTTGGCCACGTTTGGTTGGGCCACATTAGTGAATATGGCGGCCCAATCAAAACTCTCAAAGTGTCCCCTTGGAGGGTCCTACAAAACTTTTTTACACAGTCCAAGTTTATACTGATAATTTTTTTCCTATACTGTCGGTATTCTTTTTCATACAATTCATGACGTCTCATAACCTCCTATACTTATTTTGATCTATCATATAATATAATTCTAATATTATCTAACTTTGTACAATCTAAATTTATACTGATAGTATTTTTCTTATACTGTCGGTACATTCTCTATATTGTTACAGCATTCCTTATTCATCCATATTCTCTAAATAGTATTTTTCCTATACTACTTTTACTCAAACAGTCTAATTCTTACACTATATTACTTTTATAGTGTAATTTTTATATTGCATAACTTTATCAATGTACTTTCTTACACTACATTATTCTAATATTGTATAATTTTTTATGTTATTATACAGTATTTTTCTCCTTAAACTACATTTTTGTCTTACATAATCCTTAACTTATTGTATTTTTAATGTATTTAAAACACTCGGGTGTTACAACAAAGCACTACCCTTACCCCCAACCTAAATTGTATATTGTCTCAAATGTATAAAAAGAATAGTGAGAGCAGCAAAATATTACCTGAAGTAGCACAACTACAGAGATAATCTGTAGCAAACTAAACGAACAAAAACTAAAAACTAACAAAACACACAATAATATATTACAAACGGAGTCTTTTAAAGTCAAATTTCCAAGATTTTATTTTTTGTTCCAAAAGTCAAAAATCATGTTTTGACACAAATTCTTCAGAATGCGTCTTAAGAGGCTACAAATACAAGGTATTTACTAATCACAATTGATTATATCCTCCTTAATCTCAGCCACTCAGCAAGAATTCACTTTGTAATTTATTTTCAACTTTCAAAAGTTTTTTTTTTTTTTTTTTTTTTTTTTACTGAAAGTTAAAATCAAGCAAAAAACAAAATAAGAAAACAAACAACAAAAATAAATATTTACAAGAGAGAATGACAGAAAACTACTCACGATTAGTAAATTGGAGCCACAAGAGTGACTTCTTTGGGCTCAATTATACGTTTTATGTAGCTTTTCAAACTGTAGCCATTTACTTTAAGTATCCTTCCATCGGATGGATCTTCGATTTCAACAACACCATTTGAGAAATCCTGTTTCACAATATATATACCTGCCCATCATGATTTCAACTTACCAAGATAAAGGTGGAGACGGGATTCATAAAGATGAACCCATTGATTTGGCTCAAAGTTCTTTCTTAGGATCTGCTTGTCATGAAATGCTTTCATATTTGCTTTGTAATTTCATGACTTGTTATAAGCATCATTCCTTAATTCCTCAAGTTCAGAGAGTTGAAGTTTCCGTTCAATACGTGCAGCATTAAGATCAAAGTTAAGAGCTTTAATAGCCCAATAAGCTTTATGTTCAAGTTCTACAGGTAAGTGACAAGCTTTTTCAAAGACGAGCCTATAGGGAGACATTCCTAATGGAGCTTTATAAACTATATGGTATGCCCAAAATGTGTCTTGAAAATGTGAAGACCAATCTTTTTGATCTGGATTCACCATTTTTTCCAAGATTTGTTTGATCTCTCTATTTGCTAACGCAGCTTGTCCATTTGTTTGTGGATGATAGGCAGCCAAAATTTTATGAATTACACTGTACTTTCTCATTAGAGCTTCAGAAGAACGGTTGCAAAAATGTGTGCCTTGATCACTGATTATAGCACGTGGCATACCATACCTAAATAACATGTTTTCCTTTAAGAACTTTATAGCAGTTGTATTATCATTAGTACAGCATACTACGGCTTCAACCCATTTTGAAACATCCTCCACAACAAGGAGGATGTATAAGTAGCCAGAAGAAGGTAGAAAAGGTCCTATAAAGTCTATTCCCTAGCAATCAAATATTTCAATTCTATAATTGGGTTTAGAGGCATCATATGCCAACAGAATAGAGTACCTAATTTTTGACAATTTTCACAAAAAAATAGTAATAAGTGTCTTTGAAAAAAGTGGGCCAATAAATACCATACTGGAGAATCTTTGTAGTAGTCTTTTCAAAATGGCTTCCAAGTTAAGCAGACAAGTGTCAAACAAATCACCAAAAACAGTCAAATTATCCACGAAAACTTCTATAATTTTTTCAACCATGTCACCAAAAATGCTCATCATGCATCTTTGAAATGTAGCTGGATCATTACAAAGTCCAAATGGCATACGTTAAAAAGCATAAGTACCAAAAGGACATGTAAATGTGGTCTTTTATTGATCTTTTAATGCTATCTCTATTTGAAAATATCCTGAATATCCTTCAAGAAAGCAATAGAAAGGATGATTAGCTACACGTTCTAAGATTTGATCAATGAATAGGAGTGAAAAATGGTCTTTCCAAGTGGTGGCATTGAACTTTCAATAATCAATGCACATCCCCCATCCAATGACAACTCTTGTAGGAACGTGATCTCATTTTTCATTCTTTATCACAGTTACACTAAACTTCTTAGGTACAACTTGAGTTGGACTGACCCATTTACTGTCCACAATGGGGTAAATGATACCCGCATTTAACAGTTTCAAAACATCATTCTTCACTACTTCTTTTATTGTTGGCCTTAGCCTTCTTTGGTGGTCTCTTCTTGGATTAGTACCTTCTTCCAATTGAATATGATGGGAGCAAATCAAAGGACTAATACCCTTAATGTCAGCTATTGTCCAACCCAATGCAGTTTTGTGATCACGTAGCATGTTAATTAACCGTCACTCTTGTGATTCATGGAGTTTAGATGAAATGACGACAGGGAAAGAATTATCAGCTTACAAAAATGCATGTTTTAGTCCTTTAGGAATTTAGGCTAGCTTAACTTTTGGGATTTCTTCAGTGGATGGTTTTGGCTTTTCTCCTTCTGGAAACAACTTTTCAAAATGTGGTTGCCAAAACTTTGTTTTTTTTTTGGTCCAGTGAATGTTTAAGAATATCAAAAATAGGATCAAGATTTTCAAGATCAAGACTTTGGAAGACTTCTTCAAGCACATTGGTTCATTTAGAAATTATTCGTGAACATCTTCATTAATGATTTCAATGTAAAAACACTCATCATTGTTTTGAAATTGTTTCCCAATATGGAAAACATTCACTCCAAAAGTCATATTTTTGAAAGAGATTTTCATGAGACCATTTCAACAGTTAATGAGAGCATTAGCTGCAAGTAAGAAAGGTTTTTCGAGGATGATAGGAATTTTTTATTCCATGTCCACCTCACATTGAGTGTCTAAAATGAGAAAATCCATAGGGTAATAGAACTTATCAAGTTGTAACAAAACATATTCAACTATCCCTCATAGTTCCTTGATAGATCAGTCTACAAATTGTAAGACCACAGATATTGGCTTAATCTCTCCAAGTCCTAATTGCAAGTAAATATACTAACGCATGAGATTGACACTTGCTCCTAAGTCTAACAAGGATTAAATGATTTCATGGGTTCCTATGTAACAGGTGATCATGGGATATTTAGGATCTTTATACTTGATCGGTGCTCTTTGCTTAAGAATTGCACTTAATTGTTCAGTCAAAATGCAGTCTTTAGAACATGATGATTCTTTTTCATAGTGCACAAGTCTTTCATAACTTTAGCATAAGCAGACACTTGTTTAAGAATTTGCAAAAGAGGAAGGTCGATTCGAACTTGCTTTAAGTGTTCCAAGATTTATTGATAATTTTTTGGCACTTTTTTAGTGGATTGAAGAGCATGAGGAAAAGGAGCTTTTACTGGAAGCTTATTCACTTCTTCTTCTTGTCTTTGTGGAACAACTTCTTCATTACTCACACTGCAGTGTTTGATTTTTCCAATGATTTACCGCTGCGAGTGGTAACATAACTAATCTCTTCATCATTCTTCTTTTCAATGCTAGAGGTTTGTATCATGTTTTGTCCTTCTAAAATGACTTGAGCTTGAGATGAACATTTTTCAATCAATTTTGAGATTTCTTCTGTCATTTGTGTGAGAGCCACTTCAATGTTCAGATTTGACTTGCTTTGTATCTTAAATAATGCTTGCAATGTTTCTTTAAGAGATTTACTTGAGTGTGAATCATGCTGAGGAGCAGTGTATTCTCTTGGGTGCATTTCTTTTTCATTTTCCCAGTGATTGCCAAATGATTGCACTTGATTTGAATTCCTCCTATCAAAATTCAAATTGTTTCTTCCTTCAGGATTGAGAGTTTTGAGATAAGGAATATAAGGTTTATGATATGTCTTTAAGGCATTATATTGTTCCTCATATACACCTATCATTTCTTGATAAGCATGACCATCCTATGGTTGTTCTTCAACTCTTTCATTTACAAAATTTATTCCTTGTAATTCAGCTCTTGTAACATCTTGACTTCCTCTCTTATTTTTTGCTTTGAGGATTTCTAACTTTCTTGTAAGATTTTTAACTTGAATTCTAAGGTTGTAGTTATCCTCTTCCTTAAATTGATAAATTCCAGTTGATCAAGACTTATTACTACTATGAAAAATGTCTAATTCAGCCCATAAATGAACTTTCTCAGCAAATTCATCAAGAAATTCCTTAGCCTTTTCAAGATCCTTGTGTAAGAATTTTCCATTGCACATCACTTCCAGATATTGGCGAGCGTGACTTGTGAGTCCTTCTTAGAAAAAGCTGGCAAGACTCCAATTTTCGTAACCATGGTGAGGACATTGACTTAAAAATCTTTGAACCTTTCCCAAACTTCATAAAAATTTTCATGATCGTTCTAGGAAAAAGTCAGAATTTGTTTCTTGAGATTGTTGGTCTTTTATAGGGTAGTATTTATGGAATTAAGCAGATGTCATGTCATCCCATGATTCGATGGATCGAGGTCTTAAAGAATAGAGCCAGGTTTTTGCTTTACCTTTTAGAGAAAAAGGAAAGAATTTCAATTTGATAGAATCAGCAATGTCAAGATGGTTGTGGAAAGTGGCAACAACTTCCTCAAATTCATGAATATGAACATAAGGATTTTTGCTTTCTAATCCCAAAAAGGTTGGCAAAAAGTTGAATCATGCCTAGCTTCAAGTCCTACCATGGAAGATTCAATGGAAACACAATACATGAGGAGTTAAAGTACGAGTCAGGTGCATGTAATCTTTCATCAACATTCTTTGAGGATTCTCACCGAGATTCGCAATCGCAAATGGATTTAAAGGAACTGGATAATGTGGAGAAGAATTTGACAATTGTTCACTAAGGTTTCTTGAGTTGGGAACTTTAGCAAAATGGCCTAGTTTGTCTCTATGTCAAAGCATTAACCTTAAGTGTTTCCCCTTTTTTTAATTATTTTTATTTTTTTATTTTCATTTTTTTAGTTTTTTTAATTTACAAGGGAAAGACAAGATGCTAAGCTTTTCTTTATTCAGGGAGAATAAAGCAGTTAGTGAAAAATATCCGCCTCATTTATTTTGTAGATCTTGAGAATTATATACTTTAAGGATGTTCCCAAGAAAGATTGGTGGGGCGAAGACTCCTTAAAAACCAACCTTCTAGTCAGAACAATATTCTTGGAATGATTGTCGTTGGGAAAATTTCCAAAATTAATGGTTATGGGAAAGATTTTCGAGACAGTATCAGCCTCCAGACATAACTTCCTCAAAGAATACTCTTCACAAAACCACAATTTATTTTATGAAAGGCCTAACTCTTAAGTTTTACGAAGTTTTATTCTAAATTCAAGGCCTAAATCTAAACCTAAAACTAACAAACAACGATGTTATACGAACCATAATTGAAAAGAAAATATTTTTTATTTTGCAGATTTTTTATTTTTTATTTTTTTTAACAATTGACACACTAATTAAAACACACAAATATTTAAAATAAGATTTACAAAGGATGAGGATAGATCACTTGCTTATTTTCCCATTTAATTTAGCAATCTGACAAAGTAACTGCACCTCTTCGACAATGACACCAAATTTTTGTTCGTATCGCCCAAAATGTTTTTCTTAAACAGACATTTGTAGTATAGAAAGATTGTTGTATCCACAAGGAGGTAAGTTTTTGAAAGATTGAAAATTTTTTATTTAAAGTGGTAATGGAATTTTTAAAACAAAATTTAAAAGAAAGCAAATATTTTTGAAAATTTTTAAAATAAGATTTTAAAACATAAAACTAAAACAGTGAAGCTTTGAAAATCCATTGTATGTTTTGTAACTGATATAAAATTTTAACTCTAAATAAATAATTATCTAAAGCATTTGATTTATTATGTCTTTTCTTATTAATTGCAAGCACATTTACTATTTTTATAAGTCAACCTAAAGCAATAATATAACAAACCATAATGCAGTAAGGGTTTTCCTATTAAAAGTAGCAAAATAATCATCTTTCACTAATGATTTGGTATATTAACTATGAAAATTATAACCGCTATCACTACAATTATAATTAACATAATTTTAAGATAAAAAAGAAAATAACAAATCAAAATTAATATATTTAAATGGAATAAATTTTTACGTTAATTTCAGTAACATCTCGTCTTATAAAATATCTAAAATCTGTAATATAACAAGTCATGCTGTAGTAAAAGATATTCCATATAATTAAGCATTAAATTAATTATGCAACACAATTAAGTTACATAACGAAAGCACGACTGAATTTAGGTAAAAATTGGTAGCATAACAATACTAACAATAATTTTTAAAAACTTGAAAAATATAATTTGTTCTATAAAAATATAAACATTACAACACAAATATAGAGTTAAAATCCATATCAGAGTACTATGCATATAAGATTATCTTTCTACCACACCAAGCTCTCTACACTAATTTAGATATTATTTTATTATTTTTAATGGATTGAGGAGTACCTTAACAGTACCTCCTCTCAAAGAGAGTACTGTTGAGCAGGAGACTCAGTAGCAGAGAAATTGCATTGAAGAAACTAACAAAGAGGCCAAATGGCTGTGGGTGTGAAAAAATGAAGGGGAATTTTTTATTATTTGCCATTTTTTATTATTATTTTATTATTTATTTTTTTTATTTATTCTTTTCTTTTCTTTGTTTAATTAGCCGCCTCCGCCACTGATCATCATTTAGAGCTGATATGATAATCTTTTTTATTTATTTTTTCACGCGTAAAACTGCCCTTTACTGTGTAAATTTTACTGTTAGATCCAGTGTGATGAGCGTAACGACCGAACAAGCAGAAATCATTGGATGCGTTGTACGCTTACTGAAGGTGTGGCTGAGATCCCGCACTAGGATGGGACCACACTGACTGGTGCCAACTCTTGATCCAAGTAAGCAAATCAGATGGTGGA
Organism: Artocarpus heterophyllus; assembly: GCA_025403435.1. Classification (NCBI taxonomy): domain Eukaryota; kingdom Viridiplantae; phylum Streptophyta; class Magnoliopsida; order Rosales; family Moraceae; genus Artocarpus; species Artocarpus heterophyllus. The sequence continues at coordinate 14,434,470 of CM046353.1, forward strand.
GAGGAGACACTCCCGTACGTATGCTGCAACAGAATAAGAGGGCGTGGACAATCCGGATCGCTGGATGGTGCTGATTTGATGGCTGTGAGTATGCCACATGTCCATTCTTTATTTTTATTTTCTTTTTTTTTATTTCTTGAATATTTGAGGTCCTTTTTGCCCTTTTACATTGTTTTTCTTCGTTTTTCCTACAGATTTTAAATCTAAATTTCACAAATACACTAAAATTAATTATTTTACAAACAAAATATTTACAATAATTATTAAAAATATTTATTTATTTTACAATAAAACATACAAAAATAATTATAAATTTCTAAAATTCTAGTTTTTTTTGGTTTGATACAGATATGATTTTTAGGACTTGGAAATATTTTTAGAAATTACTAAAATATTATAGAACATATTTATAAACTAAAAACTTATTTAAAAACACCTTAAAGACTCAAAATAAAATAACCACTTATTATTTTTATAGTTTTGATTATTTACAGACTAAACGCATATTTAACTTATTGAAACTACTCTAAAAGTTACCAAAAATATTATTAAACATAAAAACACACTAAAAATATATTTTTAAATATATTTACAACTGAGACACAAAAATACTATTAATTAGAGGATTTAATGAGAAATAAATGCATAAATAAATAATTTAAGCCTTAGATAATGTACATTTTTGTGGTCTCATCATGGGCCTATTTGAAAATTTTAAGTGTTTGAAGTACTTAGAGGCTAAACTAGTTTCCAACTTAACACAAGATTTATTGGAAATGTTGAGATGGACTTTTTTCGTGAAGAAATCTTCCTTGAATTCTAAGCAGAACAAGTCAAAAAAATCTAATTTCAATTCTGCCCATTTTAGAAAATGGCTAAAACTCTATGAAAATGAATAATTTTGAAAAAATTTAAAAAAACAAAAGTTTTAGATCGCGTTGAAATTGTTAGGGTTCGTGAAATAAGGTTTCTAACAATTCCGTATGAATTTAAGGTACAAATTTTACGAGATTCAATCACAAAATTTTGAAACGATAGAATGAGAAAAATGTTTTGACATTGTTTGAGTTTGACCAAGGAGCTTTGTAAGTTTTGATCCTTATGAAAAACTGGATGTTATGGTATAAAATGGTTACTTTTATTCTGAGGGCAAAAATGTTAAGAATTTTATGTTCCAGGCCAAAACTGTAAAACTGTGTGGAACTGAGTTTTTCAATGTTCAAAGATGATTTTCTACACAGCTATGGGTAGCAATTAATCTTATGTGTTAAATCCAAAAAGAATTTGACAATTTTCCAAGAAAAACCTGTTAAGGTTAAAATGGTTATTTTTATAAGAACGGCTAAAATGGACCTCGAGCCTTCCGATTTAGCTAAATACCCTTCGAGGAGAAATGTTCTGCATCACGCCAAGTAGCAAAATCGTCTACTATGATGCGAAATTTAACTAAGAATCGTTCAAGTTCAATAGTATAGAAATAGACCTATAGTGTAGGCTCTGGTTAGTTTCTAATAGTTGATTATCAATTGAACATGATACAAAGCTGACTAATAAATGAAAAAAGATAATTGGGAATGTTAGAGTAATATTCAGGTAAGTTTCAAACCTCACCTATGTAATGAAGAAAATGATTTCAACTACCTTATATATGTTTGAATATGTTAGCATTTTGTATTTTAATGTTTAAATACTAAGTTATGATATATGGTACGTTTAGCATTTGATATACTCACTAAATTTTATAAGAATGGTAAACTAAAGTTGTTAATTTAGTGTTGTACTAGCCTCTTTGAATGAGGTTTACAAGTCTTCCATAGAGAGGAGCATCATGTTAAAGTTATCTCCCACAGAGAGAAGCATGACAAGTCTCCCATAGAGAGAAGCATGACAAGTCTCCCATAGAGAGAAGTATTATGTTAAAGTTACGATCTTAGAGTCGATGATGTTGGTATGTACACTTGAGTCTATAGCTCAAGACAAGTAAATTAAGAATGGTGATAAGATGTTTATGATTAAGCATAGATGGACTCATGCATTGTGATATTGCTTGTATTCCTTCTAAGAAATGTTTTTATGAGGAATCTCTTGTGAAAAACGTTTTATGAGAAATATTTTAGGAAAGATGTTTTAAGAGAAAAGTTTTTAGAGGAAGGTTCTATGAAAAATGTTTTGTGTTTTGTGAGATAAGTTTGAACTTACTAGGTGAAAGGTCATTATAAATTTCTTCATGCTGTAGGTAGTACTACAAGAGGCCAATATGATTGGTTGGTGAGCTAGGTATTGTGGTGAGATAGATGTGATGGTTGGGCTATGGATTCCACTACAGCTATTTTTCACTATTTTGAAAGAAGTTCTCTGCTGTTTTGAAATGAGTTTTTAAAAGTTTTAAAAAACTAAATGTTTACTTAACGAGTTTTAAGACATGTTTTGGATGATTACATAGTTAACTTTTATACTCATGTTTCAGTTTATGTTGCAACAAAAGTGCAACAGTTTCAAGTATGTTTTTAAGAGAAAAAATTTTACTCAGTCTTTTTTTACTAGTAAGTAAGATTAAGATTAAGAAATTAAATTTAAAGCAAGTTAAGTAACGGCCCGAAAAGTCGGGTCAACACATATTGTATGTGTATTTTTTGTGAATTGTTGTGTACAATTTAAATACAAATTTTGTGAGCCAGATGCTTAAAAATTTGTTAAGTGCTTTAAGAGCAAAATTAGTGTCATAAGGACTATTGTAAAATCCAAAATTTTATGACAAATATTGACAGAGTAAAAATAGGTTTATAAGATTAATAAGGTGTTTGAAAAATCGGTTGGAACTATAAATTTTTGTTTAAAAACTATAGCATGTGAAAGCTTTACATTATAGCAACTTTATGTTTTTTTACTGTAGCTGCTAAGAGCTTTAGACTGCAGTTGTTGAGAGCAATTGGTTCAAATCGACTTGCCAAATGCCTTTATATCATACCATGGTCCAAATAATAAATAAGATGTTAGTATACCAGTCACTTAAGTTGGTACAGATTTTAGTACCCACAATCCAACTAGCGTTGGCCTGTAGTGTACAGTGACACTCAAAAAAATATAAAGAACAATACAGTAGATTAATACAGAATTCATATCCACAAAGATAGATGAAGCACTGTTGATGGGAGTTGAGCAAGATGGCTACATGGTGTACTTGGATATTTTTAGACTAACAAGAAAAATATCTCCTTGATACCAAATTGACATAACGGCAAAAATACAGTTTAGAAATGGATTTAGAATGTTAAATCAAAGCCTACTAATACTAGGTGCAAAAGTCAAAAAGTTGTCATAATATTAGAGCACCAAAGTCCAATTTAATGGAAGATATCCTTAGGAGTATGGGAGCAAAATTTACTCTGAAAAATTCATTTCTTTCTTTCCAAGTTTTCTCCCAAAAGACCACATTCTCCCTTATTTCTTCCTCACCAAACTGTCCCTCTGTAATCTTTAATCCACCCAATTTTTGTTGATTCAAGCCTCTAAATCACTTCTAAAAGCAAGATCAAGGTTTTAGAGAAGATTCAAGGAGATTTTAAGGTAAAGAGGATTTAAGTTTTGGGTTAGATCTTTACTTGTTATGTCTTGCTCTAGTTGTTAAGAGGATTTAGAAGCCTACAAGCATTGAAAGGGAGAACGAGCACTTTGGATCTTTTAAGTAAAAACCTCTAATGCTCAAACTTTGATCAAAGTTTGTGTTTTGTATATTATGTGTTGTTATATGTTGTTATAGACTTTGGCCTATAAAAGACATTATATGGCATGATTATTTTTATGAGTTAAGTGTTTAACAATGTGCTTGAAAAAAATAAAAATAAGATATAGATCCATGAAAGCAAGCAAAGAAAGGTTTTTGTTCAAAATGTTTTAAATGGCTTTTTTGAAAGACTTGTGTATTTGAGACACTTAAAGGCCAAATTAGTTTTTGAAATTAACATTTATTGAATACATCAAGATAAACAACTTTCATAAAGAAATTTTCATCAAATTCTAACAGATCAAGACAAAAAACGCAATATTCTATTTTGGTTATGTGCAAAATGGACCAAAACAATCCCAAGACCTTTTATTTTGAAAAGAGTTAAAAGATAAAAGTTGTAAATCTTGTTGAAACTGTTGACCTTTGCAAAATAAGATTTTCGTGAATTCTACATGGATTTTAGTTATGAATTTTATAAGATCTAATCATGAAATTTTAAAATGATAAAAAAGAAAAAAACACTTAGAAGTTGTTTGAATCTAACTAAGGAGCTTTTAAAGGTTTTAATCTTACAAAAAAACTGAATGTTACGATATAAAAATCGTTCTTTTCAATTTCGGGAACAAAGTCAAGATTTTTGTGTTTTGGGCTAAAATCGTGAAACCGTGTAGAACATAATGCTTCACTAAGTAAGGTTGGTTTTCTACACTATTATGGGCAGTTAGTAACCACATATATTAATTCTAAGATAGTGATAAATCTTATGAGACCCATTAGGGTAAAACTGTCTGTTCATAAAAAAAAAATAGTAAAAACAAACTCTGACTTTACTGATTTAGCTCAAAGTCCTTAAGCAAATAATTAATTGCAACGATTCTTGGAAACAATGAGGGTATAAGCCTAGGGGAGAGAAAAACTCCCTAGTTTCGTAAAATTTGACTATAGTAAACTAAGTCAATATAAAAATAGCATGATACTATATACTTGAGCTAATGATCGGGTGTTACTTAAATAAGATATAGAGTTGAGTAATAGAAGAAACATACTAAATTGAACAATGCTAGTGTGGGGTTCAAGTAAGTTTCAAATCTTATCTATAGAATGAAGAAATGATTTTTTATATGCTTTATATATGTTTCGATTATGATTGAATTTGTTATACTTATTACCTTGGATACCAAGTTATGATATACGATATGCTCACCAAGTTTACAAGACTAATAATCTAAATCCTCAAGTTAAGATAATCAAGAAAAGACAATCAAGTGTTGTACCAATCTTTCGGCCCAAGGTGAGGATTAAAAGCCTTTTGACCTGAGGGGAGCATCATATCAAGTTAAGTTATCATCTCGGTGTTCAATGATTACGCACAACCGGTATGAACACTTAGGCCAACAATTCAGAACAAGTTAACAATAACAATAAGATGTTCATAATTAAGTATAATTGAAATCATGGATATTTTATTGCTAGTATTCCTTTAAAAATGTTTTGTGAAAAATGTTCGGATTTGCTGAACGAAAACTCATCTAGCTCATGTTGTAGGAAATCCTACCAAGTGGCCCGTATGAATATTTGACGAGCAGGGTGCGATGGTAAGATAAATTTGAAAATCAGGCTATGGATACCGCTGCTATTTAAATTCCGCTTTAAATAGTATGTGATAGTCTAGTAGTATACTAGCACCGCTTTCGGCAAGACAATATAAGATGTGTTTTGTAATTATAAGTAAAACAAGTATTTTAAAAATATTTAGGTGGCCCCTAAAAAATATACTTACGTTTTTTTTTTTTAAAAAATTGTTTCGTATTTTTTAGAAGATATTTTTGTGATTATTAATATGACACATATTAAGTTATTTGTGTTTTACTGTATATCTATATATTAGTGTTTCTTTTCCCTAGAGGAAGCTCCTGGATTTTTTTTTTTTTTTAAACTATAGTTCAATTAATGCTTTATTTCCCTCATAAAAAAATGTATATAGATGTATATATATACACACACATATTCTAATTATTTTGAACTTAATTAAATGAGAACTCAATTACTTTAAGTAGCAAGATGTATTTGGGAGAACGGTTTGAACCGTTTTTTATAGTTGTATTTGGTTTAAATTTTATAAGAGATATCACTCTAGTAAAAGTTCTTGAAATTACAAAAAAAAATTCAAATCACAGTTGCCAAACAGAAGCTAGAAGATGGCAACTAAAGCTAGAAGAAGAAGAAGAAAAAGAAGAAAAATGTAAAGAAGTACGATAATAAAATTCAAGGAAAGCACAAATTATAAAGGGGATTCTAAAACACAGATAACTACGCATTGGAAAAGAAAGAAAACTCAAGTTTCATATTTGTATCAAAACTGAGTTGCCTTTTTTTTTCCCCCCTTGACTTCTTGTTTTGAGGTTGTCCACGGTCTGTCCTTTGGTATTCTTTAGATTTTTTTTAAAAAAAGATATTGCATCAGTGCCCTCAAACTTTTTGTTTTTTTAATGAATTATTTACTTTTTATACTATGCATTTTAGGTTTATTTAAAACACTATTTTTTTTATTTTTATTTTATTGAATGTATATCTTTAAATTATACTTAATAAATTTATACATTTTTCAAATCAATCTTCAATTTTGAACTAAGATATTATACAAAATACCCTTAAATTGAAAAATAAAAAAAACCTTAAAAACTTAAAAATACTTTATACTAAAGTTTTTGACTTCAAAAATATGAAAAATATCCTCAAAATGGGTATTTTTGTGTTCTCTGTGTTATTGTTTTTGTTTTTTTTTTTACTTTTTGAAAGTTTGAATTTTTTTCTCTTTTACTTAAGTTTAATTTGGTCATTTTAAAGATCAAAATCTATATTGACTGAGGTAAAATATATATTTGTATATTAAATCTAATTTAAAGGTATATATTTGATGAGATCAAAAATCAAAAGTATAGAATCTGAATAAATTTAAAATAGAGGGTGTAAGAAGGGAAATATCCCTTTTGTAATTTATCCCCTTGAATTTTTAATCTTGATAGTTTTTATTTCCTAAATTTACAAATATGTTGCAAATCAACCCAATAATAATTGTGTTATTTTTTAATAACAATCGACATGTGACTCCCATATAAATCGTTAATCAATGACATGAATGGTTATTTTTATGCATTTTAATCCAAATTTATTGTGTTTGAGATCTTTACTTAAGTTTTACTAAAATAGAAAATTTTGAATTATTTTGTTTTGAATATAAATTTGGTTTAATAATTTTAAGAAAGACCTGTTACGCTCTTAATTAATGACTTATGTGCAAATCATATGTCAATTTTCTCAAAAAAGTAATACAATTACCAATCAGGTGATTACAACACATTTGTGAGTTAGAGGATAAATTGTTAAAACTAAAAGTTTAGGGGAAAATTGCAGTAAGCGATAAATTCAAAAGATGCTGGTGTAAAAAAAAAAAGCTTAAGAATTAACACCAATAATTACATACGGCACAGAAAAATTAAAAAAGAAGAAGAAGAAGAAGAACACATGATAATGAGATTTTTATGCAATGGATGTAGAAAACAACTATCAATCAAAATGATATTTGTGTGTTTTGTGTATAAAATTGAGGTTTTGAGGTTCTTAATATTTTTAATATTCCTTATTCAATCAAAATATCATTTTGGCTCATGCCTATAAGGAATTAATTTTTGGCTACAATTGGTATATTGATACAATTATAAATTATTCTGTAAATATTAATTCAGTATTTAAATTAGTGGGTACAAGTCTTACCACTCCATTTAAATTAGGGCTCTTTACACTGACGTTCTCTTTTTTTTTTTTTTTTTGCCTAAATTTACAAAGAAGCGCTATTGGTCAAATATTACGTCAATGGCTCTCTAACTTCTAAAAAACGTTACCAAGACACACTTTTTGCTTGTCAACTATGGCAGGGTGATATGACGGTGAAGCGCAGTGGGGCTGCAGAGGCGATCGTGACGAGGCACAGGTTGGAGCTCTAGTTGATAGGATAAGCATCGGCTGATGGGTAACCTCTCCAAGTATGTAATATGCGACAAATTCTAGCCTTTGAGTATCCTTTAAAAGAAAAAAGAAAAAAAAAAAAAGAGACAGGTATAAACATTAATGGTTTTTAAATTTTAAGGTCTTTTTTATTTTAAATAGACAATATTAAATCTATGTAATTCATACATGGGCCATCTATAAAGACAAAAATGAGATTTTTATTACTTTTAGGTTTTATTTCACGTTTGCACTCTCATTTAACTTTTTTTATATATTCTTATTTAAGAATGGTTTGTATGTACATTTATTTTCGATATTGTTCGTCGATATTTTTTCATTTTTAATATATAACTCATCTTTTTTAGTATTCAAATTTAGATATCGACGAACAATATCGATTCATGAAATGTGTTACGCATTAAAAATGTGAATAAATGTGCAGGCAAACCCCTGCTAAATGAGGGTTCAGATAAAAAAATAAAGACATTAAGTGAGAGTGTAAACTTGAAACAAAACTCAAGAGTGATAAAATCTTATTTTTGCTTTTACAGATAATCCATATGCAGATCACATAGGCTTAATTTCGTCTATTTAAATGAAAAATTGAAAATTAAGAAGATAAAGTGAGGAGCTTTAAAAGTTTAAGGGCAAAATTGTGATTTTAAGAATTCATGGGGCAAAATGAGGAGTTTTGAAAGTTCAAGTAGTAAAGTGATTTTTAAAATTCAAGAGACAAAGTGAGAGAGATCATAAAGTTGAAGGACCACTGGTACTAATAACCAAAAACATAAAGGATTAAGATTCAAGCACAATTATTTATAACTAAGAATTGCTTGAAATTATAATTATTTTACATAAAAAGCTAAGTGGAGAGTTTTTATGATAGCACAAATATTTTGACCTTATTAGGATGTCATATTATTTTAATCAGATTAATTATTTAATGGTTTAATATGCAACCATCCACATTAAAAATTTACAATGCACAACATAAAATTGTTTCAAGTCATAAATCATAATGTTGCAAAATTAATCCAAGGGTTAAAATAATAGGATCTACTACTAGGGCCAACATGAATGTCCTACCATAAATTTTGCTGCATAATAGTTTAAAGTAAAATACGTGAAGAGTCAATTGTATTTTTCTTTTAATGCATCAATCATTTTTTTTTAAAACGAATGACTAATGATAAAAGTTTCTCTTTAATTTTAGCCATTGTTACAAACGTAACATGTATTCTCCTGATCAATAAAATATTAACAAAAAAATATTTTCTTTATTATGATTTTAATATAAATGACATAATATCACATAATTAATGAGAATTGTTGAATAGTTTAGTAAACTATTACACTGTTAGCTTATCTGAGGTAATCACATCAAAATAAAAAAATAGAATAAATTAAAAAAAATTTAGTTTATTGTTTTGATAAGTTAAATTTTTAAACTACAACAATTTTCAATCTCAAATTACTTCTAGAGATAATGAGTTGTTAAAATACTCTTATACTATATACAAAATGTTAATTAAATTACTTTTAAACATAATAGAGTTATCAAAATACTCTTATACTATATATACAATGTTAAGTATCTATCAATTTCAATTAAAAAAAATCTAACAAAAAGAGTTTTTTTGTTTTTGTTTTATAGGTCAAGAGGACGCATGTTGAAGGACACACTACTGTTACAAAATTAATCCAAAAATAAAAGAAAGGGAGTAAAAGCCAAAAATAGAAGTGTCAAGCACGCGCTTGCAAGGGCGATGAACCTACAATGAATCTTCATGTCTGTTCAAGGTTGAGGATGGAACAATAAAAGGCTAAAGAGTAAAAGGCTTGACATGGCTAAGTAGTATGGTTTAAAAAAGGCCCAACATGCCACACATGAACAAGTGTAAAGCATGCAATTGCACGCAATCAAACCTTGCCTAGCTTTTTTTACGATCCCTTCCTCCCCCTGAATCCGTACAGCTTGTCAAGTTTTTTTTTTTGGTAAATAGCTTGTCAAGTTTTTACTCGCCCATTTGCTGTTCTTTTTTATGTTTTTAGAAAAAAAAAAAAAAATGCTAAGCTGCACAATTTACAATCTAAAGTAATATTTGATTACAAAAATTATGGTTTAAATTACCCTACCATGATGAATTTATATACATATATGTGTGGAGATTGCATCCTCTGATCTAATAAATCAAAAATTAAAATCACTATGAGGCCCCCTCACTTTGAAGCCTCAAAATTTATGCTTTTGTTGTCGATGTCTTGTTGTTCAGCAACAGAAACGGCCAAACACCTGCAAGCTATGGTTGTCGAAGATGACGAGCTAAAAGGTCTTTAATGGGAGAGAATTTAGCGTCTTTAGCCAGGTCAATGAGGCGATGTCCCAAATCTTGCAAGAACCTGCCATAGCCGTCGAAGATGTGAGGGTTGGAAATATGTTGTTTTTGTGTTTAAAATTCAACACATTAATTTTCAAATTAGGTGTATTAAGTTATTATCAGCTGACAAAATAAAATGTGTCATAACACATCTTAAATAGGTATAAGTGGGTTGCGAGTTTTACGAATCGGGCCAAATAATAACCCTCTTTTAAAAATGTTTTTGCATGTATTTAAGGCAAATTCTCCCTTTTTAAATTAAAATTATTTTTGACCATTTTGCATACACTATGAAGCCATTTTTAATTCAAGTATTCATCTACTCTTTTAGATAATTAATGTCTGATCTGTTCCATAAAAGTTTTTTGCTTTTAAATATACTATACCTTAATTTTTTGATTTTCGTGTGTAAAACAATTGACATAATAGATAGGTATGTGGAGCACGTGAAAGTGGAAATCATCTCCCACAGGGACTCAATGTTTTGTCTCTAAGTGAGATGGAATGAGACGTTTTGTTCCATTCTTCTTCTCCTTCTTCTTTCTTTTTTTTTTTTTTTTTTTTTATTGTTTTCTTTTTTTTTTCTTTTGATTTTTTATTATTATGTCGTTTTATCCTGTTAAAATAAAATTTTGCAAATATATCCTCATTTATTGTGCATTTTCATTTTCACTTGTTTTCTTTTTCTCTTGCTTGCTTCTGTTAAAACATGTTGGAATTTTTTATTTTTCCCACTACAACAATTTTTTTCCCAAGTGTTTTTTCTTTTTAGAAGTTATTTTCACGCCATCCTTTCATCTATTATTTTCTAATAAATTCTTTATCTGATTTGTTCCTATTAGGATAATTCTAAATGTGCTTTCCCTTATTTTACTCTTCTTTAATATATGTAAGTGCTAAATTTTTTATTTTGTTTTATTTTTTATTTAGATTTTGACTTTGTCAAAAGATCCTCTACAGTGTAATCTTTTTTTAATGTGTTTTTCAAAAGCTTTTTTCCCACATATGACCCTATTTTATTTGTGACTATGTAATCCTCATTATTTTAAAAGTAACACCTATAAAAATGTTTGTGTTAATTATTAAATAACAACTAAGATTTTTATTATTAAAGAAATTTAAAAATAATAACACAATAATCAAAACTTGACACACAATATAACCTATAAAACTACTCCCCATTTGCTTAACTAGTAAGTATCATATTATATCATTTATTATTCAGAGGTGTGGGGCGGAAAGGACAGATTATAAATCGTTTTGTCAAAAAAAACAATATATATATATATATATATATATATATATAGCCAGCTTTAAAATAATAATAATAATAATAATAAATTGTAGCAAAAAGCTGGCTACTTGTCTCTAATTATTAGTTCCTTTATGATAGCTTCTCCAATTCCTTGCCTACGTGCAACAAGGTGGCCTTCACTTGGTACCTCATGGTAGTGAATCCATGGAAGTTCATTGACAATATAGCGTTGCAGAGTTACTGGTACAAGCCTATCTTCATCACCCTGCCATAAATGGACAGAGCCTTCATTGATAGGGAAAGGGTTTTTTAGATCCATTGGATCAAATTCCCATTTGCCAAATCCTATCTTCATACCTCTATGTTGGGACTCTAATACTCCTTGTTGTGTAACATATTGCCGCATATAGAAAACAAAAAATTGGGGGAAACTCCATAATCTTGTTGAATTCAAATTGGAACAAAAAAAATAGAATAAAATCTGATCATACAAGTAAATTGTGAAAATTGAAGAGTACGTTGCAAGAGTTATATTTTCTTACATTTTCTTTCTAGTATCAATTAATATGTAGGTAACAAAATTGCTCTTTTAATCGATGAACATAATAAAGTGACAATTGTAGTTTAGCAATTGAACAAAATATTGGAATAATTTTGTGTGGACTAGCATAATCAGTGATAATGAATTCTAAGCAAAACATGTATGGACAGCTTAATTGATGTACAGTTGGTTATGTCTCTATGTTGCATATTGAGAGATGAAAGGACGATACATGTATTATTGGGTTAATTTGAGAAATAACACTTTTATGTATTGTTTTTCAACCTTACTATTTCTATGACAAAATTTAAAGCATACGACTTTTAAAACATATAAAAACATACTTGATCACAAATTAGATTAGGGTTAGGCAAAAAGATGTTATCTAAGAATATTTTAGCCTTTTTAGTTACGAAAAGTGGCATGAGAAAAAGAAAAAACAAATAAACGATGGAACACAATAATGATTGTAATGAAGTGATATACCACCTAATTTACTCTATATTATTTGACTAAGCTTGAGGCTAGAAACTCCATCGACAACATTTTTTAGTTAGCTCATTTTGGCTAAAAACTTCACTAAACTCTTCCTTGTGACCCACACAATATGCCTAGTTTTAAGTCAGTTTGAGAAGTATCGCTTTTTCTGTGGTATTTTTTTACAATTTCACAATTTTTATAAAAAAGTTTGAAACATACTACTTGCAGTTAATATAAAACATTATTATTTCCAAGTATTCTAAATTAGAGTTAGACAAATATATGTTATTTAAGGGTATTTTGGCCTTTTTAAGTAGGAAGAATGATATAAATCAAAGAGAAAAAAATAGTAAAACACAATAATGGTGCGGTGTGTGTGAGCTGTTGTCAGCACCCATGTGCGGTGAGGTTAAGGAGGGGAGAGTTAAAATTGCACTCTTAAGGACTCCCGTAGAAGCTCTAATGGTGGCACTGCGACTGCCAAAAGGAAAGCCACGTACTCATTCCATGTTGCATGTTTAAACACTACTAAACGCCAGTTTGGTTTCCAGATTTCATTTGGTGTGATTTCAAATCTTTGTGATTTGAAATGGTTCTCAACCATTGTAGTTTAAGCTGATGATTTTAAACTTTTGTAGTTAAAACAACAATTTAAATTGACACATCTGAAAGGGAAATTTATGAATAGGCAAAAAAACATCACGTCAAGGAACAACTGTTTCGATGGTAAAACAAAAAATGGAACCATGTTTTACAGTAGTAAATAGTTTCAAAATGGCGTGAATTTAAAATGGGACAAGTTTTTCAAAACCCATTTTGCATAAATTTAAATATCATATCAGATTTCAAATCCATCTCAATCACTATACATTCAAACGTCAATTTGAATGTGGCTCATGGCTTCAAACAGCACGAACCCACACCAAATTGCTGTTGTATAAAATATTCTATCGCAAATCAATAATCACATCAATATTGTTTGTGATTAAAATAGAGGCGTGGATATGAAGTACTAGCTAACTCGTCACGTAAATAAACTTCTAAGTTGTAAAAAAGTACCCTGATTTTTTCCCTCTCAGGATCATTTGAAAGCTTGTTGCTGAAAATTTCTTGATCATGAGCCGAGTACATGATTACGAGCTATAACACTAGATGGAGGAAAGAGTTTCCAAGTGTTCCACCAACAGGTCAGCCATGGCATATAATGAGCAACTCGGAGTGCCCATTGATCCCCTAGTGGTTGTTGGTTATATGCTGCTTTGCCCAAGTCGGCAGGAAAAGATGGCCACCAGTAGTTGATTACGGGAGCAATTAATGCTGCTCCTACAAGCCTGTCAACATGCCAAACATGTAAATGAAAAGAAATAGTTTGTTCATTGCCCAAGTTCTCCCATCAGAAACAATACTCAATGGTAATTGTCAAGGTCTAAATATTAAATTTTGGATACTGTTATTATTATTATAATTTTAATAAAAAACACGAAAGCAGAAAACAAAAGACCACAAGGGTTTGTGACAATTATTTTGTTTGTTGTGAACTAATAAATTATAACTCTTAACTACATATAGTATTGACCTATATATACTTGATCTATTCATAATTTATCAACTAAAACAATTAATAATTTATTTAGAATAAAACTTTAATATGCATTATGGTGGATAACTATAGGATATAAAGCCTGATTTGGCTATGCCTTTCACCTATGTGGGATATGCTTGAGACAACCCCAAACAGCTTGGCCGCCCATGGAATTTCCAATGACATAGTATTTGGATCCTAGTCCCAACTGGTCAGCAAGATCTTCTATATCCAAAGCCAAACTCTTAACCGTCTGATTAGGATGTGGGTCACTTTCTCCATATCCTGGTTTGTCAAATCCCACGATGTAAACTCCTAGTTCTTGAATAAATTCCTGAGCTCCAAATAACGGGAGGCCTTTAAAACAATATTCAAGTGTGTGTATAGATATATTCTTGCATTAGAATCTATAATAAGCATATGTTTTTTGTGTGTGCACGTATGTATTCATAATAATAATATAATAATTTTGTTTTTAGTACCAGAGAAAGGGTTGATGCCACAACTTCAAGTCTGCAGGAGGAAAAACCATAATCATAGACAATCTTCTACTTGGACTTTTCTCTTGGAACACCATATTATTTGTAGGCCAAATGCCTTCCATCCTTGAGCTTTATTCTGGGACCTGTAAAAGGCGGTCCGCCCGGTGACCGCAGAATCTCAGAGGAGGATGCCGTAGTATGGCCTTGTATCCCCAAGACAGCAACCCAATTAGCAAAGGTGGGGCAATTGTCATTAACATTATTAGTACAACTCCTACTGATTCCTGAGAATATAATCAAAATGGAACCTGATAGGTGATATAAGAAAAAAAAAAAATAAATCAAGTCAAAAAGAAAAGGACCAGTAGTTTTGCACCTATCTCCTCGCACATTGCTTTGTTCTCTTTCTCTTGCGATTGACTATGATTGTCTATGTTCTTTTCTTAATCTCTCTACAGCAAAAGTGTAAGAGGGTATTCCGTCAAAATCGTCAACTACAATGAATTGACAAGAAGAGCGTTGCTATAAACAGCGGGTGGTATTAAATACTATTCACTAATAGAAGATGGGTCTATAATGCATCTATAGATGAACGCATCTTTTACTAGTTTTAAAGGAGTTCTAAATACAGACTCTATTTCAAACTCCAACAGAGATGCTTTCTTGTACTTTTGTTATTTAACTTTGTCAAACAAATAAACTTCAAAAAAGTTATTTTTCAGACAGATTTACAAGAGTGTCACCCCTTTTATTTAGATTTCAACCCAATTTTTTTTCCCTACGGTTGAAGACTTCAACCCAGTCCACGTTCACGTCAACCCATGTTCCACAACTGTTTTGCCCCCTTTTTTTTCTTCTTCAAGTTTTTGAATACAGCTTTTTCAAAGAGCAGAGATAGTTTCCAAGCCATTAACGCTTTCGTTTAAATTTATTATTTAATTTTTTTGTTTAAAAATATTTCATCTTTTTTAGAAAAACGGGTTAAAGATTAATATCATATATATTGGTGGTTAAACATTAATATCATATATATTCTTGAATCGTTGATGGGCCTTTTTCCAAGGCGACCCCCTTTTGCATAAAGGAGGCCTAAATTGTTGCGGTTTCCCATTGTTCTTATATATTTGTGTCAGTGAGAAAAAAGTAATAAATATTTAAATTTTATTTTTTTGTTGATTTTTTTTGACTGAATAATATGTAAATCAACTCTAACTTTTTTTCTTCTTCTTGATGTTATCTGATTCTGTAAATTTCTTTTAGTAAATTACAATTTTTGCAAATTTATGTTTTCATAAATGTTTTGCCTTCAAATTTTTGTTATCGGGAAACGTTTCATAAATGA
This sequence comes from Artocarpus heterophyllus, assembly GCA_025403435.1. Lineage (NCBI taxonomy): Eukaryota > Viridiplantae > Streptophyta > Magnoliopsida > Rosales > Moraceae > Artocarpus > Artocarpus heterophyllus. The sequence continues at coordinate 14,450,265 of CM046353.1, forward strand.
TTGCTTGAAATTTACAAATTGTGAGTGTTTTAGTTAAAAAATGTAATAGTTTGCTGTCATAAACAAAAGAGCAGCTTACAAAAATGCCACTCGAGGCACACGACCTTATTAAAGATTCCTTCCTAACAAACTATTTATAAAAACTACCACTTCATTAAAAATTAAAAATTTATTAAAAAACCAAGTTAATCTTCTTTCTATTCACTCATGTACGATGCCAAAATAGAACCTGTCAGGTTCCATTCCAGAACTCGTTGCATTCCGTCTTGAAACCCGCTAAAACCTGTCTCCGGTCGCCAGAGCAGTGTGTCATATTATAACCTTCCAGGTTCTAACTTGAAATCTAATAAATTTCAACATTTTTTTGAAACAAAGAAGTGTCAACTGTCTCCGGTTGTTGAAGCGGGTTTTAGGACGAAACCTGGCAAGTTCTCACTTAGAACCTACCAAATTTCAACATATTTTTTTTGAAATAAAAAAGCACCAATCACCTCCATTCGTCAACGTGGGTATCGGATTGTAACCTACCAGGTTCTAATTTATAACCTACCAATTTCAACAATTTTTTTTTTGAAACTACCAAATTCCATCTCGATACCCACTGATTTAATCTCCAAACTAGACGAAACCCGCAAAATTCCAACACAGAATCTGCTAGATTTTGTTCAAAAACTTGTTAGAACTGCAAAATTGTGTCCCGAACCTCGTTAGAACCTGCCAGGTTCCAAAGTTTTTTTAAAAAAACATATTAAGCAAAAAATGAAAAAACTAGGATTTAGCAAATCTGCAATTAAGAACATTTTTTTTCCAGATCTTTGATAACAAATACATCCAAACACAAAAATTGGGAAAAAAACAATCCAGCAAGATCAAAAAAAAAATGACAATCTAAAATGTTAAAGCTGTTGCTTCTGATGAAAGTGATTGCAACAAGTCATTGACCGATATCAATAATAAGAGAGGAAATTAACAAAAAGTAAATCTCATAAGAACAATTACAGAAGATAAATTAGAAAGATTTTGCAATTGAATTGTGTGTGTTAGGCAATCATTTTGCCTCCAATTGAAACGCAATAAGTGAACGGCCAAGATCGCATAATTCCCAAGCATAAATAGAACTCGACCTGAAAATTTTTGCTAATTATGCAAAATTAACCTCCATTGAAATGCAAAAGTTAACAAATCAAGATCGCGAAATTTTCTTTTTTTCTCAAAAACCAAACAGAAAAACAAAAAAAAAGAAAGAAACAAAGAAACTTACAGAGAACTGAACGACCGACTGCGAAACTAACTCTGTGCCTAGTCGAGGTCGCTGTTAAATGACGCGTCGTCTTCCTCTTCTTCTTCTTTGTTGCTGTCATCTGAAGCTCTGATCGATGATGAACTATCAGAGGGGACATCATCCACGAAGCCACGGCAGCATCTTCCTTTTCTTCTTCTTTGTCACTGTTATCCAGAACTCCGATCGACGACGAACTATCAGAGGAGGCATCATGCACTAGAGCCTTCTCTAGAGCCTAAATCCGCGAAGCCGAGCTGACATCGAGGTAGGAAGCCATGGTGATGGTGAAGGCGATTGGAGGAGAGAGAAAGAGAGAGGCGGAGAAAACGTGAGGAGAGAAAGAGAAGGAGGCAGAGAAAACGAGAGAGAGGAGGGATAGAACATAGAGGACAGAGAGAGCAGAATAAATCAAGAATGAAAAATCTGAGAGGGAAAAGAGGGGTATTTTAAAAAATGTCTTTAAGAAAAAATTATTTTAGACAAATAAATTTTTTGACAGTTTTTTGACGTAAAAAAATACTTTTTGGGTATCAAAACAGTTTTAGTTTTTTTTTTCTTTTCACTCTGTTGAGGTTGCTCTCATCTTTACAATTATTTTCGTCTTTTTTTTTGTGTAAAAAAAATGTCATTTTCTTAATTAAGAATTTTTTTTTACCTTTTTGTCAAATTCTTCCGAAAAAGAGGGAAAAAAATATATTACAGTTTTTAGTTTAAATTAGGGTAAAAAATCAAACAATAAATCAAAATAAAATAAAATAAAATAAAAATAGTTTTAAAAAGTTAAAAAAAATAAGAGAATTTTTAATAAAAGGTGTCGTAAAAAGGTATTTTATATAATTTTGTCTAAACAAAAGTAGATTGCAAGGCATAATTTTTAAGGAAAATAAGTGTTCATTTTGTTCCAATACCTAATTGAGACTTTTTGATGAAACTATAAATATTGGACTTGGCAATCTAGTAAATACAAAAACAAATTAAAAAAAAATGCAGCAACCATGTGAAAAGTGGCTGAGAGAAGGGTGTATGAGTCAATTTTTGAATGGTTGGCAGTCCTTTAAATATTCTTGTAATCAATTACGTATTTTAAAGTTTAAAAAAAAAAATTTAAATCACACATGTCAATGTAACATCTAAACAAGAGTATAAAATAGAGTCTATATTTAACATTTTTTTTTATTTCTTTGGTGAAATCTTCAAATGGGATCCCTTTAGTACGATGATATTGGGCTTGCTGGTGAAATCTTCAAAAAAAAAAAAAAACTTGCACGTGAAATATTTTTTTGTCAGGGGTGCACGTGAAATATTCTACCCTAAAGAAAGGGAGGTTTTCATAGACATTGCCTTTTAAAACTTATTTTTTATAAATGATATATATGTTTATATATGGTATAATTTAAATAAATATTATAAATGATACTATAACATAATTTTTTTAAATATAATATAAATAAATACATTTTTAAAAAGCTGCATGTCATGTAATTTTCTCCTAAAAAATAAGAAAAACTAAAGTACTTTCCATATATAAAAAGAAATCTATAGTAATCAAACCTAAAGATTCATGTTCCATTCATTTTGGAAAAAGTTGTGGTGAAATACATTATTGTTCTCCAACAGTGGAGAATAAAATATTGACCGTTGGGGCTATTAGGAAAAGAGCTTATAGTTAAACATATAGTCTTGAATGTAGGGAATCAAATAACACAATTTAAATTTCAACCATTGATTTAATAGAACTTTTAATCTTGATATTAATTCCAAAACATATCTAAACAAACCTTGACACTAGCATCTCAAATTCCATAACCGCAGCCATAGCCGTAGCTCCACCCCTCCGCACATTGTCGTAGTTAGAAGATCTCCCTCTTCATGCGTCATCGCTGTCAAAAATTTGAGACCTTCATATCTCCATTACTTTCATCCAAGATTGAGCCGTCTTCACGCACAACGTTGTAGATAGAAAGGATTAGGGTTCGACGGTGTTTGCAAGGCTTTAGGTCATATATAGGTTAACGTCATTGATGGATGGTTGTGACAGGGCTTGGCTAGTGCAAAGGAGGGGCAAGCCAACAAAGGAGCTTGCGCTGGAGCTTGGTTGGCACGACAAAGTGACAAAGGCGCTCTCTATTCCTCATTTGTAGAAGTTCCCTTTTTTTTTTGTTTTTGCTAGAAAATATTTGTAGAACTTGTTTCTTTGTTGTTTGTATGATTGAAATTCTTAATCAAGTTGTTGTGGGTAATTTATTAGATCATGTGTTTGAAGAAGTTCTTGTCTGTTTGTCCTCTATATGGTTAAGCTCTTGTTTTTTCTTAAGTTCTTGTTTGTTGAGTTATGTTCTAGTGCTTGGAGGACTAGTAGAGAGGAGGAGGAAGATAACAAGAAAAAAGTTTCTATAAACAGTGGAGTTTTTTATTTTTTGTTCTGTTTTTTGTTTTTTTTTTTAAGTTAATGTTATATGTGGATATTAAATCAAATGTAGTAGGTCTTAAAATTAATGCTCTTTTTTGTACACTAATCCAAATCTAAGAGTTGTATTACCGTTGGATCGTTCTCTGCTAGTGCAGAATTCTCCACCACCATAGACTTATCCATTCATTTAATTGCTTTTTAATCGTCCCCAACCAACACTCCACTCTACCACTCTTCGACAATTACCACTCTCCATTGTCCAATTATTTCTTCCTTTGCCCGGCCCCATCAAGGCTGATGCTAAAATCTTACGAAAAAGAAAGACTATTTTTCACCAACCATCGTTCAAGTTTCAATTATGTTTTTCCATTTTATAAAAGGTTCCAATCATGTTTTGTAAATAATAATAATAATAATATTATTATTATTATTTAATATCAATAATTAAATCTACATAATAAAAAAACAATGGTCATTTTTTCAATTGGTATTAAAAAAAACCTATCAATAGAAATTTGTCTTGCAACCCTTAAATCTTTATCAAAAAAGTGATATAATAATTAGATTCAACAGTTTGAAACTACGGATAAATTTTCACTAAAAAAAGACCAAAAAAAAAAAAAACAAAACACAAACACATATTTTGATAGTAATAATTGTGCGTGTGTATTTCTTTGACTATACTAAAAGATTGAATATATAAGATGAAATTACAGTGTTGCATCTCAAACTATTCATTTTTTGTATAATATACTCCAAACTTTTAATCTTAGCAAAATACACCATAAACTTTAGAATTAGAAGCAATTGAGATCCAATAGCTGCTTTTAATTTCTGTTTGGTACTCTTTTTTGCTTATCGAGCTTCAATTTTTTCTTAAAATAATGAGATCTACCCCTAAAAAAACTCAAATGCGAATCTGGTGACCAATATTATCCATGCTTTTTAATGCTTATGAACTATTAGACATCAATTGCCAATGATTTCAAAATTCAAGGTGTATTTTACCAAGATTAAAAGTTCGGGCTACATAATACAAAAACCATATAGTTTGGGGTATAACAATATAATTTACACTATTTGCCGTTTGGTAGTTCAAAACGCAAGCATTTTGGCACCTTTTTTTTTTTTTTTTTTGCTTTTTTGCGTCTTTTTTCAGCTTTGTTTACTTTTTTTTTTTTGGGAGGGGGGGTTCATTTGTCTATTATGATCTTCTACTTAAATCTTCTTTTTTCTTTTAAACTTCACCATGCCTTTTTTCTTCTTTTTTTTACAAAAATAAAAATAAAAAATAAAAAGCTATTTGTCCATCATTTTTAGTGTTTTATTTGTTTTCCTTTCTTTATTTTTTGCAATTTTTTTATTTTTTGATATTTTATCTTTTTTTCTTCTCCTTTCTTTTTCGAGAGTTTACTTTTTCTTTTCTTTTTCTACTTTATCAGTGCTTCACTATAGTCTTTGTTTCTATTTACCATTTTTTTCTTTTTTAGGCTATATTTGTGGTTTACATTGAGTACTTCAGTTTTTTTTTTCTTTTTTACTTTTTCAGTGTTTCACTTTTTTTTCTTTTCTTTTCTTTTTCAACACTTTACTTTTGTTCTCTTTTTTTTTTTATTCTATTTGTCTAACGTAGTCTTATCTCAAATGTTTTCACATCTTTTCCCTTTAGTTCTTCTTTCTTTTTCTTTCTGTTTCAACTTTATTCATATCTCTTATACTTAATATTAACTTTCTCACCGGAATAAGCTCCTTAATTGTTCAATGTGATTAAATAGAATCCAACACAATAATAGTATATGAGAGTTTTAATAAGATAAACTAACAAAGAAAAAGTAGTTTTGAAAAAAAAATATCTAAAAAAGTGCATATTTAAAATCAAAAATCAAATTGTATCTGTCACGCCCGGAGTACGGGAGGTGACGTGGTGGATTATTTAGAATAATTAAAGGAGAATTTAATTAAAAATCCAGAGTTTAAAGGGGGTTGAATTAAATATAAAGTGTAGGATTCATTAAAGCACTTTGTAAAGAGTTCATATACATTAGACAATTTAAAACATTAAGCGAATAAATATTAAAATAATAAAGCCGCGAGTATGGGTTCCACAACCCAGAACTTGTGCACACACATGGTACTGACAATATCATAAATACAATCACATTCCAGGTACTAATAAAGTTAAATCTTACATGCCTTGATTTAAATAATACAAAATATAAATCAATCCTCATATTGCTCCTGAGTTCGGTCCGAAGAATCCTCTCCAAATAAAACGTGAGCGAAAGGCTCAGTAGGACTATATTTTATAAAATAATTTAATTTAAAGAAACATGTCATTATTCAGGAGACATTTAAAAGAAACCTCAAATGAATAAATGAATAAACAAATGAATAAATTTGAGTAAAGCCGTTCTTACCCAGAACAATTTACTTAGACAACCAGAAATATCAGTTTCTTTTTCCTAGGCAAACCATAATATCACCACCGTAGTGGCCCAGCTAGGTTTTGGGACCTGTCCCCAAGGTCGATCGCTACACGACCCGATCTCTGATATGGCATCATGCCTATATTTTTAATATCATTATCGTTCAAACCCAATTACCGAGTGTTGTCATTTACATTCATTATGAAGTTCATTTCAGTTCACGGCGTATTAAAATATAACCGATAAATACATTTTTCAAACAACCGTAGAAAACATTTTAATAGAAATCCTTTTCAAAGCCAAATCATTTTGAAACTAGGCTACCAAGGAATAGGGTAGAAGTCCTACCTCAATGCTCATGCCGGTGCCCCACACCGTAATCCCGGTCCACTATACGTTAGCTCCGCGGAACTACGAACGATCCTAGATACAAACTAAGTCGATCAATAACTAGTTCGAGACATTCTATGTTACTAAACCATTTCATGATGTCCTAGTGTGCCATTTGTACATTTAAAATCATTCTATAAGGTTGGAATTTAAATCAGGGTTCAAAACAGTGAAAACGGGTAAAAATCACAAAATTTTTAATGCCTCGATCGGCCTGCCGGACTCCCTGCTTCGGCCGGCCGAACTGCGTAGTTCGGCCTGCTGGAAGCCAGGTCCGGTCGGCCGGTCATCTCCCCAGGTTCGGCCTGCCGGACGGAAGAACACCGGCCTGCCGATCCTTATTCTGGCCTGTCGAACACGCAGTTCGGCCTGCCGAACTGGGAAAACCCAGAAATTCCAGCCACGGGTTTCAATTTCCCTAAAACACAAATCTTGATCCTAACCTCTTTTTCTCAAATCCCAGGCATAGAAAACATTCATAGATGATAGAAAAACATGTTTAGATACTTTTGAACACATTCAAACAAAATTCAAACACAAAAATCTTAAAAATCCGAAAATAAAAAAAATTGAGGAAAAATGAAAAATCTTGAATCCAATATGTTTTTCTTCAATCTAAGCTTAGATTCTAGTTGTTCTAAGTCCATTTAACTCAAATCCAAGGTTTTCTAGGCTTAAACAAATCTAGATTTCAAAAATGCACAAAATTGAAAATTTTGTAAAAAGTTTAAAAATTTCAAATCTAACCTCGAATCGAAGCTTCAATCCGCGTTCTCGGCTGCCAAATCATGTCCCCGAGCTTCCTCCTTGCTAACCCAAAGCTTGGATTCGAAATTGGGTTTCAAAATTTTGAGAGAGATAGAGAGAGAGAGGGTTGCCGAGAGAGAGATCAAGAGAGAGAGAGAGTGTGTGTCGTGAGAGTGAAGAGAGAAAGAGGGAGAGAAAGAGAATAAATAGAGAAAATCAGTGGGTGGTTTTACTGTGCGGAAACCATGTGCCGCCCACGGTTTTGTAAAACGGAGTATTTTTAACATTTTACAAATTGTTGTGTTTTAAAACTCAAAACATTATTTTAAAACAATGAGAAATCATTTGAATTCATCAATTTAACAAGACAACCAAAAATTCAAAATCCAACCAAATAATCTAATTAATGTTAAAACACTAATTATGGTACACTAATTCATCATTTATATTACATTAACATTAAATAAATTTCGGGGCGTTACAGTATCATCGGTCTAAATCTTTTTTTGTCCCTTTTGAAAAAAATAGCTTTCAATTTATTTGTTTCCTTTACTATTATACTGTTCGTAAAATCCTAGTTGTCATACCATACTATAACTTGTCTAAAAATAAACAATTGATTAACTAAAAAATCTAAACTATATATTTTATAAATTGCAAGGTAGTTGAGCCCAAAAAGTAAATTTCAGAGACCACAAACAAAAACATAACTTTAGTTATTTGTGTAACCCTTTTTTTTAATCTTTAAATAAATTTTTTATTCTATTTGTAATTGATATTATAAAAACTTCAATTATAGCTTAGTACGTGCAACGTACAAACTTGAACTAGTATATATAAAAGTCTACATGCAAATAACGATGGTATTGCTGGTTTTTTTTTTTTTAATTATTCTGAAATATGCTCTTTTAGTAAGGGAAACTGAACAAAAATTTTTGTCGTGACCCCAACAAAAATTTAAAATGGCTTTGAATAAGCCCTTTTTCTGTGGTTAAGACTTGAGAGAACGATTTGATATAATTATTTACTTAGGCCATCAATGACCAAAAAATACAACAGAATCGAGGGAGAGAGAGGGAGTTTAATAGTGTGTGGCTTCACGCCTGAGAATAAAAGCGAAACCAACCACCATCTCTTGCAATAACATGATTGCAGCGTCTAAAATCTTTGGCCACTCAAAGGCCATTTCAGCTGTCGGCAAAAAGACCCCAAGGGTAAAAAGTTTTGCTAATTTCACCCAAAAGGAGCCAAGCATTTTCTTGGACTGAGCACTAAGCAGTACCAAAACTTCATGATCCCTATCCAACAAGAGAAGAAAAAAGGAAAAAGAAACTGGTGATTCTTTATCACCGCTCCAACACATACAATTGAAATCTGTTTTCACCCCTTTGTTTTTTCTGGATAAAGTTTAGAAAAAGAAGCACTATTGTATGCACCTGCATATAGCTAATGTATAAAAGAAGTCTGAAGTTTTAACTCTTTTAGAGTTATTATCATTTATCTCAGCATTAAGCAGTAAGTCCATCTTAGGTTTGATAAAATATAGATTATTTTGCATCCATCCAGAACAGATAAAATATTTGTTTTTACGAATCACCACTTTATTATTAAAAGAAACTAAATAGGAGTCTTAAAATAAATAAGCTACAGAAATTAAATTCCTCTTAAATTTAGGAACATAAAAACAATCTCGCAAAATTAAATTCCTATAATTATAAAAATAAAGATGGGCGTCTCCCACTACTTCCGCTAAGACTAAGGATCCATCGCTCATCCGAAACGTGAAGTCTTCATGAAGCAGACTTCTCATTTCTATGAACCCTTGCAGAGAAACACAAACATGATTAGTTGCACCAGAATCGATGACCCAAATGTCATTGGATTCTTCAACCAAATAAGTTTTTAAATTCAGATCACACCTACCTCTTTTGGAAAAGAAGTCTTTGTTAGACATGTATGCCATAAGGAGTAAAAATGTAACAAGTTTTTGGAGACATTTTTATCAATAAAGAATTTATTTATTGTTTATATACCAAATCTTATCCTCTTTACATGCATATTTGTTGAATGTATGTTAAGTAAACAATAGTATAAGACTGTCAGTCTAAACCTTTAAGAATTGGGCATATGATGGACAGGTTATGTGGAAGACACAATTCTTAAGGTGACGGTCTAAATTGTAAGATTCATAATCGAGGGAATAAAGTTGGGCACTTTATTCATGTAAAGATTGTTATGTTGTCTATATCCCTACTGGGAGGTGGTTTGTCTTGACCATCGGAGGTAGACTCCGTGAATAGAAACATTGGCACGTTGTCATAGGTGACGATGTGTTGGATCGGAACATAAAGTGAATTGATTTGGATTAATAATTCTGTCTCGGCAAATCGATTCACTTTAGACAATCATTTATATTGTATCTTAATCCTAAGATGAATAGTGGGCCCGTTGTCTTGACTTGTGTCTTTTGATGTACCAAAGGGTGACACCCACATCTTAATAGTGGTATACATGCCGGTACGTTGGAGGCATGACTCTTGGTAGCGTAGACCTGTTATTCATACATATAGAATCCATAGCTCCTCTTTAGGAGTAGTGATATCCTCTTATATGCATTATCCTTAAATTGAAATAATGAAGCGCTCAACCATTTGGATACATGGGTGTAACCAAATAGTATACTGTCCACGGATGGTAAGTTTTTCGATGGTGAGATAATGGAACATAAGATAAAAATAATCGGGAAGGTAAGACAGAACTTGTCCTTAAGCCGATTATGGATAATCCTATGGGGATACGATGCACTATGATATGTCATGGAGACTTGGCTCTACGGGCTTCGTAAATCTATGTAGTTCAAGAGTGCAGCTCCAAGCTTTTAGTGGAGTAACGCTAGAGTTGATAATTATGAAATTTATATCTGGGATATTGGGTTTCATAATTATCAGAAGCTTAAACTATATAGGTCCATTTAATCCCCTTTGCTAGCTCACAAAATCCTGTAACGATACGGCGTGCTTTTCCAATAATTGGTGACTTATGTCAGATTTATTGGATTGGTTAAAATTTGGAAGAATAAGATAATTCATGTCTGTTTATCGGTTGAATTAATTTTGTGATAAAATTAATTCAAGATAAACTTGTTGAATTATTGGGATCGAATAATTCTTGTCTGTTTATCAGTTGATTTAATTTTGAATAAATTAGATCAAGATAAACTTGTAGAATTATTATGAATTCGTTTATTTTCTTTGAGATAATCTAAATAAAGTTGTTTTAATCAGATAACTTTTCTATTGGGTATTTGAATTAAAATTGAGACTTTATCCTATAGAATTTTGGGTGAAAAATAAAAGATTCGTTAAGATTTTAATCGGTAGTTTGGCATGCCGATCGTCAAGTTCGGCATGCCGATGAGGCCTATTCGGCCTGCCGATCATCCTGATCAGCCTGTCGATGAGCGAATGATAAGATCACTCGTTTTTACGCAGATCTTATCATATATTGACCTAAATTTGATTTTGATTCGAATTTTTGAGACCTAATTTGATAAGGACTGACCCAGACCCAACCTCTATAAATAGGGAATAAGTCACATAAGTATTTAGATCAATTGAGAGATTAAGAGTGATACTCTGCTAGTGAGAATCTAAAAACTTCCTGAAAGCTCTTGTTCACAAATCACGAACACTTGCTTTGGGTTCTTTCAGTTGGTTGGAAGGAGCGTCACCTAGAGGAAGAGCTGTACGTGTGAGCCCACACTCACTCCGATCGTGGATAGAGAATAGCAAAGAAGACCAGTTGGTTGAGGCTCTTTTGAAACGTTACTTCTCTTCACAGACTACGAGAGTTCTTCGGCATTCAAAGGTTAATAAGATCTGGTTAATTTATGCGTATAGCATGTCAAACTTGTGTTTTGAAAAATACTTTGATATAAAATTTTTAAAATTCTACAGCGTACTATTTTTCTAAGAATTGGTATCAGAGCCATGGTTTTTACATAAATTTATGAGTTTGTGATCATGTTATATGTATAAATTTTGTAATCTTAATCTCTTCTATGCTTGAATTTAATTTTATAGAGAGTTGGCACTCTAGGTTTCTATATATTATAGATATTGTCATGGATTATGTGGTGAATGTTCATTAATTAATTATGATTGATTAAACCGTTATTTAATTATTTATTAACTAATTTATTTATACCGGTTATGGTTCTTTAGAGGTTAGAATGTGTATATAGGTTTTTCATGTAATTAGATGATGGACTATTATCTCCATCTAGGAATTATTATTTATTTTAAATTTGTAAGAATTTTATAATTAAATAATTATTTAGAGAAGACGGATCTAGAAGATTGATGATGGCACTCCCAAGTATTTCCTGAGTCTCTAATTTTATGTTTTTGAATTGTTGAATATAAAATTGATGAATTGTATTAAAAATTGTATTTTCTAGAATGGGAGATTTCTGCTCGGTCGGCATGCCGAACCTCATAGTTCGACAGGCTGATGGTCGCAGATCGACAGGCCCGACGTGAGGTTCGACAAGCCGTCAGTGGGGTAGAAATTAGGAGGCTCTGGCAGCAGGCCAAACTTTTGGTTCGGCAGGCCGATCTTTTATGAATCGATAGGCCGATCTTCCTTGTCGACAGGCCGATGGTCATGACTGGCAAGCCGATCACCCAGATTGGCTTGCTGATAAAGAGCTAAATTTTTTTTCAGAAAAGCTACAGTTTTTAAATGCAGTTTTAATTTTATTTTTGGGACAATTCTGAGAGACATTAAATTTGGATATGACCAAAAATATGAAGTATTCGATTCATACGGGATTGAAGACTTGAAGATGGACATTACATGAAGAAGGATACAACCTGGAGATTCATGGATGAAGAATCGATTATACGTTTCAATTATTCTCTTGTAATTTTTATTTTCTATTCTCTAGGTTGGAACCATAATGTTACGGTTATTTATTATTTTGCTTGTAGCTTTGCTTGTCTACATTATAATATAATTTTCCATGTATATTGATAACATGTCATATAGAATAGGAAGTGCCACTCATATTAAAATTGTTCATGCATGTTCTTAAAATAAAACCTTGATTTCAAAAGATTGAGTGGAAGAAGGTTTTTGAAGAGAGGACCTAAGGCCTCCATCGTTGGTCCATAGGTAGAACATGGTGGTCCTGACCCCTAGGAAGGGATTTCTATCATGTACCAGATTGGATCTTTGAAAGGATAAGGTATTTTAGCATGATTTATGGTTGCACACCCTTAGGTGGTGATTATAAATCATGGATAAAATATTGAAATGATGGTTATACACCCACGTTAATTTTATTATTAACCTCCCATAGGAGCTCTGTTAATAAAATTAATGGCCAAATAAACGATTATTAATATATGCTAGATCATACGGGTCTTAGACGGCATATATTAATCAAGAGAGAATCCGTGTTCCTGATTGAATTTGGCATGCTCCCTTAGGAGGTTGTTGAATTCTGAGTTGGGAATTATCGTTGTAAGGTTATGATATTTTAAACGTTTTGACACATAAATACACTTGTATGTTTTTATATGATTGTGTTATCTTACTAAATTATTATTATATGTTTGCTTATGTTTGGTATATGATTCTTTATTGTAGATTAAAAAATGTCTAAAAATGCCTTATCTTCGATACTTGACAAAAACCTAATAACCGGAGAGAATTATAATGATTGGAAACGGAACCTGGATATCGTCATCTCCTTTGAGAAACTAAAATATGTGCTGACAACCCCTTGTCCTCCCGAGCCTATAGGAGACTCAACTAATGAGCAATTCTAAGTGTATGATCGCTGGAAAGATGATAATGATCAGGCCCGCTGCTATGTTATGGCTAGTATGAATAACGTGCTGCAGGCTCAACATCAGGATTATGAGACTGCAAAGTAGATCTTAGATAATCTTGAAGACATGTTTGGAGGCCAAGCCATAACAAAGCGGCAAGGGGCGTTTTGAAAACTTCTTAACTATAAGCAGAGGCCGATGACATCTGTAAAGGAGCACATGCTGTTGGTCATGGGTTTCCTCGCTGAGGCTCAAACCAATGGAGCCGACATCAATGCTGAAACTCAGATAACTATGGTCTTTGAGACTCTGTCAAAGGAATTTATTATGTTTAGAGGTAAATTTAATTTAAGCAATAGACGGGTTATGACCTTAACAGAATTAATAAAACAGTTACAGGAATTCGAATTGCTGATCAAGGAGTCTCCTGCGGGTGGAGAGGCCAACATGGTAACTGCTTTTAGTTCCAATCCCAATTCTGGGAATGGAAAGAACCAACGGGCCAAAAACAAGAAGTCTTCTATTCCTGCTACCACCAAGAGCAAGAAAAAGAAGAAGAAGAACCTGAAGAAGCTTAAGTGCTTCTTCTATAGAAAGGTCAGCCACATCAAGAAGCATTGCAAGGACTTTCTTTCCAAAGGAGGTAGGTGTGATCTTCTGTATTTAGAAACTTGTTTGGTTGAAGAATCCAGTGACATTTGGGTCATAGATTCCAGTGCAACTAATCATGTTTGTGTTTCTCTGTAGGGGTTTAAAGAAACGAGAAGTCTGCTTCATGAGGACTTCACGTTTCAGATGGGCGATGGATCCTTGGTCTCAGCGGAAGCAGTGAGAGACGTCCATCTCTATTTTGATAATTATAGGAATTTATTTTTGCAAGATTGTTTTTATGTTCCTAAATTTAAAAGGAATTTAATTTCTGTAGCTTGTTTATTTAAAGACTCCTATTTGGTTTCTTTTAATGATAAAGTGGTGATTCGTAAAAATAAATCTTTTATCTATTCTGGATGGATGTAAAATAATCTATATTTTATGAAACCTAAGATGGACTTACTACTTAATACTGAGATAAATAATAACTCTAAAAAACTTAAAACTTCTCACTCTAATAAGACCTATCTTTGGCATATGCGTCTTGGTTATATTAACCTGAATAGGATTCAAAGGTTGGTAAGGGATGGACCTTTATGTCACTTAAAGGTGGAATCTATACCTCAATGTAAATCTTGTTTGGAGGGTAAAATGACCAAAAGACCATTTGGGTCTAAGGGCAATAGGGCCAAAGGGGTTCTAGAACTTGTGCATAGTGATGTTTGCGGACCAATGAACATCCGGGCACGAGGAGGGCATGAGTACTTTGTCACTTTCATTGACGATTACTCAAGGTATGGGTATGTGTACCTAATGCACCACAAAAGTGAAACTTTTGACAAGTTTAGGGAGTTTCGGGTTGCAGTGGAAAAGCAATTGGGTAGGCCCATAAAGGCACTTTGATCCTATCGATGTAGAGAATACCTTTCTGATGAGTTCTTGGGACACTTATTAGAGAATGAGATTTTATCCCATTTCACTACACCGGGTACTCCGTAGTAGAATGGCGTAGTGGAGAGAAGAAATAGGACTTTATTGGACATGATTAGGTCCATACTTTATTAGACATGATCAAGTCCATGATGAGTTATTCATCATTGCCTTTATCCTTTTGGGGATATGCACTACAAACCGTATGTTATCTTTTGAACAATGTGCCTTCAAAATCGGTCCCTAAAACTCCTAACGAGTTGTGGACGGGCAAGAAGATATCCTTAAACCATATTTGCATATGGGGATGTTTGACTCATGTCCTGTTTAAGGATCCAAATAAGTTGAAAGCACGTTCGAAAGTTTGCGTGTTTATAGGATATCCAAAAGGGACAAAAAGGGGTTATTTCTATAACTCAAAGGAAAATAAAGTCGTGGTTTCAACTAATGCAACTTTCCTTGAGGAGAGTTACATGGACGGCTTTAAACCTTGAAGCAAAGTGGTGCTTGAAGAGTTTAGGAGTGATTCCATTACGCCAGAGGTTTTGAATGAAACCATGCCGATCAGTGTAGAAAAACCAAACGAACCTGAAAAATAACCTAAGGGGCTTCGGCGTGGTGGGAGGATCGAGCGTCAACCTGAGAGGTATATGTTCGATGGGGAAGCCTTCTTGGCTGAACCGGATGAACATGACAGGGATCCTTATACTTACACAGAGGCTATGGAGGATGTTGATTCAAAACTCTAGACAAAGGCCATGAACACAGAGATGAAGTCTATGGAGACTAATCAGGTCTGGGAGCTTGTAAATCTTCCCAAATGGGTAAAACCCATAGGGAGTAAGTGGATCTACAAGAGGAAAAGAGGAGTGGATGGAAAGGTCAAAACCTTTAAGGCTAGACTGGTAGCTAAGGGTTATACACAAAAGGAAGGAATCGATGATGAGGAAACCTTTTCGCCTATAGCTATGCTTAAGTCCATCCGGATTCTCTTGTCCATAGCTGTCGCTCTCGACTACGAGATTTGGTAGATGGATGTAAAGACGGGTTTTCTAAATGACTTTCTTAATGAGTCTATTTATATGGAACAACCAGAAAGGTTCAAGGTCACGGGTCAAGAGGGTAAGGTTTGTAGGCTGCTAAAGTCAATTTATGGACTTAAGCAGGCTTCTTGTTCTTGAAACATAAGATTTGATCAAGTGATCAAGACTTATGGGTTCTCACATAATGTGGATGAGCCATGTGTTTACAAACACATAAAAGATGGGAAGGTAGTTTTTCTACTACTCTATGTAGATGACATTCTGCTATCTGGCAATGACATTGGGGCATTGTCATCGGTCAAATTATGGTTGACCTAGCAGTTTGACATGAAAGACTTAGGTGAGGCTAATTTTGTTCTCGGTATCTAGATCTTTCGGGATAGGAAGAACAAAATGATAGCTTTGTCCCAAGTCGGCTACATAGATAAAATTTTCAAGAGGTTTGCAATGCATGATTCCAAGAAAGGTGGGCAACCATCTAGGTCTGGAATTACTCTTTCTAAGAAAGACTCTCCCAAGTCTTATGAAGAAAGAAAATACATGAAGAAGGTGCCTTATGCTTCGGCAGTGGGTAGTCTCATGTATGCCATGCTTTGCACACGACCGGATATTAGTTATGCGGTCGCGATTGTAAGTCAATTTCAGGTATATCCAGGACCTAACCATTGGGTTGTGGTAAAACATATTTTCAAGTACCTGAGAAGGACTCAACGGTATATGCTTATGTATTCAGGTGAGAACTTGACTCCTCTAGGATATATTGACTCGGATTTTCAATCTTGTTTGGATTCTAGGAAATCGACTTTAGGTTTTGTGTTTACTCTGGACGACGGTGCCGTCAGTTGAAGAAGTGCTAAGCAAGATTGTACTTTGGATTCAACGATGGAGGCTTAGTATGTGGCAGCTAGTGATGCTTCAAAAGAAGCAGTGTGACTCTACAAGTTCCTTGGGGATCTTGAGGTAGTTCCTGATAACAGTGCAGCGGTAGCTAATGCTAAGGAACCAAGATTTCATAAGAAGAGTAAGCATATTGATCGGAAGTATCATGTAATAAAGGACTTCATTGAGGGCAGGCATATCACATTGTACAAGATCGCATTAGAGGACAATTTAGCTGATCCATTTACGAAGACACTTACTGGGAGAGTCTTCAAGAGACATTGGAAGCTATGGGGATGCGAGATTTGTCATATTTACTCACTTAGTGCAAGTGAGAGATTGTTAGACATGTATGCCCTAAGGAGTAAAAATGTAATAAGTTTTTGGAGACATTTTTATCAATAAAGAATTTATTTATTGTTTATATACCAAATCTTATCCTCTTTACATGCATATTTGTTGAATGTATGTTAAATAAACAATAGTATGAGACTGTCAGTCTAAACTTTTAAGAATTGGACATATGATGGACAGGTTATGTGGAAGACATGATTCTTAAGGTGACGGTCTAAATTGTAAGATTCATAATCGAGGGAATAAAGTTGGGCACTTTATTCATGTAAAGATTGTTATGTTGTCTATATCCCTACTGGGAGGTGGTTTGTCTTGACCATCGGAGGTAGACTCCGTGAATAGAAACATTGGCACGTTGTCATAGGTGACGATGTGTTGGATCGGAACATAAAGTGAATTGATTTGGATTAATAATTCTGTCTCGGCAAATCGATTCACTTTAGACAATCATTTATATTGTATCTTAATCCTGAGATGAATAGTGGGCCTGTTGTCTTGACTTGTGTCTTTTGATGTACCAAAGGGTGACACCCACATCTTAATAGTGGTATACATGCCGGTACGTTGGAGGCATGACTCTTGGTAGCGTAGACCTGTTATTCATACATATGGAATCCACAGCTCCTCTTTAGGAGTAGTGATATCCTCTTATATGCATTATCCTTAAATTGAAATAATGAAGCGCTCAACCATTTGGATACATGGGTGTAACCAAATAGTATACTGTCCACGGATGGTAAGTTTTTCAATGGTGAGATAATAGAACATAAGATAAAAATAATCGGGAAGGTAAGACAAAACTTGTCCTTAAGCCGATTATGGATAATCCTATAGGGATACGATACACTATGATATGTCATGGAGACTTAGCTATACGGGCTTCGTAAATCTATGTAGTTCAAGAGTGCAGCTCCAAGCTTTTAGTGGAGTAGCGTTAGAGTTGACAATTATGAAATTTATATCTGGGATATTAGGTTTCATAATTATCAGAAGCTTAAACTATATAGGTCCATTTAATCCCCTTTGTTAGCTCACAAAATCCTGTAACGATACGGCGTGCTTTTCCAATAATTGGTGACTTATATCAGATTTATTGGATTGGTTAAAATTTTGAAGAATCAGATAATTCATGTCTGTTTATCGGTTGAATTAATTTTGTGATAAAATTAATTCAAGATAAATTGTTGTTGAATTATTGGGATCAAATAATTTTTGTCTGTTTATCGATTGATTTAATTTTGAATAAATTAGATCAAGATAAACTTGTAGAATTATTAGGAATTCATTTTTTTTCTTAGAGATAATCTAGATAAAGTTGTTTTAATCAGATAACTTTTCTATTGGGTTATTTGAATTAAAACTGAGACTTTATATTATAGAATCCCGGGTGAAAAATAAAAGATTCGTTGAGATTTTAATCTGCAGTTCGGCATGCCGATCCTCAAGTTCAGCATGCCCATGAGGCCTGTTCGGCCTACCGATCATCTTGATCGGCCTGCTGATGAGCGAAGGATAAGATCATGCATTTTTACGCGGATCTTATCAGATATTGATCTGAATTTGATTCTGATTCAAATATTTGAGACCTAATTTGATAAGGACTGACCTTAGACCCAACCTCTATAAATAGAGAATAAGTCACATAAGTTATTTAGATCAATTGAGAGATTAAGAGTGATACTCTGCTAGTGAGAATCTAAAAACTCCCTGAGAGCTCTTGTTCACAAATCACGAATACTTGCTCTGGGTTCTCTCAGTTGGTTGGAAGGAGAGTCACCTAGAGGAAGAGCTGTATGTGTGAGCCCACACTCACTCCTATCGTGGATAGAGAATAACAAAGAAGACCAATTGGTTGAGGCTCTTCTGGAACGTTACTTCTCTTCACAGATTGCGAGAGTTCTTCGGCATTCAAAGGTTAGTAAGATCTGGTTAATTTATGCATATAGCATGTCATACCTATGTTTTGGAAAATACTCTGATATAAAATTTTTAAAATTCCGCAGCGTACTATTTTTCCAAGAGTCCTTGCAATGCTTCTTTATGTACCCGACCTTCCCGCAGAAGAAGCACTTAAGCTTCTTCGGGTTCTTCTTCTTCTTCTTCTTGCTCTTGTTGTTAGCAGGAATAGAAGACTTCCCATTTTTAGCCCATTGCTTCTTTCCATTCCCAAGGTTGGGATTGGAACCAGAAGCAACCGCCCAATTGGCCTCTCCACCAGTAGGAGACTCCCTGATCAACAGTTCGAACTCCTGTAACTGTTTCATCAACTCTGTTAAGGTCATATCCCGCCTATTGCTCAAATTAAAAGTAGCTTTAAACGGAATATGCTCCTTAGACAGAGTCTCAAAGACCATATTCATTGAGTTTAAGCATCGATGTTAGCTCCATTGGTTTGAGCCTCAGCGAAGTAACCCATGACCAACATCATGTGCTCCTTTACAGATGTCCCCGGCCTCTGCTTACAGTTTAAGAGTTTCTGAAGCACCCCTTGTTGCTTTGTTAAGGCTTGGCCTACAAACGTATCTTTAAGATTATCCAAGATCTGCTTTGCAGTCTCATAATCTTTATGTTAAGCCTGCAGCGATCGTACGCTTGAAATTGCTCATTAATGGAATCTCCCGTAGGCTCGGGAAGACAAGGGGTTATTAGCACAAATTTCAGTTTTTCAAAGGAGAGGACGATATCCAGGTTCATTTTCAATCATTATAATTCTCTCCGGTTAATTCGTTTTAGTCAAATATCAAAGATAAAGCATTTTTAGACATTTTTAATCTATAATAAAGAATCATATACCAAACATAAGTAAACATATCATAATAATTTAGTAAGATAGTACAATCATGTAAAAACATACAAATGTGTTTATGTGTCAAAACCTTGAAAATATCACAACCTTATAATGATAATTCCCAACTCAGAATTCAACAAGCTCTTAGGGGAGTCATACCATATTCAATCAGGAACACGGATCCCCTCCTGATTAATATATGTCATCCAAGACCTGTATGATCCAACATATATTAATAATCGTTTCTTTCGCCATTAATTTAATAACAGAGCTCCTAGGGAAGGTTAATAATAAAATTAACATGAGTGTATAACCATCGTTTCAATATTTTATCCATGATTTATAATCATCACCTAGGGTGTGCAACCATAAATCATGCTAAAATACCTTATCCTCTTGGAGATCCAATCTGGTCCATGATAGAAATCCCTTCCTAAAGGTCGGGACCACCATGTTCTTTCTATGGACCAACGATGGAGACCTTAGGTCCTCTCTTCGAAAACCTTCTCCTACTCAATCTTTTGAAATTAAGGTTTTATTTTAAAAGACATGCATGAACAATTTTAAATGAGCAGCACTTCCTATTCTATATGACATGTTATCAATATACATGGTAAATCATATTATAATGCAAACAAGCAAAGCAATCAAGCAAAGCTACAAGTAAAATAATAATAAATAACTGTAATGTTATGATTCCACCCTAGAGAATAGAAAACAAAGATTCCAAGAGAATAATTGAAACATTTTATCCATTCTTCATCCTTGAATCCTCAAGCTATATCATTTTTCATATAATGCCCATCTTCAAGTCTTCAATCTCATATGAATCGAATACTCTAAATTTCTAGTCATATCCAGAATTTAATGTTTCTCAGAATTGTCTCAAAAATAAAATTAAAATTGCATTGAAAACTGCACCTTTTCTAGCAAAATTTCTAGCTCTCTACATCATGAACCATCGGCCTACCAATCTCTACAAATTGGCCTACTAGTTCATGATTAATCGGCCTATCGAACTAAAAGTTCGGCCTACAGCCAAAGCCACTTGATTTTTGCCCCGCTGACAGCCTACCAAATCTCATGTCTGGCATGTCGATCTACGACCATCGGCCTGTCGAACTGGAGGGTTCGACATGCCGACCGAGCAAAAATCACCCTTTTCAGAAAGTACAATTTTTAATGCAATTCATTAATTTTATTTTTAATAATTCAAAAACATAAAATTAGATACTTAGGAAATACTTGGGAGCGCCATCACCTCTCTTCTAGATTCGCCTTCTAGATCTGTCTTCTCTGAATGATTATTTAATTACAAAATTCTTACAAATTTAAAATTAAACAATAATTCCTAGACGAAGATGATAGTCCGCCATCTAATTACATAAAAAACCTAGATACACATTCTAACCTCTAAGGAATTATAACCGACATAATTAATTAATTAATTAATTAATAATTAAATAATAATTCAATCAACTATAATTAATTAATAAGCATTTATCATATTTATTTATTTATTTATAAATATAGTCATTTCAAGACATCATATGCTTTATGAGCATCTATCCTAACAATAACCTCATTGTTATAATGGTATTTCTTATTCCTCAGAAAAAATCCCAACTTCAAAATGAGCCAAAGGAAAAGGGTAAAGAGAACCAAAGAAAAAATTGCATTTTCTGTCCTAGAAATTAGTTACTTCTCCCCTGTCAGCAATTCTTTCATGATAGCTTCGCCCATTCCCTCAGCATGCGGAAAAAGGTGTCCTGCACCCGGTAACTCATGGTAATGAATCCATGGAAGTTTACTAACGATATAGCGTTGCAAACTAACTGGAACAAGCCTATCCTCATCACCCTGCCATAAATGGACAGAGCCTTCATTGTTAGGAAAAGGGTTCTTCAGATCCATTGGATCAAACTCCCATTTCCCAAATCCTATATTTAAAGCTCGATGAAGCGATTCAAATACTCCCTGCTGTGTGACGTAACGCTGCATGCAGGAAAATAGGGAAGGTCTCATCAAAGATTCTCTTTCTAAATTGTCAAAAACAAAAACAAAACAAAATAAAACAATGAAAAATCTCTTCTCAGTGAATTGTAGAAAGTTGGCTTCTAATTGGTGAGAACAAAATACAACGTATCTCGAACGGTGCATTTCAATAATTGAAAAATGTCTACTCACTTGTCACATTCATGGATTTAAAAGAATTGCAGTGTGCAGTTTGGAATAAAGTACCTGTAGTTTTCCACTCGCTGGATCAATTGAAAGCTTTTTCTTGACGATTTCTAGATCTTGAGCAGAGAAAATGTCAGGATCGCGAGATATGACACTGGATGCAGGAAACAATTGCTGAGTGTTCCACCAGTAAGTTAGCCATGGCATGTAGTGAGCAACTCGAAGTGTCCATTGATCCCCTAGCTGTTGTTGGTTGTAGGCCTCTCTGCACAAGTCGGTAGGAAAAGATGGCCACCAATAGTTGATTACAGGAGCGAGGAATCCAGCTCCGGCAAGCCTGTTAGCATCCCACACATTCAATATGAAACAAACTTCAAAGGTACTTGCATACCATTGAACAAAATCATGTGAATTAGAAGACAAAAATTTGCATCCCGAGTTTTTATATTAGAAAAATTCTTGAGCAAGATGAGGTAACTGACCCAACCAAGCTGAGTGAGTTATTGCAGTTTTATCCAGTTCAGTCTTAGAAACAGTCGACCCAAGTTTTATAGCTCTATCTTAACTTTCTTGTTTGCCTATCCTTACATGTTAGATCCGGTTCATAGGTCTATGAAATCACTAATATCCAAAAACCCATTTCCAGTGGCTTTTTTCCTTCTATCTCAATTGTCACGCGCCAAACACAATTTTTTGGGATTTGCTCAGAATGTTTTCCACCTGCCATACTCATATATCCATATTTAGAAAGCTTCAGATTCCACACACTACCTTACTCATGATCCTATATTCCCATCATATCAATATGGAAAGACCCCACAATTTTCAATTTTGCAAAATAGACAGCTACATAGCGTAAATTTGGCTACTCGTTACCTCTTAGGTATATACTTGAGACAACCCCAGACGTCCTGGCCGCCCATGGAATTCCCAACTACATAGAATCTGGATCCAAGGGCCAACTGATCACCCAGCTCTTCTATATCCAAAGCCAAACTCTTCAGTGTTCGCATGGGATCCGGATCACTTTCCCCATAGCATAAACCCCTAGATCTTGAATAAAGTCCTGACAAAAAATAGAGATTTTTTTAAATAGGGCATAATTATATATTTTAACTATTTTTTGGGGGCACAACTTCAATTAGTGAGGACACATAAAATTTAACACAAAATTAAGGATAAAACTAAATTTCAAAAATGTAAGTGGGGCATAAGCACCTCCCTCCACCCCGTTAATATGTAATGTAGGTAATTTGCATTTTACGTAATTGGACATTTAGCAGGCCCAATCATCATTTTACGTAATTAGTAGGTGTGTCTTCATATCTTAGATTACCAGTATATTTTTCTTTCTTTACATGAGTAGAAGTGGTGTTCCCTTGTGTGGTCGGATGAGTTCAACATGATAATTCTTAGATAAAGGGCCTTGCGCTCTTGTAATAATTATTAACCAAAATAGGGCCAAAAGATGGAAACAAGTTCAAAAAAGAATATCTTTCTTTTTGGACATATTAGCAAAATAATTTTTTTTCCTTTTTTTTCTGTAAACTTTATTTGCAAGTTTGCAACAAATAAAAAACTTGAAAAAGAGTCCATAACAAAAGCAATAAACCTTTACAACACATTACAAAAGAACAAAAAACCAGATCAATTCAAATTGTAAATATGAGAAAGATCAATAAATATATCTGAATGGAATTACTCAATCACTTTGATTATTATTCAAAACAGATGCAGCAAAAAGTAGAAATTGGTAAAAACTTAAAGTCCGGCCATTGTGGTAGACAATTAATTGTTTCTAAATGTTAAATCGCATCAACATTCAGCGTAGTCGAAAAGTTCTGAATATGCCAGTAGTTCAAGATGAATCTAATTTGTGTATCTTACGCATAATAACAATGAATTCTAAGTACCGGAGAAAGGGTTGTTGCAATCACTGCGTCATGTCTGCAGGAAGAAAAACCATGAACAAAGATAATCTTATTTTTGGCCTCTTCCCTTGGCATCTCATATTCCTTATAGGCCAAATGCCTTCCATCCCTTAACTTTATTCTCGGTGCAGTAATGGGTGGCCCGCCAGGGAAGCCACATATTTTAGGAGGTGGAGGCTGTGTACCTTGGTATGCCATTGTTAGCGGTTGAACTGACAGAATTGGAGCAATTCCCTTTAACATTTTTTATTCCTGAAATATATATATATATATATATTGTAAGAAATAAAACTTCCATTCATCAAATGAAAAAGTTACAAAAGTTTGGGATGGATGAGATAGGCATAAAAAAAAGGCTAGTAAAAGAAAAACCAAGAAACTTTTACCAACTAAAAAAAAACCAACCAAAACGAAAGTATATATGACAACTCTATTAATCTTTCACAGCTCAAAAAAATGGCCAAAACCATTTCTGTTAGATATGTATGCCTTAAGGAGTAAAATTTTGTAATATGTAATTAGAGATATTTTATCACTAAAGAATTTATTATTCATATACCAAATGTTGTCCTTTTTACGTTCATAATTGTTGAATATATGTTAAGCAAACAAAAGTCTAAAATTGTCGGTCTAAACCTTTAAAAATCAAGTATATGATGGACAGATTATATGAAAAATATAACTCTAAAGGTGATAGTCTAAATCATAAGATCTGCAATGAAGAGAATAAAATTGGACGTTTTATTCATGCTAAGATTGTTTGTTGTCTACATCCATGTTTGTTGTCTACATCCTTGATAAGAGATGGTTTGTCTTAGCCATCGAAGTTGGACTCCGCAAGTAAAAACATTAGTGCATTGTCATAAGTGACGATGTATTAGATCAGGACATAAAGTGAAATTGATTTAGATTAATAATTCTATATGTCCAAAGCAATTCACTTTAAACAATCATATGTGTTGTATCTTAATCCTAAAATGGCTAATATGCCGTTATTTTGACTTATGTCTTTTAATATACTAAAGGATGACATCCTAACTTTGTGATGGGGCGCATACCGGCATGTTGGAGACATGACTCTTGATAGCGTAGACATGTTATTCATAAATATGAAATCCATAACTCCATTGGTGGAGTCAATGATATTCTCTTATATGTGTTATCCTGTAATTGAAAAACTGGAGCGCTCAACCATTTGGATACATAGATGTAACCAAATGGTATACCGTCCTTAGATGGTAAGTTTTCCAATGGTGAGATAACAGAACGTAAGATAAAAACAATCAGAAATGTAAGATGAAATTTATCCTTAAGCCGATTATGAATATCTTATGGGTATACGACTCATTATGTTATGTCATGGACAATTAGCTAATTTGAGCTTCATAATTTTATATAGTTCGAAAGTGCAACTCTAAGCTTTTAGTGGAATAGCGTTAGAGTTGATAATTATAAAATATGTATCTCGGATATTATATTTTATAATTATTGAAGCTTGAACTATATAGGTCCATCAGGTCCCCAAGATTCTTTAGATAACTTCTCTATTGACTGTTTTAATCAGATAACTTCTCTATTAGGTTATTTAAATTAAAACTGAGGCTCTAACTAAAGAATCTCGGATTGGAAATAAAAGATATCGCAAGTTCAGCAAGCCGATCAGTTAGTTCGGCCTGCCGATGTAGCAAGTTTGGCCTGCCGATCTAACGATAATTTGATCACGCATTTTTTACGCGATTTTATCAGAAGATGATCTAGATTCAAATTTTTGAGGCTTTATCTAATAATGACCAACCTTAGATTCGACCTCTATAAATAGGGAGTGAGTTTGACCTCTATAAATAGGGAGTGAGTTTTCTGAGTTATTTAAATCAGTTGAGAAGTTAAGAGTGAGTATTATACTGTTAGATACTCTGAAACTCCTAGAGAGCTATTATTTACAATCACGAATCTTGGCTTTAGATCTTCTCAATTGGTTAGAAGGAGTCATCGGTGGAAAAACTGTACGACGTGTGCCCAACATACACTCCGATTGTGGATAAAGAATAGCAAAGAAGACCAGTTGGTTGAGGCTTTTCTGGAACGTACTTCTCTTCACAGATTGTAAGGGCTCTTCAACATACAAAGGTTAGTAAGATCTTATTAGTTATGTATATAGCATGTCAAACTTGTGTTTTGAAAAATATTCTGATTTAAAATTTTTAAATTCCGCTGCGTACTCGTTTTTCCAACAATTTCTCTAAGCCGAACAAGCACTAATTAAATCAAAATGTCTCTCCACCTTGGCAAAATAAAAAATAATGGGAAATCCTTAAAAGAAGTATCTATGGATGCCCAAAGAGAGGCCAAAAATGCAGCCTTCCCAAATAAATCTTCATTAAGCATCTCCTTATATTGGAAAATCCTCTGATTTCTTTCGAGCCATATTACCCATATAGTAGCTAAAACTATAGCTCTCCACATTGTTTGACCTCTCCTGCCTTTTCCAAAACCAAATAACTCTTCAACCAGCAACCAAATAACTCTTCAACCAGCAATGCATTACTTTGGGCAGGAAAAACCCAAGAAAGTGATGCAGCCCCAAATACCTTTTTACTAGCCATCTTACAATATAAGAATAAATAGCCCACTGATTCCACATTTTCCCTGTACATGACACACCAGCTAAGAGACAAAGCACTGTTAGGATGTTTCTTCTGCACTAAATCACAAGTATTCAACTTTTTATGAAAAAATAACCAAGCAAAAATCTTAACCCGAATAGGAGCACATGATTTCCAAATGAATTCAAAAGGAACAAAATTTGGACTGTTTGGACACTGAATCAAAGTGTGGAAAAAAGAATTAAGGAAACCCCGATGAACCAACAATCTAGACTCTTGAGTCAGGAATCGAAGAAATTAGGGAAAAATTTGTAAGGAATTATGTAGTTCCAAAAAATCCTCATATTCTCGATCATTCAAATTCCTTCTAAATCTATAGTTCCACTCGGGTAGAGATCCCTCCTTGCACACTAGTAAATCCTTTTTTATTTTTTTTCAGCTCTTTCTCGCTCACTAGGTTAAACAATCTAAAAGGAAAGTCACCACAACATTTGTCTTCCCAAAACTCCACTCTACTTCCATCTCCTACTTTCCACCTCACTCTCTCAAGAAAAGAATTCTGACCTGAAAAATAAATTTCCAAGGATTCCTAATAGTGCCTCTAGTGACGAGGTTAGGATCCCAGCCATTAGATTGCAATCCATATTCGCTCCTAATAACCTTGGCCCATAATGAGTCTTATTCCAAGGGAAACTGCCATAACCATTTACCTTAAAGAGCTTGATTTTTCTTCAACAAATTTCCAATTCCCAAACCTCCATCTTCTTTACTAAGTGAAGCCACCTTCTAAGCAATCAAGTTATCAATCGACTCCTCCAATCCCTCCCACAAAAACCATCTCATCCAGGCTTCAATTTCCTTTGCTGCTCCCACTAGAAGCTTAAAAAGTGATGGGAAATAGATTGGAATACTTGACAACACTGACTGAATAAGTGCAAGTCTTCCTTCCCTAGACAAAAATCCTTTTTTTCCACGCATCCAATCTTTTTGAAATTTTTTCCAACAGTAGACTTCAAAATTCCCTGGATAGAGAATTCCCCCCAGTGGTAATCCCAAATATTTCATTGGCTAAAAGCCCACTTCACAACTCATTTCTTGAGCCATCTCATATATCACCTCTTCCTCTAAGTTAATCCCAATCAATGTACTTTTGCCCATATTTATTCTCAAACCCGAACATTTTGAAAACAATTTTAAAATGGCAGCCATGTTTCGAAAGTTTTCATTCAAAGGTTCAAGAAAAAATAAAGTATTATCTACAAACTGCAAGTTAGGACACCTGGATATTATTCCTACCGACTTCAGATCCCTTGACCAAATTCATCTCCTCTGCCTTTTCCACCAACCTACTCAAACCATCAACTACTAAAGTAAAAAGAAACAGAGAAAGTGGATCTCCTTGTCTTAATTCTCTATAGGCTCCAAATATGCCTTGCGACTTCCCATTAATCAAAATTGAAAAATTTGCTAAACTAATACACCCTATGATCCACTTATCCATCTCTGACCAAAGCCCTTCTTCTCCATCATTTGCCTTAAGAGATTCCAATTTACATGGTCACAAGCCTTCTCAAAATCTATTTTGAACGCCAGTCCTTATTCTTCCACTCTATATTCTTCACTTTGACTCCTAGAAATTGTTATCCCCCAACACTTCTTTCAAACGATTAGCCAACACCTTAGCAATAATCTTATAAAGAGGTCTAAAATCCTTCACTTTCTTAGAGTCTTCCTTTTTGGGAATAAGACAAATAAAAGTATGATTAGTGGTTCTGTTGACAATCCCATTCCTGTAAAATTCTTCCATCATTTTTAACAAGTCACCCTTAACCACTTCCAAACAACTTTGATAAAAACCCATTGAAAAATCATTTAGACCTGGTGACTTATTTATTTCACATGAAAAAACTGCCTCTCGAAGCTCTTTTTCCTCAAAAGGTCTTTCCAACCACTCCTCTCTGCCTGAATCAGATGCCACTCTAATCCCACAAATGACCACTAAACTCTTGATTCCTCCTTATATAATTTCTCATAATATTCAACCAGCTCATTAACCACATCTTCATTATCTCTATGACCTCTCCATCCTCTTTTTCAAGCCTACTTATCGCACATTTATTCCTCCTACTGCTAACTAAAACTATGAAATAGCTTCAAATTTGCATCCCCCTTCACCCATTGACTTCTCATTTTTTGTCTCCATGAGATACTTTCCTTAAAAATCACCTCCTCAAGCGAATTTCTCAAATTTCTTCTTTCTCGCCTCTTCTTCATATAGACCACTATCTTCCTCTCTTCTATCTAAAAAATCAATTTTGGCTAGTAATTCACTCTTCTAGAACCTAATAGCACCAAACACTTCTTTGTTCCATTCATTCATCAGCCCTTTCAAACTCCTCAACTTCTCAAAAAACTTGTATCCTTCCCATCCTTCCATCTCCACCGAATCCCAATTCTCTTTGCAAAATTCCTCAAACAGCTACATATTCTCATATCTAAATGGACAAGGCCCCCAAGACACCGGATTAGTGTCCAATATCACCGAGCAATGATCCGACACCATTCTACTCCCCACCAATTGCTTCACCCCCAAAAAATCTTCCCTGTTCTGAACTGAATAAGAACCTATCCAATCTGCTTTTCACTTCTGGCTCTCTAAACTTGCTCCATGTAAATTATGCATTAGACAGTGCAACATCTTTCAAATTCCTTTCCTAAATGAACCTATCAAACATTATCATGCTTCTTGTGGACCTAGATGTTGGAGATCTTTCATGAGTAGTCTAACCACATTAAAGTCACCTCCCAAAACTCATCTGTCGCCACAAATCCCTTGTAACCCCACAAATTAATCCCACAAAATGTATATGTCCCTATACAACACCGGTCCATAGACACTTGTTAACCACCAAAATGAATCCCTTTTTGAATCTTTACTGACACTGAATATGAACCAATCAGCGCATCCACCACTTGGACTGTCCTAACTTCCCACATCAACAATGTTCCCCCCCAACCCGCGCATAGAAGGCAATGAGACCCAATTCCTAAATCTAACTTTCCACAAGCTTCCAATTTCTCATTCCTCTAAAATTTCCTTTTTGTTTCCTGCAAAATCACTACACCCGGTTTTATTTTCCCAAGACTATCCTTAATCACAACTCTCTTTCTTTCGGATCCCATACCTATAACATTCTAAGACACCACAATTATTTCAACTTACTATAACCATGTCCTACCCCTTCAAATCTCTATGACCCCTCTTGTTTTTCCCTCTGTTCGACGATTTGGGTATCTTCTTACCATTCTCCTAATTAGAAATACTTAAAACCTGGATATGCATCACCCCCTTCTCAATTAGCTTCCTTTCTTCCTCTGAAAACATGACCAAAAAATGGTAACTCATTTTAGGGTTTCTGGTTATTGTGGAAGGTTCAATTTGGAATTTTGGCTGCCATTTGTAAATCATATCCATGGAACCCAATTTGGAAAAGCTTTCTATAAGCACCCACAAGGAGAAAACAGAGAAAGAAAAACACTGCAATATTCTTTATTTGTTTAAGATTCAAATGGACATAGGACAGCCTTATGCAGGCAGGATTGAGAAACTAAAAGAGAAAAAAAAAAACAGGGAAGATAAAATCCCTTAACTCAAGGAATTACCATAAAACAAACAAGCCTAAAATAGACCCCTAACTAAATGCACCCTAATTCGTCCACATTCCCCCTCAAGCTGGGTGATATAAGTTGTACATACCCAACTTGTCTACTAATTTTTCGAATAAGGGTCTAGGCAATCCTTTAGTCAAAACATCAGCTGCTTGTTCGGTTGTAGGAACATAAGACAAGTAGACAGTTCCTTCTTCGATCTTCTCTTTGATAAAAGCGTCGGCTTTCCTCCACATGTTTAGTCTTGTCATGATGTACAAGATTATGAGAAACATTTATAGTTCTCTTATTATCACAATAAACATGCAACGGAAGTGTTACTCCAACTTTAAGTTCATTCAGTAACATCTTTAACCATAAAATTTCACAAATTCTATGAGCAACTGATCTTAGTTCCCCTTTGGCACTGCTTCTTGCAACAACAAACTGCTTCTTACTTCTCCAAGTTACCAGATTACCCGATACAAGGGTGCAATATCTCGAAGTAGACCTCATATCGTCAATTGCTCCAGCCCAGTCAGCATCGGTGTACACCTCTATGCCTCTTTCCTCACCTTTTCTAAAAAACAGACCTTGCCCAGGTGCTCCTTTTAAATATCTCAAGATTTTATTCATAGCCTCCATATTTTCTTCAACAGGAGCATGCATATATTGACTAACACAACTAACAGCAAAAGCAACATCGGGTCTAGTATGAGACAAATAGGTGAGTCTCCCAACTAGACGTTGAAATCGACCTTTATCAATAGGATCACTATCTCCCACTCCTTTCCATTAGGCTCCACAAGAGTTTTAGCTGGTTTGCAACCTATTATCCTTGTTTCTTTCAAAAGATCCAACACATACTTCCTTTGTGAGACCGAGATCCCAATCTTATTTATGGCGATTTCCATTCCACGAAAGTACCTCAGGCTTCCCAAATCTTTGATCTCAAATTTGTTTGCCAGTTTCTCCTTCAGTCTTTCTCCTTCTTGAAGATTATCCCCAGTCAAGATAATATCATCGACATATAAAATGAGTATGGTGGTCTTATCATTCTTGTGCTGATAGAATAATGTGTGATCACCTCCGGCCTGCTTGTATCCCTGTTCCTTGATCACCTTAGTAAAACGATCGAACCAAGTACGTGGTGATTGCTTTAGTCTATATAGGGATTTCTTCAACTTGCAAACTTGATCACTTTTACTATCAAATGCAGGTGGCATCTCTATATAAACTTCTTCTAAGTCGCCGTTAAGGAATGCATTTTTCACATCAAGTTATTGCAAAGGCCAGTCTAAGTTAGTTGCTAGTGATAACAGGACATGAACAGTATTGATCTTGGCAACAGGAGCAAAGGTTTCCTGATTGTCTATCCCATAGGTCTGAGTATAGCCCTTAGCCACCAAACGAGCTTTGTATTTTTCAACAGATCCATCCGCCTTATACTTGACCGTGAAGACCCACTTACATCCGACTAGTACCTTATCTTTTGCCTTTTTAACCACATCCCATGTGTTGTTCCTTTTTAGATCCCCCATTTCTTTTAAAACTGCCTACTTCCATTTAGGTTTTTTCATAGCCTCTTGGATATCTTTAGGGATTTCCACATTGGCCAAGTTAGTCACCAATGTTCTCACAGAATGTGCCAGATGATCATATCCAACATAATGGGCCATCGGATGTTTTGTGCAGGATCTCACTCCTTTCCTTAACGCAATTGGGATCTCTAAGCCACTAGTCTCCATTTCAAGACCAGTCATAGGTTCTGATTCTTGGTGGTGAGAAACTTTCTAGCTTTCTATAGCTTTTTGGCCCTTCTTGCATACGTAAGTTTGATCAAAAAATTGCAAGCCATTCTTTTTTGTTTTCTTATGTTTTTGCCCTCTAGGTATCAGATTTTTGGAGTCAAAGTGGAGTTTTGACTGAGTTGGCACATCAAGGAGTTGACCTGTGGCCTGATTTGGAGGGTCGATGTCAAGTGAGTTGGGTTGGCCAAGAATTTGATTGGATTTGGGTAGGATATGTGCTGGATTAGACTCTGAAAAATCAAGTTAATTGTTTACAGCATTTTTAGTGGAAATATATGAAGTCATTTCGGGAAAGACTTCAAGATTGACTTCAAGAATATCTGCATTTGAATTTGGGAAAATTTGATGGTTCAAATTAGGAAAATCTGGTGGATTTATGGCTGAAAAATCTGGTGGAATATCAGAAATATTGGCTGAATTTTCCCCATCATTTTCCCCATGATTTCCCATTTTTTGAACGGTTTTGATGGGACATGATCCTGATTTGAGGTTCCCAAGGAAGGGGCAAAATCCCAAAAGTTTTCCTATGAATTAGGGGCATGTAATCGTGTCATTGAAACCGGTTTTGATCTTTCCCAAAAATTGTCTTCCTCAATTCTCTCCCCCTGAAGAGAATTTTTGGTAAAAAAAGGGTTGATTTTCAAAGAATGTCACATCCCTAGACATAAAATATCTCCTTTTTCCACGGAATAGCATCTATAGCCCTTTTGTGTTGCTGAGTATCCCAAAAAAAAATACGCTTGTGAGCCCTAAGGTCTAATTTACCCCTACGTGGATCAAGATTATGAACGAAGGCAACACAACTAAATACTTTCAACTCTAACAAAGATGGGACCCGAGATTGAGCATACAACTTATATAGGCAAATCTATAAGGGTTTGAAACTTTAAGACACGAAAGGGTACCCTATTTATCATATATGTTTCTGTCAAAATTGCATCTCCCTAAAAACGTTTTGGCAAGTTGATTGTGAATAACAGTGAACGGGCTACTTTTAAAATATGACGATTTTTTTTGTCAGATACCCCATTTTGCGGAGGGGTGCTAACACAGGAACTCTGATGGATTATCCTGCTAGTTGTGACAAATTCCCCCAAAATGGTGTTAAAAAATTCGGTCCCATTATCTGTCCTCAAAAACTTAATATTCTCATCAAATTGTGTCTTAACCACTGAGTGGAATTGTTTGAAAATATCCCTAGCTTCAGATTTTTCTTTTAAAAGGTAAACCCAACAAACACGTGTATGATCATCTATAAAGGTAATGAACCATTTTTATTTGTGATACTAGAAATGTAGGAAGGTCCCCAGACATCGCTATGGATGAGAACAAAAGGTTTAGAAGCACGATACGGTAATCGAGGATAGGGAACACGAGTATGCTTAGCTAATTGGCAAATCTCACATTGACGTGTATCATTGTTTTTAAACAAAGATGGGAACAAAAACTTGACATATGAGAAACTGGGATGTCCTAACCTATAATGCAATAACATAATTTTTTGAATTCTAGGAAGAGAGGTGCTTGCAACTATTTGAGCTTGCCCATGTACGCTTGAATTCTAGGCCATTGAGTTCCTTGGCACTGTCAATCCTCTTCCCTAATGATTGGTCTTCAAAAATACAAGATGGAAAAAACGTCACTTCACAATCCAAATCTTTTGTTAACTTACTTATTCACAAAACACTGAAATTTAGATTGGGCATGTGAAGGACTCCTTTAAATATAACATCAGCACTAATTTTTACAACCCCAATACCAGCCACAACTGAAGAAGTTCCATATGAAATTTGTACTTTATGATTTCTAGGGCTAGGAACATATGAGGTATATAATTTTGCACATCCAATCATATGATCTGTCGCTCCAGAGTCAATAATCCATAATTCTCCCTTCTCCGCCAATCCACAAAATACAGTCAACACTTTAGCTTTCTGAGCCATAAGGGAAGTCGAGTGAGAAGACTGCTATCATTAGTCTCAATTGTTCCATCTACTCCTTGGTAAAGACTGTGATTCTAGGGGCTCTCCTTATTTTTCAATTGACACCTGCAGTCCTTTCCCTTCACGACCACGAAATCGGTTTGGATTTGGTGTCCAATTTGTCGCTTTGCCATGTAACTTCCAGCAATTCTCCTTGGTGTGATAGGGTTTTTACAATGATCACACCATTTTTGTTTGCTCTTCCTTCTCCTTGACTCTCTTGTCCCCAAACAACCAAGGCAGAATTTTCATGCTTGGTGTATTGGCCCTTAGTGTGACTTTCCTCCTTGACTCTTCTCTACACACTTCAACGAAGATTTCTTCAATTTGAGGAAAAGGTCTCATCCCTAGGAGACGTCCACGAACTTTATCTAAATCCTTATTAAGTCTAGCCAAGAAGTCATATACTCGATCACGATCAACCAACCTTTTAAACAGAACTACATGTTCTGGATTCTTCCATGAAGGAGATGAGAAAAGATCTAATTCCTACCAGAGTTTTGTAGACTCGTGATAATAATCGGTGACATCACTCTCCCCCTATCTTAGATTTCTGATCTTGTTTCTTAACTCAAACATCTGAGAGGTGTTCTCGAGGTCGAAGTACGCCATAGTGACTACATCCCAGATTTTCTTTGCCGTTGGAAAAAGAATATAGGTGTCTGCAATGTTGTCCTCCAATGAGTGGATTAACCACGCCATCACCATAGAATTTTGTGCCTCCCAATTTGCGTAAGATGAGCCCTCTGATTGTGGCATTGGAATTGATTCATCTAAGTATCCCAGTCTTCCTTTGCCTCGAATCACCATCCACACGAATCAGTACCATTTGAGAAAATTTTTCCCATTTAATTTCTGGGTTGTGATTTGCAGGGAGGTATGAGTGGTGTTTTCAGGAATAGCAGTGGGAGCTATTGAGGAGGTTGTTTAAGAGGTGCTCGTGGCTTCCTCAAAAACATCACCTCCGCTTGCTCCAGTCAAAGCCTTTCTATACATTGTTTTCTTTGACCCAAAGCTCTGGTACCATGTAAGCACCTACGAGGAGAAAACAGAGAAAGGAAAAACACTACAGTATTCTTTATTCCCTTAAGATTCAAATGGATAGAGGACAGCCTTATGTAGGCAGATTGAGAAACTAAAAGAGGAAAAAAAACAAGAAATATAAAATCCCTTAACTCAAGGAATTACAATAAAACAAGCAAGCCAAAAATAGACCCCTAGCTAAATGCACCCTAATTCCTCCACACTTTCAACAACTTCTGGAATTCTAACCTCATAACATCTAGACACATTTTCAGTCACCATTGGATTTTTATTTCCCCGAATTGCCCTTTTCACAGTTGAACAAGAACCCTCCCCAGCCGAAAGAAACATGACAAGAATGCTTGAATTGGGGATAAGATTGCTTACTTGGTTAGAATTTTTTAGAAGTAAACACCCGTTCCTTAGCTTGAAGATTCATCCTGAACTGTTGTCTCTCTATGAATCCACCAATATCATGAAGAATTGAATCCGTATAAGCTGACTCACTTTCATCCGAGTCTGTTTCCTCTACCAGGCTTTCGTCTTCTTCTAAACTGCTATTGGACGAGGCTAAGTCGAAATCAAAGAGCTGCTCGTCGAGTTTTTCTTCAACACAATCTTCAATGTCTCCACTGAAGTCTACTTATACCTCAGGGAAATTCCTGACCCTTGTTTCTTTTTTCTTCAGTTGTTTATAGCATAAGAGCCCAGGAGAATTTAGATTGTCATTTTTAATGTCCTAGGAGATTTTTTGTCGTTTTTTTCCTCGTCTCTTAGGGATGGATTTGGTCTTGCTTTTTCTTTATTATCTTGAGTAGGCCCTACCCCAATTTGTCCCTTTAAAATGCCTCACTCAGTTTGGAGCAAAAATAGCTATTGCCTGATAAAGTCTTTGGTCTGACCCTCCTTTCAATCACGGGTTCTGAACTAGCTCTTTTGCAAATGGTCTTGATGAGATTTTGGGCCCAAATACATTTCTAGGGCTGCTTTCAGGGACCTCCTTCCCCTGCTCAACTGAGTCATCACTATCCTCACCCATCCAATTTAAGGCATTAAACTAATTGCCTCCTAATAAAAACTTGTGTGCCTCATCTCCCACGTTTTGCATAGAATCCGAACTTCCTTAATTTCTTCGACGTGACAGCTGTCTTGTGCCTTGTTTGAAAAAAGACCTTTCCTTTTCTCTGAATTACTGCTACTCGTATCTTCCTCCTCCTCTTTGTTGCCACCTGTCTCCTCTTCACTGTTCCTAGACAAATTATCTACCATGTGATCATCTTCATCCTCTAAATCAATGGGCCCCTGAACACAAACCTCTGTAACTTTTAGAATTCCTAGGATTCATTTGTCTGTCTAAGTTAGAGAGGCTAATTTTGACTTCCTTTAAAGAGGCTAATTTTGACTTCCTTTCCCTAACATAGAATTTGCATGGTAGCACGAATAAAACCATTTAGGAGACCCTTGACTTGGAGTTTAACATAAGGTAGGAACTCATGATTCAAAAACTCTCTAGCAATATTAATCAAACCTCCTAAGCTGTTACCAATCACCTTGTAAACATGTCTGTTTCTCATGTTCAAAGGGATTCCTTCAATCCTGACCCAACCTGATCTTACCTTGATAACTTGATTTTTCCAGTGTGTCTTGACTCCATGGCTTCACCGTGACAAAGAAGCTATCAGACAATCCAAACCGCTTCGTCAATAACACCTTCTCTTTCTCTTCTATGTTCCAACACCATAAAATAGCCCGATCAACTGCTAATTGAGATTCTTGCACCTATCTGTTCAGCCTCTGACTAAAACCAGGGTTTATCTTTGTCCATTGTTGTTCTAAGCAATCTCTGTATATGACCACTGCCAATTCTATGCTCTTCACCCCTCAGCTGTCTGGGAAATTCTAATTATTATCCTCCATTGACCATTGAGCCAAGTTTCTTCTCCTTACAATGGTTGCAGTGCCTCTTTGATGCTTGACGCCCAATGTTAACCTTCTATAATGAACCCCTTCCATGGTTGATTGTAGTTGTTGTCGTGACAATTTTTGTTAAAGGGTTTCTTTGTAGTTCAAGTTTCCAACGTCTCCTTCCCTGTTTCTTCGTTTTGATGATGAAGAATCCCTGACTTTCTGACCAAGAAGAAGGTCTAGTCTTGTTTTAGAAAGCTTCCACCCCATCCCGTCACCTTCTTCTGGAATAATTATGCTCCTTACCATACCTTGTTGCACCCTTGAGAGCTTCAGATAAAAACCTCTCTCATTGCCAAAAGTTTCCACCAAGTATGTGAAACTTGTGTTTGAGAATTTGCGAAAATATCCATCTTTTGCTCTAGAACTACATATTAAGTCCTGCGTATCATTAAACCAAGAAGTTGCATCAAGAGATATAATAACAAAAACTTTACTTAACTTTGATTCCTCAATCCTGATGGCACTCCCATCCGTTCCCAACGCTGAACAAAAAAACTTAGAACCAATTCTAAATTCTCAATTGAAAGTAGAAGACATTTCGACAAAAAAGGCTCCAAAGAAATCTAATGACTAATGGCTTTTCATTCTAGAGAGAAGGAGGAGCTTCTCTCTCTATCCGGAGGTTTTTTTTTGTGGGCAAAAAT
This sequence comes from Artocarpus heterophyllus, assembly GCA_025403435.1. Taxonomy (NCBI): domain Eukaryota; kingdom Viridiplantae; phylum Streptophyta; class Magnoliopsida; order Rosales; family Moraceae; genus Artocarpus; species Artocarpus heterophyllus. The sequence continues at coordinate 14,487,733 of CM046353.1, forward strand.
TTTTAAAAAATCCAGTTTAAAAGAAAATGGTTCCATGTTAGATTGAACAATTAAAGGTGTTAATCTTTTAGGAGGTTTGTGTTAAAAAGAAAAATGGGTAAGAAAAAAGGAACATATGCAAATTACAATAGAGTGAGACACTTTTTGAAAAAGAAGAATAGAACTCCGAAAGATCAAAAGAAACACTAGAGTAGTTCCAAAATCAGTTCATTGTCCAAGTTTTTTTCATTCTGTCTATTTCTTGCATTTCTAAACAAGGAAAAAAAAAAGCATTTTGATTCAAATTTCATTGTTTGCATTAATAGTGCGTTCGAGAACCAAGTTCCAACTATTACAGTATAAAACTCTCGTATGTTATAGTATAAAATAAAAGTATGTTGCATAGCTTATGGCTATCATATGCTATAGTGTTCAGTTCCACTTCAAGTTCTAACTTGGTTCCCAAGCATACTATAATATAAACTGATTAAAAAACACATTAACCAAAATCAGAGGAAGTGAAAAGCCAAAACCATAAAAAATAAATTTACTAAAAAAATAAAAAAAAAACAAATTAATTTATGGTGTTTGGGGAAAGAGTAGAAAGTTTCAACCGCACATTGTAGCATGTAAGACCTGTAGACTGTAATAAATTTTTGTTTTACACTGTAGCATAAGAAAGCTTTACACTATTTGCGATTGAAACTATAACCCCAAACATCCTATTGTGGCCTTCTTTTAAAAGCACAAACGCAATTTTAATTAACCGTACCTAGCAAAAGGAAATAAATATACAACAATAAAAATTTTCAAAGCCAGAACAAACATGGAAAATCAAACATGCAGTCAAAAGATAATTAAAAAATTAAAAAACACACACACCAGAGATTCCAGTTTATTCGATCAATATCAAGATTGAAGGAAGAAATTTTTTATACAAATTATAACTACGAGATCCGAGTTAGAAAGTGCAAGTAGACAAATATTTTACAACATTTGGAGTACCATTTTAAGGTCAATTCAGAAAAAGAAAACAAAAGAAAAAAAAGTGAGCAATTGGAGCATTCTAGTCAACCTCTAATGAAGAATTATTACATTCGACATTGTCCGAAACTCTTTGGTTCCATCTTTTTCTCAGATTTCTGAATCATTTTCCTTTTCCCATTTGAGGAATTTATGGTAATAATATTCGAATCCAATTGAGCGGAAATTTTATGAAATTGGAAACGTACCTCAGTAATTCGCCACAGATTCGAAGACAAGAGAGCAACTCGAGCTCTACGATTTAACCGCAGAGAAAACGAGGGTCTTTGGAGTGGCGAGAAGCTATCATCAGCTTGAAAACGACATTGTTGGGATCCTGAGAAGTTCTTTTGCTGAATAGAAGTTTGGTTGGACTTGGGAGTAGTTGGGAAGCTCGTGCTTTCACACTGAATAAAAAAAAATTATCTTTCTTAACTTGGACATTATTCTCAGGAAAAAAAAAAAACGAACAAAACAAAAGAAACAAACAAACAAACAAACTGAAAGAAAGATTGGCTTAATGTGCATCATATTATAGGATTAACTTTAATTACACCAACACCCTTATGCTTTGACAAAATGACAGTTTCACCCTCTTAATCAAAACAAATTATACTGACACTCATCGAACTTAGCTTTGTTAATTCTATATGTAAAAGGCAAAAATACCTCTCTTGATCTCATCTATTGATCCAACAACATCAAATCCCAACCTTTAAGTCTAATTTCTAATTAAACTAAAAAAAAAAATAAAAATGATCTATCTGATCTATCCTTCCAATTCGCTGGTGTTGATGTTGACGTGGTTGGAGCAACTAGCAAGTCCATACAAAACATCTTCGGCAGGACCTCCAACGGGTGATAAGAATGATTAGGCCTAAAGTGAGCCGAAGTAAACTGTTTCTAGAGCCCATTCCGTTGCCAAACAACTAAAAAACTGTTGCAAAATCAAGAAAACACAAAATATAGTAATCAATGAAGTAAGGTAAGTGAAGGTGATGGGAAGAATAGTCAACAGTTGATGGAAGACTGGGTTTAGAGAGTGTAGACAAAGTTGTCTCCATCATGGCTAGAGGCAAAGCTACTTTCGACATCGGATCTGGGCTATCCTCGTATAATGGAGGGAGGAGAACTGGTGACCGTGGCTGAGGAGATGAAGTTTTCAGGCTCCCTTGGTTTTCCAGAAATGTGTTCCAGAGGCGAACATAGGTTGTTTCTGGTGCTGTGTTCAGATCGTCGAGATAGGAAGCCTAAGATTTTAAATTTCCTAAGGGTGTTGGTGAAGTTCCCAAGTGTTTTGTGACGTTTTTGTAAAATTAAGAGAGGTTGAAGTTGTGATGGAGGAGGGACATGGTCTCCGACAACAGAGATGAAGAGCTTTTTTGAAAAAAAATTTCAAGTCTGAGGAGCACAAATATGGTGGAAGAAAAAGAAGATAATTTTCTAAAGCTTTTAATTTAAAATGGTGTAAAGTGGATGAATATAAGCCTATCTAAATTGTGTGTGTTGCATGGTGAAAGTAAGGGTTATTTATAGTAAAGGTTAGAGGCTTGTTCTGAAGGTGGTGCCTATGTGCTCCAATATCGTGTTGCGCTCCATTTTTCCCTAATGTTTTTTGTCGTTAGTTTGGGAAATTTTTGTTAAAAAAAGATAATTTATCATTTTTAAATCTAGACAACTAAACCCCAAACTCTCATTTTATCGACGTTGGATCCCTATTTTGAAAACTTGGACAATGGGATCCAAAAACTCCTCATTTTCTTGGCACTCAAGTTCCTATTTTATAGATAATAACAACTGAGTCCTCAAACTCCTATACCAAAATTTAAATTATTTATGAAAATCTGGTCAAACTCAACATAATATATGCTCACTCATGATCAATATCGGTAGAATATTGAAAGGCATAATACTAAAGTCTAAATATTTTTTGATTACTTTTAATTTCTTAGCGTATAACATTTATTTATGTTTATTTTTATCTTTTTTTTCACATATAACATATTTAACAATTTATAGGGGAGGTCCATGGTAGAGTGCAAATTATTCTCCACCAGTAGAGAATAATGAGAGCATGATCCGAAGGTTGACATTCAAATCTCAACATGCTTCTACATGATCTCGCCCACATAAAATCATTGCCTAAAAATAATAAAAATAATAGAAAACCATTTCATTTATTTTTTTAGAAGAAAAAAAAACATTATGCTAAAGAAATTAAAAAAAATTATCAAAATAATCCTAATATTAACCACATCTTTTAGAAGAAATTAAACCATTTCAACAAATGAATGCACATTAAAAACCCAGATTAGTCTAAACATTCAGATTAAACCAATTTCACAAATTAAAAATTAAACCAATTATACAATTTTTATTTACAAATAATACAATAAACTATTAGAGAAATCAATCTAAAGACACAATTAAGTTTCAAAATACAGTTAATCGTGCAATGTAAGGAAAAAATTAGTCCAAAATCAATCCTTCATAAGTTTCACAAAAAATTTCCCTAAGCAATAGGGGAAAAATACAAATTAATTTCAAAATTAAGAAAATAAGTAGAAACCCAGAATCCGGTGACGACAACGACGAGGGCACTATCTCATGATCTGTCGTCAAAATCCGCGGTGGAGAAACTGCGAATCTTCATCATCAACAAGACCACAACTTGGTTCGCGCGCGACATTGTGGATGGAGGCTAGGGTTCTTATCGGCAAGTCGTTGATGTAGGCGGCGAAAGAGATCAACGTCATTCATTAGGTTTCAGGCTAGATCTTAGAGTTTGTTGAGTTTTGTTTCACGGCTTGATAAGCGACCAACAAGGTAGTAAAATTTGTCTGTTCTTTGGTAGAAGGCTAGGCGGCAGTGGGGGCGAACAAGACCGAGGAGGGAGGGAGGCTAGGATGAAGATCGGGAGGAAGGGAGGCTAGGTTGCTCGGTAGGAGGGAGGGAGGGAGGTGTTGAAAAATGAGTACACAGCAGAATTTTAAAATTTTTAAATCAAAGTATTTTTCAAAACACAAGTTAGACAAGCTATATACATAAATTAATGGCAGATCTTACTAACCTCCGAAGTGGGCTTGAATCCATGAAGAGAAGAACGTTCCAAAAGAGCCTCAACTGACCGGTCTTTTTTGTTATTTTCCATCCACAATTGAAGTGTGGATGGTCACATGTTGTACAGCTCTTCCTCCGGTGACTCTTCTTCCAACCACTTGAGAAGACCTAGAGCTAAAATTCTTGATATTGAACGATAGCTCTCGGCAGTTTCAGAGTTTCCCAAACCAAAGTAGTCACTTTATGCCTCTCAATTGATATAAATAACTGAGAAAACTCATCTCTTATTTATAGTGGTCGAATCTAGCGTCAAGCCCTATCAGATAAAGCCTCAAAATTTAAATCTGGATCAACCTCTGATGAAAAACGTGTCTAAAACACATATACAGATTATCGCACGATTGGTAGACCAAACTTTCCCACTGGCCCACAAACTTACTCCATTGGTAAGCCGAACTAACGCATTGGCCTGCCAAACTTATGATAATCTAGATCCGCGAGAATATCTTATTTTTCACTCGAGATTCTTAGATAGAGCCTCAGTTTTAATTCAAATAACCCAATAAAAAAGTTACCTAATCAAAATAGTTATATCTGGATAATCTCATAGAAAATAAAATATTATCCAAATAATTCACCATGTTTATCATGAATTAATTCATAAAATTAATTCAATCAATAAACTTACATGAATTATTAGATCTAATCCTATCGAATTTCAGCCAATCTAATAAGTTAACATAAGTCACCAATATGTAAGAAAAGCATGTTGTATCGTTATAGGATTTATTATGAGCTAGCAAAGGGGACCCGATGGGCGTATATAGTTCAAGTTCCTATAATTATAAAATACAATATCCTAGATACATATTTTATAATTATCAACTCTAACACTACTCCACTAAAAGCTTAGAGCTGCATTCTCAAACTATATAAAATTACAAAGCTTCAAGTAAACTAACCATCTATGTCATATCATAATGTGTTACATCCCAATAGGATATTCATAATCAGCTTAAGGATAAATTCCATTTTACCTTCTCGATTATTTTTATCTTACGTTCCATTATCACACCATTGGAATACTTACTACTCAAAGACAATATACTATTCAGTTACACCTATGTATCCAAATGGTTAAGCACTCTAGTCTTCCAATTACAGGATAATACATATAAAATAATATAATTAACTCTACAAAAAGAGCTATGGTTTCATATCTATGAATAACAAGTCTATATCAATCAAGAGTCATGTCTCCAACATACAGGTATGCATACCATCATTAAGTCAGGATGTCACCCTTTGGTGCATCAAAATACATAAGTCAAGATAACAAGCCTATTAGTCATTTCAGGCTTAAGACATAACACATATGATTGTCTAAAGTGAATTAATCTGCACAAACGGAATTATTATTCTAAATCAATTAAACTTTATGTCTCAATCCAATACATCGTCACCTATGGCAATGCACCAATATTTCTATTCATGGAGTCCTACTCCAATGACCATGACAAGTCATTTCCCGTTAGGGATATAGACAACATAACAATCTTAGCATGAATAAAGCACCCAACTTTATTCCCTTGGTTGTGAATCTTCTGATTTAGACCATCACCTTTAAGATTCATGTCTTTCGCATAATCTATTCATCATATGCACGATTCTTTAACGTTTAGACCGACGAGCTCAAACTGTTTGCTTATTATACATTCAACAGAAATGAACGTAAAGAGAACAACATTTGAAATATGAATAATAAATAAACTCTTTATTGATAAAATGTCTCTAAAAACATATTACAATACTTTACTCCTTAGGGCACTATGTCTAACAATCTTCCACTTCCACTAGGTGAGTAAATATGACATATCTTGCATCCCCATAGCCTTCACATGCCTCTCAAAAACTCTCCAGTTAGTGTCTTCATGAATGGATTAGCTAAATTGTCCTTAGATGTGATTTTGCATACAGCAACATGCCTGCCCTCAATGAAGTCCTTTATCACATGATACTTCCAATGAATATGCTTCCTTTTCTTATGAAAGCTTGGTTCCTTAGCATTAGCTATCACTACAATGTTATAACAATATAGCGATACCATCTTATCCAAACCAGAAACTACCTCAAGATCCCCAAGGAACTTGCAGAGCCATACTACTTCTTTTGAAGCATCATTAGCTACTACATACTCGGCCTCCATTATTGAATCTTAAGTACAATCTTGCTTGACACTTCTCCAAATAATGGCACTGCCACCCAGAGTAAACACAAAACCAAGAGTCGATCTTCTCAAATCCAGACAGGATTAGAAATCCAAATCAGTATATCCTAGAGGTGTTAGATCCTTACCCGAATACACAAACATATACCCTCGAGACCTTCTCAGATACTTGAAAATATGCTTGACCGCAACCCAGTGGTTCGGTCCTAGATCCGACTAAAATAGACTTACCATCCCAACCACATAACAAATGTCTAGTCGCGTGCAAAGCATAGCATACATGAGACTACCTACTGTCGAAGTATAAGGTACCTTTTTCATGTATTCTCTTTCTTCATCAGACTTTGGTGACTCTTTCTTAGAAAGGGTAATTTCAGGCCAAGATGTTTACCCACCTTTCTTGGAATTCTATATTACATACCTTTAGAGAATTTTATCTATGTATGAAGCTTGGAATAAAGCTATCATTTTGTTCTTCCTATCCCGAAAAATCTAGATACTGAGAACATCATTAGTTTTACCTAAGTCTTTCATGTTAAACTATTTGGTCAACCATAATTTAACCGATGACAATACCTTGACGTCATTGCCAATTAGCATAATGTCATCTACTTAGAGCAGTAGAAAAACCACATTCTCATCCTTAATGTGTTTGTAAACACATGGTTCGTCCACGTCTTGTTTGAACCCATAAGTCTTGATCACCTTATCAAATATTATGTTCCAGGAATGAAAAGCCTACTTAAGTCCATAAATTGACTTTAGCAGCTATAAACCTTACCTTCTTGACCCTTAGCCTTGAATCCATCTTGTTGTACCATATATACGAACTTATCAAGATAGCCATTCACAAAAGCAATCTTGACATCCATCTGTCAAATCTTGTAGTTAAGAGCGGCAGCTACGGAAAAGAGAATGCGGATGGACTTAAGCATAGCTACAAGCAAAAAGGTTTCCTTGTAATCAATTCCTTACTTTCGCGTGTATCTCTTAGCTATCAATCTAGCCTTATAGGTTTTGACTTTTCCCTCTACTCTTCTCTTTCTCTTTTAGATCCATTTACACCCGATGGGTTTTATCCCTTCTGGAAGATCTACAAATTTCTAAACTCTATTAGTCTCCATAGACTTCATCATCATAGCTTTTATCTAGAGCTTTGAATTAACATCCTCCATAGCCTCTGTATAAGTGTAAAAATCCATGTCATGTTCACTAGGTTCAACCAAGTAGGCTTCACTATTGACCATATACCTCATAGGTTGATATCCAATCCTTCCACTACGCTGAAGCCCTCAAGTTGTTGTTCAGTTGGTTTTTCTACATTGATTGGATTGGTTTCAACTGAAACCCCTAGAGTGATCGAATCACTCGTCAACTCCTTGAGTACCACTTTACTTCAAGGCTTAAAGTTGTTCATGTAACTTTCCTTAAGGAATGTTCATTCGTTGAAATCACTACTTTATTTTCTTTTGGGTTGTAGAAATAACCGTCTTTAGTCCTTTTTAGATATCCTACAAACACACAAACTTTTGAACGTGCTTCCAACTTATTCACTTCTTTATACAGGACATGAGCTAGACATCACCACATGGTTTAAGGATGCCTTCCTACCCATTCACAACTCGTGAGGAGTTTTAGGAACCGATTTTGAAGGCACATCGTTCAAAAGATAACATGCAGCTTATAGTGTATATCCATAAAAGGATAAAGGTAATGTCGAATAGCTCATCATAGATCTAACCATGTTCAATAAAGTCCTATTTCTTCTCTCAGCTACACTATTCTACTGCGGAGTGCCTAGCAAAGTCAAATAGGATAAAATCCTATTCTCTAATAAGTGTTTCAAGAACTCCTTAAAGAGGTATTCTCCACTACGATCGGATCGAAGTGCCTTTATGAGTTTACATAACTGCCTTTTTGCTTCAATCTGAAACTCCCTGAACTTGTCAAAAGTTTCACTTTTCTGATGCATTAGGTATACATACCCATACCTTGAGTAATCATCAATAAAAGTGACGAAATACTCATACCCTCCACGTGCCCTGATGTTCATAGGACCACAAACATTACTATGCACAAGTTCTAGAACCCTTTCGGCCCTATTGCCCTTAAACCTAAATAGTCTTTTGGTTATTTTGCCCTATAAACAAGATTTATATTGTGGTATAGATTCTACTTTTAAATGACTTAAAGGCTCATCCTTTACCAACCATTGAATCCTATTCAAGCTAATACGACCTAATCACAAATACCAAAGATAACTCTCATTAGAGTGAGAAGTTTTAAGCCTTTTAAAGTTATCATTGATCTCAGTGTTCAATAGTGATCCATCTTAGGTTTGATAAAATATAAGTTGTTTTGTTCACGAATCATAATTTTATTATATAAAGAGATTAAATAAGAGTCTTTAAATAAATAAGCGATAGATATTAAATTCCTTTTAAGTTTAAGAACATAAAAACAATCTCTCAAAACCAAAGTCCTATAATTATCAAAGTAAAAATAGACATCTCACACTGCTTTAGCCAACATTAAGGATCCATCGCCCATCTAAAGTATGAAGTGCTCATGTAGCATACTTCTTGTTTCCTTAAATCCCTTCAAAGAAATACAAACATAATTAGTAGTACTAGAATCTATAACCTAAGCGTCACTTGATTCTTCAACTAAATAAGTCTTAATTACCAGAAGTTTGCACCTACTTCCTTTAGTTAGGAAGCCCTTGCAATTCTTACGTATGTGTCGAACTTTCCCGTAGAAAAAACACTTTAGTTTCTTCAGGTTTCTCTTATTTTTCTTCTTATCCTTGCCATTTACGGAATAGAAGTTTTCTCGGTCTTGTTGTAACACTCTGGTATTTTCAATACACTAAAAATGCAATAAGTAAAGAATTATATAAGATGAAAATACAGTTTAAGGAGAAAAATACTGTATACTAACATGAAAAATTATACAATATTAGAATAACACAGTGTAAGAAAGTACACTGATAGAGTTATGCAGTATAAAAATTACACTGCAAAAGTAATACAGTGTAAGAATTGGATTGTTTAAGATCATGCAGTACAAAAATTGGACTATTTAAGTTGAAGCAGTATAGAAATAATACTGTTTAGAGAATATGGATGAATAAGAAAGGTTATGTTTGGCCTCCAAAAATTAACCAGAGGCAAGTAAAATATTTTTATATAGTCTAAGGATATGAGGTATATTGATTTGACCACGACAGTGTAAGAAAAATACTGTGTGACAAAAAAATTACACTAAGTAAATTTTTGGGTCCCACAAAGGGGACACCCAACCGAATTTGATTGGGCCACCAAGCTTAGAAATATGGCCCAATAGCATGTCGCCACCTAGGATATCCTTATGGATGACCATGAGTCATCAAAATGGGATAAGGAAGCATTTATTACAAAATTATCAAAAAAAATTCATTTCTTTCTTCCTCCCATGTTTGACAGGCATAGCTAGACCCCTCAAAAAAATTTCTCAGCCCCACACTTTGCAAAAATAACCCCAAACAAGTTTTAGAAGCAAAACTAAAGGATTTTTCACAAGATTTAAGGTAAAATCCCAAACTTTTTAGCAAGTTTTCAAAGGATTTTTCATGGGTTAAGGGGGAAATTAATTCATGGTGTTTTTGCATGAAAATGAAGCATAGGAAGGAGTTCAAGGAGCCTTAGAAGGTTAGAAATCAAAATAGTGTTATTTGGGTAAGTTTTGAAATTTTGTAATTTTTGTTTTGATTTTTATTCCTTTGAACCTATGTGGTTTCTTGAGCATGTATTTGATGAAATTTCATGGATATGTGATGTATGGTATGTTAAAGTTGTGAAACTTTGGTTTATGGTGCAAAATGGTAGTTTTTGCAAAAAGTATTATTTTTGTAATTTTAGCACTAATTTCGCAAAAATGATGAGGGGGCATAAAAATGATTCAAACAAGGGTTGGAACTGCCTATGTAGGGGTAGACTTATTGTTTAAAAATATATTTTTACAAAAATGTCTAAGGACTAAATTGAAAAAAAAAAGTTTCTTCTCGGCAGAAATGAAAATTGCCCAAAAACACCCCGTATAGTGAGAATTTCAGAAAAGTTACGGCATAAAAGTTATAGAACTCGTTGAAACTATTAGGACAACCCAAACAGTTTCTTAAAATTCTGCTTGGTTTAGGAGTTATGAATTTTACAAGAATTTGTTAAAATTGGAAAAAAAAATTAAAGGGCAAAAATGTCATTTTTCCAAAGGAATTTGAATATGGTACCTTGAGCAAAAATGTTCCTCATGAAAAATAGGGACTAATAGTGTTAAAAGATTATTTTTGGTTTCGGGGATAAAAATGTAAATATTTTTGTATTTAGGGCTAAAACTATGAAATTGTGTGAAAACTAGGTTTTCACTAGGAAACATTGGTTTCCTACACTGTTGTAGGCAGTAAGTACCATAGATGTTAAGTTTTAAGGAAATTAAAGTTTAGTTAAGAAAATAATGAAGGAAAAAGAGTTTAGGACAAAATGGTCATTTTGTGAAAATGGCCAAAACGGACCCGAAACGCCCATGTCAAGAAACGTTTCTTAGTGGCAATTTTTTCCTAAAATATAAGTAATGAAACATTAAAGTTAAGCAATGGGTTTTATAGAATTACGAAGTTAACGAAAAACCAAAAAAAGGCAAAAACATGATTTTTACGAAAACGACTAGAACAAAGTCGAACACTCCGATTTAGCATAACGTTATTAGACGAAAAATGATCCGTAATATGTTAAGTAACGTAACCGTCATGTGAGATAAGAGATTTAATAATGGAAAGATAACCCCGGTGGGTTACAAAGTTAGTGAAAGACCGGTAGACCGATAGTATACAAGTTGAGTTTAAAGGAAAAGAATGTTCAATGTTTACGTTATATTATCAATCGAGTAGATTGATAAAAAGAAAGTTAATTGATAAGTCGGCTGTCGTTTGATTTGGACACAGAAGCCGACCAATGGAAGGAAAAGGAATAAGATAGGAATGGAGAAGGGAACGTTAGAGTAAAGTCCAAATAAGTTCAGACTTCACCTATAGCATGTAGTAAATAGTTTTCAAATGCTTACATATGCGTTTGTAAATGAGTTTGCAATTATTATGCAAATTTCTTTTGGAGTATATTTGCATTTATTATGCAAAGAGTTCTAAAGTACAAAAGAAGATTTGCAAGGAACTTGCAATTGCTATGTTTAAAGCCTATTTGCATATTGATATGCATGAATGTTATGAACTATGATTAGTGTGTGTATTATAGATGTGACATGACTTAAAGTATTATATGAATATAATATGAAATAGCTGCTATCCAAAGAAGAAAAATGTATAGCAACTCTATGATATAAAAGTATGAATGACATGTGCATGTATGATATGAATGACACGTATATGTATGATATGTTTATGAACGTTATATGTAAATATGATATGGATATGAATGCTATGATTGATGCTTGTTATCTAGATTATAAACAAGATATAGCATATAAGCACAGTACCACATAATGCATGATGAATATGTATAGTAAGGTCCATAAGAAACCCATTAAGGACATAACTTCCTAGATTACAACATCCTGTAGAACCAGAATTTTGGTCAGAATAAACACATAGATCCCTACAAGAAAATTTAAACGTAAGTAGAAGTTCAAGATATAAGAGAGGAACTTCCGAGAGGTCACAAGAGCAAAGCCAAGAGAGGGATATGAAAGGTTAAGTTCAAGTGTTATGAACCTTTAAAAGTTTTCAGACAAGTACATAAACATGTTTTACATAATCATTATCACTTGTCTAGAATGACTAGATGATAAAAGACCTATAGACTGAACAATAAAAAGATTGACTTACTGGCCAATTTTTTTGCACTAAATTATGATCTAGATGTGGATGTGCAACCTAGATACGAAATAGGATTAGTATAAGTCCTGCATTTCGACAATGCATAATGTTTTATAATTTAAGTTATAAGTTTTATGAAGCATTTGTTATGTAATATGTTACATTTGTATGCAATATGATTCAGAATAAAAAGTTATGATTTGCAATATGTGATTGCGTTATATGTTGCATTTGTATGCAATATGTTTCAGAATAAAAAGTTATAATTTGCAATATGTGATTGCGCTATATGTTGCATTTGTATGCAATATGATTCAGAATAAAAGTTATGATTTGCAATATATGATTGCATTATATGTTGCATTTGCATGCAATATGTTTCAGAATATGTGATTGCGTTATATGTTGCATTTGTATGCAATATGTTTCAGAATAAAAAGTTATGATTTGTAATATGTGATTGCGTTATATGTTGCATTTGTATGCAATATGTTTCTGAATAAGAGTTATGATTTGCAATATGTGATTACGTTATATTGCATATATGTTTCAGAATAAGAGTTATGATTTGCAATATGTAATTGCATTATATGTTGTATTCATATGCAATATATTTCAGAATACAAGTTATGATTTGCAAAATGTATTTGCGTTTCAAGTTGCATTTGTTGTGCAAGAGGTTTACAGTATAAGCTATGATTTGCAAGTGTGTATGCACGTGACGTGATTGCCTTTGATATGCTCACTAAAGTTAATAAAGAGGGTAACGTAAAGTTAAAAAGAAAGTGTTGTACCAGCCTCTTCGTTGTGAAGTAATGAAAGTAAAGTTAAAGTTTGACCTCCTATATGTGAGGTACACAACCTTGAAGTTCGATGGTCTTAAGTCTTCCACAAGGGAAGCATCACATTTATGATCTCATAATTAAAGATGTTAGTACGAATATTAAAGGTTATAAGATAAAGAAAGTTAAGGAACAAAAGGTGAAAAGTTAAGGTCAGATAAGGAAAGTTAAAGTGTAACATAAGAAAAGATAAAGAACAAGGATAAAAAGTCAAAGTAAGAAAGAATGTTCACAAGATGCTCATAATCAAAAGTTTATAATTGAGCATAAATAAAAACATGCATTGTGATTATACTTAATTTGCTTGTTATGAATCATTTATATGCTATGAAAAACATTTTGAGGAATGTTTTATATTAAGTGTTTATGAAAACATAAATAACGTTTATGAAAAGCAATATAAGGATTGTTTTATGTTAAATATTTTATAAAAGCGTTTATGAAAAATGTTACAGAAATACTTTATGAAAACGTTTATGAGAAACGTTTTAGGAATATTTTATGAAAAATGTTTATGAAAAGCATGTATGATAAAAGTTTTAAGAAAAAAGTTTATAAATAACGTTTTACGAACAGCATTTTAAGGATTGCTACATGTTAAATGTTTTATAAAAAGCGCTTGTGAGAAACGTTCTAGAAAAGTTTCATGAAGAATGTTTACGAAAGCCCTTTTTAGAAATGTCTATGGAAAATATTGATGATATATGTTTTAAGAGAAAGGCTTTTATGAGAAAAGTTTTCAAAGCATGTTTCAAATGATTTGTGAGAATTTGTTTGAACTTACTGAGCGAAAGCTCATTAAAAGTTTTATCATGTTGTAGGTAGTTTTGTGGACGACTAGTAGGACCGATTAGAAAAGTTAGGTGCTGCAGAGGACAGATGCGAAGATTTAGGTATGGATACCGCCACAGTAAGTTTTCGCAGTTCAAAAGTAATATTTTCCACTATTTAATATAGTGTTTTAAAAGTTTTAAGAAAATCAGAGTTTGAAGAAATGTTTTCAAAGTTTTAAGATACAGTTTACGACTGTTTAATATAATTATAAAGTTAAGTTTTAAGTTATGTTTTAGTAAATGTTTCTTATTAAGTTTTAAGAAACGATTTAAAATAGTTTTAAAGTCAAGTGTTGAGCGAGGTCTCAACTTGAATAGTGACAGAGGTCGCAACAGTTTTTAAATGTTTGTTTAAAGAAAAAAAATTTATTTTAGTATTTTTCTTATTAAGTAAGTAAGATTACTATTTAAGTAATGATGTTTAAGTAAGTAAAGTGACTGCCCGAAAAGGCGGGTCGTCACACTCGCCCCTTTGCTACTTTCTATTCCTAGAATTAAAATTGGAACTAGATGCAATTGCCAAGTTCGCCTCGCCACTAGCCATGGCTTCCCTGATCAGATTTTCAAACTCCTAAAACTACTTCATCAGCTCAACTAAGGTCACATCTTGTCTATTGCTCAAGTTATATGAAGCTCTAAATGGGATGAACTCCTCAGATAAAGTCTCAAAGACCATAATCATCTATGACTCAACATCAATGTCAGCTCTATGGGATTATGCCTCAGCAAGGTAACCTATGACCAATATCATGTGCTCCTTCACAGGAGTCTCCAGTCTTTATTAGCAGTTGAGGAGCTTCCGAAAAGCCCCTTGTCGCTTTGTCAAGGCTTGGCCTCCAAACATGTCATCAAGATTATCCAAGATCTGCCAAGTAGTCTCATAATCTTCATGTTGAGCATATAGCATATTATTTGTGCTAGCTATGATATAGCAGCGAGCCTGATCATCAGCCTCCTTCCAAGAATGTTACGCTTAGATTTGTTTGTTAGTGGATCCACTAGTAGGCACAAGAGGACATGACGCGGTTAGCACAAATTTTAGTTTCTCAAAGGATAGGACGATATTCAGGTTCCGTTTCCAATTATTGTAATTCTCGCCAGTTAATTGGTTCTTATCAAGTATCGAAGATAATACATTTTTAGACCTTTTAATCTACAATAAAGATTCATATACCAAATATAAGCAAATATTCCACTATAGTTTAGTAAGATAACACAATCAGGTAAACATATAATTGTGTTTATATGTCAAAACCTTGAAAATATCACAACCTTACAATGATAATTCCTAACTCAGAATCTAACAAGTTGCCTTGGGGAGACTTGCCAAATTCAATTAGGAACACGGATCCCCTCCGATTAATATATGCCATCCAAGATCCGTTTGATCCAACATATATTAATAGTCATTTCTTTGGCCATTAATTTCATTAACAAAGCTCCTTGGGGAGGTTAATAAAAAAATTAATCTTGAGTATATAACCATCATTTCAACTACATTATCCATGGTTTATAATGTGATACTCCAAGCATTTTTAATACATTAAAATTGCAATAATTTAAAGATTATTGATTAATCTAATTTTTTTGATAAAATTGATAAAAGCAAAAAAGGAGATTTTTAAGGGTAAAAATCATACCATAATCTTATTCTAGAAAGGAACAATATGAAAATAAGTTGAAAAGCTTAATTGTTGCAAAATATATTGCAACAAATGTTAATACAAAATACAATTTAAGAAAAATATTGTATAATAATATAAAAAATTATACACTATTAGAATAATGCAATATGAGGAAGTACACTGATAAAGTTATGTGGTATAAAAATTACACTATAAAAGTAATGCAGTATTAGAATTAGACTGTTTAAGGTTAAGCAATACAAAAATTGGACTGTTTAAGTTAAAGCTGTATAGGAATAATACTATTTGAAGAATATGGATGAATAAGAAATGCTATACCAATATAAAGAATCTACCGGCAGTATAACAAAGATACTATCGGTATAAATTTAGATGTATAAAGTTAGATAATATTGAAATTACATTATGTGATGGATGAAAATAAGTATGGGAGGTTGTGAAATCTCATGAATTGTGTAGAAAGAAATACTGATAGTATACAAAAAATACTATCATTATAAATTTAGACCGTGTAAAGTTTGGAGGGTCCCACCAAGGGGACACCTTGAGAATTTTGATTGGGCCACCACATTTACTAATGGGGCCCAATCACATCTAGCCACCCAATAAACACTTGATTACCAAGGGGTTAGTCATCAAAAAAAAAAAAAAGGAAAAAGGGGGGACACTCTAAGGGTGGAGAAAAGGCCACCTCACCCCTTTGTTTCCTTTGTATTTCACTTCAAAAGAGACTAAAAGTTGGTCTCCACCATGCAAGACCTTGAAAAGGAAAGAAAGAAAGAAAGAAAGAAAACTCCCATTTTTTCCCAATGGACTTGGCAGCCCTTTGGGCAATTTTTCTATCAAAGTTTGATGAGTACAAACCCCCAATCAAGCTTAAAGCAAGCTCTAGTGTTTTAGTACAAAGTTTTACAACTTTGGAGGTTAAATTCTAACCTTTTTTCTAAGGATTTCAATGAATTTTCTTCAAAGTTCTAGATGGGTTTTGATGGTTTTTTGTCATGGTTTTTGTAGAAAAGGCATGACAAAGTTTTGAGTGTAGCAAAGGAGATCAAAAATCTTGATAAATTTTAGGTAAATTTCTAAACTTTATACTTAAAAGTTTATGCTAAAAATATGTATACCAAGTGTTTGATGTATGATTCGGTCTGTGGCATGTAATATGGACATTATGACATGATTGTTTTATGTTTTTTTATTAATGGTGATGATGAAAGAAAGAAGGAAAATAGGAGATTATTTGTTTAAAAGTATAAAATTGTTAAACTTTGAATTTTATACAAAGTTTAACTAGTTTTAAAGGAGTGGGGTTTTGAGGACATTAGAGGCCAATTTATGTCCCAAATATGGCATAGGATCTGCCAACACAATGAGAGAAACAACTTTTGTGAATAAAGTTTTGGAAAATTCCAAAATGACTAAATTGCAAAGTTTTACAAAGGCTTTATAGATTTAAAAATCAGCCAAAAAGTCCAGCAAAACGTAAGAATTTTAAGAAAGTTAAAACATAAAAGTTGTAGAACTCATCAAAACTGTTAGGATAAGGCAGATAGTTTGTCAAAATTCTACTTGATTGAGGAGTTATGATTTCATGAAATTTTAAGCACAAAATTTCAAGAAATGGAAACATTATGAAATGTTTAGAATTCGACCAAGGAGCTTTTGAAAGTTTTACTCATTGTGAAAAACTGTATATTTTAGTATAAAGTGGTCATCTTTGGTTCTGGGGGCAGAAATGTAAAGATTTTTATGTTTCAAGTCAAAACCGTAAAATTGTGTGAAACCGAGTTTTCACCATAGAACATTAAGTTCCTACATTTTTGTGGATAATAAGTAACTATAGGGTTTATGTTTTTAAAGATTAAGAGTTTACTCAAGTAAAGAATGAAAGAAAAACGTTAAGGGCAAAAATGTTAAGATTTTTGCATTAGGGTCAAAACTGTAAAGTTTTGACAAAAGAGATTTAATTGAAAGGAAAACCATTGTTTTTGTTTTTCATAATATTATGAGGCGTAAAGAAATGAAAGTTATATTTTAAAATGGGTTCTGAAAGTTTTTAAAGACCCGTCAAGGGCAAAATGATCATTTTGCGAAAATAACCAAAACGAACCTAAAACGCTCGATGTTGGGAAATGTTTCTTAGTGAGAATTTTTATATAATATGTAGGTTATGGACCGATAAAGTTAAGCAATGAGTTTTATAAAGTTACAAAATGGACGAACAACCCATTAAGAGTAAAAACATTATTTTTAAGAAAACGGCTAAAATAGAGTCAAACACTCCGAATTAGCAAAACGCTCTTACATGAAAAATGTTTCGTAATACGTTAAGTAACGAAATCGACACATGAGATGGGAAGTTTAATAAAGGATGTTCAAGATAAATAAAAGGAAGGTAACCCGATAGGTTACAAAGTTAAGTAAAGAATGATAACCCGATGGGTTATGAGATTAAGTAAAGGGACAAGTAACCTGGTGGGTTACAAATTTAAGAGCAAGGTAAACCAATGGTTTATAAAGTTAATTAAAGTGAAAGGGAAAGGTAACCTGGTGGGTTACAAATTTAAGTAAAAGAAATGGGGTACCAATAGGATACAAAGTAAAGGGAAAGGTAAGCTTATTGGATACCAAGTTAAGGAAAAAGGAAATGAATGTTTAAGGTTTTAGTTAAGTTATCAATCGAGTATATTGATAATAAGAAACGTTAACTAATAAGTCTGGTGTCATGTGATCAAGACACAGAAGTCGACTAATGAAAATAAAAGAAAGGAAACGGGATTGTTAGAGCTATAGACAGGTAAGTTTAAATCTTACCTACATGATGAAGTAAATGATTTTCAAATACTTATATATATGTTTGCAATCATATGCAAGTTGTTTTTAAAATATGTTTGCATTTGTTATGCAAAAGGTTTTAAAGTTTAAACCAAGATTTGCAATGTACTTGCAACTATTATGTTTAAAGCATGATTGCATTTAATATGCATAAAGTTTTAAAGATTAAGTAAAAGTTTGCAATGTATTTGCAATGATTATGTTTAAAGTATGTTTGCATTTTGTTAGTGCATAATGTTTTACATTTTAAGTTATAAGTTTTATGTTACATTTGTTATGCAATAAGTTTTAAAGAGAACAAGTTATGATTTGAAAATGTGTTTTCATATGATATGATAGCATTCGATATGCTCACTAAAGTTAAGCATAAGGTAAAATAAAGATAAAAGGGAAGTGTCATACCAGCCTCCTTATTGTGAGGTACTGAAGTAAAGTTAATGTTGTGACCTCCTTGATGTTAGGTATACAAATAAAAATAAAGTTATGATCTTTGTGTTTGATGGTCTCAAGTCTTCCACAAGGGAAGCATCATGTTTATGATCTCAAGATTAATGATGTTGGCACGAACACTAAAGTTTATAAGATAAGGAAAGTTAGGGAACAAAGATAAAAGTTAAAGTAAGAAAAGAATGTTTATAAGATACTTATAAATGAATGATCATAAATGAGCATAAATGGAATTATGCATTTTCACTTTGCTTGTATTCCTTATTATGAAATGTTATGTGTTATGTTTATGAAGAACATTTTGAGAAATGTTTTATGATAAATGTTCATGAAAACATTTTTTTATGTTTACAAGGAAAGGTTTATGAAGGATATTTTAAGGAAAAACGTTTAAGCAATGTTTTATGAAAAACATTTTTGAAAAACATTTTAAGAGAAAGGTTTTTATGAGAAAAGCTTATAAAGCGTGTTTTATGATTTGTGAGATTATGTTTGAACTTACTGAGCGAAAGCTCATTAAAAGTTCCTTCATGCTGTAGGTAGTCCTATGGGCGACCATTAGAACCTGTTTGAATAGTTTGGTGTTGCGGAGGACAGATGCGTAGATTTGGGTATGGATACCACTACAGTAGGCTTCCGTTACTCAAAGAAAATGTTTTTCACTATTTAATATAGTGTTTTCAAAGCTTTAAAGAAATCAAAGTTTTATGAAATGTTTTCAAAGTTTTAAGATATATATTTTACGAAATGTTTTATATAATAATAAAAATAAGTTTTAAGTTATAACTCAGTTAATGTTTCTTATTAAGTTTTAAAGAAACGATTTGAAATGGCTTTAAAGTCAAGTGTGTTCGAAAAATAGTATGTAGTGGAATTTTAAAATTTTTATATCAGAGTATTTTCCAAAACACAAGTTTGACACGCTATATGAATAATTAACCAAATCTTACTTATCTTGCAAATGCCGAAAAGCTTCCTCAATCACTGTAGAGAAGTAACGTTCTTAAAGGACCTCAACCAACTGGTCTTCTTTGTTATTCTCTATCCACGATCAAAATGAGTGTGGGCTCACACGTACAGCTCTTCCACCAGGTGACTCTCCTTCCAACCAATTGAGAGAACCCAAAGCTAATGTTCGTGATTTGTGAACAAGAGCTCTCAGGGAATTTCAGAATCTCACTATCAGAATTTCACTCTTAATCTCTCAACTGATCTAAATAATAATGAGACTCATTTCCTTTTTATAGAGGTTGGGTCCAGAAGTTAGTCCTTATCAGATAATGCCTCAAAATTTGAATCAGAATCAAATTTGGATCAATATCTAATGAAATCTGCGTCAAAACGCATGATCTTTTTATCTCGCAATCGGCATGCTGATCTGTCTAACCGACATGCCGAACTTGCCCCATCGGTAGGCCAAACCTGAGGATCGACATAACAAACTGTCGATAAAAATCTCAACAAATCTTTTATTTTTCACCCAAGATTCTATAGGATAAAGTCTCAATTTTAATTCAAATAACCCAATAGAGAAGTTATCTAATTAAAACAACTTTATCTAGATAATCTCTAGGAAAATAAATAAATTCTTGATAATTCTGCAAGTTTATCTTGATACAATTTATTTAAAATTAAATCAACTGATAAACAAACAAGAATTATTCGATCCCAATAATTCAACAAGTTTATCTTGAATTAATTTTGTTACAAAATTAATTCAACCGATAAACAAACATGAATTATTTAATTCTTTCGAATTTCAACCAATCTAATAAATCTGACTTAAGTCACCGATTATTGGCAAAGCACGCCATATCGTTACAGGATTTTTGTGAGCTAGCAAACGGGACTTGATGGACCTGTATATGTTCAAGATCTCGATAATTATGAAACCCAATATCTTAGATATACATTTCATAATCATCAACTCCAATGTTACTCTACTAAAAGCTTGGAGCTGCACTCTCGAAATATATAGAATTACGAAGCCTGAATAGCTAAGTCTCCATGACATATCATAATGTATCGTATCCCTATAGGATTATCCATAATCGACTTAAGGACAAGTTCTATCTTACATTCCCGATTATTTTTATCTAACGTTCCATTATCTCACCATCGAAAAACTTACCATCCAAATACAGTATAACATTTGGTTACACCTATGTATCCAAATGGTTGAGCTCTCCAGTTTTTCAATTACAGGATAACTCATATAAGAGGATATCACTACTCCTAAAGAGGAGCTATAGATTTCATATCTGTGAATAATAGGTCTACGCTATCAAGAGTCATGCCTCCAACGTACCGGCATGTGTATCACTATTAAAATATGGGTGTCACCCTTTGGTACATCAAAAGACACAAGTCAAGACAACATGCCCACTATTCATCTCAGGATTAAGATATAATATAAATGATTGTCTAAAGTGAATCGATTTACCGAGATAGAATTATTAATCCAAATCAATTCACTTTATGTCCTGATCCAAAACATTGTCACCTATGACAATATGCCAAAGTTTCTATTCGTAGAGTCAACCTCCGATGGCCAAGACAAACCATCTCCCGTTAAGGATATAGATGACATAACAATCTTTACATGAATAAAGCACTTAACTTTATTCACTCAATTGCAGATCTTATGATTTAGACCATCACCTTAAGAATCATGTCTTCCGCATAATCTGTCCATCATATGCCTAATTCTTAAAGGTTTAGACTGATAGTCTCAGACTATTGTTGCTTAACATACATTGAACAAATATGAACATAAAGAGGACAAGATTTGGTATATAAATAATGAATGAATTCTTTATTGATAAAAATGTCTCTAAAAATATATTACATTTTTAGTCCTTACGGCATACATATCTAACAATCTTTCACTTGCACTAAGTGAGTAAATATAACAAATCTCGCATCCCCATAGCTTCCACATACCTCTTAAAGACTCTCACAGTAATTGTCTTCGTGAATAGATAAGCTAAATTGTCTTTTGACTCGATTTTGTATAACGTGACATACCCGTCCTCGATGAAGTCCTTTATCACGTGATACTTTCGATCAATATGCTTACTCTTCATGTGAAATCTTGGTTCTTTAGCATTAGCTACCGCCATACTATTATCACAGTACAGTGATATTGTCTTATCCATACTATGAACTACCTCAAAATCCCCAAAGAACTTACAGAGCTACATTGCTTCTTTTGAAGCATTACTAGCTGCCACATACTCGGCCACCATCGTTGAATCCAAAGTGCAATCTTGCTTCACACTTCTCCAATTGATGGCACCGCCGCCCAGAGTAAACACAAGCCCTAAAGTCGGTCTCCTAGAATCCAAACAGGATTAGAAATCTCAGTCAGTATATCCTAGAGGAGTTAAGTCCTCACCCAAATACACAAGCATATACCCATGAGTTCTTTTGAGGTACTTGAAAATATGCTTAACCGCAACCCAGTGGTTCGGCCCTAGATTTGCCTGAAATGGACTTACAATCCCGACAGCATAACAAATATCCAGTCGTGTGCAAAGCATGGCATACATGAGACTACCCACTGTCGAAGCATAAGACACCTTCTTCATGTATTCTCTTTCTTCCTCAGACTTTGGAGAGTCTTTCTTAGAAAAAGTAATTTTAGACCTAGACGGTTGCCCACCTTTCTTAGAATCCTATATTGCAAACCTCCTGAGAATTTTATCTATGTAGCTAGCCTGGGATAAAGCTATTATTTTGTTCTTCATATCCCAAAAGATTTGGATACCAAGAACAAAATTAGCCTCACCTAAGTCCTTCATGTCAAACTGCTCAGTCAACCATAATTTGACTGATGACAATGCCCCAATGTCATTGCCAATTAGCAAAATGTCATCTACATAGAGTAGTAGAAAGACCACTTTTCCATCCTTAATGTGTTTGTAAACACATGGCTCATCCACATTTTGTGAGAACACATAAGTCTTGATCACTTGATCAAATCTTATGTTCCAAAAACGGGAAGCCTGCTTAAGTCCATAAATTGACTTTAACAGCTTACAAACCTTATCCTCTTGACCCTTGACCTTGAACCTATCTGGTTGTTCCATATAAATGGACTCATCAAGATACCCATTTAGAAAAGCCGTCTTGACATCCATCTGCCAAATCTCGTAGTCAAGAGTGGCAACTATGGACAAGAGAATCCGAATGGACTTAAGCATGGCCACAGGCAAAAATGTTTCCTCGTAATCAATTCCTTCCTTTTGCATATAACCCTTAGCTACCAGCCTAGCCTTAAAGGTTTCAACCTTTCCATCCACTCCTCTTTTCCTCTTGTAGATCCACTTACACCCTATGGGTTTTACCCTTTTGAAAAGATCCATAAGCTCCTAGACCTAATTAGTCTCAATAGACTTCATCTCTGTGTTCATGGCCTCTGTCCAGAGTTTTAAATTAACATCCTTCATAGCCTCTACGTAAGTATAACGATCGCTATCATGTTCATTTGGTTCAGCCAAGAAGGCCTCACCATTGAACATAAACCTCTCGGGTTAACGCCCGATCCTCTTACTATGTCGAAGCCCCAGGTTGTTGTTCGGGTTCGTTTGGTTTTTCTACTCTGATCGAAATAGTTTCTTTCGAAACCTCTAGAGTGATTGGATCACTCCTTAACTCCTCAAGCACTACTTTGCTTTGAGGCTTAAAGTCGTCCAT
This sequence comes from Artocarpus heterophyllus, assembly GCA_025403435.1. Taxonomy (NCBI): domain Eukaryota; kingdom Viridiplantae; phylum Streptophyta; class Magnoliopsida; order Rosales; family Moraceae; genus Artocarpus; species Artocarpus heterophyllus. Next base: position 14,511,189 of record CM046353.1, read on the forward strand.
GTAACTCTCCTCAAGGAAAGTTGCATTAGTTAAAACCACGACTTTATTTTCCTTTAGGTTATAGAAATAACCCCCCTTAGTCCCTTTTGGATATCCTACAAACACGTAAACTTTTGAACGTGATTCCAACTTGTTCGCATCCTTAAATAGGACATGAGTTGGACATCCTCATATGCAAATATGGTTTAAGGATGTCTTCCTATCCATCCACAACTCTAAGGAGTTTTAGGGACCGATTTTGAAGGCGCGTTGTTTAATAGATAACATGCGGTTTGCAATGCATATCCCCAAAAGGATAAAGGCAATAATGAATAATTCTTCATGAACCTTACCATGTCTAATAAAGTCTTATTCCTTCTCTCTGTCATGCCATTCTGCTACGAAGTGCTCGGCGCAGTCAAATGGGATAAAATCTTATTCTCTAATAAGTGTCCTAAGAACTCATCAGAAAAGTACTCACCACCTCGATCGAATCGAAGTGCCTTTATGAGTCTACCCAATTGCTTTTTCACTTCAGCCCGAAACTCCCTAAGCTTGTCAAAAGTTTCGCTTTTGTGGTGCATCAGATATGCATACCCATACTTTGAGTAATCGTCAATAAAAGTGACAAAGTACTCATACCCTTCTCATGTCTGGATGTTCATCGGTCTGCAAACATTACTATGCACAAGTTCGAGAACCCCTTCGGCCCTATTGCCCTTAGACCTGAATAGTCTTTTGGTCATTTTACCCACCAAACAAGATTCACATTGAGGTATAGATTCCATCTTTAAGTGACATAAAGGTCCATCCCTTACAAACCTTTGAATCCTATTCAGGTTAATATGACCAAGGCGTAAATGCCAAAGATAAGTCTTATTAGGGTGAGAAGTTTTAAGTCTTTTAGAGTTATTATCATTCATCTCAGCATGAAGCAGTAAGTCCATCTTAGGTTTGATAAAATATAAATTATTTGCATCCATCTAGAATAGATAAAAGATTTGTTTTTACGAATTACTTCTTTATTATTAAAAGAAACTAAATAGGAGTTTTTAAATAAACAAGCTACAAAAATTAAATTCCTTTTAAATTTAGAAACATAAAAATAATCTCGCAAAATTAAATTCATATAATTATCAAAATAAAGATGGATGCCTCCCACTACTTCTGCTAAGACCAAGGATCCATCGCCCATCTAAAGCGTGAAGTCTTCATGAAACAGACTTCTCGTTTCTTTGAACCCTTGTAGAGAAACACAAACATGATTAGTTGCACTAGAATCTATGACCCAAATGTCACTAGATTCTTCAACTAAACAAGTTTCTAAATACAGAAAATCACACCTACCTCATTTGGAATGGAAGTCCTTACAATGCTTCTTTATGTGCTTGACCTTCTCGCAAAAGAAGCATTTAAGCTTCTTCTTCTTCGTCTTCTTGCTCTTGTTGTTTGTAAGAATAGAAGACTTCTTATTTTTGGCCCGTTGCTTCTTTCCATTCCCTAAGTTGGGATTGGAACCAGAAGCAGCTACCAAATTGGACTCGCCACCAGTAGGAGACTCCCTGATCAGTAATTCAAACTCTTGTAACTATTTCATTAATTCTGTTAAGGTCATATCCTGCCTATCGCTCAAATTAAAAGTAGCTCTAAACGGAATAAATTCCTTTGATAGAGTCTCAAAGACCATAGTCATTTGAGTTTCAACATTCAAGTCGGCTCCATTGGTTTATGCCTCAGCAAGGTAACCCATGACTAACATCATGTGCTCCTTTACAGATGTTCCCAGCCTTTGCTTATAGTTTAAGAGTTTCTGAAGCACCCCTTGCCGCTTTGTTAGGGCTTGACCTCCGAATATGTCTTCAAGATTATCCAAGCTGCTTCGCAATCGTATAATGCCTACAGCACGTTATTCATGCTAACCATAACATAACATCGGGCCTGATCGTTTGCATCTTTCCAGCGATAGTACGCTTAAAATTACTCATTAGTGGAGTCTCCTATAGGCTCGGGAGGACAAGGGGTTCTCAGCATAAATTTCAATTTCTCAAAGCAGAGGATGATATCCAGGTTCCATTTCCAATCATTATAATTCTTTTCGGTTAATTGGTTTTTGTCAAGTATCGAAGATAAAGCGTTTTAAGACATTTTTAATCACAATAAAGAATGATATATCCAACATAAGCAAACATATCATAATAATTTAGTAAGATAACACAATGATGTAAAAACATATAAATGTATTTATGAGTCAAAACCTTAAAAATATCACAACCTTACAACGATAATTTCCAACTTAAAATTTAACAAGCTCCTAGGGGAATCAAGCAAAATTCAATTAGAAATACAGATCCCCTCCTAATTAATATATGCCATCCGGGACCCGTATGATCTAGCATATATTAATAATCATTTCTTTGGCCATTAATTTTATTAACAAAGCTCCTAGGGGAGGTTAATAATAAAATTAACATGAGTGTATAACTATCATTTTAATGTTTTATCCATGATTTATAATCACCACCTAGGGGTGTGCAATCATAAATCATGCTAAAATACCTTGTCCTTTTGAAGATCCAATCTAGTACATGATAGAATCCCTTCCTAGGGGTCGAGACCATCACGTTCTTCCTATAGACCAATGATGGAGGCCTTAGGTCCTCTCTTTGAAAACCTTTTTCCACTCAATCTTTTGAAATCAAGGTTTTATTTTAAGAACATGCATGAACAATTTTAATATGAGCGGCACTCCCTATTCTATATAACATGTTATCAATATACATGGCAAATCATGTTATAATGCAGACAAGCAAAGCAATCAAGTAAAGCTACAAGCAAAAAAATAATAAATAACCGTAATATTACGGTTCCATCCTAGAGAATAGAAAATAAATATTACAAGAGAATAATCAAAATATATTATCGATTCTTCATCCTTGAATCCTTAAGTTTTATCATTCTTCATGTAATGCCCATCTTCAAGTCTTCAATCTCGTAAAGATCGAATACTCCATATTTTTTATCATATCTAAATTTTAATATTTCTTAGAATTGTCCCAAAAATAAAATTAAAAATGTACCGAAAAATATACCTTTTCTAGAAAAAAATTTAGCTCTCTGCCGGCAAGTCGATCTTGGTGATCGGCTTACCGGTCATGACCCACCGACCTACTGATCTTTTCAGGTCGGCCTGTCAGTCATGACAGATCGGCCTACCGAATTGAAAAGTTCGACCGGCCGCCAAAGCCACTTGATTTCTACACCATTGACGGCCTTCCAAACCCGAAGTCTGGCTTGTCGATCTTGTGACCATCGGCCTACCAAACTGGAGGGTTCTCCATACCGATCGAGCAGATACCACCCTTTTCAGAAAATACAGTTTCTAATGCAATTTATCAATTTTATTCTCAACAATTCAAAAACATAAAATCAGATACTCAGGAAATTCCTAGGGACGCCATCATCCATCTTCTAGATCCGCTTCTAGGTTCGTCTTCTCTGAATGATTATTTAATTACAAAATTCTTACAAATTTAAAATTAAATAATAATTCTTAGACGAAGATGATAGTTGGCCACTAATTACATGAAAAACCTAGATACACATTTTAGCATCTAAGGAACCATAACTAGTATAAATTAATTAATTAATAATTAATTAAATAATAATTTAATCAACTATAATTTATTAATAAACATTTACCATAAAATCGATGACAACATATAATATTATATAGCAACCTAGAGTGCCAACTCTCTATAAAATTAAATTCAAACATACGAAAGATCAAGACCATATAATTTACACATAAGCATAATTACAAACTTGTAAAGTTAGTAAAAACCATGTCTCTGATACCAATTGTTAGAAAAATAGTACGCAACAAAATTTTACCATTTTTATATCAGAGTATTTTTCAAAACATAAGTTTGACACGCTATATGCATAAATTAACCAGATCTTACTAATCTTGCAAATGCTGAAAAGCTTCCTCAATCAGTGTAAAGAAGTAACATTCCAAAAGGATCTCAACCAACTGGCCTTCTTTGCTATTCTTTATCCACGATTGGAGTGAGTGTGGGCTCACACGTACAGCTCTTCCACCAGGTGACTCTCCTTCCAACCTATTGAGACAACCCAAAGCTAGTGTTTGTGATTTGTGAACAAGAGCTCTCAGAAAGTTTCAAAATCTCACTATTAGAATTTCACTCTTAATCTCTCAACTAATCTAAATAATAATGAGACTCACTCCCTTTTTATAGAGGTTGGGTACATGAGTCAATCCTTATCAGATAATGCCTCAAAATTTGAATTAGAATCAAATTCGGATCAATATATAATGAAATTCGTGTGAAAACGCGTGATCCTTTTATCGTGCGATCTGCATACCAATCTATCTAAACGACCTGCCAAACTTGCCCCATCGGTAGGCCAAACTTAAGGATCGGCATGCCGAATTGTTGATAAAAATCTCAACGAATCTTTTATTTTTCACCCAAGATTCTATAAAATAAAGTATCAGTTTTAATTTAAATAACCTAATAGAGCAGTTATCTAATTAAAACAACTTTATCTAGATAATCCCTAGGAAAATAAATGAATTCCTGATAATTCTACAAGTTTATCTTGATATAATTTATTCAAAATTAAATCAACTGATAAACAGATAAGAATTATCCAATCCCAATAATTCAACAAGTTTATCTTGAATTAATTTTGTCACAAAATTAATTCAACCGATAAATAAACATGAATTATTTGATTCCTTCAAATTTCAACAAATCTAATAAATCTGACATAAGTCATCAATTATTGGAAAAGCACGTTGTATCGTTACAGTATTTTTGTAAGCTAGCAAAGGGACCCGATGGACCTATAAATTTTCAAGCTCCTGATAATTATGAAACCCAATATCTCAGATATACATTTCATAATTATCAACTCCAACGCTACTCCAATAAAAGCTTGGAGCTGTACTCTCGAACTATATAGAATTACGAAGCCCGAATAGCTAAGTCTCTATGACCTATCATAATGTATCGTATCCCCATAGGATTATCCATAATTTGCTTAAGGACAAGTTCTGTCTTACCTTCCCGATTATTTTTATCTTACGTTCTATTATCTCACCATCAGAATACTTACCATCCAAAGACAGTATACCATTCGATTACACTTACGTATCCAAATAGTTGAGCGCTCCAGTTTTTCAATTATAGGATAACGCATATAAGAGGATATCACTACTCTAAAGAGGAGCTATAGATTCTATATCTCTGAATAATAGATCTACGCTATCAAGAGTTATGCCTCTAACGTACTGGCATGCGTACCACTATTAAAATATGAGTGTCATCATTTGATACATCAAAAGACACAAGTCAAGACAATAGGCCTACTATCTATCTAATGATTAAGATATAATACAAATAATTGTCTAAAGTGAATTGATTTGCCGAGACAGAATTATTAATCCAAATCAAATCACTTTATGTCCCGATAAACCCATTGTCACCTATGACAATATGCCAATGTTTCTATTTATGGAGTCCACCTCCGATGCCCAAGACAAACCATCTCCTGTTAAGGATTTGGACAACATAACAATCTTTACATGAATAAAGCGGCCAACTTTATTCACTTGATTGCGGATCTTATGATTTAGACTGTCACCTTAAGAATCGCGTCTTTCGCATAATCTATCCATCATATGCCCAATTCTTAAAGGTTTAGACTGACTGTCTCAGACTATTATTTGCTTAACATGCATTCAAGATTTGGTATACAAATAATGAATGAATTCTTTATTGATAAAAATGTCTCCAAAAACATATTATATTTTTACTCTTTAGGGCATACATGTCTAACAAAGTGTTGAGCAAGGTCTCAACTTGAAATGCGACAGAAGTTGCAATAGCTTTTAAGAACGTTTTAAAGGAAAAGAAAAAAAAATTTCACTAATTTCGTATGAAGTAAGTAAGATTAATTTTTAAGTAATAATGTTAAAAAAATTAAGTGACTACCCAAAAAGGCGGGTCGTCACATATAATCACCACCTTAAGGTGATCAACGATAAACCATGCTAAAGCAAATTATCCTCTCGGTGATCCAACCTAGTATATGGTGAAATCCCTTCTTTGAGGTCGAAACCATCATGTGCTACCTATGGACCAACAATGGAAGCCGTAGGTCCCCTCTTTGAAAACCTTCTTCCACTCAATATGTTAAAAGTCAAGGTTTTATTTTAACATGCATTAACAATTTTTAATGAATGGCACTCCCTATTCTACATAGCTTGTTATCAATATACATAGCAAATTATATTATAATGCGACAAGCAAAGCCACAGGTAAAATAATAATAAATAAATAGCTATAATATCATGGTTCTATCTTAGAGAAAAGAAAATAAATATTACAAAAGATTAATCAAAACATATTATTGATTCTTTATCTTGTATCTTCAAGTTGTATCCTTCTTCAAGTGGCATCCACTTCAATTCTTCAATCTCTCATATATCAAATGTTTTATTTTTCTGGTCATTATAAAATTTCATGTTTATCAGAATTGTCTCAAAAATAAAATCAAAACTGCACCAAAAAACGTACCTTTTTTGGAAACACACTGCTCTTTGATGGTCTGTCAATCTTGATCATTGGCATGTCGATCTTGATCATCGGCCTGTCGGTCTTAACCATTGGTCTGTCAAACCTAAGGGTTCGGCCTGCCATTAGAGCTAACAAAATTCTACCCTGGGGACAGCCTTGCTGACCTAGAACTTCGGCCTGCCAGTCTTCGACCATCGGCTTACCGAACCTAAGGTCCTGCCAACCGAGCTAAATTCATGTTTTTCAGAAAATATTTTTTAAGTAGTTTTTTAATCTTATTTTTAACAATTTAAAAACATAAAAATTTTAGAAACTCAGGAAAAACATTGGAACTCTTATCATCTAATAATTCCTAGACAGTAATAATAGGGCGCCATCTAATTACATAAAAAATCTAAATATACATTCTAACCTCTAAAGAACTATAACCGATACAAATTAATTAATTAATTAATAATTAAATAATAATTTAATCAATCATAATTAATTAATAAGCATTTACCATATAATCTCATAATAATATTTAATTATATAGAAACCTTAGAGTGTTAACTCTCTAAAAAAATTAAATTAAAGCATAAGAGAGAATAAAATCACATAATCTATAAATATAGCATGATCACAAACTCGTAAATTTAAGTAAAAACACTGGCTCTGATACCAATTGTTAGAAAACGAGTATGTAGTGGAATTTTAAAATTTTTAAATCAGAGCATTTTTCAAAACACAAGTTAGACATACTATATACATAAATTAATGACAAATGACAGATCTTATTAACCTTTTTGTATACCAAAGTGGGCTTTAATCTGTGAAAAGAAGAACATTCTAGAAGAGTCTCAACCAACCAGTCTTCTTTGTTATTCTTTATCCACGATCAGAGTGTGGGTGGTCACACGTCGTACAACTCTTTCTCTAGTGACTCTCCTTCCAACCACTTGAGAAGACTTAAAGCTAAGGTTCTTGATGTTGAATAATAGTTTTTAGAGAGTTTCAGAGTTTCTCAAACTAGAATACTCACTCTATGTTTGTCAACCGATCTAAATAATAGAGAAAACTCACCTTATATTTATAGTGGCCGAATCTAGGGTCAAGCCCTATATGATAAAGCCTCAAAATTCGAATCTAGATTAACTCTAATGAAAAACTCGTCTAAAATGCATACTTTTCCATCGGTTTGCTAAACTTACTCCATCAGCAGGCCGAACTAAGGCATCGGCTTGCCAAACTTACGATAATCAAGATCCACAAGAATATCTTATTTTTCGCCCAAAATTCTTAAATAGAGCCTTAGTTTCAATTTAAATAACCTAATAAAAAAGTTATCTAGATTAAAATAATCATATATAGATAATCTCATAGAAAATAAAATATTATCCAAATAATACAACATGTTTATGTTGAATTAATTCACAAAATTAATTCAACTGATGAACTGACATGAATTATTAGATATAATCCTATCGAATTTCAGTTAATCTAATAATTTAACATAAGTCACTAATATGTAGGAAAAACATGTTATATCATTGCAGGATTTATTGTGAGCTAACAAAGAGGACCCGATGGACATATACAGTTTAAGCTCTTATAATTATAAAATACAATATCCCAGATACATATTTTATAATTATCAACTCTAATGCTACTCCATTAAAAGCTTAGAACTATATTCTCAAACTATATAAAATTATAAAGCTTCAAATAAGCTAACTATCCGTGACATATCATTATGTGTCATATCCCCATAGGATATTCATAATCGGCTTGAGGATAAATTCCGTTTTACCCTTCCAATTATTTTATCTTACGTTTCATTACACACCATTGAAATATTTACTATCTAAAGATAGTATACTATTCGATTATACCTATGTATCTTAATGGTTGAGCATTTTAGTCTTCTAATTACATGATAACGTGTATAAGAGAATGTCATTAACTCTACAAAAAGAGCTACGGATTCCATATATATGAATAACAAGTCTACGTCAATCAAGAGTCATGCCTTTAATATACCGGTATGCATACCATCATTAAGTCAGGATGTCACCCTTTGGTACATCAAAAGACATAAGTCAAGATAACAAGCCCATAAGTCATTTCAGGATTAAGACACGACACAGATGATTGTCTAAAGTGAATTGATTTGCACAAACGAAATTATTAATCCAAATCAATCCAATTTTATGTCCCGATCTAATACATCGTCGCTTATGACAAAGCACCAATGTTTCTATTCATGGAGTCCCACTCTGATAACCAAGACAAGCTATTTTCCGTTAGAGATATAGACAACATAATAATCTTAGCATGAATAAAGCATCCAACTTTATTTCTCGATTGCGGATCTTATGATTTAGACATCACCTTTAAAATTTATGTCTTCTGCATAATCTGTCCATCATATGCACGATTCTTAAAGGTTTAGACTGATGGTCTTAAATTTTTGTTTGCTTATCATACATTTAACAGAAATGAATGTAAAGAGGACAACATTTGGTATCTGAATAATAAATAAACTCTTTATTGATAAAATGTCTTTAAAAACATATTACAACATTTTACTTCTTAGGGTACCATGTCTAACAAGAGGCTGGGTTCTTCAATAGGTGGGAGGCTGGGTTCAAAACCGTATATGATGTTATGTTAGAGTTTAGAAAAGTTAAAGCGCCATGATCTTTAGTTAATTTGATCTATGGCTGAGATTTAATTGGATAAAAATTATTGTTTATAAAATTTTGGATGATATGATAATTATAGAAAAAATGAGTGTTTTCTAGTAGTCTTCATCTTTGTTTCTATAGACAAGATAATTTTAGATCATAGATTTTTAATCTTTGAAAAAAATTCTCTAGCCGTGGAGATTAAAAGTGTTCTCCACTGTAGTATTTCTCTAAGATATATAGAAGAGAGAAAATCGCCTCTTCTACTTTTGTTCTTCAACCAAAACATAGCTATCCAAATTTGAGTTCCGCTTGCTACATTAATTAAACTTTTTATTTCTCATCAATTTATAATTTATAACAAATAGAATAAGGGCTATAGAGTGGATACTTTTGTAGTTATAACAACCTTCATATGACTTTGTATTCAACCAACTTTCCATGGTGATGTAATTGATAAAATGACAATAGCACATTTGCCTTAGAGACAAATGGAGAGAAATAGAAATGTATTCGTGTTTTACAGTATAGCTTTCAATTTACAAGAATACATTCGGATTTCAACTTTGCAAGCATCAAACTAGTACAATCTTCTAAAACTTCAATGGGACTTCTTTTTTCCCTTTGATTGTGATTTTCATCACAAATTTCCCCTATTTTTATGAACTTCAAAAAAAAAAAAAAAGATTATGTTATCCGACAATTAGATGCGTTATTACCACAAGAAATAATTATAATTTTCCAGCTTATACTGCTGTTGTCTTAGATTTAAATATTTTGGATGATGTTCACTGTTTTGTCAAAATATTTCTACCATTGTTTGTAGTCAAAATCACTTTTTCTACCTATCTGATAATTGAAAGATAGATACGTACTGATATGTTACTTTTTCAGTATCTATAGAGAATTTTTTAATAAAAAACTTATGTCGTATATATCTTTTTCTTGTTTTGGTATTTTTTTTTTGTTTTGGTAATTTTTTTTGTTACGTATGTCATATAATTTGTCGTAGGTATTAAACGAATAATCTATTAGTAGATATCTATTTTTCAACTCATATTGCTTTGACAATATACGTTTTAAAAATAAATGAAGAAATACCGGAGAAATACCCAAGAAAGACCATAACTTATAATACCACTTGTAAATTTGTTAGGAAATGAGAAATACCTGAGGGAGACCATAACTTGCCACGCTACTTGGACATTTGTAGGGAAATAAGGACTTTGAATTAAGATAAATTGAAAGAAAAAAAGCACTAAAGTGCCGCAGGCACAAGCCTAAACAAGTGGTTGATAATAAAATTGAAGTGAAGATTTTAGTGAAAATTACCATGAGATTAAGTTGTCATATATATATATTTGGTCAGATGAATTAATTGAAAAAATAGATCCTGTGAGGGATCCAAGATTCTCTGTATATAGGATTCTAATTAATATTGATCACACTAAATTTATAATTTCTTTTTAATTTAAGGTGGGGGATTTGAACTCTTCATTTTTATGTGAAGTCGAACGTAGTTTTACTATTAAACTAAACATGCAATCAATAAATTTAAATAAATTAAAGAACATATTTAATTTTCTTTTCTTTCTCATGCATGGAAAATCACAGAGAATATTTTCTGTTTTCAGTATTATGTCATTGCCTAAGTTATTTTCCTATTTCTTTGCCCAAATTTTTCTTCTCTTTATCAAATATGATTTCAATATATCGTTCATATACCTATTTATAAATAAGTCATAATTATAATCTGTAAAAAAAAAAAGAACATAATAAATATTGTTAAAGACAACAAGTTTATGGAAATTGAGGACTTAGTTATCAAAATTTTCAAACAGGGACCTGATATAAAGAAAATGGGAATTTAAGGATCTAGTTGTTCTAATTTTTAAATTAGAGACCTAAGTGTCAAGAAAAATGAGAGTTTGGATCCTAATTATTCAGATTTCTATTATGAAGACTATAATTTAATGTGATAGAGAGTATGTATACTGATTTAGATTCAAAAAAACCTCTAGATCATACTATTAAAGTGTTTGAAAGAGTAGCTCAAACCAATAGTTTGAACTATAAACAGTGCAAAACTTTCACATGTAAAGTAAAAAGCTATAATATAAAAGCTCTTACATACTATAGTTTTCAAACCTAAACTGATAATTTAAATTACTCTTTCTAACACCCCATATGTTAGTTGGGAAAAGCAATTATACCCTACGAGGTTAGTCTCCTAAGTTGGTATTACTAGGTACTTTAATGTAAGTTGTATGATTACATGTTACTTAGTCAGTGATGATGATTAATTTTTTAATTTTTTAATTTTTTTTGGATATTTGAGAACCTAGTTCAAACCATAAAAATGTGATTTAAACTAGCTTTGTTATAATGTTTTTTCTCATAAAATTTATATTTCATATCAATTTTGGTTCAAAGTCTTAGTTTGAACTAGATTTCAAAACATCTTAGAATCTTCTTTTTGGCATCACCAATATGGTGTTTGAGAGAATTGTTCAAAATACTATAGCTACTAAGAGCTTTATACTATAATAGCCTTTTGTTTTATACCGTAAAATGTAAGACTTTATACTGTTATTGGTTCAAAAGGTTTCAACCATTGTGCCAAATAAAGGTTTGATAAAATCGTTAGTTCTTTTTAGTAATTTGTTGAGTTTGAGTCAAATCCCACTTCAACCTACGTGATAGTGTAGTAACCTTTTGTTTTACACTGTAACTTATGAGACTTTTTACTGTTATTAGTTTGAAAAGTTTGAACCGTTGTGCCAAACAAACGGTTGATAAAATCATTAGTTCTTTTTAGTAATGTGTTGAGTTTGAGTCAAATCTCACTTCAACCCACGTGATATATATAGGGTGTTTAGAAGATGGTTTAAACTATCAGTTTGAATTTGAGAACTGTAATATGTGAGATTTTTATACTGTAGCTTTTTATTGTAGCATGTAAAAGTTTTTTCTTGTTGATAGTTCATACCATTAGTTTAAACTACTTTTCCAAACACTTTAATAGACAATTTACCTTATATAGTTTTTATACAGCAAAAATGCATTCTCCGCCCAAAATTCTCAATGTAGCTACCTTTGTCCCTGTAACCTAAAAAAAAATTAAAACATTTTTTTAACCAAGATTAGTGACGATAATTAGTTGGAACTTGGAAGGCAATGAATTAGTAGTGTTTAAGAAATGTGGTTTGGACCAATTTTGGTTAAAAATACATGCAAGAGTTTTACACAATAGTTTTTTTTACATTTTACACTATAACAAATAAGTAAAAAAATCTTTTTTATTTTTATAGAAGTAAAACTTTATTACTTAAAATTATAAGTCTCAATATAATATATAGTTTATTTTTTAAATTAAAATTTATTATTTTGTTAATAATAAGGTTGTAATTTTGCGAGTTAAATAGGGTTGATAAATCAGTAATTAGCCGACTGGTTTCTAAACAGGAAATGAGTGATATATGTGCGTGTGGCACAAAACCCAATACAGGATAGATACCCTTTTTGCCAAAAGAAATATACAAAGGATTTGCCCATCTGAAATAGCATCAAGTGAATGCAGAAGAGAATCAGGGAGAAGTTTTATCTTTCTGCAAAGCTGAGAAGCTGCCTTTGGTCTCTTATGGTGGGGCCAAAATTTTGCAACTGGTTGACCCTCCTAATTTCTCTACTGTCTTATTTTTTACACACATATGTTTTTATAAAAGGGCTCCCTTATTTTGTTTTTTTTTTCCTTTGAATAAAGGGTTCTCTTGTTTTTTCTTTTTTCTTTTTTGAAAATAATAAAGGGCTCTTTTGTTGAGGAGCATAAGAAGACAAAACATTTATATTGGAAAAATAAAAAATAAAAAAGAAGACAAACCGATGGCCGGCTCAAGCCTGGCTACTTGTAATACAGCGCGGGTCCCACCAAGACTTTACTTGCCTTGTGGGTGAAGCATGTGAAAGTAACTTGTCGCTTATTGTTGGTACACTTCCCGTTGCCACAAACTGTCTACCAAATTACCTTCGTTTACCGCAAAGTGAAATTTTATTTACATTTGATGTAATAATTCTCTGCGTTTATTTTGTTGACTAATTAAATGTTATGTTTCTAATTAATTTGTTTTGATATCATCGACTAAACCAGATTCCTTTTTGTTTGTTTTCACTTTTTGCCCTCATTTACCGCAAAGTAAAATTTATTTTTCGCCGCCCCATCTCGCCTTGTTTTGGGTTTTAGGATTCAAAAAATTTATAATTATGCAAACACTGCATATTTTGTAATTTTAGACGATAAGAAAAATTTATTTCAAACAAATTTAATATATTTTAAGCGATAGTAGGTCTAAGAAATTATTCCATCAAATGGAATCCTCCCTAGATCAAAGAATAGCAATGTGAACTAATAGGGTGTTTGGAAAGGTGGTGGGAACCAGTGGTGAGAACCGCTTTTACTGTAGCATGCGAGAGTTTTACACTGTAGCATATTTTTTTATTGTTACTGTAGCATGTGAGAGCTTTATACTGTTTATAACTGAGATTATGATAGGAACTGAGTGGTTCCCACCACTACCAACACCCTCTAAATGTCATGTTTAATCTTACACGTTTGGTGGATATTAGCATGTCCCGTATGTTCTTAAAATCTACTTTTGGCTTTTTGAGACAAAATTAGTTTGTATAACTAGCTGTGAAGCTGTGAAAGGACAAGTAGGGGCGTCACTTTTTAAAATATGAAAATTGAGTATTAAAATTTCACGATTTTTTATTTTGCCTCCATTGATATTTAACATTCATATATACCTGCTCATTAACCTTTACCTTTTCTTTTGTATTTCTTTTGTAAACAACTTTACTCTTTTAACTCATGACATGTAAATGTAATACAATCTAAAATATAATATTAATGAGTTTTTATAACCTCAAAATGCAGTTATAAAATGCAAAGAAAAAACATTCTATAATAGCATGTTCTTGTTAGCAGTGCACATGCCTAAACCTATAATATATTATAATTAAAAAATTATACAAAACAATAGTTTTTATAGCACATTTGACATTTTAAAACATTGCCCCACTGATAGACTACTTTCATACGGTATATATCTCAATATGTAATTCAATTTTTAATAAATATTAAATATAATTTTTTTCATACATATATAAACAGTAGTGTATACCAGTAACATCCTCATTGAACTTAAAAGTTGGCTTTGCGACTATATAAAGCTATTTGGGTGCATTATCGAGGTGTTCTGTCTCTCCAAAAAGCTCCAATTTAGAGTCATGGTTAAGACTTCTTCAAAAAGCTCTTCCGAATAAGACTTTGGAACTTATACTAAAGTTTTTCTGTTTTGTTCTTTAGTTCAATACATGATAGTAAAAACTTTTTTTATTTGAAATGTTCGGTTTGAAAAATGGCTTTAAAAGGTTGAAAATCGAAAGGAGGGAAGGTATTTTTAGATTTAGTTGCTTTACAGGTTCAAACTAATAAATTAATGGTTCAAACTCAAACTCAAAATTTGTTACCAAACACTGGTTCAAATAAAATTTCTAGTTCAAATCACATGAACCATCCAACCAAATGCAATATATTATAAATTTTATTCTAAACCTTCTATTGCTTACTATAAAATTTGAAATGCATTTTGACTTATTTTTACTCTTTTAGAAATATAATTCTTATTACTTATTAAAAAGCCATGAGAGCATCTGAATCCGCAGTTTAGACTCTAAAACTGGAAATATTATAAGCCGATTTGGTTCATGTATTTGAACAAAAAAGTTTAAATAGAAGTTTAAATATTTGTGAGAGAAAATATTGTAACAAAAAGATTTAAATTATATTTTCAACAATTAAAAGAAATACAGTCGGTGTCAATTCAAATTCTATGAGCGAAAACACCAAAGCAAAACCAAGGGTGGCAATTTGTGTCTACAGGTCATGTTCGTATCAAGTTGAAACTCAAACATGTAGAAAATACATCAATACTAACACGACCAGTGATACAAATGAGTTGAAAAATCATGACACTAATATGACTCGGCTTGACACGGGTTGACATGAACACGACCAACTCTAACTAGTAACATATATAACACGTGACCTTCCATCAACCTGTAACCTAAAATCAACCCATGACATTTTATATCTTCAAATTTATAATTTACACACTAAAATTACATAAAAGTAACATAGAACACATTTTCTCAAAATTAAATCACTTCCACACTACAAAAAATCTAATTTAGTGTCAATTTATTAATACCATATATACTAGGACAAAATAATTTTTGAAAAAAATAATAGAATAATAACCTACAAGTTAATTTAGTATCGAACGGGTTGACAGCGACGATACCCGTTTTAGATGGGTCAACTTCGGGTTGACACGAAAATGATCCGTAGCTTAATTTTTTATGCTAACTTACAAAAAATCGTATCCTATTCGTATCATGTCGTTACACGTGTTGTCAACCTTAAACATAATCAATTCGAACTAAAATTTTCTGATTGGAACCGATAAATCAAATATCACAAAACTTTCACTTTTGTTCTACTAACAAAAAGTAAAATCAACTATTAAAATAATTATGCCCACAACAATCAAGTGGGTGTTTGTATTCGAAATTTATTTATTTATTTATTTATTGCTTGTGCCATATAAGGCATCTATTTTTTATTTTTCCTTCAAGCCATATACAAGTCTGAATACCATTGCAACGATTACAATTAAAAAGTACTTGGTAAAATTAGTTATAACTAAAATTTTTAGTTATTATAGTGTAAAGTTTTTATATATTATAATATTTAAAAAATAAACTATACTGTAAGGCTCTTACATGCCATAATTTTAAATTTAAAAGTTTTAGGCTTAACTAAATTTTCCATACACCTTATTAATTATCTTTTGGAAAAATAAAACTTTTTAATACTAAAACAAAAGTGAGTGATATATGATTTATTATTATTGTTCAGAAAATTTTTCACGCAATCAAATTTTAAAGGTGTTTCAACTGTCTCCTTTTGTAAAATTGCAAACACAATGTTAAATAATTCATATTTCGTTAAACAATCATATTTAATTTTATAGGATTATGATCTTGTTATTAACAAAATAGTAAAACCTAGTTTAAAAGTATACCATAAACTAAATTAAGATTTACAATTTTATAAATAACAAAGTTATAACTGTATGAAAAATGATTTTTCTATCTCGTTTTGTTAAAAAAACATGCACGGCACTAGTCAATATTTGTTGCTCAAACTTGCAGTCGATGGCAGTGGTAGTAATAGCATTACCCTCTTGAGAAAAAACAAAATGGTTTCACCTCTCGTGATTCTCACTTCCATTTTGCACACTTTTCTTTTTTCACTACTAAATAAAAGAAAGAAAGAAATCTCAACAAACAAGAAATAAAGAAGGGAAAATCCCATTTCCTCGCATCCCTTATCTGCTGTTTTTCCTTTTCTGCTCTCCCCAAAAATGGGTAGTGCCTTAAATTTCAAGAGAATTTTTGAAATGGCCTTATGGAAAATTTTTTTTGGGTAAATGGTTTAAATTTTTTTGAACAGTTTTTGATACAAAAAAAATACTTTTTAGACATTAAAACAGTTTCAGTTTTTTTTTTCATTATGTTGAGGTTCTTTATTCTGCTATAATCATTTTTCTTATTTTTTATAAAAAAATTAAGATAGTTTACCTACATAAAAAAACGTATTTTTTGGTTAAAAAAAACCATTTACCTAATTAGAAATTTTTTTTTGACCCTTTCATCAAAATCTTCCTTAAAAGTCCCCCCTTTTTTTTATGGCTAATGTAGAAGCATTAATTTAAATTTTCTTTCCAGTTAATGACAGGTTTTCTGTGATTTTTTTCCTTCTTTTTTTTTTAAAGGAATTATTTTTCTGTAATTAACACTTCATTAAATTTTAGAGGGCCCATTAACAGCGCAAAGTCTCAACCTGGCAAAATACTATCAAGTCATACACGCATGCCATTGCTGACAATACTGTTACAAAAGCCGTCCTCATTTTCCACGTGTCATCACAATGGATCTCAGATTTTGCTTTTCTAATTTTCTTAGGCCAAATAAGAAAGAATATCCTTAACAATGTTTTTTTTTTGGTTGCGTTTCCCAAAATTTTCCTTCTCTCCCTTTTTTCCAGTAACCCAAACAAGGCATAGCAATTAGATTTTCTCGAACAGTGTCCTTTTCCGTAATGTTTAATCCAATCTTAAAACTAGAGCGGAGAAGCGGCGACAAAGAAATTAAAAACGAAAAAAAATTCGAAAAGGGCTTTGGGGATTTGTCATTTGTTTTCCCGTTTTAATTTCGCTGTCTGTAAGTGTTTCTTTCTTGCGATTGAAGGTACCCTTGGGTTTCTTCATCCCCAATCAAACCCTATCTCTTTCCCCGTTACCCAATTTCTTCCTTTCCAAAAACCCTAACTGAACATCGATATCCGAGCTCGACCGAATCGAGCCGTTTTCCTCCTCTGATGGGCCGCGAATCGTCACCATTAGCTCAAGCATCCATGGCGCCGACCTCGCTCTCTCTGTCGGTCCCGTCGCCGCCGCCTCAAACGAAAACGACAACGACGACGACGGCGAAGAAGGTCCAAACGACAACCACGACGACGACGACGACGACAACTCCAACTGCTTTAGCGCCGGGATTCAGGTTCCACCCGACCGACGAAGAGCTCGTTATTTACTATTTGAAGAGGAAAGTCTGCGGAAAGCCTTTCCGATTCAACGCCATAACCGAGGTCGATGTTTACAAAAGCGAGCCTTGGGACCTCGCAGGTGAAAAATGAACCCTTCAAGCCCTTACTTTTTTTTTTCTTTTCATTTCCCCTTTAATTTTTAATTTCGTTTTAGTTTAGTTTATTCTGCTGTTTTTAGGTTTTTTTGGGCTACATTTTCTCTTCTGCGTGCCTTTTTTTTGGTAATTTGTTTTTGTTTTTGTTTATTGTTTTGGGTTATGTAGATAAGTCGAGTTTGAAGAGCAGGGACCAAGAGTACTACTTTTTCAGTGCCTTGGACAGGAAGTATGGAAATGGGGCTAGGATGAACAGGGCGACGAGCCAAGGATACTGGAAGGCTACTGGAAATGACCGCCCGGTCAAGCACGAGTCCAGGACCGTTGGATTGAAGAAAACCTTGGTCTTCCATAGTGGGCGGGCGCCCGACGGTAAGCGGACTAACTGGGTTATGCACGAGTACAGGATTGTTGAAGAAGAATTGGAAAAAGCTGGGGTTGGCGCCACGCAGGTAAGGCCTTTACTGCATATCTTGTTTGATGCCTTTGTGCTGTTGTTGTACTTGTAACTTGTGTGAAGCTCTTACCTGTTTTCTGAGAAGATTGTTTCTTGCTGATAACGGAAGTGTATTCCTGCTTTGAGCAAAAATTGGTTATTTCGGTTCAGCTTAGGGGTGTTTAAATTTGTCTCTGCCCCTATATTTTCTTCAGCAGCCAAACAAGATTCTAGTTTGGTGTTGGAATTGAAGTGTTATGGTGATTTTTTTCATTGCTAACTAGTATATGTGGTTTACCTTTCGGGTGGAAAAGGATGCCTTTGTGCTGTGTAGAATATTTCACAAGAGTAATATAGGACCGCCAAGTGGGCAGCGTTATGCGCCTTTTATTGAGGAGGAGTGGGATGATGATGACTCTGCTGTGGTTCCTGGAGTGGACAATGCAGATGAAGTAGTAACTCGTCGCAATGCAATTGGAGGGAACACTCAAGGACCATATGCTGAAGGAAATGGTCACCGTATGCACATTGAGAGAAATGCTCATGACACACATGTCGAAAGAAGTACAATTATGCAGGTTTGTACTTTATATGGTTCAGCTCTTTTCATTTAATTTTCTCCTTAAAGTACGCGCAGTATGTTCTTTCACAGATTTTTTTAACTATATTCGTTTTAATAGGCAGCCAGACTTATTTTTTAGAGAAACAAATTAACATATTCAAACGAACATTTGAAGAACACTCTATGTTTTCTATTTAAATCCCTATGTAACTTTTCCCTTCTTGAGTGTTTATCAAGTCTAAGCACTATCCACATGCAACTGCAGTAAGGAATGAAATCAATTAATGAAGTGCTTATATTTCTTTGTGTACGCCTATAATCTTAGATTATAAAATAGGGTTTGTTGCAGTTTTTTTTTTTTAGGTGATTGTTGTTCTTCGAACCAATAGTAGATACCTTGAGAGTTGAGCAAGGCAATAGAATCTATTGCTTTTTCTTCTCAGTGCTTTAATGATGCTTGGAAGGGAATGAGATTTCAACCTCCTCCTATGGATTTTTTTTCCTCCTATTCCGGTATTGGATTTCTTAGGGTGGATTCCACCAACTTTTGATCCCTATGTAAGCAAGCGAAACTAAGCTTACAACGGAATTACGATAATTCCCTTCCTTCTAATTTATCATTTCTGCTTGGTAAACCAAACAAGCAATTAGTTCCTTGAGTTCGTATATTATGGGTTCATGTAGAAGCTTCTACATCCAAGACTTTTAAAGCTTGCAAGTGAAACCAAATCAAGAGGCACCTACTTATTAAATGTAGTTGGAACTTCTGTACCAATTTTCACAAGTCATCTTATCAACTGCATATCGAAGGCTTGAACTTGATGATTGGTTGTCGCTGTTACCGGTTCTTTTGAAGAAGTGCATGTATGATGAAGATAGAAGTCAATAATAATCTTACGAACTTCTTTTTGGGAAGCATATAGGACTTGGAGCGTGAAAGCTTTCTTGGCCCCTTAGGAACCAAGAATAATGGTGTGGTCCATAAACACTTAAATTGATAGCAATTAAATGATAATTTTAAATTGTATATGAACCTCCATACTATATGACTCAAAAAGAGTCAAACTAAGTAGGAAATGGCAGCCCGAAAGATAAAATAATAAATTTTTTGAAGGGAAGAAATAAACTCGTAGTGGAAATTGGAAAGTACTAGTATATATATGTACACATGGTGTGGTCGCACCCGCAACCTTCCCTGAAGTCCCACCCATTGACCCAAAGCGCCACCTATTAAAACCAAGATGGATGATAGAGTTAACAATACTTGATTTTGTGAAGAAACATAAAGCTATTGCTAAAACAGTGACTTACTTCAATCTAACTTTGCCTTTTTTCCCTCTTCTTTATCACAACCCAGTTACGATCTTCAACTTGCAAACTCCTTATCAATCTTCTAGAGTAATAATTTGCAACGGATGGCCAATACCCATTATAGTCTATCCCTATAATCGAAACATTCGTCACAATCTTGTCATTTGTTTCATCCTTTGGATTCTAAAAGCTAAATCTTACACCTTATAATGCTTCTAGATTTGATCAACTTTCTCCAACTTTCTTGTGATATAAAATTATGTTGGCAGAGGAATATTCAAGGACACATCTTGCTAAGGACAATGATTGTTTTCTGTAATATTTTTATCTCTTCTTTATAACTCCAATTGTTGGGCCGTTAAGCACTCTCTAACTCACCGCAGAAACAACCTAATCGGGCAAATTGAGTCAAAGAGAATACCAATCCTTAGGATAGGTCAAGCCTCTAGGGACGAATATTGTCCTCATACTAACATTTCAACCGCCATTTCTGATGTAGTGCCAAAGTTATATAATGTTGACAGAGTTTGATGTTGAAACTAATGACAAGAATCCAAATGTCATTGCTTCCTTGAATAACACTGAGTCTTTATCTACAGCCCCTACGGATTCTATTACCACCAAAAGTCAACTTTAGACTTTCGCTTCCCCAGCTCACATTGGCTTCATGCATATTGTCCTGTTCCAAGAACCTACAGAATTCAAGACTGTTATTCCTTTGGCCTCGTTTAGCGATCTTGTATCCACGGCGCTCTTGACGGTCACCTTGAAGATTTGGATAATTATAAGGCCGTTTCTGAGAAAATATTGGTATCGACTTTGAGTTGGACCCTCGTCCTAATGATGAGATGATTGATGCTCCCAAATATGAGGAGAACACTATTACTTCTCTAGATACCACATTGGATCCAACTAATTTAGTGGTTGATCTTTCAAAATATTTTGAAAATGCGGTGAGCCTTTATAGGTCCCTGTCAAAATAACCTTCGCAGATTGCTTAACACCACTTGTATGAGAATCATCATCTTGAAGAGAAATGTTGTTGATTGCTTGAGAATCATAATCTTCAAAACTATCTGTGTTGAGCCTTTAATGAGTTTCTTTGAAACATGTTATATGGATCTTGCATCATGAGAAGGATCTTCCTCTAAATTAGAAGTTTTAGCCTTAAAACCTTGTAGCATATTTGAAAGGATTTTCGATTTTAATCAAGTTTCAGCTGGGGGCCTTAAATCTTTATGCTACAACCATCTTCAGAGCCAACATCACTGTTCATGTTCGAAGAACTTTATTGGTGAGATTAAGCCTTAAAGGCATCTTTGTGCTAACATCTTTGCCGAAAGGTAGCAAATCTTGTATTGCCAATTGATACAATGGAGCATGCATGAGAAAAATGAAAGTTACTAATGCAAATTTGGTTCGTAAGTCTAAGATGAGTTTTGAAAACTAGGATATATGAAAATTTTGATTGTATTATTAGTATCTTCTAGAAATTCAAATTTCACGTTTTCATTGTCATTAGCTATGAGCCTAGAGAAAATGGAGGCAGCTTCTTTTTTATTTTTCTTTTTCTTTTTCAATTTTCAAATAAGTGGCTCGTTTATTGTACTAAACAACTTTTTTGATGCGGGGTCTCCAAGCAGTTTAAATGCCCATTCTTTTTTTGTCCCTTGTTGCCATATATATAGAAATGTCTTGTAATTGGATACCATATGAGCTAGAGATAATCACACGCTTTAAATGTGCGATTTTTCTAATGAAAATATAAAGAGTTAGAGAGATTACAGTCAGGTTAAATTCAACCAAAAAGAAACAAAAGCCTCAAAAGTCTGGTTGGTTGGAAAGGGGCTTTGAAAGGATTTTTCTTATAAAATAAAAACAAGACTTCAAGCTCAAAAGTTTTGGCAAACCGTTTGCTAGAAGTTCTTGGGGAGACATTTCAACATCACAAGGAGCCTTTGTGAAGGTTAGACAAATTCTTGATGTAGTTTTGGCGGCCAATGAAATAGTAGAAGAGTGTCGGTCAAAGAAGAAAAAAGGATTCATCTTTAAAGTGGACTTCCAAAAGGCCTATGATAGTGTCAATTGGAGTTTCCTTGATAATGTTATGGAAAAGAAAGGATTTGGAGATTGAGGGAGGAAATGGATAAAAGGGTTTTTGAGGTTGGTGAACTTTTTGATCAATGGAAGACCAAGAGGAAGGTTTAGGGCAACAAGAGGCTTGAGACAAGGAGACCTTTATCTCCTTTCTTATTTACTTTGTTGATTGACGTGCTTGGGAGACACATGTACAAAGCAACAGAGATGGGAGTGCTGGAGGGTTTTAAAATCGATTGAGGATGGGTGAAGGTTTCACATCTTCAATTTGTGGATGGCACGTTGTTCCTATCGAAGGAGGGTTAGAGAATATCGAGAATGCAAAGTGTATATTGAAATTCTTCGCAAAGCATTCTGGCCTAAAGATCAATTGGGAAAGAGTATACTTGTGGGAATTAATGTTGATGAGGAGGGTCTGGGAAACATGGCATGGGAGCTAGGTTGTGAGGTCGGGGATTGGCCGTTAAAATATTTGGGATAACCTTTGGGGGGAAATCCATTGGCAAGGGAATTTTGGGATTCGGTGATTGAAGATGTGTCCAAAAGACTTGACAGATGGAAGAATGGTTTGCTGTCTAGAGGAGCGCGGGCAACACTAATAGGGTGTTTGGCAGGGTGGTTAGAATTGTTTTTACTATAGCATATGAGAGCTTTATGCTATAGCGATTTTTTTTATAGTTATTGTAGCATGTGAGAGCTTTACACTATTTGTAACTGAGAAAGTGGTTTAGACCACTTTTGCCAAACACTCTTTAATTCAATCAGTTCTTGCTAATATGCCAATTTATTACATGTCAATTTTCAAGATGCTGGGTTTTGTGGCAGAGACATTGGAGAAGATGATGAGATTCTTCCTGTGGGATAAAGGTGACGGAGGATGAATGCAAAGTTTAGCAAGTTGCAACATGGTTTCTTTGAGTAAGCAAAAAGGGGGATTGGGTTTAGACAATCTAATGAAGAAGAATGTGGCCCTGTTCGGAAAATGGTTATGGAGATTTCCGTTGGAACATCATGCTTTATGGGCAAGAATAATATAAAACAATTACGGGTTGCATCCTAATGGTTGGGATTCTAGTGTTGTGACTTTGGGCTCATTCAGAAATTCTTGGATGTTTATATGTCAGGGTTTGCAGACTTTATCTAATAACATCTCTTTGAGGGTGGGGGGGGGGGGGATTAGAGTCTTGTTCTGGAAGGGTGTTCGGTGTGGGTCCGGATTTCATGTTATCCTTTCCTAGACTTTTCAGACTATCCACGGTTCCAAATGTCTTCATTGTGGATATTTATTCTAGGAATAATTTTAGTGAGCTAAATTGGAATTTTGGTTTTAGGAGAGCTCTTAATGATAGGGAAGTTGATGAATTGCAGTCCTTACTACGAATGCGTAATCCTTCTTCACCTAATTTGGATAGGCCAGATTGTAGAGTGTGGGTAAGGGACTATTTGGGTCTCTCTTGTAAATCTTTCTTCTCTTCTTTCCTAGATGATTCTGCACTCCCAAGTTCTGAACCATGTAGTTTCATTTGAAAATCTTGTGTCCTCTGTAGGATTAAAGTTTTTGGTCGGCTGGTTTTTCATGGTAAAATTAATACATGTGATATGGTTCAGAGGAGGAATCCTTACCTCTCTTCTCCCTCTTGCTGTGTATTATGTAAGAGAGGAGGTGAAACTTTGGATCACTTGTTTCTCCACTGTGATGTGGCAAGTGCTTGGTGGAAGAAATTGCTGCAGGAAGCTGGTTTTTTGTCGGTATTTCCAGCAAAATGTCAAGCGTTGATGGTGGAGAAGACGTAGGGATTTGGTTGCAACAAAAGGGCAAGAGTTTTTTGGAGATGCATGGTTCTATGACTTCTATGGTCAATTTGGATGGAGCGAAATTTAAGAATTTGTGAGGAAAAAGAAATGGATTTATCAGATATTTTCAAAAAACCTGGATTTTCAGGGTCTCTTTGGGGTTCAACAGACAGAGTTCAAATGAATTCCTTTTTCTTTGATTGTTTTAAGTTGGTTGGATGTAGTTCGTTTACAATTTGTTCTTTTTTTTTTTTTTGTGTATTAGCTCCTTTTCTTTGATGTTTTCGTATTTTTCTTTATTTTTATGATATCTCATCCTCTTTTGTTGTAATTTATTAATTATCAATGAAAAGGTTTTTTTCTTGCCCAATAAAAAGAATAAAAAAGACATTATTGGAAAGAATATTTAACAATTTATAAAAGAAAATATCTAACGTGTCTAGAGATGGGGCTACGGAAGCTGCTAATGTTTGCTTTATTGGTCTGTTTATTCATGGAGAGTAGAGGCTTAAGCGACTTAATTATTAATGATTGTGATCTTTACTTCCAAAACTCAGAATCATGTGATCTCGAAGAGATATCAAGAATTGAGTTCTTAGATGACAGATTAAGATAGAAACTAGAACCCCTTAAAAGCCTACAATAATTTAGAAACAAGAAGTTTTTGGTTGCAAGTGGCCCTCTAGAGTTGAAGCGTGGACCATGTGGGAGTAAATCATAGCCTACAATAATTCAGAAACAAGAAGCTTATGGTTATTAGTGTCATAAGCTTCACTGCTTACATGGCCTCCAGAAGTGTTGGGCTTATTATATTATCCATGCTAAAAGGAATATGAAAAAAGGTAGTGGAATTGAGAAATTGATTTTCAGACCATGTGGAAGAAAATTGAGTGTCTTTGGTCATGAATTTCCTCCACAATGTAGCTGCACAAGAGAAACTTTCTAATCTTTGCCCCGTCTCTTTCTTCAACACTTAATCAAAAATAATGCGTTGCTACTCCATGCATCAAGGACAGTACAATGTAACACTAATCATGTACAGAAATGCCAAACTTTAGCTTCAATATGGTTAAAAATAGCTTTCGTTCCTTTATGGGGCCCCAAGGATCATGAAGCCCCAACTTTGTTGTTAACGCTTGTTTCCTAAGATGTCTCTCATATCAAAATTATATACATTTTGACCGTCCATTCCAAGGCTTAAGTAGTTAGGGCTTGAGATAAGTAACTGATTGACATTTATTTTATTGTGTCCTTATGACCAAGGATGACGAATTGGTATTGATAGCTATGGTTAAGGTCCAAATTTTGAAAAATGTTGCGGTCTGTAGCATCCATTGGAAATCATGGATATTTTCTTTGGAGTGTTCAAATATGCGATGTGTTTACTATTTTGTAATGGAAATTGATTTGATTTGGATCATGGAGACAAAAGGAAATGACAGAAATTAGAATTTACTTGATTCATGTGTTTACTAAAATTGTTAAGAATTAGAGTGAGTCCCCTTCACGTTCACCAAGGGAACAAGAAACAAAATGTAATGAATTACCCAAAATCCCTTGTATCTATTTGTAGTTGATCATTTGCAAAGGGTGGTGTGGTAAGAAAAGAGATAATCAGGAATTGGAACTAAATCCCCTGCGGAAGTGAGTTCTCCTTAAAATGGGAACTTAACTCCTGATTACATGACAAATGGGCCCAATAAAAATTATTTTTGTGGATGATCTGTGGTTAGTTAGACCACCAATAGAGAGATTGTTAACTGAGAGACACTATTGGAGAGAGCTTCAGGAGATGAATATCTTTTGGATTGTCGCGACTTACAAGTTGAGAAGAGCGGTTTGTGGTGGCAAAAGAGTTAATACTGCATGTTTTAGTGGGGGACTCGCCCTGCTTTCCATGTGAGGGATTGGGTGGCTCTTTATAGTCTTTGTTCTTTTTGTAATTTTTATTATGTTACTCATTTCTAGAGGATGGCTTGTTTGTGCTGATCTTGTGTGCTTTTATTCGTTCATTTATTCCAATACAGTTGTGTGTTTCAGCATCGATGTTTGATGCATCAGAATGTGCTATGTCATGTTTTCTGATCCAAGTTAACATTTGCATTTGCTTATATATCATGCTAAATCAGGATTACATCATATGCATTTCCCATTATTATAATTTTCGGATGAAATCGTATAGCGCTTTAATCTTTTCTTTTGTATTTACATTTCTTTAGACATCTAAACTTGAATTTGACATTGATTTACCGTTACAGGATACTCAATCCACCAAAAAGGCTCTGGATCTTCCTAGACAAGATCAAAATAGTTTATCCGTGTGCAAGATTGAGAGAGATGATTATCCAGTGCCATGTCGTCTTAACCGAGAAGATAGTTTGGATGATCGTCCTGTACCAGGAGCCAATGATCAGCAGCATTTGTCATTGGGGGCTGACCGTGTCTCCTCGCCTTTGCTTATGTATAAAAGAAGGCGGCATAATGATTCTAATTCTACTAATTGTAACGCATCAGAAAACTCAAGTGGGACTACTCAGGATCGTAGCTCTTCTGTAACTACAGCAGCTACGACAATGTCGACAACAACAACGGCGACAAATAAACCACCAACCACGAGAAATTTTCTCTCTGCTTTGGTGAAGTATTCACTGTTAGAGTCCATTGAACCCAAAGAGACTATGCCAGTACCCCCCGAGCTTGATGCTGCTAATCTTGATGCGTCTTTGCCTCCTAGCTGCGTGAAATTCATACAGGACTTGCAGAATGAGATCCACCAAGTTTCAATAGAGAGAGACACGTTGAAATTCGAAATGATGAGTGCCCAAGCCATGATTAACATTCTTCAATCTAGAATTGATCTTCTGAACAAGGAGAACAATGATCTGAAAAGAAGTAGTCGAGGTCACTAGTGGGTTCATAATCCCATTTTCTTCATCATGTAAACCGTGGGCTCCTTATGAGCCCTGTCTGCCCAAATCGACCAATTTGAGGGATTGTATTCTCTCCTAGATTTGGAAACTATCTTGTTCACGGAGTCATTAGCTATTATTATGAAGTAGCGAACTGCGTGAACATTAGCTATTGTTATGAAGTAGAGGACTAGCAGACCGAATAATGTGGCATGTTTGTTGTCACTCCCGTCACCTTTGTTGTCAAACTTATGTAGCTTAAACCTTGGTGTTTTCTAATTTGAAGCTTGTTTAGCCTGTTAAGTAGCTAGAATATTCTAATTTATTAAGAGTGTGGTGTGAAGTGAAATTTTACAGGAAATAGAGTAGACCCTGACCTCAAATTTTCTCGACAATGCGTTCGGGATCCAATCTGTATGAAGTTTTTTGATTGAGATTTTCTCGGGCTCTTGATGCAATGTGGCTGCATTATGTCCAGGACAAAAGAAACAATTTCTGGGCTGGGATTAGATTGATTTTCTAGTATGTTCAGGGCAAAAGAAAAGATCTGGCCATTTCGAGATTACTGCAATCAACTTAATAGTGTGCGCTTCAGCTTGCTTTGTGTTGCAATGTAAGCCTCACCACCAACAGATGTAACTGGAAAACTAGTTCTACAAAGCTGTGCTTGAGAAATTACTATGTTAATATGAGGGCGTTTAAGTTTTGAATCATTTATTGTTAATGCATTTTTAAACCTTGCTTCACATGGTTTAGTAATGGGAAAAGCTTGTTTTTAAGTACATGTAACGGAAGATTCTCATTTAGTTTTAAAATGCAAGCACCCCCTTTTTTGGTTCGATTGCCAAGCTGAAGTATAATGTTTTTTCTACCATAAAATTTTATAAACATTTTCAAACACCATTTTGCAGCATTTTGTGAAGAGTACTAATTATATCAGCTGAAGAAACTCACCTGAACCTGTTGTTTTATCAATCACTTCAATTTCCCATTTGAAACTTCTTTTCTCCCAAATTTCTCCAAAAACGTAACAAAAATCACCTTTTGGCTGTCTATGCTTTTATGTATCTCCTTGATTGTTTCTTACTTAAGACATGTTGTTCGACTCCAAGTTTATAGTCCCAATAATTTTCTCTTATTGGATAGATATTTTTCCGTCGCATCCGTTTGTGTGCCTAAGAAATAAGAACTAGAATTCACCGGTTTGCAACCTATAGCAACTAAAAAATGCACATTTTTCCATTCAAATTATGACTGCTTTTGCCCTTTAAAACTGTGAAATTACCTACACAAAGGGGGATATCTAAGTATTAGTTTCTTCCTCAACATAAATCGGATTTGAGAAATTTTTCAATTTTTGTTTCCTGTCAGTCTAAAAAAGGACAAAGAAGAAAAAGTCATCAAGCACTTCTATTTTATTATGTTTTTTAAGGATTTATTTTACTTTTTTGAAGGGAGTAAATACGCACACTTGCTATCATTATTTTGGGAACCATTGTGGCGGAGTACATTTTTTTTACTCCATCGGTGGAGACAATCCAAGGGTTATTATTCAATGTCAGGAGCATTCACATAGTCTCTACCACACCAAATCAAATTCTATATATAATAAAATAATAAAAAATACAAAACATACAATAAAAAAAAATGTAGCTACTCCATCGCCGCTATAAAGAGATTGCTGGCAACTCTGAAATCTGAATTCAGATTCCGTTGGCGACCACTATGGGACTTGCGATTTTGTCGCGCTCTGTCACCCACTTGGGTTTAGACGGGCGTCGTGACGCTGCTCGCAACGGGCTTGGCCAAGCGGTTCACGACCTCGCGATGCTACTTAGTGAGCCGCTTCCTCGGCTTCGACCGCTATGCCGCCCATTTGGGTTTCAACAGGCGTTGCTTGTACAGATCCGTTTGCATTCGACGCTGCTCGTAGAGTATTCGATCGCTTTCTCCGCCGCCAAATGTTGTCGTCGTTGTCGAAAGATAGTGGTTGGGGTCGGGTTCTGGTGGGTGCTCGAGATCAGGTGTTCTCAACGGCTTCGTTGATGGGCTTAGGTATCAAGGGCTACGATCAAATGTTTAATAAGTTAATGGTTAAGATTGATTTTGGGTAAAAATTGATAGTTTATAAAATAGATGTACTAATCAATTTCTCACATCCAAACCTATCTTCCAAACTATAAGCTCCTTTCATATCAGCCACTAGATGACTATTTAACGGCTATTATTTTGCACTCCATCGGGTGTGGATAAAAACGCCTCCCACTATAGGTTTTTTCTTGTTATTTTATTATTATCCTTATTTTTATTTGCTTGAACTATTTCTATTTCCTTTTGCTTCTGGAACATTCTTACGGTTTTTAACTTGACGGATGCAATTACGTCAGTAGCTGGGGAAACCCACAAACCCAATTTTGCACTGCCACGTCATAGCTTTGCTCTGATCTCTGATCATCACGTTTGGATTTCGAAACTGTCATCTTTTTTTAACGACTTCTTGTGAGGACACGTATGTAGGGTGAGATTATACACTGTCACCGTCAAGCCAGCTAAAATTATTACTTTTTTTTAATAAAATATAAAAAAAAAACTCAGCAAGACCAAAGCAAAGCAAAGCCCTCGGGGTTTTTGGCTCCAATCAAAGGAAGACTCTTCCCCCGAACGATGTCTCTGCTCTTTCCTTTCGATTCTCACTGACGGACGACCAAAAACCCTAACCCTAAATTCTTGCTCTATATAAAGATCAAATCACTTTAATTCGAATCCGTAGTTCAGAAATTCCAACCCTCGATTCTTGATCTATAAGCCATAATCTATTCGGTAGTTTTCGATTTTTGATGGGACGCGATTCTTCGACCTTGCTCGCTCCTGGATTCCGATTTCACCCGACCGATGAGGAGCTCGTTCGGTACTATCTGAAGCGCAAGGTCTGCGGAAGACCTCTGCGGATGGACCCTATCTCCGTCATCGACATCTACAAGTCCGAGCCTTGGGATCTTCCTGGTCAATTCTCTCATCTTTAATTTCTTTTCTCTTTCTCTCTCTCTTTCAATTTTTTTGTTTGTAATTGGAATTCTTGGGGTTGAATTTTGTTTTGGGGGGTTTTAGATAAGTCGAAGCTGAAGACGAGGGACTTGGAGTGGTACTTCTTCAGTGCGTTGGATAAGAAGTACGGAAATGGTTCGAAGACCAATCGGGCCACCGAGAAAGGGTACTGGAAGACGACCGGTAAGGACCGGCCGATCCGCAAAGGCGGGCGGACCGTCGGGATGAAGAAGACCCTCGTTTACCACAGCGGGCGAGCCCCTAAGGGCGCTCGGACCAACTGGGTCATGCACGAGTACCGCCTTGCTGATGAGGAGCTTGACAAGGCTGGAATTGCGCAGGTTAGGATTGGGTTTACCTTGCTTTTTTTGGGTTATCAATGTTATTCGTGCTGATTTAGTTGGTGTCTGTGTTGTTGTTGTTGCTGTTGCTGTTGCTGATGTTGTTGTTGTTGTTGTTTTTTTTTTCTTGGGGAGAAGGATGCGTTTGTGCTTTGTAGGATATTCCAGAAGAGTGGTACTGGACCCAAGAACGGCGAGCAGTATGGAGCACCTTTTATCGAGGAGGAATGGGAGGATGACGAGATTGTGGCTATGTTCCCCGGCGAAGAGACACCAACTGGCGAAGTTCTAGTCGATGACAGTGCCTTTGTCAACGTGAATGAGATTGATCAGGTTAATTCTTACGTCTATTTTCCTTCTGAGTTGCTTCCTTACAAACAAGGAAGACAAAGGGAACGCTTTGATTACCTTATTGCCATTTACGTTCAGCCTTTATGTTTTCTGGTGTCTTGAGAAGTGTAATGTCCATTGATGAAAGGTAAGTAAAATTAGGTAACATTTTAGGCGTTTTATTTTGAATGCATGTAAATCCAATACCTTGTAAATGAGACAGGCCAATTTGCAAAACTTCACCCCTTATTTTATTAAGTACAGTTTCTTAAGTACTTGGTTTATACTCTCTCTTAGTCTGCATATACCAATCTGCTCACAGGAATTGTTCAATGTAACTGTAGTGCATTGCCTAGTTGGTAAATGCTTACTGGTAATTGTAGCTTGCTATTATTTACAGGGTTTTCATTGGTTTTGTTCTATTATTTATCTTTTGCATGTCTTTGGGATGAATCGACTTCTAAAAGTGGTACTAATGCACAGCTTATACTGCTTATTTAAATCCACTGAGCATGTTATGAACGTGATTTTACTTGTTGGATGTAATTCCATGGTTTTCTCATAACAAAGTGCGTTTGGAAATGTAGTTGAAACTGTGAGGTAGAACTATAAATACTGTACCATGTGAGTTGCAGCTTACTTTTGTTTTACACTGTAGCATGTGAGAGTTTTACACTATTTACAGTTGGAACTATGAGTTTTCAACTATTTTGCTAAACAAACTCATAGCGGTTTTTACAGGTTGAACTGGATAGAAATGGTTAATTATGTTGCTCATAGCAAAGACATTAGACTACAGGAAAATGAACATGGGAAGAGTCAGGAAGTGTTCATATTTTCATCTAGTTCAAAAAATGAAAGGAAAATGAAGAGAAATAGGAGTTCCTATTGAACAGAAAGTTGTATCATACAGAACTTTACAACGGTAATCAAACAGTTACTGGGATATGTTTTATAAACTATAGATAGAGGTCCTAACATCAGCAAAACTAGTCTACCTTAAGTGGGTTCAAAAATAGGAGTTCAATGGGTTATTTTGTAATTTTCATTTTCATAAACAGGCCCAATACAAGTATTTTGCCTGCCACGGTCCCAATACAAAGAAAAAGAAAAAGAAAAAAAGCAACCTTTGTTTCAACTTTTCAATTTGATTAATTCTCTCTCTCTCTCTCTCTCTCTCTCTGGGGTTTTCTTCCTGTCAGAAATTACAACTATGCGTTCATCTTGCATTTGTATATTATAATGATCACTCTCCATATTTTTCCTTGTATGTTCGTATCAAGGCTATTTCTTAATTTTATTATGATCCAAGTATGTTAATTTACCTGATATGCTCCATTTCACAAGATATCTTCTTTAGTAGTAGATGTAGATTTCTTGATTCATGTATTTTACCTTAATTATGCATTATTCACTTCATTTTTTCTCTCTTGATTTTTGTATACCACATGTACTCAAAGAGTATTTGTGATGAATGCTTTCTTCTCCCAGAATATTGGTGCAGGCATTCCGTCAGAGATTGCTGCTGTTCCTTTGAACTTCTATCATTGGGATACAAGTGACTTTGTTGATTCTGGAAATTTTACTGAACATGATCCATCAGAAACTGCTCTTCTTCCACCAAACTTCTATCATGGTGAGACAAGCAACTATGGTGAGCATTGCAGGGACCTTACTGGTGGTGAGCTGAAGCCAATGATAGGCATGGAAAATTCAGAGCTTGGTAATGAACAGACAATCTATGGGTTGCCAGAGCAATATGAGATGGATGCAAAACCAGTTAAAGATGAATATTGTATTCAACCAAGCGACAATGTGAATCCTGTGGATGTCAATTATGCATTTGGTGAACAATTCATCGATGCTGCTGACACTCCTCAAGTTGGCGAGGGCTTGTTCCTAGAGACCAATGATCTTTCGAAACCTATAGAGGCGGATCCTGCTGATTTGGAATTACTTGATGAGTACCTTAATTTCTTTGATGCGGAAAATGACAACTCTCAGTTTGTTCCTTTTGATTCTTCTCAGATTATGGGGGTTGAAAATGCCGCTATTCAAGAAGGGCCTTCCTCCCAGAAGGTACAAATTTTATGGGTTTTACTAAACGAGATTTTCCTGTTCTTATGATGAGTTTTTTTTATGATCTCATCATTTGACTCTCTTCTATGGCAGCTTGAGACCGGAGAAGCTGAGGCAGTGCCCACGGGAATCCAACAAGGGGCAGAAGCAGATGATAACAACGAGGCCTCCTCTTCAAATCAAAAGGCAGAGGTCACAAAGTCTGAGTCAGGTAAGATTATCTTTCTTGATTTCTGGTAGTGTTTGCACAATTATGCAACTACAAGGACATAAAATGGTTTTGCTTGAAGAGGTGGACTTTGCACCATGCTCGAGTTCCCTTCTGAAATTTAATTATTCTTGTTAATTGCAGATGTTAAACATCCATTCATCAAACAAGCCAGTCAGATGTTGGGCAGCATCCCTGCACCTTCTGCATTTGCAGCAGAGTTCCCAACAAAAGATGCAGCTCTTCGTTTGAATTCTGTAGCACAAGCTTCCAGTTCAGTTCATGTTATTGCTGGAATGATCAGAATACGACATTTGAATCTAGACGGGTATGGCATGGACTGGTCCTTTGGGAAGAGTGGGGATGTCGACCTTTTGCTGTCGTATAGCCTGCCACAGTCTGCCGTTGATTCTGCTACAATGGTGCCAATGGCTGGCATACTTTCTGGAAAGGCAGGATCTGTGGTGTCAAAGGGGTGGTTCTTCTTTATGTTCATTTGGGTACTGATTATTTCTGTCAGTTTCAAAGTTGGGAACTACATATACACCAGGTAGAAGTGCTTGAACAGCTAGAAGGTGGTGGCAATGGCACACCCCAGCAGAGTATCCCCAGGAGTATTTATTAGTGGATTCCGCTTAGTGGACCTTTTTAGGGTTGCATTGAGGTGCGGTTTCGATAAGTATTTCATTTGAACTGATGATCTTTAACATTTGAACATGATAGATGCAGGGTGTGTTATTGTTTAATTATTGTTTTACGCTGAATGCCTATTTTATTAATTTTTGTTTAGTGTACCTTACATTACCTCATTGTAAACTTACTATGAACAGAGACTGGATCACATAATTTCTTGACTTATTTAAAGGATAAATTAAGAAGGGGGTTAGGAATACGACTACGATAAATCTCACTTTTCCTCGGGATGTGTGTATTATTTTTAAGCTGTTGGATCACTTATTTTTGTAACGGGTACGATTTTCAGTTCTTTCAACTGCTGTAAGTTTCCGACTGTTTTTGCGGTAGTTTTTGGTTGCATGCTTTTTTAAGGAAAGATGGTTGCATTCCTTCCCAGACCAGACTTGCTAATGGACTACCCTTTTTGGCCCGGGTAGCCATTCTTCTGTGTTATAGTACTTTGCCCACTCTCGATAGCATCAGGATATTCGCACTTAGCAGCAGCTAGCTACTTAGTCACTTAAGCAAAGCTGAAGGTGGAGTGTCAACTATGGAAAGGGTGAGGTTGATTCTAAAAGCCCAGTTTTCAAGGTGAAAAGAAGAGCTTGGATGACGGCCAATTTATTGGACTTTCTAGAATCCAAAACTCTATTATCAGATGAGTCATCAATTGGGCACCGAAAGCAGGGATAATAGGGCATTGAACTTGCAAAGGAGTGTTCCAAATGGGAGGATCAAGACATGATGATTCACATCTAAGCAAGAAACTTGATGCTTCCGGAATAAAATGAGTCAATCCCGAATAAAAAGTGGATCTATTGGTAAAATCGGATGAAGTTTAAAGGGAAAAACATATATCGAGTTTCGACAACAGGTAGGCACTCCATGTAGTGAGAACTTGTATGGCTTAACGACACCTATCAATTTCTAATTGTTTGAGTTCAAGAAACCAATGGCATTAATGCAACACATTGCACATAAAACCAAATCTAGTTGACATCCTATATCCTTCATTGTTACACTTGCCAAATCATAGAGACTGCAAAAACATGCAACCCCTAATGGCGGGTTCAACGCCGTCCTTATTATAACAAAATGAGACGAGAAAAGTCTAGAGCCACACAAAAAACCTCCGATGACAAAACAACCTCCAAGGCCGAGGAATTGAGTGAGTGGCATAGCAGGGAGCCACAAAAGTATAAATACTACACCAACCCATCAACACGTGGAGGACACATGCGCCTCATCAGAAGCTTCACAATGTGGAGGGGTGTGTCTAGGAGTTTTGAAACACATGCCTCGTAGTTGCAGGCCCAATGGAGCGCCGACGCATGCAAATCCGGTGGCTGAAAATGCCCTCGCCCTCAAAGCATGCCGACAATCACTCAGAACTTAGATATAGCCACCATTACCACCAATAGACGACTATTCATGCATCCCTATAAATAAGATAAAGTGAGAAAAGAAAAGAAAAGAAGTCAGTTATCCGCATACTATTGACTATGCCGGTGCCTTTATTTCCTATATTAAACTTAGAATAACACAGAGTTGTGTGGATAATGAATCACATATCTACACTTGCAGCATACACCCAAAAAAAAAAACAAATATAAAACTGTAATCAAATTCGTCTTCGTCAACATAAGTGCACTCTAAAAGAGCTATTAGCGGAATCGTTCACCAGCAAAGTGATATTGGCACTAACATTTAAGATTCGAAAGAAGATATCAAGTAGAAAAAGATTAATGCTTGACCAACGTGC
Source organism: Artocarpus heterophyllus (assembly GCA_025403435.1). Classification (NCBI taxonomy): domain Eukaryota; kingdom Viridiplantae; phylum Streptophyta; class Magnoliopsida; order Rosales; family Moraceae; genus Artocarpus; species Artocarpus heterophyllus. Next base: position 14,546,814 of record CM046353.1, read on the forward strand.
GACAATATGAGATTCTTTTTATTTGCCACAATAAATAAAAAGATTAATTACAAAACTTCTCTTTAAATTATAACCTTTGTAACATTTTTCTGTATGAATTTCAAAACATAACGTTCGTTTTCAATCATTAGGAAAAAAAAAGTCCTTCTGTTAGAGCATTGATGGAAACTCAATAAATAATTTTAAAATTAGAGATATTTTGGTAATCTTATTGGTAAAATAACCAAAAAAATAATACTATAATAAAAATAGTCTTTATTGATGATTAAAAACAATCAATTAAGAACATAATACTATTTGGATCCTTCTTTTATTTTTTGATATACCAAAATTTTCTTTAAAATTTTATTAATTTTTTTCACGCCCAAATAGTATTTTGAAATTTTAAAAGTTATAAATGACAAAACTTCAAAAATAGAAAAGAAATTTTATTAATACTATCAGAATTTTTTTTTTCTCTTTGAAATTTTGTGTTATATTGAATATATTTGTGCTATATCTTTTTCATTTCACTAGTAATTATAACTTTTAAAATTTTAAAATATTTTTTTGGTATGAAAAGAATTAATAAAATTTTAAAGAAAATTTTGGAATATCCAAAAAAAGAATGATGCGAATAGTATCATGGTTTTAATTTTTTTTCTTTAAACATTAATAAATACTATTTTTATAAGTAGGATTATCAAAATACCCTTGATTTTAAAAATTATTTCACTTTTCAAATAAAATTCTAATAGAAGGACCGTTTTTGTTGACGGTTCATACTTTAGAAGGGAACGGATATTATGCTTTAAAATTTGAAGGACAAAGTGTTACATATAATTTAAGAGGAATTTTTGTAATTAATTTTAAGTAAAATGTCGTACATAATATTGCCCAAATGTATGTGCTACTTGGTTGCAACACTGTAGACCTCTCTCTCTCTCTCTGATTTTTTTTTTTTTAATCTTAGATTTAAGGTTTCAAATTTTCTTTGATTTGGAAGTACTTTTTTTGTCTGAAAATAAAAGGGTTACAAGAGTACAGAATGACTTTTCTAGCCTGAACGAATGGTGTAGCTCCAAGGGATGGTAAATAGATTTCTCTTGGAGCGGGTTGCTCGTATGCAACTAAAAAGAAAAACAAACTACGATTCTAGAAGCTACCTGTATGAACTCATGAATTTGGAAATAAATCAAATAGACATTTTTTTAATTAAATTAGTGCTACTCTGATCTTCAGTCTACTTTATTCTGAATGGATTTTAGGCTTGGATACAAATTAACAAGCAATGCAAAAGCAAGCTTTCCTGTGATGAATAAATTTTAATTAATTTATTTTTTCAAATAACCTAGCTAAAAATTTGCTTCAGTCTTAAGAGTTTTTGCTATAGGGTGCATAGACATCAAGGCCACAAGCCCAATTTAGGGTGTCTAAGAGAGTATTTTAAACCATTAGTTTGACTTTGAAAACTATAGCATATAACAACTTTACACTGTAGCTTTTTTAGTGTAGCTTGTAAGAACTTTACACTGTTCACAGTCCAAATCATTAATTTGAACTACTCATCCAAACACCCTATTAGTTGACTAAAATACTAGTTCCAGTTGATACTATTGATTGCAAAGCGCGGTTAGTGATATGGTTGATAAATTTGACAGTTCAAAACAGAGTTGCAATAACTTAGATAGTTGATATGGGGTATTTTTCCATACCCTAATGAAAATTTTCCAAAAACCATCAAAACTATTGTACAGAAATTAAAGTTTGAATCTCATTTTACACGAGTGCATGGTACAATTAATCAGCAATTAGTCAGCGATTGCCTACATTTGCAACATAAATTGATAAGCAATTGGAAAGAGAAAAGCATCACCATTACAAGCTGGAAGCACAGAGACTAGTGATAATCTCAAAATTTGATAAAACAATTGTACATCCACCACTAACCATAAAATGTAGCTTACATAAATGACAGTTTGGATGTAAATTCATTTTCCTCTCATTTCATCACTATCATAGCTTATGTAAGAATATCCTTGAAATAGAATTAAATTTACTTGTTTTACGATCACATCTCTCCTGGAAGCATGGTGTCCTCGGGTAGATCACAGTAACCGATACCCTGAACTCCCCAAAAAAAAAGAAAAAAAGAGAGAGAAAAACACATTAAATACTGATCTTATTGACAAAACTATGCCAGTTAAGCAATAATTTAATATCTACCTCGCCAGTAAGATGAGCCACGCATCTCTTCTCAGCTAGCAACTCAGCTTCAGTCTGAAAAATAAAAGAAAATACAACAATGTCATACAAGACGAATTTATGTGAAGTATGTGATGCCCATGTTTTGAAGTTCACTAGCCTTTCTTTTGTCTTGCAAATAAAACGATTTGCTATGCCAAACAAGCATGTTACTTTGATCGCTTTTTCTTTTTTGGAAAAAATAGTAGTGAAGTTTAGAGTAATCCCTCTTTGATATGCAAGCATTGGTGATTTTTGTTTTGGCGACCATTACGTGTTTGATCTATTTTTGATCTCGTCGTTGCTTCTACATCAAAAGACTCATTGAACAAGAAGTACCTTGGCTATTCGGTTCCGCAGGTAGTCATCGAATATTACGTCCTTTGCAAGTTCATAGTCGCCATCTCCCTAGAGAATGGACATAACTTAATAGAGCTACGAAATGTAATATTCTAAGCACACACAATGAGGAAATAAAATCACAAACACAAGCTTACCTTTGATCTGCATGGCATACTGAAAACTATATCCTCTGCTATACCGTAAGGATTTCCGTTGGTGTAAACCTGCAATTGAGTACAAGAATTGTGAGCATTGGAGACTAAGAATCATCATCACAACTACATAAATGGGATGTCACACAGTGATTGCAAATTTATGCTTAAGATATCCATTGTATAGGTAACCGTCGTCACCCATTGATGAATTTCTCTATGAACCTTTTTACTTCTCATAATATTAAAGCATGCCACTATTTTTTTTCCTTTTTATTCCTTCATTTTCTCTGCAAAGAACACAATAAATATTTGGCACACCTACCGCCTAAACTTCACAATTGGCAGGTTATCCTCTAAAATTTTAATTGTGGCAAACTACCTCCTGAATTTAACAAGTTGCTTTAGGTTGCCCCAAATCGATGATAGCTCTTAAAATTTGGATAGAAAAGCCCTCATACATGTTATGTGACTTCTCTTATAGAAAGAGATTGAAGTTTCAGACGACGACCGGAGCATGTCATGTCAATTGTTCGAGACAATTTCCTTCTAAATTTTAATATCATTCATCAAATTAGAAGAAATCTGAAACACATTTTTAAAATCATGAAGGTAGTTTTCCACAACTAAAAGCCCAGAGGGAAACTTACTAATTATGTAAAAATTCTGCGGTTAAAAATGCTAAAGGAGCCTAATATTTATGCTGCAAAGGTTTCAAGAAGTTGATCTTCAAAAAGATTTTCTGCGCCAGCTCAAAAGTGTTGCAATTTTATCAGAAAAATTACTGTAATAGCGAAAGAAAATTGTACTTACCCCAGAAGAAAACCAGTCGCCCTCAGGGGTTGGAGTAATCAAAGATTTTATGGCATCAACGATTGACACAGCAGTTGATGCAGCTGATGATCTTCCCCATTTTTTGATGAGCACGCCACCCCTCTGCAAATCAAATATATTTTGAAGTGGTTGAAGATGTAATTAACTTGGTTGTGGAAAGTGGAATAACTGTTCATTCATGGAGGTAGATTTTCTGCAGTTCGTACCTTCTGAACGTTTTCCATGAACTCTTCCTCTAACCACTTGTGATCCTTGATGACCTCTTTTACAGGCAATCCATCTATTTTAGCATTTAAGAAGTCCGGAACCTGGTCAAAAAATAGTCCTTTTAAGTCAAAAGTGAAGAACATTCTACACATGCATAGAGTTTACTTCTTACAACAGAATCCTTTTAATGACCTGCGTAGTTGAGTGGTTTCCCCAGATTGTCACATTAGACACTTTATCGTAGAACACCCCAGCTTTAAGGGCAAGCTGCACAAATCAATTCTAACTTTGTAAGGACATATTAATTTTGCACTACAACAATCAAAACTAGAAGATATATGCAAATGAGTGCAATGCCCACGACCGATATCTACCTGACATTTTGCTCGATTTTCATCTAACCGTGTCAAAGCATGGAAGTTTTTTGCAGGTATTTTTGGAGCGTTTTTCAAACAAATTAGTGCACTGCACAACGACAAAAACACAATCAAGCATTATATAGAATTCCATAATTTATGTATTTGCAAAGAATTAAAGTAGTCTCCTCTCCTTCCAAAGAAGAAATTCCCTTACTTGGTATTGCAGGGGTTGCCAACCACTATAACTTTGACATTACGTGATGCAACTTCATTTAGAGCTTTCCCCTGGGATGTCACAATTAAAGAGTGCATGAAGAACGTAAATGTGTACAGTTACTTTTCACTTGTGAGGAGGCATGGCTGATATCAAAATGCAAACCTGCTCAGCATAGATCTGTCCATTTATGTCTAATAAATCAGCTCGTTCCATTCCAGGTCCTCGAGGCTTTGCTCCTATTAGAAGAGCCCATTCCGCATCTTGGAAAACCTCATACGGATTAATGCTTATACTCACCTCCCTCAACAAGGGATACAAGGAATCCTCCAATTCCATAGCAACTCCTGCATGGATTGAGTTTGTTATCAATCTTAGAGGCAAGCGTATTATGATGAACAACTTAGTTTTATTGGTACAACAACTTAGTTTTATCAGTACATATTGATCATTGTTAGAGAAGTAGAGAGGGAAGTACAGGAATTAATGTAATTCAGCTTTAAGGTTCTGTCCTCTAGTTAGTTTAACTGTATGCTTAAATTGATCAGATGATCACATCCACACTGCATTATAAATGTTGCTGTTTTGAACAAGACATGTTGGTTGTTCTTCACGTTTTTAAACAAAGAAAAAAGATACATTTTTTTTGTAACTGTTAAATGTAGTTAATATTAAGTATTTTTGATATGTTAAATTTAACATAAGTAAGAGAAAATTCTTGTGAAGTTAATGACTACAAAGAAACACACCTTCAAGAGCCTGGAGTGATCTCTCAGATCCCAGCAGTTTCAATGCGATGGGTTGGTCAGGACCAAAAACCTCACCAGATGCAAGCTGGCATGACAAACAAGTAAGATTTCATATGTTCAAATGTTCTTGAAAATCATGCTGGAAAATTTTAATAAGCTTTATAGACGGAAGAAAATCAAGCAAATCAACACCACTACATAGGGACTGTGCGATGACCTTTCGGGAGAGATTTGACCCATAAATAAGCTTTTAGTCAAAGCCATAATATATGGCTTTTCTCAAGAGAGTACTTCAGAGAAGACTGAGACTTATGCATTGTTCAGAACAAAAAACTATATTCAGAGATTCCAACATCTAGCAAATATCTGTGAGTTTGATCTAGGAACACTTACTTTGAAGAGTAGATGATTAGAGATCATTCCAGCCGCACCCGAAACCGCAATTGTAATCATCTTTTTCCAGGATTTCGTCTCTTCCTCCTGAGAAAATCGAAGAAAGCTTATCACTAAAATGTTGTGATAAATAACCAAAAGCCAGTGAATCAAGAAAATAATCTTTTCCAGCACATCTTGCATTAGGAGTTGAAGTATTTTAAAGCAATGACATATGAAATTGTCCGCTGGGCACAAATCAAAGTTATAACAACATATTAAAACTAATCAGTTTCGACCGTTTGAAAGGCACCGATATTACTTAAGGAGTAAGAAACAATAACTATGGAGCGAAAAATTAACAGAAGCACAACCAAATGTAATTCAGATGAACATAGAAACCAAATCTGCTAGTTAAGCAAAAGAAGAATCTATTAGGCCATACATATTGTCAAACACAAACAAGACAACATTGATTAATACACTTGTGACAGAACAAATTATCACAACCATCACAAACAATATCAATCAGCACACAAACACACACACACACACACACACAAGGGTTATTATTATTTTTTCTTTTGAAGTACACAAAGTGAAGAAGAGTAACCTACAGCTTTGAGATCATAAGTAAGGCAGAACACGCCATAACATTCAGACTTGGTCTTGGGATCTTCGGCTTGGACTGGAATCGGGGTTTGAATTTGACTGAGTATCAGCATAAACAAACAAACAAAATGAAAATCTTAATAAAACGAAAAAGGAAGAGAAAAAAATTGTGGGGTTTTAGTAAGTGATTAGAAGAGCTTACTTTGGAACAACAGAGCAAGAAATTCTGGCGGATTGAGGAGTGGGAATGGGTCGAAAAGAAGAGCGGCGACGATAGTGAAGATGGGTTGATGAGAATGAGAGCTGAGAAGACTTAAGAAGGCGGGTTTTGGCATAGGAAGGTGATGACACCTCTGCCACCGCCATGGAAGGAGCAGAGCCTGCAGACATACCTTCTGAGATGACGAAAAAAGAGACAGAGAGAGAGAGAGAGGAGAGAGAGAAGGAAAAAAGTGGGTGTAAAGTGGACAAAGGAAGAAGGGTTTAGCGTGAGAAGACCTGGGTGAGAAGGAAAAGGACTGATTTGGAGGGAGATACAGAAAGAAAGGAAGAAGTTGAACAGAGAAAGAGGAAGAGGAGTAAAACAGGATGGTTTTTTGAAGTATTAGTCTATGGCCATGCAGATGACACTTGTCAAACCAATATCCGATCCTCTCTTGCTCTTTTACTTATGTTGTTTTGGGATGTTTTTCTGAATTTTTCGTGGCCAGGAAATGCTGTTCAGCCTCCTTTTCTTGTTGGACATTCATTTCTATTTTCTAATTAAATTATATCTCAATGTCTTAAACATTACCATTTCTGTTATGTCTTAAGACTGTTAAGAAAAAGAAAAGCAACTAAACTAGCCATAATTTTTTTTAAAATTTTCAACTAAAAAATATACTTTATGTTTATTATATATCCCTCTTTATTTTCATACATGTTAATTTTTTTTTTTGACGAAGCCATTAATCTTGCTCAGGGCTTCACTTAAACTAAAGTTTTAAATTAAATTAACAATACAATAAATATTGAATATTTTTTTTTCGTTTGTTTTACTTTTCTATAAATCTTTGGTTATTTTTTTCTCCATGTATATATCATTAAGCAGTATTCAATAATTGTTTTATTTGGGTTTCTAAGTTCGGAATTTCAAAGGATACAAGCAAACAAAAATATTTAAATAAAAAGGAGTAAAGAATAAAAATTAATAGTGTGAATGAATTTTTTTTCCCCTAAAATTGCATAAAATTTCAAACTATAAAAAAAAAACTTAAGGGACTAAATAAGAAGAAGTGGAGAAAAAATAATATTTTAAAATAAGGGTAAACATCGAGTAGGTCGGGTGAATTTTAAGGATCTTTTAACTATTTTAAATCTAATCCATTCAATAAACCTAAACTTTAAAAGCAACTCACCCAATTAAAGTTCGGGTGGATTGGATGGATTGATCGAATTAAGTATTATAAAAAAAAAATTCAGACTAATAATTTACTAAAATAAGAAATATATACAAAAACTAGAATTTTATCATGTTGTAGGATGTCTAATAAGATTTAAATACATAAGTCATACCTAACAAACAAAACATACTAAAAACTAAGAAAACTAACCCAACAAGAAGAAGACCAGGTGAAAGAGAGGCGTCGATGTAAATGTTGGCAGCAATCGAACAAAATGAGAGAGAGGGTATTTTTTTGGACTTTGAAGTGACAAAAATTTATACTTAGATAGGCAGGGTTGTGAACGAAATGCAAATGAGGTGTCAGGTATGTATATTGGAGTGGAAAGTGATGAAGCATTTTATTATTTCTTATTTTTTTAAGGGATTTTGTAGTGTAATGTATTTTAGAAACTAGAAACTATAAAGTAAAAAACTTGAAGTTTGGAACCAAAGAGAAGAAGTCTTTATAAACTATGTTACTTTTTTTTTTGAAGAGAATAAAGGTTTTTTTTTTAAAGTATTGTATTAAAATTACAATATTAAATGTATGTAGTGTATATATATATATATATATTTTACATTGGGTGGGTTCGGATAATCTTAGATTTTGAAAAACTTAACCTAAACCCTTCCAATGAAAAACAAGATTGGATGGGTTAATGGAAATTCTTATTCAGATTTGTCAAATTTGAATTATCTTGGATTTCATTGGGTGGATTAGATTGAATTTGTTAAATAATCAGATTTTTTGTTCACGCTTATTTAGATAAGAAAACATAAAACAGATTCAACTTTTGATTTAGGTTTGAAGTTATAAATTAAAGTTATTTATGTTTTTTATAATTGAAGCAAAATTTTAAATGGCAAAAAGTTCTAAAAATATTTAATGGTTAATTTTACAATATTGACTCGAAGATTTTACATTATATAAAGTGTCAAGATTTACTTTAATTATAAGTATAAACCGGCCAAACCAAATCAACAAAACTAATAGTATATAATTTGATTTGATTTAATTAAGGCATTTGGAAAAGTGATTTGAACACTAGTGTTCAAACGAAAAACAGTGTAGAACTCTCACATATTACAGTATAAAATAAAATATGCTCTAATATAAAGATTTAGAGTTCAAATCGTAAATTGTATAAAGTTTCACATGCTACAATGTGTTCAAACTCTAGAGTTAAAACTCTTCTTCCAAATATCATTAATATCTCTTATAGGACGTTTGGTAAGTAGGGTTGTTCAAAAATTTGCTAATCCGCGCAAACTGTCTAATCCAAACCAAATCAGTAGTTTTTGTTTTAATTTTAGACAATTTGGATTGTTTTTTACACAAAATATTTTAGGTGGTTTGGTTAATGGTTTGAACTTCCCAAACCGTCCACCCAAACAAGCTTCATTTTATATAATTTTTTATTTTTAATTTTTTTTATATGAGAGTTTTATTATTATTTTATTTTTTTCATTGGTCATTATAAAAAGTTTTACCCATATAACATACACTATTCCACGCTCTATGCCTACACTTCTTCTAATCACTCATCATCAGTATCCAAAAAACCAAAATTAAATTAAAGTACCAATATATGCATCTAAGACTAACTCAAACATGGAACCGTAGCCTTCCCCACTAGCGACCAATATCTTCTCTACACATCGTTTCTTTAGTAGGAGGAGAGGTTTATCAACACCAGTAGAAAGCTTTAATTCAAGTTTAAAATTTAATTGTGTTATCTTACGTTCTTTAGTTGTATTTTTGACTTTTTAGTATGATTTTTTATTTGTATTAAAACTTTGAAGGGTAATAATTTTTGTTAAATATATAAAAAAAATTAATCTTAAGCACAAACTGCCCAAAATACTTATGAGTGATTTGGTTTTATAAAAAATATCAAATTTCTCAAACCTCCTAAAAATAAAATTTATTTTTGGTTTAATGGGTGGTTTGGAGAAAAAAAACCGCCCAAACCGCCTGTGAGTACCTCTACTAGGAAGTGACTTCAAACCAAAATTTGAAAAAAAAAATATAGTAACAATTTAAATTTTGTGAGAGAAAACATTGTAACAAACTTGATTTAAACAAGTTCAAACCAAAAATCCCAAACACACGCTTACATTTCAAACTGCCAAAAAAATAATTTTTTGACTTAGTCAATGGTGGTTTTTTTTTTCCTTGACAAATTGGCCTTAGAGACCCCTAATTAAGAGTGAACATCGGGTGGGTTGAGTGAGTTTTAAGGATTTTCAATACATCCAATTAAAGTTCGAGTAGGTTGAATTTAAAACTAAACCAGCTAATAAACCTAAAATTTAAAAACACCCAATGAAAATTTAGGTGGATTGGGTGGGTTGATCGGATTAAACGTTTTAAAAAAATCAAAATATTAATTACCAAAATAAGAAATATATAAGAAAAAAACTAAAATTCATCACATATTTGTTATCTCATAATCTTCCAATATTGTCGCAAAGTCATACACTAATAGAAAGGTAAAAATTTGGAAAACAAGCTCAAATACATAAGCTATAAACTAACAAACAAGCCATAATAAAAACTAAGAAAACAAATACTTTTTTTGGTAGTAAACATCAACATAACCAACATGCTACACAATTGCCAATCTCCAACTTTAAGCATTTCCACTTAAACAACCTTTATACCCAAAAGAGAGAGAGGTTTTTTGGATAAATTATACTAACAACTCCTGTGTTTATCTCAATTACAAAGACACCCCCTTGAACCAAAAATAATCACATTGACATCCCTGAGTTCAACACTATTAACTTTTTATATGAAATGATAAAAGTACCCCTTTTAATTTTAACCATTGATTTAAACCACCAAATCACAACCATTTATTTAATTTTTTGCTAAAGAAGTTCAAAATCAACAAAAAAAAGGAAAAAAAAAAAAACAAAACCAAACTAGCCCGTCGACCATCCTAGCGCCCCCTACTACGTTGGTGACCCACGTCTGCCACTAACCACCCCAACCCTCTGCCATTAACCTAACCTCTAGGTCCAATCACCCCAACCCCACCAAACTCCTGCCTAACTTCTGTCGTAGTTGCGATCGATCCCACTTTCTGTCGCACCGAGACTAGCCACTACCCACAACCTTAACGAGACCCCCACCCATGGACCATTCCTTTGGGACCCATTTCCCATCATGTGGAGCCCAACCCCCACCGCAACCCCAACGAGGACCCATCCTAGACCACCCAATGCCCCCTCCATTAATCCTGTCGTGGCCCTCCACTCCATTGCCCTCCCCACCCCTATTGCACTGGCCTCTACCTCGACATCCCCACCCTTGTAGGCCCCCCCAACCTGTGCCCCAAGATATAGAGAGAAAGAGAAAAAGAAAGCTTGAGAAGGTTTTTTTTAACATATTTTTTTATTTTAATATTTTTAAAATTTTATATATGTTTTTAAATTTTTTGAAAAATATCTTTTTTAATATAATTTTAAAATTTTATGAAAAAATAAACTATTTTTTTATAATTGAATTATGGTTTTGTTGGAATTAGTTAATTTTAGTTTTCTTAAATTAATTTGTTTTAGTTTTGTTGAGATTAAAGTGTGATTTTGATTAGAATTGAAAATGTGAATCAAGATGTTATATGTTCAAACAATTAATTACAAAATTTTTTGGATTGTAAAATTTTAATCTTTGTATTTTATCTTATTTTGGACATAATTGTTATCTTTGGAGAAAGAGGAAAAAGAAAAAAAAAAAGCATTTTATCTTTTATTAAAGTTAAATTTATGATTCTTTTTTAAAAAGTTAAATTTATGATTAGAAGTGTCTACAAAATTATTTGAACTTATTTTTAATGTTAAGACAAGAGTAAAATCATTATTTTTAGCCACGTAAATAAGTAAAAGCACTTTTTAAAGGATGAAGGGGCATTTTTAGTATTTTGAACAAAATTAACGAGTTTTGGTATCAGCATAATTAGTTTTAGTACAAATGGTGTCTCTATAATTTACGTAAAACACATAAGGTGTCAATGTAATTTATCATTTTTTAAGTGAAAAAAGAGATAGGTAGAATAGTACTTGTGACCAAAATAGGACGTGTATTGGAAAGTGGTCAAATGAAAGCCTTTTTTTTAAGGATTGTGTAGTATGTACTAGAAACTAAAAAGGAACCTAAAACTAAAAAAAGTCTGTATAAACTCTAAATGTTTTTTTGAAGTATAAAATTATATCAAAATTACAATATATATAATAAATAATTTATATATACATTGCATTAGGTGGGTTCAAATTATGTAAAATTTAATCCAAACCCATCTAATGAAAAATCAGATTGGGTGAGCTAATGTAATTTTTTTTTTCGAATTTGTGGGATTCAAATTATCTCGGATTTTATTGGATGGGTTAAATTGGATTCATCGGATTCTCTAGTTTTTTGTTCACCACTACCCCTAATGCTTATGCTCCCAATGTACACTCAGATTATGTAAAACTTAGCCTAAACCCATCTAATAAAAAATTGTATTGGGTAGGTTAATATAAATTTTTTTTCAGATTTGTCAGATTTGAATTATCTCGGATTTTATTGGATGGCTTAAATCGAATTTGTCAAATTCATGGGTTTTTGTTCACCACTACCCCTAATGCTTATGCTCCTGATGTACACTCATATTATGTAAAACTTAACCTAAACCCATCTAATAAAAAATCAGATTGGGTAGGTTAAAATGAATTTTTATTCGGATTTATCGAATTCAAATTATCTTAGATTTTATTGGATATGTTAAATTGAATTCATTGGATTCTCAGATTTTTCTGTTCACCATTATACCCTAATGATTATGATCCCAATGTACACTTGAACTTTAACAATTAAATGGTGCTACAAAAGGTGCGCACTTGGTCTTGATTCCTATTCTATCATTTGCCTATTCTATTATAGGTGCAACACTCATGTGCTCTAAATTAAGTTAATCTTTTTTGAACTCGGTGTGTGGATGTTGGTTTTAGAAAACAATTTTTACAAAATAGTGGAAACGTGGTAATGGTGCAAAATATATATAACAAAAATTTTTATAAAACTTTCATATATCATGTTGTAGATTAATTAATTTAACGATAAATATATATATATATATATATATATATATAAAGCTTTGCTTATCCGAATGAAGAGAGATAATTAGGAAACTCGAAAACTCAAATTACAAAGATGTTCTCGATAAATAAAACCACTGTTTTCCTGGCCTAGTCCTCGGCACCGGATAGACGAACATGTTTGTGTTGTACGAATTAAGGGTTTCTAAGGATCACTCGACTAACTTTTAGTCATCCGTGAGTCTCAATACATGAGCAAAACAGTTCTCAGGATGAAGAACTTTTCTTCTCTCTTTTTCTCACTTTCTCGACATGCCTATGGAAGGTGTTTTTGGTAGAGTATTTTCAGTTACTTCAAGACTCACAAATATATGTAGAATGAATAAGGGAGCTGCTATTTATAAAGAATGGGACCCATCTAATTCTGGAAGCTTCTTTTATTTTAATTTAAATATCAAATATATAATTAAAATGAAAGAAAATATTTTCTCTTTCCTTATACTGTGTTAGGCACCACACACATAGATACCATATTTGTGCGTGGTGCCAATTATAGAGAAGGAAGAGAGAAAATCTTCTTGTTACCAAATCTTTTTTTTTAAAATTAACTTTCCATATTTAAAATAAATCACATTTATTCAAAATTGGTAATTCTAAATATGCAAACTTGGTAAATAAGCTTTGAAGTGCATAAGGGACTTTTCTTTATTGGTATTGGTGTCACACATAATAGGACCCTCCCATTGTGTGCTCCACGTATAGTGGGATCCACCCATTGTGTGTCTTCAAAATTAATTATTTATTATTAAATAATCTCATTATTTAAAGATGATAATTTTTTATATTTAAGGCTCATAGTCAAAGGGAAACAGTATATTAAATGACCCAAAAATGGCCAAGGTAGAGCCAAAGGTTTGGAGACTAAGAACTAGGCATGTAGTAGACTCAAAGAACCTACTCGAGAGTCTGTGCACTGATCAATGGAGCTAAAAGAAACACTAACCCTAGATGGAGTTAAACTCCTACAACCCGTGATCCCAACGTCTATAGAAAAGCACCATAAGTTGACCCTACCCAAAATTAAAACACTAATCAACAAACCAAGAGGCATGGGGAAACCAACCCTTAGACCAAACATAGCCCACAAATGCAACACAAAAACAAAAAACATAACATAGAGAGCCAGTGGGAAACCACTGCCCTTATTACAACAAACCCAGAATAGAAAAACAATGGAGAACTTAAAAACAGAGCATAGGCTCCACTGCTATCCATGAATCCAAGGCCATTCAATGCCAACCACCCAACTTCGATAACCTGCCCACCAAAGAGCACCTATGACCCCTCCATGGTTAACCTCCCGGTAAGACCAGACCACTTCAGCCTGCCCTCCCCAAGTGGCATGAATCCACCCAATGGCATAAACCTATCCCTAGCCATCAGTAGGCCCCTCAATAGCTATGGGAGGTGACAAATAGTGAAATATGCCCAGCCTGCAACATCCCTACATGACCGAGTCCCCTCCTACTCTTAATCGACTCGCCCGATCCTAGAGGAGATCCAAACCTCCCATGATCGTCTTGACGACTATGGCTCCTCCCTCCTTGGTCCTGGAATCAGATTGGAGGCAGAAGTCCTTCCTCTTTCATTTATGCACCCAAACTATAACGTAAGCGAAAACCCTTTCCCCTAGCGACACAAACCTTAGCACCGTGTAGATTGCTAGGCGACAAACCTCTGGACGAGAAACGGTGACCAACGAACTGGTGACGCGCTGGTCCGTCGGCCTTAACACTATCTTTCTCTTCACTTTTCTCTTTCTCGTTCTCACACTCTCTCTAGCACTTTTTGCTTTTATATATATTGTTGGAAAAACGGTGCACAACGGAAATTTAAAAATTTTACATCAGAGTATTTTCTAAAACACAAGTTTGACATGCTATATGCATAAATTAACCAGATCTTACTAAGCTTTGTATGCCGAAGAACTCTTCCAAAAACGTGAAGAGAAGTAACGTTCCAGAAGAGCCTCAACCAACTAGTCTTCTTTGCTATTCTCTATCGACGACAGGAGTGAATGTGGGCTCACACGTACAGCTCTTCCACTAGGTGACTCGCCTTCCAACTAATCGAGAGAACCTAAAGCAAGTGTTCGTGATTTGTCAACAAAAGCTCTCAGGGAATTTTCAGATTCTCACTAGCAGAGTATCACTCTTAATCTCTCAATTGATCTTAGTAACTCTTAAGACTTACTCCATTTATATAGAGATTGGTCCTGTGGTCAGTCCTTATCAGATTAGGTCTCAAAAACTCGAAACAGAATCAAGTTCGGATCAATATCTGGTAAGATCAGAGTGAAAACACGTGGTCTTATCCTTCGCTGATCGGTAGGCCGAACCACCTGATCGGTAGGCCGAACACGTCCATCGGCAGGCCAAACTGCCGAATAAAAATCTCACGAATCATTTATTTTCCACCTGAGATTCCACAAGATAAAGTCTCAGTTTTAATTCAAATAACCCAATGAGAAGTTATCTGATCAAAATAACTTTATCTAGATAATCTCTAAGAAAATAAATCAATTCTCAATAATTCTATAAGTTTATCTTGATCTAATTTATCTAAAATTAAATCAACCAATAAACAGACAAGAATTATCTGATCCTTATAATTCAACAAGTTTATCTTGAATTAATTTGTATCACAAAATTAATTCAACCGATAAACAAATATGAATTGTTTGATTCTGTCAAATTTCAACCAATCTAATAAATCCAACATAAGTTACCAATAATTGGAAAAGCACGCCGTGCCATTACAGGATGTTGTGAGCTAGCAAAGGGGACCAAATGGACCTATATAGTTCAAGCTCCTGAAAATTATGAAACCCAATATCCCATATATACATTTCATAATTATCAACTCCAACGCTACTCCACTAAAAGCTTGGAGCTGTACTCTCGAGCTACATAGAATTACGAAACTCATATAGCTAAGTCTCCATGACATATCATAGTGTATCGTATCCCCATATGATAATCCATAATCGGCTTAAGGACAAGTTCTATCTTACCTTCTTGATTATTTTTATCTTATGTTCCATTATCTTACCATTAGAAAACTTACTATCCAATGACAGTATACCATTCGGGTACACCTATGTATCTAAATGGTTGAGTGCTCCAGTTTTTCAATTACAGGATAACACATATAAGAGGATATCATTACTCCTAAAGAGGAGCTCGGGATTCCATATCTATGAATAACAGGTCTATGCTATCAAGAGTCTTGCCTCCAACGTACCGGCATGCATACCACTATTAAGATGTGGGTGTTACTCTTTGGTACATCAAAAGACACAAGTCAAGACAACGGGCCCACTATTTATTTTAGGATTAAGATACAACACAAATGATTGTCTAAAGTGAATCGATTTGCTGAGACAGAATTATTAATCCAAATCAATTCACTTTATGTCCTGATCCAACACATCGTCACCTATGACAACGTGCCCAATGTTTCTATTCACAGAGTCTACGTCTGATGGTCAAGACAAACCATCTCCCATAAGGGATATAGACAACATAACAATCTTTGCATGAATAAAGCACCCAACTTTATTTCCTCGATTGCGGATCTTATGATTTAAACTATCACCTTGAAAATCGTGTCTTTCGCATAATCCGTCCATCATATGCCCAATTCTTAAGGTTTAGATCGACAGTCTCAGACTTTTGTTTGCTTAACATACATTCAACAAATATGAACATATAGAGGACAAGATTTGGTATATAAATAATAAATAAATTCTTTATTGATAAAAATGTCTCCAAAAACTTATTACCTTTTTACTCCTTAGGGCATACATGTCTAACAATCTCCCACTTGCACTAAGTGAGTAAATATGACAAATCTCGCATCCCTATAGCTTCCACATGCCTCTCGAAGACTCTCCCAGTAAGTGTCTTCGTAAATGGATCAGCTAAATTGTCCTCTGACGCGATCTTACACACCGTGACATGCCCGCACTCAACGAAGTCCTTTATCACATGAAACTTTCGATCAATATGCTTACTCTTCTTGTGAAATCTTGGTTCCTTAGCATTAGCTATCGTCGTACTGTTGTCATAGTACAGTGATACCGCGTTATCTATACCAGGAACTACCTCAAGATCGCCAAGGAACTTGCGGAGCCATACTTCTTCTTTCGAAGCATCACTAGTTTCCATATACTCAGCCTCCATTGTTGAATCTGAAGTGCAATCTTGCTTAGCACTTCTCCAACAGATGGCACCGTCACCAAGAGTAAACACAAAACCTAAAGTCGATTTCCTAGCATCCAAACAAGATTAAAAATCCGAGTCAGTATATCCTGGAGGAGTCAGGTCCTTACCCGAATATATAAGCATATACCCTTGAGTCATTCTCAGGTACTTGAAAATATGCTTTACCGCAACCCAATGGTTCAGTCTTGGATCCACCTGAAATCGACTTACAATCCTGACCGTATAACTAATATCTGGTTGTGTGCAAAGCATGACATACATGAGACTACCTACTGCCGAAGCATAAGACACCTTCTTCATGTATTCTCTTTCTTCATAAGACTTTGGAGAGTCCTTCTTAGAAAGAATAATTCCAGACCTAGATGGTTGCCCACATTTCTTGGAATCCTGCATTGCAAACCTCCTAGAATTTTATCTATGTAGCCGGCTTGGGACAAAGCCATCATTTTGTTCTTCCTATCCTGAAAGATTTGTATACCGAGAACAAAATTAGCCTCTCCCAAGTCTTTCATGTCAAACTGCTTGGTCAACCATAATTTGACCGATGACAATGCCTTAATGTCATTGCCAATTAGCAGAATGTCATCTACATAGAGCAGTAGAAAAACCACTTTCCCATCCTTATTGTGTTTGTAAACACATGGTTCATCCACATTTTCTGAGAACCCGTAAGTCTTGAACACCTGATAAATCTTACGTTCCAAGAACAAGAAGCCTGCTTAAATCCATAAATTAACTTGAGCAGCTTACAAACCTTACCCTTTTGACCTGTGACTTTTGTGTATAACCCTTTGCTACCAGTTTAGCCTTAAAGGTTTCGACCTTTCCATCCACTCCTCTTTTCCTCTTGTAGATCCACTTACACCCTATGGGTTTTACCCCTTTGGGAAGGTCCACAAGCTCCTAGACCTGATTAGTCTCCATAGACTTCATCTCTATGTTCATGGCCGTTATCTAGAGTTTTGAATCAATATCCTCCATAGCTTCTGCGTAAGTATAAGGATCCCTATCATGTTTATCCGGTTCAGCCATAAAGACCTCCCCATTGAACATATACCTCTCAGGTTGACGCCCGATCCTTCCACTACGCCGAAGCCCCTGAGGTTGTTGTTCAGGTTTGTTTGGTTTTTCTACACTGATCGGAACAGTTTCATTCGGAACCTCCGGAGTGATCAGATCACTCCTTAACTCCTCAAGCACCACTTTGCTTCTAGGTTTAAAGTCGTCCATGTAACTCTCCTCAAGGAAAGTTGCATTAGTTGAAACCATGACTTTATTTTCCTTTGGGTTACAGAAATAACCCCCTTTAGTCCCTTTTGGATATCCTACAAACATGCAAACTTTAGAATGTGCTTCTAACTTATTCAAATCCTTAAACAGGACATGAGCCATACATCCCCATATGCGAATATGGTTTAAGGATGTCTTTCTACCCGTCCACAACTCATGAGGAGTTTTAGGGACCAATTTTGAAGGTACATTGTTCAAAAGATAACATGCAGTTTGTAGTGCATATCCCCAGAAGGATAAAGGCAATGATAAATAACTCATCGTGGACCTAATCATGTCCAACAAAGTGCTATTTCTTCTCTCCGCTATGCCATTTTGCTGCAGAGTGCCCGGCGCAGTCAAATGGGATAAAATCCCATTCTCTAATAAGTGTTCCAAGAACTCATCAGAAAGGTATTCCCCACCTCGATCGGATCGAAGTGCCTTTATGGGTCTACCTAATTGCTTTTTCACTTCAGCCTGAAACTCCCTGAACTTGTCAAAAGTTTTGCTTTTGTGGTGCATTAGGTACACATACCCATATCTTGAGTAATCGTCAATAAAAGTGACGAAGTACTCATACCCTCCTCGTGCTCGGATGGTCATAGGTCCGCAAACATCACTATGCACAAGTTCTAAAACCCCTTCGGCCCTATTGCCCTTAGACCCGAATGGTCTTTTGGTCATTTTACCCTCCAAACAAGATTCACATTGAGGTATAGATTCCACCTTTAAGTGACTTAAAGGTCCATCCCTTATCAACCTTTGAATCCTATTCAGGTTAATATGACTAAGGCGCAAATGCCAAATATAAGTCTTATTAGAGTGAGAAGTTTTAAGTCTTTTAGAGTTATTATCATTCATCTTAGCATTAAGCAATAAGTCCATCTTAGGTTTGATAAAATATGGATTATTTTACATCCATCCAGAACAGATAAAATATTTATTTTTACGAATCACCACTTTATTATTAAAAGAAACCGAGTAGGAGTCTTTAAATAAACAAGCTAGAGAAATTAAATTCCTTTTAAATTTAGGAACATAAAAACAATCTTGCAAAAATAAATTCCTATAATTATAAAAATAAAGATAGATGTCTTCCACTGCTTCTGTTGAGACCAAGGATTAATCGCCCATCTGAAGTGTGAAGTCTTCATGCAGCAGACTTCTTGTTTCTTTGAACCCCTTTAGAGAAACACAAACATGATTAGTTACACCAGAATCTATGACCCAAATGTCACTTGATTCCTTAACCAAACAAGTTTCTAAATACAGAAGATCACACCTACCTCTTTTGGAAAGGAAGTCCTTGAAATGCTTCTTGATATGCCCGACCTTCCCACAGAAGAAGCACTTAAGCTTCTTTGGGTTCTTCTTCTTCTTCTTGCTCTTGGTAGTAGCAGGAATAGAACACTTCCTGTTCTTGACCCATTGCTTCTTTCCATTCCCAGACTTAGGATTAGAACCAGAAGTAGCTACCATGTTGGCCTCACCACTCGTAGGAGATTCCCTGATCAGTAGTTCAAACTCCTGTAACTGTTTCATCAGTTCTGTTAAGGTCATATCTCGTCTATTGCTTAAATTAAATGTAGCTCTAAATAGAATAAATTCCTTAGACAGAGTCTCAAAGACCATAGTCATTTGAGTTTCAGCATCGATGTCGGCTCCATTGGTTTGAGCCTCAGTGAGGTAACCCATGACCAACATCATATGCTCCTTTACAGATGTCCCTGGCCTCTGTCTACAGTTTAGAAGTTTCTGAAGCGCCCCTTGCCGCTTTGTTATGGCTTGGCCTCTAAACATTTCTTCAAGATTATCCAAGATCTGCTTCGTAGTCTCATAATCCTGATGTTGAGCCTGCAACACGTTATTCATGGTAGCCATAACATAGCAGTGGGCCTGATCTTTAGCATCTTTCCAGTGATCATACTCTTGGAATTGCTCATTAGTTGAGTCTCCTGTAGGCTTGAGAGGACAATGAATTGTCAGTACATATTTCAGTTTCTCAAAGGATATGACGATATCCAGGTTCCATTTCCAATCATTATAATTCTCTCCAGTTAATAGGTTTTTGTCAAGTATCGATGATAAAATATTTTTAGACACTTTTAATCTACAATAAAGAATTATATACCAAACATAAGCAAACATATAATAGTAATTTAGTAAGATAACACAATCATGTAAAAAACATACAAATGTGTTTTTGTGTCAAAACCTTGAAAATATCACAACCTTATAACGATAATTCCCAACTTAGAATTTTACAAGCTCCTAGGGGAGTCATGCCAAATTCAATCAGGAACACAGATCTGCTCCTGATTAATATATACCATCTAGGACACGCATGATCCAGCATATATTAATAATCATTTCTTTGGCCATTAATTTTATTAACAAAGCTCCTAGGGGAGGTTAATAATAAAATCAACGTGAGTGTATAACCATCGTTTTAATATTTTATCCATGATTTATAATCACCACCTAAGGGTGTGCAACCATAAATCATGCTAAAATATCTTATCCTTTCAGAGATCCAATCTGGTACATGATAGAAATCCCTTCCTAGGGGTCGAGACCACCATATTCTGCCTATGGACCAATGATGGAGGCCTTAGGTTCTCTCTTCGAAAACGTTCTCCCACTCAATCTTTTGAAATCAAGGTTTTATTTTAAGAAGATTCATGAACAATTTTAATATGAGCGGCACTCCCTATTCTATATGACATGTTATCAATATACATGGCAAATCATATTATAATGCAGACAAGCAAAGCAATAAAGCAAAGCTACAAGCAAAATAATAAATAACCGTAATATTATGGCTCCACCCTAGAGAATAGAAAACTAAGATTACAAGAGAAAAATCGAGACATATTATCAATTCTTTATCCTTGAATCCTCAAGCTGTATCCTTCTTCATGTAATTCCCATCATCGTCAAGTCGTCAATCCCGTATGAATCGAATACTTTATATTTTTGGTCATATCCAAATTTAATGTTTCTTAGAATTGTCCCAAAAATAAAATTAAAACTGCATCAGAAAAACTGCACCTTTTTTGGAAATTTTCCAGCTCTCGGTCGGCAGGTCGATCACTCAGAGCGGCCTGTCGGTCATGCTCCATCGGCCTGTCGATCAAGAAGATCGGCCTGCTGACTCATGGAAGTTCGGCCTGCCGCCAGAGCCACATGATTTTTGCCCTACTGATGGCCTACCGAACCTTAAGTCTGGCCTGCCGATCCACGACCATCGGCCTACCGAACTGGTGAGTTTGAAATGCCGACTGAGCAGAAATCTCCATTCCAAAAAATACAATTTTTAATGCAATTCATCAATTTTATTTTCAACAATTCAAAAACATAAAATTAGAGACTCAGGAAATACCTAGGAGCATCATCATCAATCTTCTAGATCCGTCTTCTCCAAATGATTATTTAATTACAAAATTCTTATAAATTTAAAATTAAATAACAATTCCTAGACAGAGATGATAGTCTGTCATCTAATTACATGAAAAACTTAGATACACATTCTAACCTCTAAGGAACTATAATCGACATAAATAAATTAATTAATTAATAATTAAATAATAATTTAATCAACCATAATTAATTAATGAACATTCACCACATAATCCATGACAACATATAAAATATATAGAAACCTAGAGTGCCAACTCTCAATAAAATTAAATTCAAGCATAGGAGAGATTAAGATCATAAAATTTATACATATAACATGATCACAAACTCGTAAATTTATGTAAAAAAACTTGGCTATGATACCAATTGTTGGAAAAACGGTGCGCAGTGAAATTTTAAAAATTTTACATCAGAGTATTTTTCAAAATACAAGTTTGACATGCTATATGCATAAATTAACCAGATCTTACTAACCTTTGTGTGCCGAAGAACCCTCATAAAAACGTAAAGAGAAGTAACATTCCAGAAGAGCCTCAACCAACTGGTCTTCTTTGCTATTCTCTATCTACGACCGGAGTGAGTGTGGGCTCACATGTACAGCTCTTCTACTAGGTGACTCTCCTTCCAACCAATCGAGAGAACCCAAAGCAAGTGTTCGTGATTTGTGAACAAAAGCTGTCAGGGAGTTTTCAGATTCTCACTAGAAGAGTATCACCCTTAATCTCTCAATTGATCTTAGTAACTCTTAAGACTTATTCCCTTTATATAGAGATTGGTCCTGGGATTAGTCCTTATCAGATTAGGTCTCAAAAACTCGAAACAGAATCAAGTTCGGATTAATATCTGATAAGATCCGCGTAGAAACGTGTGATCTTATCCTTCGCTAATCGGTAGGCTGAACCACCTGATCGGCGGGCCGAACAGGCCCCATAGGCAGGTCGAACACGTCCATTGGCAGGCCGAACTGTCGAATAAAAATCTCGCTAATCATTTATTTTCCACCTGAGATTCCATAGGATAAAGTCTCAGTTTTAATTCAAATAACCTAATAGAGAAGTTTTTTGATCAAAACAACTTTATCTAGATAATATCTAAGAAAATAAATCAATTCCCAATAATTCTACAAGTTTATTTTGATCTAATTTATCTAAAATTAAATCAACCGATAAATAGACAAGAATTATCCAATCCTTATAATTCAACAAGTTTATATTGAATTAATTTTTATCACAAAATTAATTCAACTGATAAATAGACATGGATTATTTGATTCTTTCAAACGTCAACCAATCTAATAAATCCAACATAAGTTACCAATAATTGGAAAAGCACACCGTGTCGTTACAGGATGTTGTGAGCTAGCAAAGGGGACCAAATGGACCTATATAGTTCAAGCTTCCGATAATTATGAAACCCAATATCCCATATATATATTTTATAATTATCAACTCCAACGCTACACCATTAAAAGCTTGGAGCTGCACTCTCAAACTACATAGAATTACGAAGCTCATATAGCTAAGTCTCCATGACATATCATAGTATATCGTATCCCCATATGATAATCCATAATCGGCTTAAGGACAAGTTCTGTATTACCTTCTTGATTATTGTTATCTTACGTTTTATTATCTCACCATCAGAAAACTTACTATCCAATGATAGTATACCATTCGGTTACACCTATGTATCCAAATGTTTGAGCGCTCCAGTTTTTCAATTACAGGATAATGCGTATAAGAGGATATCATTACTCCTAAAAAGGAGCTATGGATTCCATATCTATGAATAACAGGTCTACGCTATCAAGAGTCATGCCTCCAACGTACCGGCATGCATACCACTATTAAGATATAGGTGTCACCCTTTGGTACATCAAAAGATACAAGCCAAGACAATGGGCCCACTATTCATTTCAGGATTAAGATACAACACAAATGATTGTCTAAAGTGAATCAATTTGCCGAGACAGAATTATTAATCCAAATCAATTCACTTTATGTCCCGATCTAGCACATCGTCACCTATGACAACGTGCCCAATGTTTCTATTCACGGAGTCCACCTCTGATGGTCAAAACAAACCATCTCTCATAAGGGATATAGACAACATAGCAATTTTTACATGAATAAAGTACCCAACTTTATTCCCTCGATTGTGGATCTTATGATTTAGACTATCACCTTAAAAATCATGCCTTTCGAATAATCCGTCCATCATGTGCCCAATTCTTAAGGTTTAGACCGACAGTCTTAGACATTTATTTGCTTAACATACATTCAACAAATTTGAATCTATAGAGGACAAGATTTGGTATATAAATAATAAATAAATTCTTTATTGATAAAAATGTCTCCAAAAACTTATTGCATTTTCACTCCTTAGGGCATACATGTCTAACATATATATCAAATGATTATTTAATAATGATAAATTATTCATTAAATAATCTTATTATTTAATAGATATAAATTAATTCATAATTAATTTATTTTAAATGATATTTTATTTAAAATTTCATAATTCTAAATTAATTAATTAAACTAATAATTCCACTTGTCCAATAGTGTTTACAAGGATGGCAGGGGACGAATAAACCCATAATTTCAAGCTCTAATAAAACTAATATATTAATTAAATTCTTTAACTAATATATTACTATTTTATTAATTTCAATGTAACTCTACTAAATACTTGAAATTGCACTCTTGAAATTATAGATATACAATTATTCATTTCTTAAAGTCTTTTATTTAATATAGTCATTACATATATGTCAATCATTCATAAATAATTCATAATTAGAGTTAGAAAAAATCTATTAACCTCTCTCATTACTTCTTTATTTTTGAGTGCCATTAATGCAATGAATAATAAATTTATGAATTTAATCACAAATTGAGCATTCTTATTATTTGAGCCTTAAATCAATGCTCAAGAAAATTATTTATTAGCTTTTCGTTAGAGAAAAATAGATTCCATATTGTAATATTAATATTCCCAGCTACTTATTTCGTTACCCAAAATACAAGAGATATGATTAGATTCTTGAATCTGTATTGAGTAAATTAAGAAACATAAATACATGAATATGAGTCTGGTTCAAATTTAAGATTAAGATCATCTTATATATGACCATCCATTGATGTAATTAGAACTTGTTATATTTAACGAAAATTATCAGCTGTTTATATCACATCATGTCCTAGTCCTACATAATCTTATCATATATAGTGTATTTATTTAATGACTTACTATATTAATGGTTCGGATAAGACTACTTTATTATTAATGAAAATGACCTGCATTAGTAACATTCAGTTAAAAATTTCATACTTTAATTAAATAATTAATTATATGTTTCTAACAATTTTAATTGTCATTCTTAAATATTACCTTTTTGTGTATAACACTTATACATAATATTTAAGGTCACATACATAGACGTAAATATTATGAAAAATTCACTCTATTTTCTTATAAATATGTCTAATACAAAACATCATATGCTTTGAATTCCTCTATTTATAAAATTAAGTTCATTTGTTAATTGCTGTAAATTAAATACAAAACGCAAGTAAAAGAGGGACCCGAGAAAAATAAAGAGAACGTTTTTTTTTCGTCTCTCCATAATGTGATTAGAAGAGGCATATATATATATATATATATATATATGCGCGCGTGTACATATATGCCAAAAATTATAAAAACTTTTAGTTAAATTTTTAACGGAATTAAGAAGAGAAAGAAAATAGAAATTGGCAATTTACTAGTTGTGAAACTGCTTCAATTATGTTTTTACCGTAGACCAATGTGATAAAATGGAGATGTCACCATCATAAGTGATATACACGACTTTTAAAAGTATAAACCAACAAATAGCAATAATGTTTCCTTGAGGCATGCATACACACACGCCCTATACAAATTCTGATATTTTCTCAACACGCTCCCTAAACCACACAAATATATAGAAATATGACTTGTTTTTTCTTTTCTTTTTAAGGATTCATGTCAATATACGTGTATACATACATGATAAGTATCATTCTAGTGGGTGCAGAAAATGACAACGTTTGGCCTAATTAGTGAACGTCATTACAACCCTGATCGTCTTCCATCCAGCCATTCTTTCACTACTTTCTTTTATTGTGGTTGCTTAATTTCTATTGTTTTCAAAATCAAGTTTCAGGTTTTTCAGAAAATTAAATAGAAGAAAAATGGAAAATTAACATATGTAAAAAATACTCTATTGATAGAACAGTTCTTAATAGTCATATTTTCAATGCTAAACTATCATATTCTTTTTTTTTTAAACAAAATCCATTATAATTTTGATATTTAAAAACCGTCTTATACTGAACTCTTCATTCTTTTCAATAATAATAATAATAGAAAAAATGTTTGTGGACATATATGAACCTTCAAGCCAAAAATATCAAAACAGAATAACAAGAGGTAGACACGCCCAACAGCTGAAATCCAACCACTACAAAAAACTAGACTTTTAGTCATAGCAATTTTTAGCAAAATTTTTAGTCCTAACAAAATGTTATGACTAATAATTTTGTTAAAAATTGTTGTGTTTAAAAGTTAAGCTTTTTGTAGTGAACACATTGACAATGTATTTTCTAGGCGTATAGTTCTTCGGAGGCCTAACAAAGCGTTTTCAGTGTCAATACCAAACCCCCCATCCTAGTGTCTACCTCTAAAGAGAATTTCTGCATATAAACAAAAGTGCATAATCCAAGTCTTAAATCTCTATTTTTTCATGAATGGAAAAATGGGGATCTGGTAGTTCATATTCTCCCATCCCCTTTGGCACATTGGCAATCTCAGGCCCACATAAGAAGCAGTCATGACCTTATACTAGTTTCTCTCGTTTGGCGACCTAAGGTCCCCTCCCAATGCATCAACAGCCATTGCTAGAGTGAGGCTTTGCGGGAGACTTTGGGACTTGAACCTGGGTAGACGGAAAAGAGATGTCTAACAATAACATCCTAACCACTAGACCTTTGTTGGTTCTTCTTCTTCACATCCTAACCACAGGTCTTAAATCTCTATTTGGTTCTTCTTCAAGAACTTTTGCCCATAAACCCTTGACTTTTCCTAGTATTTGTCGCAGTCATCCTGCACCCTACAATAATGAACATAATCTTTTCGATTCAATAGTAGATATCTTGTACCTACTCCCTCGTGACTATATATACGCACAGATATATTTATCTGGATACCTCACAATTAAGAAAAATCATTTTTGTCTCCGTGAAATTATAACCCCTACTCACAAAACTATAGACTCTAGTCTAGTATATAGTGTACTTTTAGATTCAGTCCTATTGTTTTGTTGGTAATGGGTTATAACCCCATGGAGTTAAATAGAATTACTCTACAAATAAAATAATCTGTACTCAAGTAAAAGAGGTCCAATCAAAACAAAAACAAAGAGGCAAGAGGGTCCAAAGGGCTAAGTTGAGAGATTTCAAATGAGAACCACATAGATGTAAATATTGGTGAAATTTTTGAAAATTCCTTTGAAATTTTGAAAATTTTGAGGTATTGAAATATCTTTACTTAATATTGATTTTGAAAAAATATAAAAAAAAAATCAAAAATATCAGTAAATACTAGTAAAAATATTAATATAAAAAAATATGTAGTGTGCATTTTATACAAAATTTAGGTACATATCGTGGAAATTTGATCAAATTTAGTGATATCGAAAATTACAACATTTAATTAATTTTTTCCTTTTTAAAAAATCGACCAGTGTTTTATACTTCAATATGAATATTTGTCCTATACACATTAAGAATGCTAACATCAGATGAAGATAATATTTTTATGAGTTTATGATCAATGAGTTTAAGATCCAATTATATCAGCTCCTCAAGTGGGGCTCCTCATGCATATTATCCATACAATTAGAACTTTTAAAAAAACCATGATGGTGATAGAATTTTTAATTATCCTTATCCAAGCATATCACCACCATCTTAGGGAAACAATTGGAAAAATTCATAATCTCTATCAATGAAAATACAGTGGAAAGAAGTCAACAAACCTATATGTGGCATATTCATAATTATATTCAACATTATTCAAATAACATGTCATGGCACCAATCTTTTTTAAATTAAGATAGAATCTCAACCATGTTTGAGCCTCAAAGACTTTCTTTTTGACATTGACATATCTAATATGCATCAAGTTTATTATGTAAGTCATGTTTATTTATGTTTCTTTTTAATATTTATTATATCTTAAAGTATAAGAGATATAACTGATATAAAATTTTCATCATTTTCTTAGTTTTTGACAAAATTTCCACCAATATTGATATTTTTCTCAAAATTTCTATAAAATTAAACTACCAATTTCTAGAAATTATTATTTAATTTTAAATTTGTAAGAATTTTGTAATTAAATAATCATTCGGAGAAGATGGATCTGGAAGATGGATGATAACGTTCCACAGGTATTCTTGTGTCTCTAATTTTATATTTTTAAATTGTTGAAAATAAGATTGAAAAACTTGATAAAAGTTTATTTTCTGGAAAACGTGAATTCAGCTCGGTCGGTAGGCCAAACCCTCAGGTTTGGCTAGCTAATGGTTACAGTTCGACAGACTGAACTTCTAGAATCGGTAGGCCATCTGTGGAGCAGAATTCTAATGGTTCTGGCGGCAAGCTAGACTTTCAAGTTCGGGAGGCCGATTGGTCATGACCAACAGGCCGAACTGTGAGGTCTGGCAGGCTGAAAGGTCATGACCGGTAGGTTGATTACACAAATTAGCATGCCGACAGAGAGTTGTAAATTTTCAAAAAAGGTGCTTTTTTTTGCTACAGTTTTGATTTTATTTTTGGGACAATTCTAAAAAATATTAAATTTGGATATGATCAGAAATATGAAATATTTGATCAATGAGGGATTGAAGACTTGAAGATGGATAACACATGAAGAAGGATATAATTTGAAGATTCAAGGGTAAAGAATAGATAATATGTTTCAATTTATCTCTTGTAATCTTTATTTTCCTATCTATAGGATGGAACCATAATATTACGGTTATTTATTATTATTTTGCTTGTAGCTTTGCGTGATTGCTTTGCTTGACTATATTATAATATGATTTGCCATGTATGTTGATAACATCTCATATAGAATAGGGAGTGCTACTCATTAAAAATTGTTCATGCATGTCTTTTTTAAAATAAAACCTTGATTTCAAAAGATTGAGTGGGAGAAGATTTTCAAAGAGAGGACCTACGGCCTCCATCGTTGGTCCATAGGTACTTCATCATGTAGTTTCGACCCCTAGGAAGGGACTTTATATGTATCGGGTTGGATCTCCTAGAGGATAAGGTATTTTAACATGATTTATTGTTGCACACCCCTAGGTGGTGATTATAATTCATGGATAAAATATTGAAATGATGGTTATACACTCATGTTGATTTTATTATTAACCTCTCCTAGGAGCTCTGTTAATAAAATTAATGGCCAAAGAAACGATTATTAATATATGCTGGATCATACGGGTAGTAGATGGCATATATTAATCAAGAGGGGATTCGTGTTCCTAATTGTATTTGGCAAGTCTCCCCTAGGCAGTTGTTGAATTTTGAGTTGGGAATTGTTGTTGTAAGGTTGTGATATTTTCAATATTTTGATACATAAACACATTGTATGTTTTACATGATTATGTTATCTTACTAAATTATTATGGTATGTTTGCTCATGTTTAGTATATGATTCTTTATTGTAGATTAAAAATGTCTAAGAATGCTTTATCATTGATACTTGACAAAAACCAATTAACTGGTGAGAATTTTGATGATTGGAAATGAAACCTAAATATCATCCTGTCCTTTGAGAAATTAAAATTTGTGCTGACAACTCCGTGTCCTCCTGAGCCTACGAGAGATTCTACTAAGGAGCAAATCTAAGCGTATAATCGTTAGAAAGATACTAACGATTAGGCCTGCTGTTATGTTATGGTCAGTATGAATAACGTGCTGCATGGTCAACATGAAGTTTATGAGACTGTGAAGTAGATCTTGGATAATCTTGAAGACATGTTTGGAGGCTAGGCCTTACAAAACGGCAAGGGGCACTTTGGAAACTTCTGAACTGCAAAAAAAGACTGGGGACATCTATAAAGGAGCATATGATGTTGATCATAAGTTACCTCGCTAAGGCTCAAACCAATGGAGTTGACATTGATGCTGAGACACAGATAACTATAGTCTTTGAGACTCTATCTAAGGAGTTTATCCCATTTAGAGCTTTATTTAATTTAAGCAATAGATGAGATATGACCTTGATTGAGTTGATGAAGCAGTTACAGGAGTTCAAAAATCTGGTCAGGGAAACTTCTGTTGGTGTCGATGCCAACTTGGCAGCTACCTCTGGTTCCAATCCTAACTCTAGGAATGGAAAAAAGCAACAACTAAGAATGGTGAGTCTTCTATTCCTGCAAACGGCAAGAACAAGAAGAAGAAAAAGAAGAATCCGAAGAAGATCAAGTGCTTTTTTTGTGGGAAGGTCGGGCATATCCAGAAGAATTACAAGGACTTTCTTTCCCTGAGGAGGTAGGTGTGATCTTCTGGTTATTGAAACTTGTTTAGTTGAGGAATCCAATGACACTTAGGTCATAGATTCCAGAGCAACTAATCATGTTTGTGTTTCCTTGTAGGAGTTCAAAGAAACAAGAAGTCTACTACATGAAGTTCGAATAAGTGATGGATCCTTAGTGTTGGCTCAAACAGTGGGAGACATCCATCTTTACTTTGATAATTGTAGGAGTTTAATTTTGTGAGATTGTTTCTATGTTCCTAAACTTAAGAGGAAGTTAATTTATGTAGCTTGTTTATTTAAAGACTCCTATGTAATTTCTTTTAATAATAAAGTGGTAATTCGTAAAATCAAATCTTTTATCTGTAATAGATGGATGCAAAATAATCTATATTTTATCAAACCTAAGATGGACTTACTGTTAAACACTGAGTTTAATGATAATAACTCTAAAAGACTTAAAACTTCTCACTCTAATAAGACTTATCTTTGGCATTTGTGACTATGTCATATTAACCTGAATAGGATTCAAAATTTGATAAAGGATGGACCTTTAAGTCACTTAAAGGTGAATTCTATACTATAATGTAAATCTTATTTGGAGGGTAAAATGACCAAAAGACCATTTGGGTCTAAGGGTAATAGGGCCAAAGGGGTTCTAAAACTTTGCATAGTGATGTTTGCAATCCAATGAACATCCAGGCACAAGGGGTATGGGTATTTTGTCACTTTTATTGATGATGAGTCAAGGTATGGGTATGTGTACCTAATACAACACAAAAGCGAAACTTATGACAAGTTTAGTGAGTTTCGGGCTGAAGTGGAAAAGCAATTGGATAGACCCATAAAGTCACTTTGATCCAATTGAGGTGGTGAATACCTTTCTAATGAGTTCTTAGAACACTTAGTAGAGAATGAGATTCTATCTCATTTGACTACGTCGGGCACCCCGCAGCAGAATGGTGTGGTTGAGAGAAGAAATAGGACTTTGTTGGACATGGTTAGGTCCATGATGAGTTACTAATCATTGCCTTTATCCTTTTGGGGATATGTACTACAAACTGCATGTTATCTTTTGAACAACGTGCCTTCAAGATCAGTTCCTAAAACTCATCACGAGTTGTGGATGGAGAAAAGGACATCCTTAAACCATATTCGGATATGAGGATGTTCGGCTCATGTCATGTTTAAGGAAGTGAATAAGCTGGAAGCATGCTCGAAAGTTTGTGTATTTATAGGATATCCAAAAAGGACTAAAGGGGGTTATTTCTATAACCCAAAGAAAAATAAAGTCGTAGTTTTGACTAATGCAACATTCTTTGAGGAAAGTTACATGGATGACTTTAAGCCTTAAAGCAAAGTAGTGCTTGAGGAGTTGGTGAGTGATTCAATCACGCCCGGGGTTCCGAATGAAACCGTTCTAATCAGTGTAGAAAAACCAACTGAACAACAACCTAAAGGGCTCGACATAGTGAGAGGATCGGGCATCAACCTGAGAAGTATATGTTCAATGGTGAGACCTTCTTGGCTGAACCGCATGAATATGACAAGGATCCTTACACTTACAAAGAGGCTATTGAGGATATTGATTCGAAACTCTCGACAAAGGCCATGAACATAAAGATGAAGTCTATAGAGACTAAACGGGTCTGGGAACTTATGGATCTTCTCGAAAGGGTAAAACCCATAGGGTGTAAGTGGATCTATAAGAGAAAGAGAAAAGTAGATGGAAAAGTCAAAAACTATGAGGCTAGACTGGTAGCTAAGGGATACATGTAAGAGGAATGAATCGATTACGAGGAAACCTTTTCGCCTGTAGCAATGCTTAAGTCCATCTGCATTCTTTTGTCCATAGTTGCTGCTCTCAACTACGAGATCTAGCAGATAGATGTCAAGACAGCTTTTCTAAATGGCTATCTTGATGAGTCCATATAGATGGTATAGCCAAACAGGTTCAAGGCCAAGGTCAAGAGGGTAAGGTTTGTAAGATGCTAAAGTCAATTTATAGACTTAAGCAGGCTTCCCGTTCTTGAAACACAAGATATAATCAAGTGATCAAGACTTATAGGTTTGCACAAAATGTGGATGAATTATATGTTTACAAATACATTAAGGTTGGGAAGGTGTTTTTTCTACTGCTCTATGTAGATGATATTCTGCTAATTAGCAATGACATTGGGGCATTGCCATCGGTCAAATTATAGTTGACCAAGTAGTTTGACATGAAAGACTTGGGTGAAGCTAATTATGTTCTCGTTATCTAGATTTTGAGATAGGAAGAATAAAATAATAGCTTTATCCCAAGCAGGCTACATAGATAAAATTCTCAAAAGGTTTGCAATGTAGATTTCCAAGAAAGGTGGGAAACCATGTAGGTTTGGAATTACTCTTTCTAAGAAAGATGCTCCTAAGTCTGATAAAGAAAGAGAATACATAAAGAAGGTGCCTTATGCTTCAGCAGTAGGTAGTCTCATGTATGCCATGCTTTGCACACAACCAGATATTAGTTATGCGGTTGGGATAGTAAGTCGATTTTAGTCAGATCCAAGACTGAACCACTGGGTTGCAATCAAGCATATTTTCAAGTACTTGAGAAGGACTCGAGGGTATATGCTTGTGTATTTGAGTAAGGATATAATACCACTAGGACACACTGACTTAGATTTTCAATCCTGTTTGGATTCGAGAAGATCGACTTTGGGTTTTTTGTTTACTTTGGGCGGTGATGCCATTGTTTAGAG
The DNA here is from genome assembly GCA_025403435.1 of Artocarpus heterophyllus. Taxonomy (NCBI): domain Eukaryota; kingdom Viridiplantae; phylum Streptophyta; class Magnoliopsida; order Rosales; family Moraceae; genus Artocarpus; species Artocarpus heterophyllus. Next base: position 14,579,679 of record CM046353.1, read on the forward strand.
AAGTGTAAAGCAAGATTGCACTTCAGATTCAATGATAGGGGCCGAGTATGTGGCAACTAGTGATACTTTGAAAGAAGCAGTGTGGCTCTGCAAGTTCCTTGGGGATTTTGAGGTACTTCCTGGTATGGATAAAACGGTATCGTTGTATTGTAATAACACTACAGCGATAGCTAATGCTAAGGAACCAAGATTTCACAAGAAGAGTGAGCATATTGATCGAAAATATCATGTGATAAAGGACTTCATAGAGGGCGAGCATGCTGCTATACACAAAATCGTATCCGAGGACAACTTAGCTGATCCATTCACAAAGACACTAACTGCAAGAGTTTTTGAGAGGCATGTGGAAGCTGTAGGGATGCAGGATTTGTCATATTTACTCACTTAGTGCAAACGGGAGATTGTTAGACATGTATGCCCTAAGGAGTAAAAATATAATATGTTTTTTGAAGACATTTTTATCAATAAAGAATTTATTTATTATTCATATACCAAATTGATTGTCCTTTTTATGTTTGTATTTGTTGAGTGTATATTAAGCAAACAAAAGTCTAAGACTATCAGTCTAAGCTTTTAGAATCAAGCATATTATGAACAGATTATGCAAAAAACATGATTTTAAAGGCGACGGTCTAAATTGTAAGATCTACAATCAAGGGAATAAAGTTGGGCGCTATATCATGCAAAGATTGTTATGTTGTCCATATCCCTAATGGGAGATGGTTTGTCTTGGCCGTTGAAGGTAGACTCTACGAATAGAAACATTGGTGCATTGTCATATGTGACGATGCATTGGATCAGTACATAAAGTGTAATTGATTTGGATTAATAATTCTATCTTAGCAAATCAATTCACTTTAGACAATCGTATGTGTTGTATCTTAGTCATAAGATAAATAGTGGGCTCGTTGTCTTGACTTATGTCTTTTGATGTACTAAAGGGTGACATCTACAATTTATGATGGTATGCATACTGGTACGTTGAAGACATAACTCTTGATAGCATATATTTGTTATTCATAGATACGAAATCCATAACTCTTCTTAGGAGTCGATTATATCCTCTTATACATATTATCTTATAATTGAAAGATTAAAGCGCTCAATCATTTAGATACATAGTTGTAACCAAATGGTATACTGACTTTGGATGGTAAGTTTTCCGATGGTGAGATTATGGAACGTAAGAAAAAAATAATCGAGAAGGTAAGATAGAATTTATCCTTAAGCTGATTATGGATTTCTTATAGGAATATGATACATTATGATATGTCATGGATACTTAGCTTTTCTGGCTTTGTAATTTTATATAGTTCGAGAGTACAGCTCTAAGCTTTTATTGGAGTAGCGTTAGAGTTGATAATTATGAAACGTATATTTGGGATATTGGGTTTTATAATTATGGGGAGCTTGAATTGTATAGGTCCATCAGGGCCCTTTTGCTAGCTCATAATAAATTCTGTAATGATACGGTGTGCTTTTTCAATAAATTGGTGACTTATGTTAAATTATTATATTAGCTGAAATTTGATAGGATCAGATAATTCATGTCTATTTATCGGTTGAATTAATTTTGTGTAAATTAATTTAAGATAAACTTGTTGAATTATTTGGAATATTTATTTTTCTAGAGATTATCTAGATATAGTTTTTTTAATCAGATAACTTCTCTATTGGGTTATTTGACTTAAAACTGAGGCTTTATCTAAAGAGTGTCAGGTGAAAAATAAAAGATTCGCAGGGATTATTTATTGTAAGTTTGACAGGCTGATCTTCGGGTTTGGCCTACCGATGGAGTAAGTTCGGTAGGCCAATCTGCTAGTTCGCCTGCCGATCGAACGATAATTCGATCACGTATTTTTACATGATTTTATCATATATTGATCCATATTTAAATTTTTGAGGCCTTATCTGATAAAGACTAACCCCTGAGTCCAAACCTCTATAAATAGGGAGTAAGACTTCACAGTTATTTAGTTCAGTTGAGAGATCAAGAATGAGCACGCTATTCTATAATATTTCTCAATTAATTGGAAGGAGAGTCACCAGATAAAAGCTGTACGAGGTGTGCCCACACATACCCTAATCGTGGATATAGAATAGCAAAGAAGATTAGTTGGTTGAGGCTCTTCTAGAATGCCCCTATCTTTACAAATTTCAAGAGCTCTTCAGTATATAAGGTTAGTAAGCTCTGGTTAATTTATGCATATAGCATGTCAAACTTGTGTTTTACAAAATACTCTGGCATAAAAATTTTTAGTTTCTGCTGTGTACTAATTTTCCAACAGACACAACTATCATAATTGCTTCTTTTGAAATCATGAGAAGTCATAAATGTGTCAAACCTCTTGTACCATTGTCCGGGTGACTGTTTCAGGTCATAAAAAGACTTTTTTAACAAGCATACATAGTCCTTCTTACCTGGAACTATAAAACCCTCTGGCTGCTATATGTAGATGTCTTCCTCAAGTTCTCCATGTAAGAATGTTGTCTTCACATCCAACTGATCAAGCTCAAAATCATGCATGGCCACAATACCTAGCAAAGCTTGAATCGAGCTATGCTTTGCAATTGGAGAAAGGAAATGGAAAGTCTAACCCGAAACCTGACTATATCCTTTTGCAACTAGTCTTGCCTTGTACTTGGCTTCTTCAACTCCTAGTGTTTCTTCTTTCCTTTTAAATATCCATTTGCAATGAACAATTTTCTTACCCTTAGGTAATCTCACTAAGTCTCATGTGCCATTCTTATGAAGCGATTCTATCTCCTCCTGCATGGCACTCATCCATCTGCCAAAGTCATCACTACTAACTGCCTTTGAGTAAGTAGAAGGTTCTTCACTAGGCTCAATATCTTTGGCCATATTTAAGGCATAAGTAACCAAATCAGCTTCAACATATCTCTGTGGAGGTCGAACATCTCGTCCAAGCTTGTTTTTAGTAATAGAATACTGTGGTGGAAGTAGCGCTAACTTGTATCTTTGAGCTAGACTATGGTGTAGACTCTGGTATTGATAATGGCCCAATCTCAAACTCTACATATGTGCTTGATTCCTGTTGCTTTTTATCACCAGAATCTCTAGAAGATGAGTCATTGAGCATAGCAATTTTATAAAAAATAACATCTCTATAGATTATGATTTTTCTAGTTTCTGGGCACCATAGCTTATATCCCTTAATGCCAGACTTATACCCAAGAAAGACACACTTTATAGATCTAGGTTCTAGTTTTCCATTTTTAACATGAGGATAGGCAAGACATCCAAATATCTTCAAATTAGAGTAACTAGCAAGAGTACCAGACCATACCTCTTATGGAGTCTTTGTCAATAACAGTTGAGGGAAAGCCATTAACAATAAAACAAGCTATAGAAGCAGCTTCGGTCTAAAAAGACTTAGGTAAACCATCATTGCAGAGCATACAACATACTTCTCCATCAAGGTCCTATTCATTCACTTTGCAACACCATTTTGCTGCGGAGTATGATAAACTATACGATGCCCCTCATAGTTCTTTTTGACTTGCATAGAGCATTAAACTCATTAGAACAAAACTCCAAGCCATTATCAGTGTAGAGACATTTTGCCTGCATACTTGGCAATTTCTTAAACATAGTCTTCCACTTTTTGAATGCAGGTAACACTCATTCTTTTGCTTCAAGAAGGATGCCCAAACTTTTCTAGAAAAATCATCAATAAGAGTCAACATATAATTAGCACCTCCCTTAGAAGGCACCTTAGATGGTCCCTAAAGATTTGAATGTATGTAGTCGAGTGTTCCCTTTGTGTTGTGAATTCCTCTTATGAATCTGACTCTCTTCTGCTTTCCAGAAATGTAGTGCTCACAGAACTTCAATTTACTAATACTTTGACCATCAAGAAGTCCTCTTCTACAAATTTAACCATCCCATTCTCACTCATATGCCTAAGGCGCATATGCCAAAGTCTAGAAACGTCACCAACTGATAAGGAAGGAGTAACAATAGTTGCATCACCTGTAACCATAGAGCCTTAGAAGACATATAACTTGGTAGACTTTCTCTGCCCTTTCATCACAACAAGGGCACCTTTGCTAACCTTTAGGACTCCACCTTCACTAGTGTCCTTGTACCCTTTTGAATCAAGAGTACTCAAAGAGAATTCCTCTTTAGATTTGGGATATGTCTTATATCACCAATCATCCTGACAACTCCATCAAACATTTTAATTCTGACTATTCTAATACCAGCTATTTGGCAAGATACATTATTTACCATTAACACAGCACCTTCAGGCACTATTTCATATGTTGAAAACTAGTATCGATTATGACACATATGAAACGTGCAACCTGAATCAAGAATTCAATTGTCGCAAGGTTTAAGTCTCCATTAGAAACAACAAGGAGTTCTCCGTCATTTTAGTCATCTTCTACAACATTGGCTTCACCAGATTTTATTGGTTGTTTTCTCTTCGATTAGCAACAACCTTGTTATTCTTATTTTGCAACTTATAGGATTCAAATTTGATGTGCCTCTTTTTCTTACAGTACTTGTAGACTTTGTCTTTGTTACCAGATTTTGATATGTCGTTCTCACTACCACTAAAATTCCTCTCCTGTATCCTCCCTTGAACAACAAGGCCCTTAGCTTGAGCCTCAGTTCCAACCACAAACTAATTCATCTTCTCCTTACAAAATAGTATTCTAAAGATTGCATATGACGAAGGCAGCGAACTAATAAAATCAACTTTAAATCTTTATCATCATACCTAGCCTCTAAGGTTTCTAGATCAGAGACAATCTCCTTAAACACGGTTAATTGATCTTTTAAAGACGTACCTTCTGTCATACCATGAAAATACAGTCGTTGCTTCAAGTGCAATTTACTAGTCAGATTTTTTGTCATGCACAACTGCCCCAACTTCAACCACAATACAATAGCGGTTTTCTCCTTCAGAACATCTTGTAGAATTTATTTCAATAGATGAAGAAGAATTTGAGATAGGGCCTTTTGATCCTTACATTGTTTTTCCTCCATTGTCCATGTTGAGGGCATTATAGCAAACCCTAGCAGTGCATCATCCAAATCCATCCATGAGAGCACAGCCTCCATCTTGACTTGCCATGGTGAAAATCTGGTGTTATGATCCAAAAGTGGAATGTCGTATTTCATGGTTGCCATTCTTGAAATCAAACTTGGCTTGAGCTTTGATACAAGTTTGTTAGAAAATAAACGAAAAATAGGCAATATAAAACGAAGAACATTTTCACAAAGCCCCCAAAAAATTCTCATAGTTATAATTTAATCACAAACATCGCACTACGAATTTTTCAGATCGAATCAAATAGAATTCGGGTCATTATACTCTAACAAAAGACAATAATGTAATTATTTCCTATGTAGCTAAAGCAATTGCTGTTAATATTAGCTCTATCACAATATTAGTGGCTTTTTGTAATTTTTTTTTTTTATAATATGTTGTTTTGCTATGGAATTGTTATGGAATATGGGTGTAATTTAATAATACGGTGTTTTTTTTTGTTGATTTTGAAATAGTAGTTTTTTTTGGTTTTATGGTTGAAGGTATTTTTTTTTTTGAATTTTATAAAAAAACTATGATGGGTTTTGGGACGGATGGAACCTGGCAGGTTTTGATACAGTACTTGGTGAGTTCTGGGATGGAACTTGATGAGTTTTAAGATGGAACCTGACAGTTTCCTCTTCGACATCCCACGCCGGTGATCGGAGACCGTTGGCATTTTTTTGTTTCCATGAAAATATGTTTGAATCTTGTAGGTTTCACTTTGGAACCTACCAGTTACAATCCTTGTGTCGGTGACTAGAGGCAGTTGATGCTTCTTTGTTTCAAAGAGAATATGTTAGAATCTGGTAGGTTCTACTTTGGAACCTACCAGATTACAATCGGGAACATGTTGCAACTATAGAACCTGTCAGGTTACAATCTAACACCTTATGCCGATGACCGGAGGCGGTTCCGGTGAGTTCCACAATGGAACTTGTCGGGTTCCATTTCGGCGTCTTGCTTGAGTGAGTGAGAGGAAGGGTAACTTAGTCTTTTAATAAATCCCTAATTTATAATAAAAGGATAGTTTTAATAAATAGTTTGTTGTAGGGCATTTTTAATAAGATAGTGCATTTAGAGGGCATTCTTATAAGTTGCCATTTTATTATTATTTAATATGTTTTAGAAAACCAAAAATACAATTGAAAACATCTAGTTAGATATCACAAAATCTAGAAAAATAAATTATTTAGTTGTTTATCATATTGTTAAAAAACAATTTGTCCCTATGTCTATTTTGGTCGATCTTACACGGTCACAATTTGGAGATATCATTTACCACACACCTCAATGCAACTTTAAAAGTTACCAACACTTTTAAAGACAAAGTTTACTCAATTGCTTAAAACAACAGTCGATTGTTAACTCGACACAATGAACAATAATCATTTTAAAGCAGAACTATCCCAAACCGGGTCCTTAGATCAACTTCTATCACTTTTAAAAGTTCTCGTAGGTCACATATTCTCCCATAAATTGAGCGGTCTGGACAAAAATGCTCCAATGAATCATCATTTATTTAGGGCCCGTTTGTTTCGATACTCGAATCACGGTTCGAATTATTTTGCTACAGTATTTTCTCTTACAAAAATTTAAATCTTCATTCAAATACTCCATTCAAATACTCGAACTAAACGGGCCCTTAATTAACTAGTATGGAGACGTCCCAAGCACATCCCGTATCCGCATTAGTAACAAAAAAGTTTTTTTTTTCCTCTTGCATGTATTTTTTATGCAGCTATTTGAGGGGGGAAAAAAACAAAGTATCGTTTCTCTTTTTAATTGTATATGTATGCTGACACAATATATATTTAGACAGCTCCAAATTGACATATGAAATAAAACAAAAGGAAATTTACAAAGAAATAATTAGAAACTTAGGAAAAGCTTTTAAATTTTGCTCAAACACTTCTCTATACCTATTTGATATTAAATATAGAAATAAAATGCAACCTCATCTAAGAAAAAGTAAAAAAAAAAAAAAAATGCAATCAGCTTAAAATATTTTATGATGCATATTTCAAAAGGAAATTTTCATAAATGTAATATTTTAATATTTACTTTTTATAAATGCCACATATGTTTATTTGTGTACACCTTAACATAAAATATGAAAGATAGTGTAGCATAACTTTTTTCAAATGTGACACAAATAAACACAACTTTTAAAAGTATGGAATAACATATAATTTTCTCTATTTCAAATTTAATTCTTCTTTTGAGTATGATTGGTCCCTGCAGTGATAGAACCTTGCCTAATAAACTGGGCGTACTACTTCCCAACCTTCTATGAACCTTGCTTCTTTCATGATTTTTACTACTTTCTTTATGAAAGAGATTCATATCACAAAGAAATTTAACAAATAAAAAAGAAATAAAAAACATTATAATTAATTTATTAATATAAAAGGTTCACAAGATCTCTATAATATTTTATTATATTGGTAAGTTCTGTTAGTACACAAGGTAATTGTTTATGTTATTGAAGCTATGAACAACTAAAGAGAGCATACATATAGAAAAGTTAAAACACATTAGTAGAAAGTTAAAAACAAGAGAAAATAAAAAGAAAGAGAGCAAAAGATATAGACTGATGTGTGGTGTGCAAGTGAACAAATTAGCCAAGTGGACTAACTTTAAATCATTGATTTGAACTAAGTGATAAGAGAGTAAATTTCAACCATTTGATTAGTTGAAGTACAAAATTATTCCCTCTTCTTATGTAAGTAGTAGTAGTTATAGATAGATATAGATAATGATGTCAGAGAATAATATTAAACGAAGTGTCACCAACATTGAACTCTTTAATCATCAACATATACATTTTTTTGGGTTCAAAACTTGATAAGTGGTGATGGTATCGCTCTAAATGGCAAAGCACGCCTCAAAACATGGGAGTTTAATAATTATTAGTTTTAATCATATAATTATACCTCTTAGTTTTAATTATCTTTTATTTTTTATTTTTATTTTTGTTTTTAGAGACTATAAAAGTATCCTTGAGTATATTAAACCATATTCGCAAATGGGAATGTCTGGCTCATGTCCTGTTTAAGGATGCTAATAAGTTAGAAGCATGTTTGGAAGTTTGCTTGTTTGTAAGATATCGAAAAGGGACTAAAGGGGTTATTTATATAACCCAAAGGAAAATAAAGTCGTGGTTTCAACTAATGCAACATTCCTTGAGGAGAGTTACATGGACGACTTTAAGCCTCGAAGCAAAGTGGTGCTTGAGGAGTTAAGGAGTGATCCGATCATTTTGGAGGTTCCGAATGAAACCATTCTGATAAGTGTAGAAAAACCAAATGAACCTGAATAACAACCTAAGGGGCTTCGGTGTAGTGGGAGGATCGGGCGTCAACCTGAGAGGTATATGTTTAATGGGAAAATATTTTTGGCTGAACCAGATGAACATGACAGGGATCCTTATACTTACGCAGAGGCTATGGAGGATGTTGATTCAAAACTCTAGACAGAGGCCATGAACACAGAGATGAAGTCTATGGAGACTAATCAGGTTTGGGAGCTTGTGGATCTTCCCAAAGGGGTAAAACCCATAGGGTGTAAGTGGATATACAAAGGAAAAGAGGAATGGATGGAAAGGTCGAAACCTTTAAGGCTAGATTGGTAGCTAAGGGTTATACACAAAAGGAAGGAATCGATTATGAGGAAACCTTTTCGCCTATAGCCATGCTTAAGTCCATCCGAATTCTCTTGCCCATAGCTGCTGCTCTCGACTACGAGATTTGGTAGATGGATGTCAAGATGGCTTTTCTAAATGGCTATCTTGATGAGTCCATTTATATGGAACAACTAGACGGGTTCAAGGTCAAAGGTCAAGAGGGTAAGGTTTGTAAGCTGCTAAAGTCAATTTATGGACTTAAGCAGGCTTCTCGTTCTTGGAACATAAGATTTGATCAGGTGATCAAGACTTATGGGTTCTCACAAAATGTGGATGAGCCATGTGTTTACAAACACATTAAGAATGGGAAGGTGGTTTTTCTACTACTCTATGAAGATGATATTTTGCTAATTGGCAATGACATTGGGGCATTGTCATCGGTCAAATTATGGTTGACCAAGCAGTTTGACATGAAGGACTTAGGTGAGGCTAATTTTGTTCTCGGTATCTAGATATTTTGAGATAGAAAGAACAAAATGATAGCTTTGTCCCAGGCCGGCTACATAGATAAAATTCTCAGGATGTTTGCAATGAAGGATTCTAAGAAAGGTGGGCAACCATTTAGGTCTAGAATTACTCTTTGTAAGAAAGATTCTCCAAATTCTGCAGAAGAAAGAGAATACATGAAGAAGGTGCCTTATGCTTTGGCAGTGGGTAGTCTCATGTATGTCATGCATTGTACACGACCAGATATTTATTATGCGGTCGGGATTGTAAGTTGATTTTAGGCGGATCTAGGACCGAACCATTGGGTTGCGGTAAAGCATATTTTCAAGTACCTTAGAAGGACTCAAGGGTATATGTTTGTATATTCGGGTGAGGACTTGACTTCTCTAGAATATATTGACTCGGATTTTCAATCCTATCTGGATTCTAGGAAATCTACATTAGGTTTTGTGTTTACTCTAGGCGGTGGTGCCATCAGTTGGAGAAGTGTCAAACAAGATTGCACTTCAGATTCAATGATAGAGGCTGAGTATGTGGCAGCTAGTGATGCTTCAAAAGAAGCAGTGTGGCTCCACAAGTTCCTTTGGGATCTTGAGGTAGTTCCTGGCATGGCTAAGGCGATATCATTGTACTGTGATAACAATGCGGCGGTAGCTAATGCTAAGGAACCAAGATTTCACAAGAAGAGTAAGCATATTGATCGGAAGTATCATGTGATAAAGGACTTCGTTGAGGGCGGGCATGTCACGGTGTGCAAGATCGCGTCAGAGGACAATTTAGCTGATCCATTTACGAAGACACTTACTGGGAGAGTCTTCGAGAGGCATGTGGAAGCCATGGGGATGCGAGATTTGTCATATTTACTCACTTAGTGCAAGTGAGAGATTGTTAGACATGTATGCCCTAAGGAGTAAAAATGTAATAAGTTTTTAGAGACATTTTTATCAATAAAGAATTTATTCATTATTTATATATCAAATCTTGTCCTCTTTGCGTTCATATTTGTTGAATGTATGTTAAGCAAACAAAAAGTCTAAGACTGTCGGTCTAAACCTTTAAGAATTAGGCATATGATGGACAGATTATGCGGAAGACACGATTCTAAGGTGACAGTCTAAATCATAAGATCCGCAATCAAGGAAATAAAGTTGGGCGCTTTATTCATGTAAAGATTATTATGTTGTCTATATCCCTATTGGGAGATGGTTTGTCTTAATCACCGGAGGTGGACTCCATGAATAGAAACCTTGGCACGTTGTCATAGGTGACGATGTGTTAGATCGGGACATAAAGTGAATTGATTTGGATTAATAATTTTGTCTCGACAAATCGATTTACTTTAGACAATCATTTGTATTGTATCTTAATCTTGAGATGAATAGTGAGCCCGTTGTCTTGACTTGTGTCTTTTGATATACCAAAGGGTGACATCCACATCTTAATAGTGGTATGCATGCCGGTACATTGGAGGCATGACTCTTGATAGCGTAGACTTGTTATTCATAGATATGAAATCTATAGCTCCTCTTAACGGTAGTTATATCCTCTTATATGCGTTATCCTATAATTGAAAAACTGGAGCGCTCAACCATTTGGATACATAGGTGTAACCGAATGGTATACTGTCCTTAGATGGTAAGTTTTTCGATGGTGAGATAATGAAACATAAGATAAAAATAATCAAGAAGGTAAGACATAACTTGTCGTTAAGTCGGTTATGGATAATCATATGGGGATACGATACACTATGATACGTAATGGAGACTTAGCTATACGGGCTTCGTAGTTCTATATAGTTCGAGAGTGCAGCTCGAAGCTTTTAGTGGAGTAACGTTGGAGTTGATAATTATGAAATGTATATCTGGGATATTGGGTTTCATAATTATCAGGAGCTTGAACTATAAAGGTCCATTTGGTCCTATTTGCTAGCTCACAAAATCCTGTAACGATACAGTGTGTTTTTTCAATAATTAGTGACTTCTATCAGATTTATTAGACTGGTTAAAATTTGAAAGAATCAGATAATTCACATCTGTTTATCGGTTGAATTAATTTTGTTATAAAATTAATTCAAGATAAACTTGTTGAATTATTGGAATCGGATAATTCTTATCTGTTTATTGGTTGATTTAATTTTTGAATAAATTAGATCAAGATAAACTTGTAGAATTATAAGGAATTCATTTATTTTCTTAGAGATTATCTAGATAAAGTTGTTTTAATTAGATAACTTTTCTATTAGGTTATTTGAATTAAAACTGAGATTTTATCCTATAGAATCTTGGGTGGAAAATAAAAGATTCGCTGAGATATTTTTTCGACAGTTCGGCATGTCGATTCTCAAGTTCGGCCTTCCGATCTGCGAAGGATAAGATTACACATTTTCATGTGGATTTTATTAGATATTGATTCAAATTTGATTCTGATTCAAATTTTTGAGACCTAATCTGATAAGGACTGACCCTAGACCCAACCTCTATAAATAGGGAGTAAGTCACATAAGTTATTCAGATCAATTGAGAGATTAAGAGTGATACTCTGCTAGTGAGAATCTGAAACTCCTTGAGAGCTTTTGTTCACAAATCATGAACACTTGCTTTGGGTTCTTTCAATTGGTTGGAAGTAGAGTCATCTAGAGAAAGAGCTGTACGTGTGAGCCCACACTCACTCCGATCGTGGATAGAGAATAGCAAAGAAGACTAGTTGGTTGAGGCTTTTCAGGAACGTTACTTCTCTTCACTGATTGCAGGAGCGTTTTGGCATACAATGATTAGTAAGATCTGGTTAATTTATGTATATAGCATGTCAAACTTGTGTTTTGGAAAATATTCTGATATAAAATTTTTAAAATTCTGCTGCATACTATTTTTCCAACATAGTTGTGCAGTTCCATATTGCATGGGAATGGTCCCAATAGCATGAGGCCTTTAGGGGTTAAGAACAAAACCGTACGAGCTTAGACTCAAAGCGGACGATATCGTGCCAAGTGGAAATGCAAGTTATTACAATATTTTTTCTAAAATTGTTTTATAAAACTACAAATTCTATGTTAGGTCCCCAAAGGTGGGGTGATTATGACAACCATAATCTCTTGAGGCAAATGTCTAAGAAAGGGTAAGTTGTGCAGTGATAACTTGTGCAGCTCTATATTGCGTGAGAATGGTCCCAATAGCATGAGGCCTTCAAGGGTTAAGAACAAAACCATACGGGCTTAGGCTCAAAGCGAACAATATTGTGCCAACCGGAAGTGCAAGTTATTACAATATTTTTCTAAAATCGTTTTAGAAAACTACAAATTCTCCACAAATTTTTAACATGTTATGCAAGTATCTTTTGAAAAAGAGAATGATTATAGAACCATGTAAAATTACGAGAGAGAGAGAGAGAGACCGAGGTAATTTTGTAAATTGAAACGAATGAGATTCTTAAGTTAAAGGGAGATTTACACGATATGTCCTTCATGAACATTTTTTTATCAACATTGCTCTATTCTTTTTGACTTTTTATTTTTTCTCCTTTTATATTTATTTATTTTTCTTAATTTGATTTGTCATTTGACATTTTTGTCCCACTACGAAAAACCATTTCTAGACTAGAAACTCTAATTTATTTCTCACTTTTTTCAGTCTTGGATCTCCTTCTCTCTATACACCCGATCTCTGTCTCTCTCCCTCCCTCTCTATCTCGCTCAAGCAATGGATCTTTAGATCCAACAATGCTCGAAGCTCTGACATTGGCGTGACCAACTTACGAACTCGGTCAACAATAGCAAACTTATCATTGTCAAGAGCCAATTTGAAGTCATGATGTTGTTTGAAGATCAGTTCATGCGAATGAATGTCGTCTTCTTTGTAGATCTAAGATCTTCACGTTTGAGATTACAATGTCATTCATCAATTTGACATCTCCATTGTTCGAGAGATTCGCCACCATGATTTGTGGGAACATCGATAAAGCTCGTCGTGATTCAAGCTTGTCGTTCGGTTGGAGTCCATTGTAGTTCATCTTCTCTTTCTCCACCCCCTCTCCTCCTCCTTCCCCTTGACGAGAAACGAACAAGATTGACACCTATGGAACTAATATGTGTCTCCTCTAAATATGGTAGATTATTTTTTGTGATTTTGTAAATTTGATCATTGACGTGATCAAGAGATTGTTATGTGTTGTACGTATTGTGATTTTAAGATTTTTTTTTTGGTTGTATGTTGTTGAGAATTGGTTTTGTTTTAGATCTGCTGAGATTCAGATTGGGTTTTGATTTTTTTTCCTGGCAATTTGTTTCCCTTTTTATGTATGGAATTTCTGTATAATGTCATAAGAGAGTAATTTTGATAATACATTTTGCCCCTAAAATTTGGGTATAATTTGATAATCTAGCAAATTACGAAATGAAATCTACCAAATTCCTCTTAGGAATCTGTTGGAGATGGTTGACATTTTTTCTATTGAACAATATAATAATAATAATAATAGTAGATCATAATGTAATCTACCAGATTCCTTTCTTTGGTATCAGATAGATTACTAATTGGTCCGGCGACCCATGTTCTTGATCTAAAAAAAATTAGTTGATTATGAGAAATAATCTGCTAGATTTTGCCTTTTGGTATTTACCAAATTTCACTCTGGTGGTCACGTCGGTGATCTGAGACAGTCGATAGTTTTTTTTATTGAAAATAAAAAAATAAGATGATTCAATAGATTCTACATTGGCATATGCTAAATTCCACTTTGTCAGCTCGTATTGGTGACTGAAGATTTTTTTTTTGAAAATAAAAAATAATCTACTAGATTTTGTGTTGGCATATGTTGGATTTCGCTCTGGCGGCTATATCGGCGACCAGAAATGGTTGTTATTTTTTGTTTAAAAAAAGATAACCTGATAGATTTTAGTGCGACAACTGTCAAATTCCATTTCGCGCATCTCTCATTGGTGACCGCATATATTTGGTACACTTTGTTCTAAATAAAAATATAACCTATTAGATTCTACACTAGCAACTACCAAATTTCACTTTGACAGCTCATGGCGAAAGTTGCTATTTTTTTGCCAAAGATAAAAAATAATATACTAGAATATTCCACATTGGTATTTGGAATATTAAATTTTTGAATGGTAATTGTAAACTGTATTTCACATATAGGATTTAGCTTATATTTGCCGTTTTTTCTTGTCCCTTTTCGTGTCTCCCAATAATATCATATCACATCAATTATAATATATTAATTGATATAATTAATGACATAATATTTTAATTAACATAGCATTTTAAATGACATGGTACGATATTATTACAGGGACACAAATAGGGACACAAATAAGAGGACACAAGAGTCGGATCTATCACATATATTATGATGTTTGACATGTCCTTTAGAAAGATATAGTTTTAAAAGACTCAATATTAAGGGGCAATCTTGAAATAGTGCTTTAAAAGAACAGTTTTGAAAATTCCCCTAAGTTAAAACACAAATAAGATAAAAGTCCTCAAAAATGTTGTTTATACGTGTACCATTGAGACTGACCTAAAATATATTTTTAGATGTGAATCTCAAAATCTTCAAAAATCACCCAAACTTGTGTTTTTGTTTTTATTGATAGGACGGCAGCACTATCCTCGTTTTTTTCTTCAAATGCCGACAATTCCCATACGAGTAAGAATACCAACCCTCGTATTCTTTAGACATAGTACTATGAGAACATAAGAAGAAATATTTTCTGTCTCCTCGTCACCATCTTTCTTAATTAATTGTTGTCTTTCTCCGAGCATATACGGCATCAACCATATACACACGATTCCTTGAATAGGTCTTTTGGCCTAGCCGGCTACATAATCTGCACAAAAACTGTACGACTTCTAAATTCTATTGACGTGCTAACCAACGCACCTAATCTCTATATATTTCAAGAAATTATGTTACACCAAGCTTAGTTCATTGGAACCTATAACCTTGATCAATCATGTCCGCCGAGGAAACATGGTCGACGTCGGTTGCCACAACCACTATCGATGATCCCAAGCCACCGTCGAGCTTCGATGAACGCACTGGGATATACCATTCCCTCCACCACCTCGGCAAGCATCACAAAATCCCTACTGACCCCAACCTAGACATTGCCGCATTTGTCCTCTCACAATTCCCACCCCTACACCAATCTGAATCACGACTCGCCCTAATTGACTCAGCCACTAACAAGCATGTGACCTACGCCCAACTCCATCGCTCGGTCCTCTCCCTTGCCTCGGGGCTCCACCACGCTCTCGGAATTCAAAAAAACGACGTCGTTTTTGTCCTCTCACCAAATTCTCTTCTTTACCCAACAATTTGTTTGGCCGTGCTATCAATTGGAGCGATTCTTACCCCTGCCAACCCACTTAACACCGAATCAGAAATTGCTAAACAGGTAACTTGAAACAGGGGCAACTTCCTCCCTAAAAAATTATATATATTACAAAAAAGCAAAAAATGAAAGTTAAATTGCATAAATTCGAAAAAAAGGTAAAAATATACTTTAAAATATGATATTTATTATACTGTTAATTTAATTTTAAATTTTTTTAAAAAAATTCTGCCCCTGCATTTGCCAACAGGTCAGCGACTCGGCTCCGAAACTCGCCATCTCGGGTCCAGACGAGCTTCACAAGCTGATCCCAACTGGGGTTCCAACAATCCTCACGACTCGGCCCACAGATGGTGGCGACGACGTCCTTCTCTCCGTGGAGGAGCTAATTGAGAGCTGCGAACCGGCCGAGTTGGAGCCAAAAACTCGGCCAGGTCAGTCCGACACGGCGGCGATTCTCTACTCGTCAGGGACGACAGGGACGAGCAAAGGCGTGGTTTTGACCCACGCCAATCTCATCTCCACCATGACGCAGCTCAAATGGTACGTGGACGTGACGTCAGCCCAAAACGACGTCTTTTTGTGCTTCATCCCTCTGTTTCACATCTACGGCTTGGCCTTTTTCGGGCTGGGACTGTTCTGTGCCGGAACAACGACGGTTTTGATGAAGAAATTCGAGTTAAAAGCAATGCTAGACGCTGTTAAGAAATACAAGGTTAGTAATATCCCGGCGGTTCCACCGGTGATTCTGGGGATGGTGAAGTTCGCCAGCAAGTTTGCCGGCGTTGACTTGTCGTCGCTGAGGAGGGTGGGTTCCGGGGCTGCGCCGTTGAGCAAGGAAGTGGTCGAGGAGTTTAGAAAGAGGTTTGTTGATTTGTTTAATGGTTTTTCTACGTGACACACAGGCACGTTGGATAAGGTTTTAAATTAGTTAACTAACTTTCATAGAAAATAATTTGCTTATAAATTTATAATCAATCAATTAATCTCCAAGATTTTTAAACGTAAATCTAGTGATCAATGTCAGAGATGAACAATAATACAAGTGGCCAATTTAATTAATCAACTTTAATGTATGTTGAAATCATGCAGTGGCCAATACAATAAGTGTACTTAACCGCTCATTTTTTTTCTTCTGTGGTGTCTCTCTCTATTTTTGTTTTTTTACCTTTCTTTTTTCTCCCCGCCCTAGTGTGGTGTGTTGTTGACCAACATAAATTTCAGGCGATAAATTGCAGGCCTTTGTAATAATTAGAACACTAAATAATACTGCCAGTGCAGCTTTTGAATCATAGATATACGAAGAAGATGTAGAAATTTAAGAGGGTTGAAAATTAAAATAAAAAAATTATAAGCCAAAAGAATGGCAATTCCAGTACTCATTTCAAGTGGGGATGACAATTCCCACTTATATTTAAGGAAAAAAAGCCATTCCATCAGAATAATGATTATCATGTGCTAAGTCTAACCAAACAAAATATTATTATTATTATTATTTTCTATTTCATCCAACCAAACATGCCTTTAATTAATGATAGAATAGTACTTCAAGTCAACGAAACATCCAACCAAAGTTAAAGGCACAGGTGATGTTCAACAACGCATGATTGATGACAAGTAAGGTCCAAAACTGAAGCTCACGAATAAGGTTCACTTTCTATTAGGTGGTGACCCTATGTCTTAGTCAAAGTTTTTACAGTAGTTTGGTTCTCTGAGTGAACATATACATTAGCTAACCTAGAATGAATTATCATGAATTGGTTTGCGTCAATGCTAACGCCATGTATTGTCTATTTTATGGAGAATATTAATTTGACATGAGCTTGATATCTACCAATTACTAGGTTTCCATGGGTTGAGCTGAGGCCTGGCTATGGCTTAACAGAAAGCTGCGGGGGCACGACTATTTTCGTGTCGGACAAAGATGCTAAGACTAGATCAGGTTCTTGTGGGACACTAATTCCAGGGTTCTCTGCCAAGATAGTTGATGTGATAACAGGAAAGGCTTTGCCTCCTTACAAGGAAGGAGAGCTTTGGATAAAAAGTCCC
This sequence comes from Artocarpus heterophyllus, assembly GCA_025403435.1. Lineage (NCBI taxonomy): Eukaryota > Viridiplantae > Streptophyta > Magnoliopsida > Rosales > Moraceae > Artocarpus > Artocarpus heterophyllus. The sequence continues at coordinate 14,597,263 of CM046353.1, forward strand.
ACTGTGATGAAAGAGTACTTGGGAAAGCGTGAAGCTACGGCTGAGACAATTGTGTTAGATGGGTGGCTGAGAACCGGGGATCTTTGTTGTTTTGATGAAGATGGCTTTCTTTATGTCGTTGATCGGATCAAGGAGCTCATCAAGCACAATGGTTTTCAGGTAGTAATATATGGTCAGCTTGACTCCGGTGACTCGGGCTGTGGCCCACCCCACTAGCACAGCCCGACTCAGACAGGCGCGGGATGTTTAGAGTTTAGGGTTTTTGCATACAAAAGCATGTCTCAAAAAAATATTCAACTTTTTGATGTGTTTACTGTGTAATAAAATATGCATGCAGGTTGCTCCGGCAGAATTGGAAGCAATACTTCTCGCACACCCTAATATTCTAGACACGGCTGTCATTCCGTAAGTGATATTGCATCTCTCTCTAGTTATAGAGATTGTTTGATAATAGAGAAAACTGGAAGGAGGGAGAGGGTAATTAGGGCCTGATAAAAGAATTTCAAAATCTATGGTATATTTGTAGAAGATAAAACTAAAAGGGTGAATAAATTAGGGGACTAGGGATTTCAAATCTCTTAAAGAACCCCGATTTTAATCTAACGGAATATTGCAAAGAGATTAGAAGAGGGATGGCCTTGCGAATGTAGTTTTAATGTCTTTTTTTAACTGTTGAAGTGTTGGGCTGATATATGGTAAAGAGTGATACAATAATTAAATATAGGCTATTTCAAAATGTAGTACAAACCACAAAGTTGTGGTTTAAACCAACCTCGTTATAATGATTAAAGAGCCCGATTTTAATCTAACGGAATATTGCGAAGAGATTAGAAGAGGGATGGCCTTACAAATGTAGTTTTGATGTCCTTTCTTAACTGTTGAAGTGTTGAGCTGATATAGTGTAAAGAGTGATACAATCATTAAATATAAGCTATTTGAGAATGTAGTACAAACGACAAAGTTATAGTTTAAACCAACCTCGCTATAATGATTTTTCTCATTAAATTTTAATTTTAATTCAAACTCTTCGTTTGAAGTTTGTTACATTCCTAAACAACCTATTTGTATGCTGACACACAATATTTTTCCCCCTTTTTCTTTTAGGGTAGAAGATGAAGAAGCAGGACAAATACCAATGGCATATGTGGTGAAAACTGTTGGAGCTGGGCTCACAGAGGCACAAGTCATTGAATTTGTTGCTCGTCAGGTACTTATCTTAATGATTAGCCAATTTATCTTTTCAAACAATACTAGTTAGCACATGATCAACTAAGATATAACTTTGATTTGGCTTTTATAATCAGTAGCAGAGCCAAAAGTTTTTATCAGTGGGGAAACTATATAAAAATTATTGATATACAGGTATAGTTATATGTATATTTTAATTATTAAGTAGAGGAACAAATCATAATTTTTTTTTTTTAAAGAAGATGGGGCACAATAATATCTTTTAATTTCTTAGTGAGAGCACAACTATAATTTTTCATGTAAAACACTAGTACAACTAAAATTTTTAAAAAAATATGAGCAAAATTTCAATACTTCAAAAGTGCACGCACTCAACTATAAGTGGTTCTGTCATTGTGTAAAATATTATTGGCTTATCTGGTTCATAGTTTTTAACATAAATTTAAATTTGCTTAAATTTTTATGAGAGAAAATATTATAGTAGTAATTCTTCTTTTATAATAATTTACAACTCATGTGCCTTATATCATACTTATCCAATAACAAGAAGACCTAAGTGTTTTAGTATCCTAATCCGTGAATATATTCTGACTTGGAAAAAAAAATAAAAAATTCCAGGTGGCCCCTTACAAGAAAGTAAGAAAAGTGACGTTCATCAATGCCATTCCAAGGTCAACTGCAGGCAAAATCTTGAGGAAGGATTTGATCTTACTAACCAAGCAGCAAATTTCTTCAAGATTGTAATCGTTTCCTCTTGTTTGCTACATTACAAGGCAGCAAAGAAAAGTTGTGCGTATAGTCATTCGTGAAATATATTAGGTATCGTCAAAGTAGAAAATCTAGGTTTAAATCCTGAAAACGACAATCATATATATATATGGACGAGTTTTTAATATATATATATATGTTAGACATATATGCCCTAAGGAGTAAAAATGTAATAAGTTTTTGGAGACATTTTTATCAATAAAGAATTTATTCATTATTTATATACCAAATCTTGTCCTCTTTACATTCATATTTGTTAAATGTATATTAAGCAAACAATAGTCTAAGACTGTCGGTCTAAACCTTAAGAATTGGGCATATGATGGACGGATTATGCAAAAGACACGATTCTTAAGGTGATGGTCTAAATCATACGATCCGCAATCAAGGGAATAAAGTTGGGCGCTTTATTCATGCAAAGATTGTTATGTTGTCTATATCCCTTTAGGGAGATGGTTTGTCTTGACCATCGGAGATGGACTCCGTGAATAGAAACATTGGCACGTTGTCATAGGTGATGATGTGTTGGATCAGGACATAAAGTAAATTGATTTAGATTGATAATTCTGTCTCAGCAAATCGATTCACTTTAGAGAATCATTTGTGTTGTATCTTAATCCTGAGATGAATAGTGGGTCCGTTGTCTTGACTTATGTCTTTTGATGTATCAAAGGGTGACACCCATATCTTAATAGTGGTATGCATGCTGGTACATTGGAGGCATAACTCTTGATAGCGTAGACTTGTTATTCATAGATATGAAATCCATAGCTCCTCTTTAAGAGTAATGTTATCCTCTTATATGCGTTATCTTGTAATTAAAAAACTAGAGTGCTCAACCATTTGGATACATAGGTGTAACCGAATGGTATACTATCATTAGATGGTAAGTTTTCAAACGGTGAGATAATGGAACGTAAGATAAAAATAATCGAGAAGGAAAGACATAACTTGTCCTTAAGCTGATTATGGACTATCATATGGGGATACGATATACTATGATCTGTCATGGAAACTTAGCTATATGAGTTTCGTAATTCTATGTAATTCGAGAGTGCAGCTCTAAGCTTTTAGTGGAGTAGCGTTGGAGTTAATAATTATGAAATGTATATCTGGGATATTAGGTTTCATAATTATCGGGAGCTTGAACTATATAGGTCCATTTGGTCCCCTTTGCTAGCTCACAACATCCTGTAACGACACGACGTGTTTTTCCAATAATTGGTGACTTATGTCGGATTTATCAGATTGGTTAAAATTTGGAAGAATTAAATAATTCATGTCTGTTTATCGGTTGAATTAATTTTGTAATAAATTAATTCAAGATAAACTTGTTGAATTATTGGGATCAGATAATTCTTGTTTGTTTATCGGTTGATTTAATTTTGGATAAATTAGATCAGGATAAACTTGTAGAATTATTGGAAATTGATTTATTTTCTTAGAGATTATCTAGATAAAGTTGTTTTGATCAAATAACTTCTCTATTGGGTTATTTGAATTAAAACTGAGACTTTATCCTATAGAATCTAGGGTGGAAAATAAAAGATTCACAAGATTTTTTATTCGGCAGTTCGGCCTGTCGATGGACGTGTTTGGCCCGCCGATGGGACGTGTTTGGCCTGCCATTCAGGTGGTTCGGCCTACCGATCAGCGAAAGATAAGATCACGTGTTTCCACACGAATCTTCTCAGATATTGATTCGAATTTGATTCTGATCTGAATTTTGAGACCTAATCTGATGGGGACTGACCCTAAGACCAACCTCTATATATAGGGAGTGATTCTCATAGGTTACTAAGATCAATTGAGAGATGAAGAGTGATACTCTACTAGTGAGAATCTAAAAACTCCCTGAGAGCTTTTGTTCACAAATCACGAACACTTGCTTTGGGTTCTCTTGATTGGTTGGAAGGAGACTCACCGGTGGAAGAACTGTACGTGTGAGCTCAAACTCATTCAGATCGTGGATAGAGAATAATAAGGAAGACCAGTTGGTTGAGGCTCTTTTGGAACGTTATTTCTCTTCACAGATTGTAGAGGTTCTTCGGCACACAAAAGGTAAGCAAGATCTGGTTAATTTATACATATAGCATGTTAAACTTGTGTTTTAAAAATTGCTCTGATACTTTATATGTATAAATTTTGTGATCTTAATCTCTCATATGCTTGAATTTAATTTTATAGAGAGTTGGCACTCTAGGTTTCTATATATTATATATGTTGTTATGGATTATGTGGTGAATATTTATTAATTAATTATGGTTGATTAAATCATTATTTAATTAATTATTAATTAATTAATTTATACCGGTTATGGTTCCTTAGAGGTTAGAATGTGTATCTAAGTTTTTCATGTAATTAGATGGTAGACTATCATCACCGTTTAGGAATTATTTTTTAGTTTTAAATTTGTAAGAATTTTGTAATTAAATAATTATTCAGAGAAGACGGATCTAGAAGATTGATGATGATACTCCCAGGTATTTCCTGAGTCTCTAATTTTATGTTTTTGAATTGTTGAAAATAAAATTGATGAATTGCATTAAAAATTGTATTTTTTAGAATGCAGATTTCTGCTCGATAGGCATGCCGAACCCTCCAATTCCGCAAGCTGAAGGTCATAGACCGGCAGGCCGGACGTGTGGTTCGGCAGGCCGTCAGTGGGGCAAAAATCAGGCGGCTCTGCCGGCAGGCCGAACTTTCATGGGTCGGCAAGCCAATCCTTCGAATCGGCAGGCCGATATAGCATGCCCTGCAGGCCGATCACCCAGATTGGCCTACCGACCGAGAGCTAGAAAATTTTCAAAAAAAGGTGTAGTTTTAATTTATTTTTGGGACAATTCTGAGAAACAATAAATTTGGGTATGACCGGAAATATGAAGTGTTCAATTCATACATGATTAGAGACTTGAAGATAGAATTACATGAATGAGGATACAGCTTGAGGATTCAAGGATGAAAAATCGATAATATGTCTTGATTATTCTCTTGTAATCTTAGTTTTTCTATTCTCTAGAGTGGAGCCATAATATTGCGGTTATATATTATTTTGCTTGTAGCTTTGCTTGATTGCTTTGCTTGTTTGTATTATAATATGATTTTCCATGTATATTGATGACATGTCATATAGAATAGGAAGTGCCACTATTAAAATTGTTCATGCATGATCTTAAAATAAAACCTTGATTTCAAAAGATTGAGTGGGAGAAGGTTTTCGAAGAGAGAACCTAAGGCCTCCATCGTTGGTCCATAGGTAGAACATAGTGGTTCCGACTCCTAGGAAATGGTTTCTATTATGTACCAGATTGGATCTCTGAGAGGATAAGGTATTTTAGCATGATTTATGGTTGCACACCCCTAGGTGGTGATTATAAATCATGGATAAAATATTAAAATGATGGTTATACACTCACGTTAATTTTATTATTAACCTCCCCTAGGAGCTCTGTTAATAAAATTAATGGCCAAAGAAATGATTATTGATATATGCTGGATCATACGGGTCCTGGATGGCATATATTAATCAGGAGGGGATCCATGTTCTTGATTGAATTTGGCATGACTCCCCTAGGAGCTTGTTGAATTCTGAGTTGGGAATTATCGTTGTAAGGTTGTGATATTTTTAAGGTTTTGACACATAAACACATTTGTATGATTTTTACATGATTGTGTTATCTTACTAAATTATTACTATATGTTTGCTTATATTTGGTATATGATTCTTTATTATAGATTAAAAATGTCTAAAAACGCTTTATCATCGATACTTGACAAAAACCTATTAACTGGTGAAAATATAATGATTGGAAACGAAACCTTAATATCGTCTTGTACTTTGAGAAACTGAAATATGTACTGACAACCCCTTGTCCTCCTGAGCCTACGGGAGACTCAAGTAATGAGCAATTCCAAGAGTATGATCGCTGGAAAGATGCTATTGATCAGGCCCGCTGCTATGTTATGGCTAGCATGAATAACGTGTTGCAGGCTCAACATCAAGATTATGAGACTGCGAAACAGATCTTGGATAATCTTGAGGATATATTTGGAGGTCAAGCCATAACAAAGCGACAAGGGGTGCTTTAGAAACTCTTAAACTGTAGACAGAGGTCGGGGACATGTGTAAAAGAGCACATGATGTTAGTCATGGGTTACCTCGCTGAGGCTTAAACCAATGGAGCCGGCATCGATGCTGAAACTCAGATGACTATGGTCTTTGAGACTCTATCTAAGGAATTTATTCCATTTAGAGCTACTTTTAATTTAAGCAATAGATGGGATATGACCTTGACGAAATTGATGAAACAGTTACAGGAGTTCAAACTGCTAATCAGGGTGTCTTCTGCGGGTGGTGAGGCCAACATGGTGGCTACTTCTGTTTCCAATCCTAACACTTGGAATGGAAAGAAGTAGAGGGCCAAGAACAAGAAGTCTTCTATTCCTGCTACTACCAAGAGCAAGAAGAACAAGAAAAAGAACCCAAAGAAGCTTAATTGCTTCTTCTGTGGGAAGGTCGGGCATATTAAGAAGCATTGTAAAGACTTCCTTTCCAAAGGAGGTAGGTGTGATCTTTTGTATTTAGAAACTTGTTTAGTTGAAGAATCTAGTGACATATGGGTCATAGATTCTAGTGCAACTAATCATGTTTGTGTTTCTCTACAGGGGTTCAAAGAAACAAGAAGTCTATTGCATGAAGACTTCATGCTTCGGATGGGCGATGGATCCTTGGTCTCAGCGAAAGCAGTGGGAGACGTCCATCTTTATTTTGATAATTATATGAATTTATTTTTGCAAGATTGTTTTTATGTTCCTAAATTTAAAAGGAATTTAATTTCTATAGCTTGTTTATTTAAAGACTCCTACTTGGTTTCTTTTAATGATAAAGTGATGATTCGTAGAAAAAAAATCTTTTATATGTTCTGGATGGATGCAAAATAATCTATATTTTATCAAACCTAAGTGGACTTATTGCTTAATGCTGAGATGAATGATAATAACTCTAAAAGACTTAAAACTTCTCACTCTAATAAGACTTATCTTTGGCATTTGCACCTTGGTCATATTAACCTGAATAGGATTCAAAGGTTGGAAAGGGATGGACCTTTAAGTCACTTAACGTTGGAATCTATACCTCAATGTGAGTCTTGTTTGGAGGGCAAAATGACCAAAAGACCATTCGAGTCTAAGGGCAATAGGGCCGAAGGGGTTCTAGAACTTATGCATAGTGATGTTTGCGGACCAATGAACATCCGGGCACGAGGAGGGTATGAGTACTTCTTCACTTTTATTGACAATTACTCAAGATATGGGTATGTGTATCTGATGCACCACAAAAGCGAAACTTTTGACAAGTTCAGGGAGTTTCGGGCTGAAGTGGAAAAGCAATTGGGTAGACCCATAAAGGCACTTTGATCGGATTGAGGTGGGAAATACCTTTCTGATGAGTTCTTGGAACACTTGTTAGAGAATGGGATTTTATCCCATTTGACTGCGTCGGGCACTCCGCAGTAGAATGGCGTAGCAGAGAGAAGAAATAGGACTCTGTTGGACATGATTAGGTCCATGATGAGTTATTCATCATTGCCTTTATCCTTTTGGGATATGCACTACAAACTGCATGTTATCTTTTGAACATTGTGCCTTCAAAATCGGTCCCTAAAACTCCTCACGAGTTGTGGACGAGTAAGAAGACATCCTTAAACCATATGCGCATATGGGGATGTCCGGTTCATGTCCTGTTTAAGGATTTGAATAAATTGGAAGCACATTCAGAAGTTTGCGTGTTTATAGGATATCCAAAAGGGACTAAAGGGGGCTATTTTTATAACCTAAAGGAAAATAAAGTCGTGGTTTCAACTAATGCAACTTTCCTTGAGGAGAGATACATGAACGACTTTAAACCTCGAAGCAAAGTGGTGCTTGAGGAGTTAAGGAGTGATCCGATCACTCTAGAGGTTCCGAATGAAACCGTTCCAATCAGTGTAGAAAAACCAAACAAACCTAAACAACAATCTTAGGGGCTTTGGCGTAGTGGGAGGATCAGGCGTCAACCTGAGAGGTATATGTTCAATGGGGAGATCTTCTTAGCTGAACCAGATGAACATGACAGGGATCCTTATACTTACATAGAAGCTATGGAGGATGTCGATTCAAAACTCTGGATAGAGGCCATGAACAAAGAGATGAAGTCTATGGAGACTAATCAGGTCTGGGAGCTTGTGGATCTTCCCAAAGGGGTAAAACCCATAGGGTGTAAGTGGATCTACAAGAGGAAAAGAGGAGTGGATGAAAAGGTCGAAACCTTTAAGGTTAGACTGGTAACTAAGGGTTATACGCAAAAGGAAGGAATCGATTATGAGGAAACCTTTTCGCCTGTAGCCATGCTTAAGTCCATCATAATTCTCTTGTCCATAGTTGACGCTCTCGACTACGAGATTTGATAGATGGATGTCAAGACGACTTTTTTAAATGGCTATCTTGATGAGTCCATTTATATGGAACAACCAAATGGGTTCAAGGTCACGGGTCAAGAGGGTAAGGTTTGTAAGCTGTTGAAGTCAATTTAAGGACTTAAGCAAGCTTCTCGTTTTTGAAACATAAGATTTGATCAGGTGATCAAGACTTATGGGTTCTTACAAAATATGGATGAACCATGTGTTTACAAACACATTAAGGATGGAAAGGTGGTTTTTCTACTGTTCTATGTCGATGACGTTTTGCTAATTGGCAAAGACGTTGGGGTGTTGTTGTAATGACCGGGAAAAATATTCATTAATAAAACCTAATATTTAATTAGGTTTAATTAATAAATTTACTTTTTAAAATATGAATTTTTGTAAAAAATGTAATTTTTGTAAAAATTACGATAAAGTAGGAATAAACGGTATTGATTGTAAATTATATGGCAAATGTTATGCAATGTTGGATATTGCCGAATACAGATTTTATGAGTTTAATTACTCAAAAATTTGTAAATAATATCCATAAAATGAAATTTATATCATGATTAATTGTAAAAATTGTGATATAAATAAGTGGGTGATTAGAATGTAAATAGGACATAGAAGTTGTCCAAACCTAAATTAGAGGTAAAAAGGAGGCCGAAGTAATATGAGTATACTGCTAAATGAAAACACAGATACGAAAAACGTTATAATTGGCCTCCAAAAGTAAACGAAAAGTAAGTTAAATATTTTTATACAGTCTAAGGATAGAAAGTACACTGATTTGACTACGACAGTATAGGAAAAATACTGTATGGTGAAAAATTACACAGTATAAATTTTGAACTCCAAAAAGTGGACACTCCTTGATTTTCTATTGGGCCACATGTCAAGAAAAGTGGCCCAATCACCTTGTGACACCTAGTGGTATACTCATGGGTTACCATGAGTCACCAAATGTGATAAGGATGCATTTATGGCAAGTTTATCACAATTTTTCTTTTCTTTCCTTTCCTTTCAAACTCCGGCAGCCATCACCAAGACCTCTAAAAAAATTTCTCAGCCCCCAAACTTTGCAAAAATACCCCCAAACAAGTTTTACAAGCAAGTACAAGGATTTCCCACAAGTTTTAAGGTAAAATCCTAAACTTTGAATGGGTTTTCAAGGGATTTTTCATGGGCAAAGGACAAGAAATTAATCCATGGTATTTTTGTATGGAAAGGAAGCTTAGGAGGGAGTCCAAAGGGATTTTGAAGGCTTGAAACCAAAAGGGTGTTGTTTTGGTAAGTTTTAAGTTTTAAAGTTTGAAATTTTATGGATTTTGTTTTGATTTTTATTCTTTCAAACCCATGAGGGGTTTTGAGCATGTATTTGATGGAATTTCATGTATATGTGATGAATGGTAAGTTTAAGTTGGGAAACTTTGGTTTTTAGTGCAAACGGACAATTTTTGAAAAAATACTATTTTTGTAATTTTGATGTTTGATTTTGCAAAAGTGATGTTTGAGCATGAGAATGTGTTGATTAAGGCATGGAACGGTTTCTGCAAGGGTAGAATTGCAAGTTTGAAATGGATTTTTGTAAAAATGCTATAGGGACTAAATTAAAAGAAAAAGATTCCCCTCGACAGAATTTGAAAATAACCAAAACACCCTTGTACAGTGAGATTTTGAGAAAAGTTAAAACATGAAAGTTGTAGATCTCAATGAAACTTTTAGGCTTTGCGAACGGTTCGTCAAAAAACTGAATCGTTGGAGAGATTTTGATTTTTTAAAGAATTTATGAAAATTGTGAAAAATTTTAAAAAGGGCAAAAACGTCATTTCTCAAAGGATTTTGAATATGTTACTTTGAGCAAAAATGATCCTTGGGAAAAATAGAAAATTCTGATGCAAAGAAGTAAATTTTAGTCTCGGGGGTAAAATCGTCAAAATTTTCAATTCAGGTACTAAACAACAAAGTTTAATGAAAATGGGAAATAATTGAGAAATAAAGAGATTTGACCCATTAGGGTGTTATTTTAAAATTAGTATGTGGTTATTTTCATAAGAATAACGAAATCGAGCTTGGTTAAGTTAGTGGACCTACGGAGACAAAATCATCATTTTTGCCCAAATAACCTGAATTGATTTGAAATGTTTCCAATGGGATAAGAAAACGACTAGAAAGGTTCCCACCCTTCGTTAGAAACAATAGGTAAAGTTAGATAGAAATAAGAAAAACCAATGGTTTTTAGAGTTGTACATAGTAATGCAACTCAATTTATTAACTAATGAATGTTTCATATCGAAACATAGTGAAATTTGGCTAATGGCTTTGTAATTGGCCAACAAGATCCTAAGAGTCTAGGAGAAGGGAAATCGAGGTTAAGTTACCCGACATTTTCATCAAGTAAGTACTCATCCTACCTACAGTATGAAATTATAGGCTTAGAGTGTAAAATGTGTATGTGTATACTTGTATGTATGCAATGACATAAGTATTTATAAAAATGATAGGGTATACTTGTGAGTATATGGAATATATATATACCTGAGAGTATATAATGACACATACCTGAGTGTATATGATAATCTGTACCATTGTGTATATTTTATGTTAAGTACCTGTGAGTACATTATGCTATATATACCTGTGCGTATATTAATGTATACCAGTGTGTATATTTTATGTTAAGTACCTGTGAGTACATTATGTTATATATACCTGTGCGTATATTAATATGTACCAGTGTGTATATTTTATGTTAAGTACCTGTGAGTACATTATGCTATATACCTGTGTGTATATTAATGTATACCTGTGTGTATATAAAGTATGTACATGTGTGTACTATATCGTACAAAAGCATTTATATAGATTATGTTATGTATAACATGTAATCATCACTTCATGCATGGTATGATAACCATAATAAGTGAATTGGTAAACGAATCACCAAAAGTTAAGAAAAGTATCGTACCGACTCCTGACTCAAGGGGAGTTTAAGGATTACAGGATGGTCACGGTGCTACGTAGACCTAAGTGCGCAATGGTATGAACATTTGGGCCCTAATTAAAATAAAGAAATGATAATGATAAAGAAGGATTATAAGAAAGCATAATGTGATCATGCATTTTATTGAATGTGCATGTGGGTTTATATGGGACTTACTGGACGTTAGCTCATTAAGTTTTTCATGTTGTAGGTATTCCGACGAAAAGGTCAGAATAAATAATAATGATGAGCTGGCGGACGGATGATGTGTGTAGAATGGGTATGGTTTCCGCCACAGTATGTTTTCCGCTGTATGGTGTTTTAAAATATTTTGAAAGTAATGTTTGATAAGCTATATTATAAAAGAAGGATGATTATGTAAACACAAGTATATGTTTGCATTTCAAAAGTTATTAAACCAGTATGTGTATAGTTTTTGTATAAAAGAAAAAAAAATTCCTAAATTTTTGCCCTAAAGTAAGTAAGAAAGAGTTTTATCACAGCTCGAAAAGGAGGGTTGTGGCAGTTGGTATCAGAGCAAAAATCTTGTCACCCTACTGCACATTGTCGTCTGCTCTATTGCCATAGCTCAAGTAAGATAGTTTGATTTTAAGAATAGGAATGATTAGTTTCTAATTTTATATGGTATTGATATGTTAAATATGACAATAAATATAGTATATGGCGGAACCGCATCATGATCGTGATATGGAAGCTGATCGAAGAGCCACTATTGCTTTTCAAGATGTAATGCCACAACGATACGCTGGGAGTCGGCAACCTATGGCGTTGACCGAATGGCTTCATGCAGTAGAGATAATCTTTGATGCTTGTCATACACCACCACATCTCCAGGTATTATTGGCCTCGGGATTGTTGTTGAGGGAAGCTTTAGCATGAAGGTTAAGGATTAGACCTAATGAGCGACCAGGGGACTGGCAAGGCTTCAGATAACAGATTCAACCTGAATTCATACCTTTACCTCCAGCAGATGTCATGCACATCCAAATGATTCCAATGCTGTGGGCTGATTGGCGACGTAGGTTGTACTTACGCGTAGAACCAGTTTGGGGAAGATATGTAGGGGAGCCGGTAGATCACTATATCTTAAGGTTTCGTCGAACCATGATGCCAATGATTCCTCCCAAATTACCTTTACAGCGCATTTGCAATCTTGTTTGGAGAGATCTTCCCAACGCAGTCCAGCAACGAATACAGTATCCAGGGAACTATCTCAGCGTCCATGACTTTCTTATGGCGGTACTACACGCAAAGCAGAATGTTGTCGTGCCCCTAGAAGATCCCCCAATGGATATGGAAGATGATGATGATGACGATGGTAATGATGATGATGATAGTGATGAAGAGCCCGAGCCTCTTGAACCCATTATTGCAAGCGATGACAAATCTACTGACTCGGACGAAGAGGAAGAGGAGGATCCCGAGGAGGATTCTGAACATAGTGACATGACAGGAGTCGAGTCAGATTAAAAGAAATTATGAAGAATTTTGTATAGTCTAATGTATATAGATATGTAATCATCATAGTTTTGAGCCTTGATGTTTTGTATATATATGACCGGCAAGTGGTATTCTTCCCGGCAATAGGGTATATGTAGCCGGAAGTGATAACTCCTCCTGAAGATGATATGAATGGTTATGTATGAAAGGAAAGTATTTATGTATATTAGTTATGCATGTAATGTTACAAAGAATGTAAAAAGGAAATGAAAGAGGTTCATGAAATGTATGAAGGTTATCGAAATGACATGTATAAACTGAAATGTATGAAATGGAATGTATGAAGGTTATTGAAATGAAATGTATGAACTGAAATGTATGAAATGAAACGTATGAAATGAGATATTGAGTTATGTTATCGTTTATGTTTGTATGTATTTATATGATTGAAGAATGTTCTTTTTTTTAAATACTAGTAAGTAAGTTAATAGTATATACTGATGTAACAACGGAATTGTATGATAGGCTTGTAAACCTATTTTATTATCGATGGCTGATACACCCGGAGAACCTGTGAACCCAGATTTGATGGCCATGATTACGGAGTTATAATAGAAACTCTGAGCTCAGGAGTTAGAAATGCAAGAGTTAAGAGTGCAGCTAGCAAATCATAATCCCGAACCACAGGCACGTGTGAACTCGCCACCCCCAGTGCTACCACCTCAGCAAGAGGAACCAGTTGCTCCAGTTGTTCCAGCTGTTCCGATAGCATCTGCTACCGAATTCTATGAAAGATTCTGGCGGATGAAAGCCCCAAAATTTGACGGATCTATAGATCCATTAGAAGCCGATGATTGGCTTACTGGTATAGAACAAGTTTTGAAATTTATGGGGCTTAGTGACAGTGAAAAAGTCTTGTGCGCCTCATTTTCTCTCACCAAGGATGCTAGGAGATGGTGGGAATCGGTAGAACATAGAAGGAATGTAAATGAAATGACATGGCCTGATTTTGTTGAAGAGTTTGGAAGGGCTTATTTCAATGTAGAAATGATGGCAGCCCAACAAGAAGAATTCAATAATTTTAAACAAGGCAACATGTCAGTGGCAGATGCTGTGAAGAGGTTTAACCAATTGGCACACTTATGTCCTGAATTGGTACCCATAGATCGGGAACAAATAAGAAGATTGATGAGAATGTTTCGAATTGACATTGCCCTTATAGTCGATAGTGGAGGGTAAGCCCCTAAGGATGTAAGGGATTGTATTGAACGGGCTACTAGAGCCGAATTCAGAATCGCCCGTGACAAGGAAGAGAGGGCAAGAATTTTTAAGACTCTAAAGGAGTAGAAAGCTTTAGCTAAGCATAGCCAGGTGGTACAGGCAAAGGGCAAGGAAGTGTTCCAAGTCAAGAGCAATCCTAGAGCCATCCAGTTGGACGCAACTGCAATGCTAAAAACAAGAGGAAATGGAACACGATTAGTCCAAAGAATCAAAAAGGACAACCTCAGAAAAGAAGCGGTGATGGAAGAAACAATAAGCCTCTTTGCAATCAATGCAGAAAAAGACATGCTGGAGAATGTAAAGCTGGCACCAATAAGTGCTTCCTCTATGGCAAAGAAGGGCACTATGCCAGAAACTGTTTCTCCAATCCCCAGAATTAGAATAACCAGAATCGAAATAACCAGAATTAGCAAAGGTCTTAGGGAACCCAGCTTCACGCAGTCCAAGCATAGATTGAAGGCCCTAGTATTAGTCAGGGACGCTTGGAAGCTCCAGAACCAAGTGGACGAATTTACGCCTATATAAAGAAGGAGGATGATGCAGGAACGTCGTCGGTGGTAATAGGTCAGTTTTCTGTTGCCAATACTGATGCCTATGTTTTATTTGAGTCTGGAGCAACGCATTCATTTTCCTTGTTTAAGTTTGCTAAATGGTTAAGGAATGAATGGGATAGAATAGAACAGACTTTTAAAACTGCACTTCCCTCTGGGGAGGTATTGAGTTCTGATTATTGGTTACGTCATGTACCGATAATCATTTGTGGAAGAGAATTGTATATTGATTTGATCATAATTGATATACAAGACTACGACGTTATCCTAGGAATGGATTTCTTGGGAAAGTATACGGCCAAGATTAACTGTAGACACCACAAGGTTACGTTCCAACCTTCTGGAAGTGAGAAGTTCGTGTATTCAGGAAAGGTTCCTAAGGCTCCAAAGGCGCTAATTTTGGCTTTAAAAGCAAAGAAAATGTTGGAGAGTGGATGCACTGGCTATTTGGTGAACTTAGTAAGCAAGCCACAAGAGGCTCAATTAGGACCAAAGAAGGTTCCCATAGTAAAAGAATTTGTTGATGTGTTTCCAGATGAGTTACCAGGCTTACCACCGAAACGGGAGATCTCGTTTGAGATTGAGTTGACACCGGGTACAACCCCGATATCGAAGGCACCGTATCGTATGGCTCCAGGAGAGCTCAAAGAGCTGCAGGTGCAATTACAAGAGTTGCTGGATAAAGGATTTATTCGGCCGAGTCATTCCCCATGGGGAGCGCCTGTATTATTTGTCAAGAAGAAAGATGGAACGTTACGAATGTGCATCTATTATCGAGAGCTAAACAAAGTCACAATTAAGAATAAGTATCCACTTCCAAGGATTGATGACCTATTTGATCAATTGAAAGGAGCGTCAGTATTCTCAAAAATCGATCTACGCTCTAGATATCACCAGCTACAAGTTAAAGAAGAGGACATGCCAAAGACGGCATTTTGTACGCGGTATGGGTATTATGAGTTTTGTGTTGTGCCATTTGGACTGACTAATGCCCCGACAACATTTATGGATCTTATGAACCGGATTTTCAAGGACTACCTTGACAAGTTTGTCATAGTTTTTATTGACGATATCCTGATATATTCAAGAACACCAGAGGAACATGCAGAGCACCTGAGGATCGCACTACAATTATTGAGAAAGCATCAATTGTATGCCAAGTTCTCCAAATGTGAGTTTTGGCTGGAGAAGGTCCATTTCTTAGGACACGTGGTGACACAAGATGGAGTATCCGTTGATCCCACCAAAGTGAAAGCAGTGAATAAATGGCCTACACTGAAAAGTGTAACCGAAATCAGAAGTTTCCTCGGTTTAGTAGGCTACTATCGATGTTTTGTGGAAGGATTTTCCCGACTAGCAGCACCACTCACTGCACTTACACGGAAAGCAGCAAAGTATGAATGGACTAAGAAGTGCGAGGAAAGTTTCAAAGAAGTAAAGAGGCGACTCACGAGTGCCCCGATACTGGCAATACCAGATCCAAACATAGAAAACTATGTGATTTATAGTGATGCATCGAAGACGTGCTTGGGTGCCGTTCTTATGCAAAATAGAAAAGTGATTGCGTATGCATCCAGGCAGTTGAAGGATCATGAAAGGAACTATCCAACACACGACTTGGAATTAGCAGCAGTCGTGTTTGCATTAAAGATTTGGCGTCATTACTTATATGGAGCTAAATGCGAGATATATACAGATCATTAGAGTCTGAAATATATCTTCACACAAAAGGAGCTTAACATGAGACAACGAAGGTGGCTAGAGTTAGTTAAAGACTATGATTGTGAAATTTTATATCACCCAAGAAAGGCTAACCGAGTAGCCAATGCCCTTAGTCGTAGAACAATGTCTTCGTTTGCAATGATACGGTTAATGCCAAAACCTCTTCGAAGGACCTAATGGAAGCAGGAATAGAGCTAATCACTGGAAGATTGGCCCAATTGTCGTTTCGACCAGTTATCTTGAAGGACTTAAAAGAGCGACAAGAAGCAGATCCGTCGCTACTTAAAGCTAGGAATGAGGTTCTTAAGAACAAAGAAACAGAATTTAGCATCTTAAAAGATAGCATTCTCCATTATAAGGGCATAATTTGCATCCCCAATGATGAAAGATTAAAGAAACAAGTATTAGAATAAGCTCATGAAGCACCCTATGTGGCTCATCTAGGAGCTACTAAAATGTACCAAGACTTGAAAGAGCACTATTGGTGTCACGGAATGAAGAACGATGTTGCACAATTTGTCGTCAAATGCCTTACATGCCATAAGGTGAAAGCTGAGCATTAACGGCCAGCCGATGAATTACAGAAAAGTGAAATTCCCGAATGGAAATGGGACCAGATAACTATGGATCTGGTGACCTGGCTACCCAGAACTACGGGTGGACATGATGCTATATGGGTAATCGTTGATAGATTGACGAAATCAACTCACTTCTTACCCATTAAACTTAGCAGTTCTGTAGAAAGACTAGCTGAACTATATGTAGCCCAGATAGTTAGATACCACGGAGTTTCGAAATCTATCATTTCTGATCGAGATGGCCGATTCACTTCCAAGTTTTGGAGGAACGTTCACCAAGCTATGGGAACGAAGCTAACTTTTAGTATAGCTTTTTACCCTCAAATTGATGGTCAATCTAAAAGGACCATTCAAACTCTAGAAGATATGCTAAGAGCCTGTGTGCTAGATTTAAAAGGAGGATGGGATAAAAAGCTACCGTTGATTGAATTCGCTTCTAATAACAGTTATCAAGCTTCTATAGGAATGGCTCCTTATGAAGCTCTTTACGGAAGAAGATGCAGGTCGCCATTGCATTGGAATGAAATAGGAGAAAAGACATTGTCGACAACGGATTTTGTGCAAAGGACAACAAAGGATGTGAAATTAATCCGTCAACGAATAGAAACTACCTTTAGTCGACAAAAGAGTCATGCAAATCGACGACGAAGACCCTTAGAATTGCAAGTAGGTGATTTGGTCTTCTTAAAAGTGACACCAATGAAAGGAGTAATTAGGTTTAGAAAGAAAGAAAAACTCGGCCCAAGATACATCGGACCATTCGAAATCTTAGAACGGGTGGGCAATGTAGCTTACATGTTGGCTTTACCCTCTGACCTAGCATTGGTACACAATGTAGTCCATGTATCCATGCTAAAGAAGTATGTACCAGATCCTTCGCATGTTCTACAACTAGAGGAAATTGATGTGCAGGAGAATTTGTCTTATGAAGAGAAACTGGTTCAAATATTGGCACGAGAAGAAAAGGAATTAAGGAACAAAAAGATACCTCTCGTCAAAGTTTTATGGTGCAATCAACAAGTGGAAGAGGCAACGTGGGAAAGAAAGGATGCAATGAGGAAAAGCTACCCCGAGTTGTTTTGATTTTCGAGGGCGAAAATTCTTAAGGGGGGTAGATTGTAATGACCGGGAAAAATATTCATTAATAAAACCTAATATTTAATTGGGTTTAATTAATGAATTTACTTTTAAAAATGTGAATTTTTGTAAAAATTACGATAAAGTAGGAATAAACGGTATTGATTGTAAATTATATGGCAAATGTGATGCAATGTTGGATATTATCGAATACAGATTTTATGAGTTTAATTATTCAAAAATTTGTAAATAATATCCATAAAATGAAATTTATATCACGATTAATTGTAAAATTGTGATATAAATAAGTAGGTGATTAGAATGCAAATAGGACATAGAAGTTGTCCAAACCCAAATTAGAGGTAAAAATGAGGCTGAAGCAGTATCAGTATACTGCTAAATGAAAACGCAGATACAAAAAATGTTATGATTGGCCTCCAAAAGTGAACGAAAAATAAGTTAAATATTTTTATACAGTCTAAGGATAGAAAGTACATTGATTTAACCACGGCAGTATAGGATAAATACTATGTGGTAAAAAATTACACAGTATAAATTTTTAACTCCACAAAGTGGACACTCCTTGATTTTCTATTGGGACACATGTCAAGAAAAGTGGCCCAATCACCTTGTGACACCTAGTGGTATACTCATGGGTTACCATGAGTCACCAAATGTGATAAGAATGCATTTATGGCAAGTTTATCACAATTTTTCTTTTCTTTCCTTTCCTTCCAAGCTCCGGCAGCCATAACCAAGACCTCTAAAAAAATTTCTCAGCCCCCAAACTTTGCAAAAATACCCCCAAATAAGTTTTATAAGCAAGTACAAGGATTTCCCACAAGTTTTAAGGTAAAATCCTAAACTTTGAATGGGTTTTCAAGGGATTTTTCATGGGCAAAGGACAAGAAATTAATCCATGGTATTTTTGTATGGAAAGGAAGCTTAGGAGGGAGTCTAAAGGGATTTTGAAGGCTTCAAAACAAAAGGGTGTTATTTTGGTAAGTTTTAAGTTTTAAAGTTTGAAATTTTATGGATTTTGTTTTGATTTTTATTCTTTCAAACCCATGAGGGGTTTTGAGCATGTATTTGATGGAATTTCATGTATATGTGATGAATGGTAAGTTTAAGTTGTGAAACTTTAGTTTTTAGTGCAAACTGGCAATTTTTGAAAAATTGATATTTTTGTAATTTTGATGTTTGACTTTGCAAAAGTGATGTTTGAGCATGAGAATGTGTTGATTAAGGCATGGAACGGTTTTTGCAGGGGTAGAATTGCAAGTTTGAAATGGATTTTTGTAAAACTGCCATAGGGACTAAATTGAAAGAAAAAGATTCCCCTCGGTAGAATTGGAAAATAGACAAAAACACCCTTGTACCGTGAGATTTTAGGAAAATTTAACACACGAAAGTTGTAGATCTCGATGAAACTGTCAGGCATTGTAGACGGTTCGTCCAAAAACTGAATCGTTGGTGAGATTTTGATTTTTCAAAAAATTTATGAAAATTGTGAAAAATTTTAACAAGAGCAAAAAGTCATTTCCCAAAGGATTTTGAATATAGTACTTTAAGCAAAAATGATCCTTGAGAAAAATAGAAAATTTTGATGCAAAGAAGTAAATTTTAGTCTCGGGGGTAAAATCGTCAAAATTTTCAGTTCAAAGACTAAACCTTAAAGTTTAATGAAAATGGGGCATAATTGAGAAATAAAGAGATTTGACCCACTAGGGTGTTATTTTAAAATTATTATGTGGTTATTTTCGTAGGAATAACGAAATCGAGCTCGGTTAGGTTAGTGGACCCCGCGGAGGGCAAAATTGTCATTTTTGCCCAAATAACCCGAACCGCTTTGAAATGTTTCCAATGGGATAAGAAAATGACTATAAAGGTTCCCGCCCTTCATTAGAAACGATAGGGTAAGTTAGATAGAAATAAAAAAAACCAATGGTTTTTAGAGTTACACATAGTAATGCAACTCAATTTATTAACTACTGAATGTTTCGTATCGAAACATAGTGAAATTTGGCTAATGGCTTTGTAATTGGCCAACAGGATCGTAGGAGTCTAGGAGAAGGAAAATCGAGGTTAAGTTACTCGACATTTGCATCAAGTAAGTACCCATCCCACCTACAGTATGAAATTGTAGGCTTAGAGTGTAAAATATGTATGTGTATACTTGTATGTATATCAAAGTATATACTTGTATGTATATCAAAGTGTATACTTGTATGTATGCAATGACATAAGTATTTATAAAAATGAAAGGGTATACTTGTGAGTATATGGAATATATATATACCTGAGAGTATATAATGACACATACTTGAGTGTATATGATAATCTGTACCATTGTGTATATTTTATGTTAAGTACCTGTGAGTACATTATGCTATATATACCTGTGCGTATATTAATGTATACCAGTGTGTATATTTTATGTTAAGTACCTATGAGTACATTATGCTATATATACTTGTGTGTATATTAATGTGTACCAGTGTGTATATTTTATGTTAAGTACCTGTGAGTACATTATGCTATATACCTATGCGTATATTAATGTGCACCAGTTTGTATATAAAGTATATACCTATGTGTACTATATCGTACAAAAGCATTTATGTAGATTATGTTATGTATAACATGTAATCATCACTTCATGCATGGTATGATAACCATAATAAGTGAATTGGTAAACGAATCACCAAAAGTTAAGAAAAGTGTCGTACTGACTCCTGACTCAAGGGGAGTTTATAGGATGGTCACAGTGCTACGTAGACCTAAGTGCACAATGGTACGAACACTTGGGCCCTAGTTAAAGATAAGAAATGATAATGATAAAGAAGGATTATAAGAAAGCATAATGTGATCATGCATTTTGTTGAATGTACATGTAGGTTTATATGGGACTTATTGGGCGTTAGCTCATTAAGTTTTTTATACTGTAGGTATTCCGACGAAAAGGTTAATAAATCATAATGATGAGCTGGCGGACGGATGATGTATGCAGACTGGGTATGGTTTCTGCCACAGTATGTTTTCCACTATATGGTGTTTTAAAATATTTTGAAAGTAATGTTTGATATGCTATATTGTAAAAGAAGGATGATTAAGTAAACACAAGTATATGTTTGTATCTCAAAAGTTATTAAACCAGTATATGTATAGTATTTGTATAAAAGAAAAAAAAAATTCCTAAATTTTTGCCCTAAAGTAAGTAAGAAAGAGTTTTATCACAGCTCAAAAAGGCGGGTTGTGACAGTTGTCATCGGTCAAATTATGGTTGACCAAGTAGTTTGACTTGAAGGACTTGGGTGAGGCTAATTTTGTTCTCGATATCCAGTTCTTTTGGGATAGGAAGAACGAAATGATAGCTTTGTCCTAGGCCGGCTACATAGATAAAATTCTTAAGAGGTTTGCAATGCAGGATTCCAAGAAAGGTGGGCAACCATCTAGGTCTGGAATTACTCTTTCTAAGAAAGACTCTCCAAAGTCTTATGAAGAAAGAGAATACATGAAGAAAGTGCCTTATGCTTCGGCAGTGGGTAGTCTCATGTATGCCATGCTTTGCACACGACCAGATATTAGTTACGCGGTCGAGATTGTAAGTCGATTTCAAGTGGATCCAGGACCGAACCATTGGGTTGCGGTAAAGCATATTTTCAAGTACCTAAGAAGGACTCGAGGGTATATGCTTGTATATTCGGGTGAGGACTTGACTCCTCTAGGATATACTGATTCAGATTTTCAATCCTGTCTGGATTCTAAGAAATCGACTTCAGGTTTTGTGTTTACTCTAGGCGATGGTGCCATTAGTTGGAGAAGTGTGAAGCAAGATTGCACTTCGGATTCAACGATGGAGGCCGAGTATGTGACAGCTAGTGATGCTTCGAAAGAAGCAGTGTGGCTCCGCAAGTTCCTTGGGGATCTTGAGGTTATTCCTGGTATGGATAACGCGGTATCACTAGACTGTGATAATAGTGTTGCGGTAGCTAATGCTAAGGAACCAAGATTTCACAAGAAGAGTAAGCATATTGATCGGAAGTATCATGTGATAAAGGACTTCATTGAGGGCATGCATGTCATGGCATCAGAGGACAATTTAGCTGATCCATTTACGAAGACACTTACTGGGAGAGTCTTCGAGAGGCATATGGAAGCTATGGGGACTCAAGATTTGTCATATTTACTCACTTAGTGCAAGTGGGGATGTAATAAGTTTTTGGAGACATTTTTATTAATAAAGAATTTATTCATTATTTATATACCAAATCTTTTCCTCTTTACGTTCATATTTGTTGAATGTATGTTAAGCAAATAATAGTCTGAGACTGTTGGTCTAAACCTTAAGAATTGGGCATATGATGGATAGATTATGCAGAAGACACGATTCTTAAGGTGATGGTCTAAATCATAAGATTCGCAATCGAGGGAATAAAGTTGGGCGCTTTATTCATGTAAAGATTGTTATGTTGTCTATATCCCTTTTGGGAGATGGTTTGTCTTGACCATCGGAGGTGGACTCCGTAAATAAAAACATTGGCACGTTGTCATAGGTGACGATGTGTTGGATCAGGACATAAAGTGAATTGATTTAGATTAATAATTCTGTCTCGGCAAATCAATTCACTTTAGACAATCATTTGTATTGTATCTTAATCCTAAGATGAATAGTAGGCCCGTTGTCTTGACTTGTGTCTTTTGATGTACCAAAGGGTGACACCCACATCTTAATAGTGGTATGCATGCCGGTACGTTGGAGGCATGACTCTTGATAGCGTAGACTTGTTATTCATAGATATGAAATCCATAGCTCCTCTTTAGGAGTAATGATATCCTCTTTTATGCGTTATCCTGTAATTGGAAAACTAGAGCGCTCAACCATTTGGATACATAGGTGTAACCGAATGGTATACTGTCATTGGATGGTAAGTTTTCTAATGGTGAGATAATGGAACATAAGATAAAAATAATCAGGAAGGTAAGACAGAACTTGTCCTTAAGCCGATTATGGACTATCATATGGGGATACAATACACTATGATATGTCATGGAGACTTAGCTATACGAGCTTTGTAATTCTATGTAGTTCGAGAGTGTAGCTCCAAGCTTTTAGTGGAGTAGCGTTGGAGTTGATAATTATGAAATGTATATCTGGGATATTGGGTTTCATAATTATCGAGAGCTTGAACTATATAGGTGCATTTGGTCTCCTTTGCTAGCTCACAACATCCTATAACGACACGGCGTGTTTTTTCAATAATTGGTGACTTATGTCGGATTTATCAGATTGGTTAAAATTTGAAAGAATTAAATAATTCATGTTTGTTTATCGGTTGAATTAATTTTGAAATAAATTAATTCAAGATAAATTTGTTGAATTATTGGGATCGGATAATTCTTGTCTGTTTATCGGTTGATTTAATTTTGGATAAATTAGATCAGGATAAACTTGTAGAATTATTGGGAATTGATTTATTTTCTTAGAGACTATCTAGATAAAGTTGTTTTGATCAGATAACTTCTCTATTGGGTTATTTAAATTAAAACTAAGACTTTATCCTATAGAATCTCGGGTGGAAAATAAAAGATTCGCGAGATTTTTTATTCGGTAGTTCGGCCTGCCGATGGGACCTGTTCGGCCTGCCTATCAGGTGGTTTGGCCTGTCGATCAGCGAAGGATAAGATCACGCATTTCCACACAGATCTTATCAGATATTGATCCGAATTTGATTCTAATCTGAATTTTGAGACCAAATCTGATGAGGATTGACCCTAGGATCAACCTCTATAAATAGGGAGTGATTCTCATAGGTTACTAAGATCAATTGAGAGATTAAGAGTGATACTCTGCTAGTGAGAATCTGAAAACTCCCTGAGAGCTTTTGTTCACAAATCACGAACACTTGCTTTGGGTTCTCTCGATTGGTTGGAAGGAGAGTCACTGGTGGAAGAACTGTACGTGTGAGCCCACACTTACTCCGGTCGTGGATAGAGAATAGCAAAGAAAACTAGTTGATTGAAGTTCTTCTAGAACGTTATTTCTCTTCACGGATTGCGGAGGTTCTTCGGCACACAAAAAGTTAGTAAGATCTGATTAATTTATACATATAGCATGTCAAACTTATGTTTTAAAAATTACTCTGATATAAATTATAATTTTTTAAAAAAAATTCCATTACGCACTCTTTTTCCAACAATATATATATATATATATATATATATAATAAATTAGATATCTTTAACTTCACAAGCTAGCAAGTATTTTAAGGTATCGTATGTAGTTATAGATCTATTAGTATTGATACAGTCGTAGTTACAAGGCCCCTATAATCAGGAAGTATATTGTATACAAATAGATAAAAAGTCTTTGTGCATGATATATATCTCTACAAATTGATCACATGGATAACAATGAGCATGATGATAAGATAAGTTATATTAAGCTAGAATGATGTAATTAAAGAATGCATGCAGTATGCGCAAAAATATTTATCTCACACGGCTCGTTGTTTATGTATGTAATCAAAAAATATAATACATAAAATTAAAAAGATTTAAATATTCTTATTATAAACTAAGCGTGGTCGATGATTTTACCAACAGAAAAAAAAGAAAAATCCCTTTGAGTATATAGTTGCACTAATTATCCCTATGTCTGTTTCACTAGTTGGGTCCAGTTTGGCCATTCCGGAGTAAAGTAAATTTCTAAATCAGTGTTTGGCGCCTCCTTTGTTCCGAATTTTTTGAGCTGGTGGAGTTGGTTTGAATAGTCCAACTCTGAAAAGATCAGCCCTTCGTTTCCACAGTTCAGACCAATTTTGCAAAAGAAAAGGGTGCTCTACAGTTTAGATTGCCTTCATTTGTATCCTATTCATCTCCTCTTGACCGTTGCCCTCTCCATGCATCTCCTTCTTCTTCCCTTTCCACAAATCTGCTACGCTCCGTAACTATTACTAGAAATGACCAGCAAGAGAAGAATAATAAATTTTCTATTAGTAGAAAAACGAAGAAAATTTTTTTTAAAAAGAATAACAAGTATAGCGTAAACCCTTTTTTTTTTCCCTTACGCCTTGCTTAGAAATTGAAGTAGAACAAAAAACAAAAAAATAAAAGTAAAAATCCAGATACAAGTCCTCAAGATTGTTAGAAAAGGGACATCTAATCTCAATTTGCGAACAGTCAGAGCCCTAAACCCCAATAAGGACTTCCAAAACAAAAATTAAGCAATATCATGGAAAAGGGAGAGAGATGATACCTGCTTTGAGATTTGATCTAGAGCTTATAATGTAGATAGAGAAAGAGAGAGAAGAATGGTGTAAAGCATAGGAAAGATAAGAATTGAGATGTACAGGAGCAAGGATTCTGAGGGATGCTTTTTACATGAATTTTAGCGATTATGAGATCAGAAGAAGAACACAAAAAAGGTTGTTTTAAAACTTCTAATATTAGTGTCGAAAAAGAAGAAAACTTGTTTGTTCAAATGCAGAATTCCTCCTAAATATTAGAACTTATTAGGGAAAAAAAGAACAATTTACTTTTACGAATTTTAAATAGTTATGATTCTTATGATTTTTCCTTTTGCCTTTTTATAAAATTTTTTAATATTATTCAATTTTATATTTCAAATTTTTTATCCAAATGCTAATTAAGTTCAAATTACAATTCTTAGCACTCAACCAAAAATAAATTTAGTTCTGATTTTCTGTTCAAATTAAAACTTAAATTATACATCCAAACATAAATTTAGACTATCATTTGAACCATATTATTTCGATTTTTCTGATCAAATTAAAAAAGTTCAAAATAACACCATTTTTATCAATGAACCAAAAGAGGGGCACATAAATTGAGTGAATTTGTTTGAAAAATTAATTCGGATGACATATGCTAAAAGAATAAGATAGTATCCGAAAATTACTAAACTAAAAGAAAATGCTTGAGACTAAGAATACCATCGATACTAAGCATCATAACTAATAGAATAAGGGTCCTATTTGTAGATAATATGGGTAGGATCCACTTACTATTAAACACCCTCAATACCCCTACATTTGTATTTAGCACTCCTCTAATAACAAATCACACCTCCTCAACACAATTGCAACTCCTTGGAGCTGATTGATTTACAGCTAAGCATAAGAGATAACTTCTTGAAATTTGCCTCTTACAAACCACCCTTCACTTCCACAAAAAGATATAAATTGAACTACAGTATTGATGTAGAAAATAATTGATCATTGACCTACATGAATGCCAGTAGAGTTTGTGACTCTCGATTTGATGTACACAAATTAGCCCCATTAGGAATTCCTGCGATCCAGACATTTTGTCAAACACCTGGTGGATATTCCAACACTGGCCCCATTCAAGACTTGATAGACTTCCATGATCCACCATCTAATTTGCCTTGGATTCAAATTTCTCAGTCAATCGCTGCAGCCATAGTATACACTTTTGGCATGATGGATACAAGCAAAGGCGTAATTCTATTCAAACATAATTTCATCCATCGCGTACCTCAAATGGACTTTAGAAGTTATCTTCATCAAGGGCCTACATGTTATTATGCGCGATTACATTGTTTCATGTCTACATCCTCATCTTCTTCTCGCTCAAGCCCACACAATCACAAACCTATTCATGGTGCCGTTCATGATTCTTGCGCTTTTGAAGTCGAAAAATTTCGAAAAATTCAAAGTGTCGTTGTTGAGACATGTGGGTTCGGGAGCTGGGGCACTTAGGTAGAGGCATGGCAAATGCGTTCACCGAAAAGTTTCTATGGATTGTGCTAAAGCAAAGATACAATCTCTGTCTCGGAAACTTGTTTTGAGTCCGGTTCAGAGGCGAAGGTTCGGCTCGGCTCGGCTCCGTCGGTTCATTGCTACTGGGGTTCTTTGGCTCAAGTGGTGAATGTCAGAATCGGAAAGGCGACGACGCCGTATGAAGTGGGAGAGATGTGGCTCAAGGGTCCGACAATTATAGGACGTCATTTGGGAGCTGATGATCACGACGAACTAATGAATGATTGTGGCTTATGGGACCTGGGATTTGTGGGCCCGCCTTTTACTTGGAATAATCATAAGGGGAACAGTAATAATATATTTAGAGCTTGTTTGTTTCGTGGTTCGAGTCATGGTTCAAATCATTTTGTTACAGTATTTTCTCTCACAAAAATTTAAATCTTCATTCAAATACTCTATTCAAATACTCGAACCAAATAGCTTTTAAATTTCTTGACTTATAGAGTGTCTTACTTGGCCTTTTACGAATCCTATCATCGGGATATTAGCATGGATTTGGTGGTAGATCGAGTTCATCGAGGGCATGGGCCCAAGAAATAAAGATGAATTTTCTTTGAGCCACTTTGGATGACCATGTAATTTTGAGGAGCTATTGAGCTCTTATTGGGTCAATTCACATCGGAAGTGAGGAGGTGAGCAATTCTTAGACTGCTTGAAGGGGTTTGCAGAAGCTTAAATGGATAGGGAGGGTTGGTTTTTGGGCAGGTTCCTTAGAAAGTTAAATATCTGAAGTCAGAGGTTGTTGATCTTAATAATGAGATCTTCACAAGCTCGCTAGTGGAGCGACCCAGGCAAAAGAAGAAAGAACTAGATCAATTTTTAGCTCTTGAAGAGTAACACTGGAGGTAAAGAGCTAGAAATGATTGATTGATAGGGGAGATCAAAATACAAAAGTTTCTTCACGGGGAAAATTTGATAAAAGAGTCCCTGAAGAAAGGTAATTGGAGAAATAACCTACTTTTTTTTTACACCAAAAAAATAATGACATGTGTCCCATTTGGTCTTATTAATCCACCTCATTTATCCATCTCAGCCTGCCCGACCCTCTCATATATCCGGTCCATCTCAAAATGCCCGGCCTCCATATGTTGTCGTTGTTTTTGCCCTTGTTGTTGAGTTTGAACTCCCCAAAACCAAACATTTTCTTCTTCTCGTCCAAGAGCAAACAGAGCGCTTTTATCAAATTTTCCTCTCTTCTCTTGGCTCCCCTTCTCGTCCAGAGCAAGCAACCTGAAAAGGAAAAATGTAGAGGGCAGAAAGATTGGCAGAAAGAGTCTGATCCACTTCGAACCACCCTCCCTCTCCTTTGCCGAAAACCCCCCAGCCCTCTCCTCTCCTTCTCCGGCCAATCTGCGGCTGTGGTCCACCGCCGTTACCGTTGTCCGCAGTGCACCCGACGTCATCCGTCCGTTCACCATTTGTCAGTCCAACCACGGTCCTTCTCCTCTGCCAAGAACCCCCCAACCCTCTCCTCTAATTCTCTGGCCAATCTGCGGCTGTCGTCCACCATTGTCGCCGTTGTCCGCGGTGCACCCTACGTCTCCGTCCGTTCGCCATTTGTCAGTCAACGCTGCTACAAGGTCAGTTTAATATGTTTGGTTGGTTTCCTTTGTCTGCTATTGGTTGTGAATCGTGATTTATGGAGTAACTTGATAGTTAAAAAGCCATAGAAAGAAGGCTAGGTCAGTTTTCAGGATTGGAAGTTTGATGGGATTTTGGATTTGAACCTTATACTCTGCAAAAGCATCATATGTTTGAATTTTGGAATTTTGTGTAAATTTTTTTGCTGTGTAAGTTGGAAGAGGTTTAATTTTATTTTTTACATTCTGTGTAAATTTCTACATTCGATAAACAAAATTAAACAAAGTAAAGGAAAAATATATAATTATCAAGGAAAAGAAAAAGGGAAAAAGATAATTGAAAGAAAATGTGGTCGGAGAATGATGGGGTATGATTGATGACATTTATTTGCTAATGAGGTATGATTAATGACATAGTAATGCTGATGCCCGCCTCAATAGTCAATACTCCAAAGACATGAATGTGAAATTTTAAAGTAGTTAGTGGAGGGAATAGTTAAATGTGAGTTGAGTTATCAAAGTGTATGTTACTTACTCCAACAGTAGTAATTTGTATTGGAAAAATGATGGTTGGAAAACTAGAGGGTATATTCATGTTAGGGATATCTTTATGCAAGAACCAGAAGGCATCAAATTTTAGTTCAACTACTATAGTTGGTTGAGATTTAAATTTTGTTTCCTGCATATATTAATTTGGTAGCTTATAGATATGGACTATTTGATTGCAATTTATATGGTATCCAAAAGCATATGACTTACACATATTCTTGTCTCTTAGTCTATGGTTTTTAACTGTAGTATTATGCACTGGATTTAATTGATTTTCCTTCTTAGGGTAAAGCAGATATTGGTTTTAAAATACCAGAGGCTACTTCTACTCTAATGTAAATTTGTGAACACATCTATTCTATATATACATACACTATATATAATGATATCTAAATGTTGTGGGTCTTTTAAAATGCAAAAAATTGAGGCTCTTTTTATATAATTTCCTTTGTTTTTAATTGGTATAGCTTGATAGTGTGTCATAATTTCCTTTGTATTCTATTTTCTCTAATTCCTATCTACGTTACTTTAGCCGCTAAAATTCTTTGGTGAGTTTAAAAGCCTATAAATCAAAATTCTCATGTTGTTCTCAAACGGAGGGACAACTCTAATTATTTGAGTTCGGGAAAAAAATATACATATAATTTCGTTTATTGAGGATCATTAAACTTAGACATACATTTAAAAAAAGGAAAAGAAAAAGAAAAATCAACAATTAGATGGTTTAAACGAGGCAATTATGTGGAAGCTAACAAATTCAATCACTAAAATATATTTATTTGCCTGCGTAATTGTCAAATCTTATCTTTGTATGCATTTGATGCATTAACATATCAACATCTTTGCATGCCTAAAGTAGCATATGATTCTTTCTTTGTCCATTGAGCTATAAAGAGTTATTCATGCATGGTAAATATTTTCAACATGGTTGTTTGCAACAATTGTTTTTTGAAATGAGTTGTTTTTAACATAGTGATCACTTAGTTTCGACGACTCTTATTTTGTTAATATGTAAACAAATCATGATGATGAAAGTAAATTGAGATAAATTTTTCAGATGTGGTGATTTCTATATAGGATTCTAATGTGAATTTTCAAGGTTTTCGTTTGTCTCTGTGTGTGCTGATAATTTTTTTTTTTTTTTTTGTGTAGAAGTTTTTGTTTTCTATATAAAAGGAAATGCAACCAATAAAATTTTTTACCATTGGGATTATGATCGCTTAGATTGATGTTAGATAGGAGGTATAATTTTTTTTGAGTTATCTTCTTGCTGTATATCTCAATTTTTGTGTAAAAGAAACATGGTTTTTAGGCCTTGTTGGTAGGAAGAAAAGTACGAAGAAGATGTTGATGAACTGATGATGTTGTTGGTGTACGACTAAAATCAAGTAATATATTATCTAACATTTCAACGTCACTGTATGTTCTTCTTTGTTTTTCTCTTTTCCCCTTCAATCTATCTAACTTTAAAAAAGAAGAAAAATAAGAAATAACAAGTTTGGTGAGTGATGAGTTCGCCTGCATTGCCAATTTTTAGTCAGAGTGCATGCTTGCTTTGATGTGTTGGAACAAAATGAAGTTGCTTTTTGTTATGTAAATTCTTGCTTTCACATTTTGCAGTTTTGAGGGAACTTGAGACAAAACTCTCTTTGTTGTTTAATTCTTTTTTGCTGTCTATCTCTTCCACAAATCCTTAACTTTGTTCTCTTTCACTTCTTCTACCCACAAGTCAGAAGCCATTTGAAATTGCTTGAAGACCTGAAGGCATTTTGGAATTCGTGCTTTGGTTGCTAGCTGCCAAATAATGGTTAGTTAAGTTCTAAGGTCATAATATAGTATCTATTTCCTTTAAAATGAGCACGAGACCAGTTCTCAAAGCCAACCTGCTCTTGCAGGTATCTCCCAACGCGTGGATAATCAGAACAAAGATCCTTGAAAAACATATGGAACTCATCAATTCGATAAGCATTAGCAGCTTTAAAGAACAATGGTAGAACACCGCTAGAATGGAAGGTAGCCTTGATGTTCTACGCCACATGAAATGTGCAACAACCATGGCGTGCTAACTCATAAACTGTCTCAACAGCCTTTTTAATACTTCGATGCCGATCAGATATGAAACTAAATCTTCGCAATCTTTCACAACTTCCTTCAACTTTGAAAAGAACCATGTCCAAGATGCATCATCTTCTTTGTCCACAATCCCCCAAGTGATGGGATAACAACAATGTTTACTGTCTTGAGCTGTGGCCACAACTAGCACGCCTCTGAATTTTCCCTTCAGAAACGTTCCATCGACAACTATTACTTTCCTCATGCAAACAAATCCTCGTATACAGGGTCCATGTGCCACAAAAAAGATATTTAAACCTGTTTGAATCGTCAACCTTAACGTGGGTAATAGTGTTGTGGTTTACAGACTTGAGCATATGACAGTACGATGGAAGGATGGCAAAACTTTCTTCGGTCGTACCCCTTATGAGGTTAATTGCATGCTGACGAGCCATCCAACCTTTGTAGTAACTAAAATCTGTTTCAAATTCGCTACGAACATAATTCTGTATTGACTTAGGCCGTGGACCTTGTGGTGCACCTACAAATTGACTTTTGATGCACTCCCCAATAACAGAGTATGATGCTTGCCTGTGCTTTGATGAGCGTTTTTCTAGTGAACAAGAGTGAATTCCGCAATACTTACGAATAATAAACATTTTTGACAATGATAACTTACATGCCCGAACACGCCACTTACAATTTGGATCCACACACTCCACTACAAGTAAATTTTTGCTCGATTTTTTTGTTAAGAACTCGAACCTTCATTGTAAAGCTATAACGTGAAGTTTTGTCCTTAACTCTCTCTTGCTTCTAAAGTGGTCACCAACTTATAAATTAGACCCATCATTGAATGTAAAACTATTCAAAGCTGAGGATGATCCGACTTCTCTTTCATTTAAAATCATGAGTGGCTGTGGAGGAGGCAGTGGACCCATGTCAATAGGAACTAAGGCATTATCGTCTAAAGCAGCATCAACAAAAAATTCATCATCTGGCGGATTTCTCTGAATTTCTTCTTCATTAGTAGGAGCTGAGACAATCTCCTCTCGAAGTACAATATCCCTTTCAACAGAATTCATATCTTCTTCTTCTTCCACCTGAATATGCAGAGGTACTGCGCTACCACTTAACTTAAGTAACCCCATAAAAACTAACAGGTCCTCATCATCAGAAATTCTAATTGGCTTCATCTTATCAGACTGTTTTGGCAGCAGGTAAGTTATCTTCAATGACTTATTTCCACGCTCAATTTCAGCTTTTGTACAAATCTTGTTAATTAACACACTCAAATTAGGACTCTCCTCTTCTAACATAATTCCTCTCATTTCACTTTGCGCCTCACACCACACCCAACAAGTTTCCAGCTCATTCCAATGTCCTCCAATGTCGAAATAAATTGGTAACGGTGCCATTTAGTTACTGAACTGCAAAACCCAAAAAAATTATTAAACAATGACTTTTAGGCAAATCTTCAATGCTAGTTTATTCAAAAGATGCTATTAACAATTCCAACCCAAACAAAACAAAGCACCATTGCAAGAATAACAACTAATGCTATTAGCAATTACATAGAGATAGCTAAATTTGTGGTTGTTATTTGGTGTTGGATAGCCCTACTTAAGGGAAAAACTACATGAATAGATTCTCGGTTCAAGCAAAAAAAAAAAAAAAAACCTTTAAATTCTCATACTGTCTACCATGAATAGATTCTGGTTTTTTTTCCCACTATCACTCCATTCTAACCATGAATCATGGCCAATACTCTTTAGCCCTTTTCTTTTTTGTACCACTAAAGTTTCCTTCAATAAATGGTTATATGACTTGGATTTCGACAGTGTCTAAAAACAATTAATGCATTTAAAATATAGCCCTTATCACATGTGGTGGGACCCTGTGTTATATAATCAAGAACAAAGCAAAATTAATCGTTCCTAAATATAGTTTGGTTTCAACTAAAAATACATGGTTTGAATTACGCTGTTAAAAAAGCATGGTGAGAAATGATAGATATACATCCAAACATTAATTGCACACATTTTGTATAGAATCCTAATATGCTTATATCCCAATAATATTAGCACTAGTATATATGAATGAATTGAGGACAAAAGAAAAGCGCTCTTACTCATGATTGAGCAAAAACAACTAATTCCTTTTGACTAAAACTGCCCATCAGTAAGTGGGGCAATAAGTTCTGCTATGACTTTTGTCCATAACACATTCATCAAATCAACCACTCAAGCATAAGCATAAAAATTACAACTAAGACTAAGCCATAGACATGGCATAATTAAACAGAGATTACAAGCATAAACACACACATATTAAGTAATATATATATATATATGCAACACTTTTTTGTTCCCATTATCAATACCCAATAACTTGTGCAAAAATAAAAGAAAATAAAGCATAATAATAAACATGCAACATTCTTCACATGGTGATTCTCATGCTTGAATTCTCCATACTTCCAATAAGCTAATTATCATTGTCATAGTCCATTATACTCTGTACAGTCGTAATAGCATAACATTTCTTTCTAGGGAGGTTTAATTTTCCCTTTCTTCTTTCTATACTACTCCTTCTTTGACGTCAAAAAAAAAAAAAACGGTCATAAAATCCGACACAAACTTTTGATTTACCATAGTTTTATTTGTGCGTGAGACAAGAAAAAAATTCAGAATTCCCATTTGTTCATTGGTGTTGAGTGTAGCAATAAAAAGAATAAAAGATTTGGGATTGAAGAAATATATTCTCCTATCTGAAATACCTGGTGCTTTTATCAATGGAGACCACCTGCGATCAATGGGACTGAGTTCCTTCACCAAATTTTCCTGGGGAACTGAAGAAGACGAAGAAGAAGATGAAGCTTGACCTGCTCAACTGAAGAAGAAAAGAAGAAGTTTGTTCGACCTTAGGAAGGCTGGAGAAGAGGGACTAATTTGGGGGAAATCAGTTGTTGTTTGTTGCCTTTCTTTGCTTTCGGATCGTTGGGGAAAAGTTGAAGGAAAAGAAAAGAACAGAACCTGTTGGGGATGGAGGGAAAGGAAGGACTGAGGCTAAAAACGACTAAAGATTTAGGTTTTTTTTTTCTTAACTCTGTTGCCCCTGTTGTTGAGGTGGCATCTTATTTTTTTTTTGAGGTATTTTCATGACATCGCCTTTGGACCATCTACTCAATCATGAGAATTTTAGATCTATTTGTCAAAAACTGCTTTTTCTTTAAGCCATTTGTCTAATCCTCCCTTTTTCATGCTAAGGCTTC
Source organism: Artocarpus heterophyllus (assembly GCA_025403435.1). Lineage (NCBI taxonomy): Eukaryota > Viridiplantae > Streptophyta > Magnoliopsida > Rosales > Moraceae > Artocarpus > Artocarpus heterophyllus. Next base: position 14,631,571 of record CM046353.1, read on the forward strand.
TAACCGATGTGATAAGAACGAAATTAAAGGTTTAGAGGACAGCAGAGGGATGTGGATGACGCAGGATGACGAGATTGTTGATGAGATTGAGAACTATTATATAGATATTTATTTATTTATTTATTTTGTAATGGGCTAGAGTTGATGATTTGGAGCGTGTTATTCTAGGGGTACAGGCTAGGCTTTCACATGAGCAGTATGCTCCATTTTTGGAGGAGGAGTCCAAAGCGGCATGATTTGGTATGGGGTGAAATAAAGTGCCCGGACCGGATGGTTTTCACACTATTTTTTCCCCAAAAAAATTGGGATATTGTGGGGAAGAAATTGGTGCAGATTTGTTTAAATATTCCCAATGGAGGGCAGTCCATTGATGCTCTTGATGCTAGGAATGTGGTCCTAATTCTAAAGATTAAAGGTGCTGGGAAAGTTTCTAACTACCGGCCAATAAGTCTTTGTTATGCGTCTTATAAGGTTGTAACTAAGTCTTTGACGAATTGTTTGATGGGTGTTTTTCTTGTGTCATTGAAGCAGAGTGCTTTATTCTAGGGCGGCTTATTACGGATAATATTCTCATGGATTTTGAGGTGCTTCACACAATTAAAAGGAAGGTTGGGGATAAGGGGGGTGAATGGGACTCAAGCTTGACATGGGTAAAGCTTATGATCGATTGGAGTAGTCTTTCTTGCTGGAAATGGTGGATGGACTTTGTTTTGGGAGGCGTTGGGTTTAAATTGTTATAGATTGTGTTATCACATCTCGGCTTTCTTTTGTGGTGAGCGATGGGGTGGTAGGGAATGTGAAGCCAAATATAGGTTAAGACAGGGGTGTCCTATTTCCCCTTATTTGTTCTTGTTGTGTCCAGAGGGTTTTTAGGCTTTGATCTGACAAGTAGAGGCTCGAGGAGATGCATGGGTATTCGGGTGGCGAGACGAGCTCTAAGAGTCAGTCACCTCTTGTTTGAGGATGGCTCAATTATCTTTCAGAGGGCTAGACTAGATGAAGCAATACCGACTGCTGAGGTATTGAGAACATATTCTTTGGCTTCAGGTGGAGAGGTAAATTTCTCTAAATATATGATCAGTTTTAGTCCAAATGGGGGTGTGGATTCACATAATGAGATTCAAGGGATGTTGGGGTTGGCGGATTCTGGTATCTCTCATGATAAGTATTCTGGGCTTCCTTCTTTTATTGGGTGAAATAAGAGAAATTCATTTAACATTATTAAGGAGAAAGCGTCCAGGAAGATTCAATTGTGGTGAGGACAAATTTTTTCTATAGGCAGACTGGAGATTTTAATTAAGGCCGTTACTCAAGCTTCTTCTATTTATTCCATGAGTGTGTCCAAATATTCCACAACCCTTTCGTCATGAACTTCAATCGCTCATCTCTAATTTTTGGTGGAGAATGTGAGGAGGAAAGGAGTATCCACTGGTTACGGTGAGAGGAACTTTGTAACCCAAAGAAAAAGCGTGGGATGGATTTTCAGGATTTTGTGCATTTCAACCAAGATTTATTGGCTGAGCAAGGGTAGCGAATTATTAATTTTCTCGACTCCCTTTTTAGCAGGATTTGTAAGGCTAAGTATTTTCCTTCATCCTCTTTTCTTGAGGCTGAGGCAGGTAACAATTCTTCCAATACGTGGGGGAGTGTTATGTGGGGAAAGGAGTTGCTAAAGTTGGGGGTTTGGTAGAGAGTGGGGGAATGGAATGAAGATTGGCATTTTCTCGGATCCGTGGCTGTGCAGACCAAACACTTTTAAGCCAATCACAACACTCAATCTAGGAACTCCTACAGGTCGTGTTGGAGATTTTAATTTCGGAGGGAAGATGGAAATGAGAGTTGGTTGAGGCAATGTTGTGGCCTATAGATAGCGAAGTGTTACTCAGCATACCTTTGGAACGACGGTCTTATGAGGATAAGGTTGTTTGGCACTATGATAATAAAGAGGTGTATATGGTTAAAGCAAGTTATAGGGTAGCTATCCTTGCCAAAAGGAGTTCCTCTTCGCTTTGGATAGTGTGAAAGGGAAATGGCAGCAGAAGCTTTGGAACCTTCGCCTCCCGAGCAAAATGAAGATTCTAATGTAGAGAGCCTTTCACAGAATTCTGCCCAGCTTTGATAACTTGAGCCATAGAGGAGTGGTGCGTGACTTGGTTTGTCGTTCTTGCTGAAAAAGTAAGGAGTTGGGTGTGGCATGCTTTATGGAATTGTCCAGTGGCAAAGGAGGTATGGGAAGAGTCTGCGGTTTGGTCATTGTTAGAAAAATACCAGAATCAAAAGTTTGAAGATGTGTGTTTAGCTGTCAGCAACCTTCCTTAGAGTAAGGATATAGAGAAGTTCTGTTCTACATCTTGGAATAAGAATATATAGAAGTTTAGTTCTATAGCTTGGAGCTTATGGTGGATCGCAACTTATTAGTGCATGGACGTCCAAGTTTAGAGCCATCAAAAGTATTGAATAAGGCAGGGCCTATTATGGGGGATTACCAAAATTGCACGAAGGCTCTTGTGGTTGAAAAGTTCCATGTTGTGGCTGAAAGGACAGGAGGAAACCTCCCCCGTTGGTATCTTTAAGTTAAATGTTGATCCTACTTTGCAAAAGAATGTTGGTTTTATGGGTGTTGGGGCAGTGGTTATGGACTCGAGTGAAGCTGCGTATGGATGTTTGGCTCAACGGATTGCTGGAAGTTATTCTTCTCATATGGCAGAGTGCCTAGCACTTAGATCTGGATTGGAGTTTGCAGTGCCAGTGGGGCTGCAAGTCCACATTATAGAATCTGACACCCAGAATGTTGTTCAAAAGGTGAATTAGCTCTCGTTAGATGGTACTAGTATTGATAGTTTGATTATTCAAGATATCGCCAATAATGTTGTCTCAATTTACGAGTTGTTCCTGCAAACACAGTCATCGTGAGGGGAATAATGTTTCTCACCAATCATCTCATGTTACCCTTGTCCATTCAACTCATGCAAGGAGCAAAGAGGCAGCTTCCTTCCTTGTTGCCTCCCTAATATTGGCTGATATAGCCCGTTAATGAGGTACATTTCCATCTTAGAAAAAGAAAGAGAGATTCATATTTTTTTTAGCTTTAAAAAAGTGAGCGTTAGTAGTCATTACACACTTATAACCATACTGTCACTCTCAAAAGTCAAAAAAAAAAAAAAAAAAAAAAAAGAGGGATCATTTTGTTTCTCTATTACTCAAAAAGTAATTAAAACAAATATTCAAAAATAATTTTAAAACACTTACCTTTCAATTTCTTTCTAAGTGAACTAACTCTCAATTTTAAAAATTTTGCTTAGATTTAATATACTTTTTGGATTAATTGTTGGAAAAATAGTACGTAGTGGAATTTTAAAATTTTTTATATCAGATTATTTTCCAAAACACAAGTTTGACACACTATATATATAAATTAACCAGATCTTACTAACCTTTGAATGCTAAAGAACTCCCGCAATCTGTGAAGTGAAGTAACGTTCTAGAAGAGCCTCAACCAACTGGTCTTCTTTGCTATTCTCTATTCACGATTGGAGTGAGTATGGGCTGACATCGTTCAGCTTTTCTCAAGTGACTCTCCTTCCAACCAATTGAGAAAATACCCAAAGCTATAATTCGTGATTTATGAATGATAGCTCTCCGGGGAGTTTCTAAGTCTCACTGACAAAGTCTCACTCTAGATTTCTCAATTGATCTAAATAATAAAGAGACTCACTCCCTTTTTATAGAGGTTGAGCCCAAGAGTCAGTCCTTATCAGATAAGGCCTCAAAAATTTAAATCAAATCAATATCTGATAAAGTCTGTGTAAAAATGTGTGATCCTTTTATCACCTAGTCGGTAGGCCGAACTAGCAGATCAGTCTGCTGAACCTTCTCCATCGGCAGGCCGAACTTAAAGATCGGCCTGCCAAACCTTCGATAAAAGATCCCTGCGAATCTTTATTTCCCACCTGAGATTCTTAGGATAGAGCCTCAGTTTTAATTCAAATAACCTAATCGAGAAGTTATCTGATTAAAACAGTCATATCTAGATAATCTCTAGGAAAATAATATTCCTAATAATTCAACAAGTTTGTCACGAATTAATTCAAAATTAATTCAACTAATAAACAGACATGAAATATCTGATCCCGATAATTCAACAAGTTTATCTTGAATTAATTTTATCACAAAATTAATTCAATTGATAAACAAACATGAATTGTCTGATTTTACTAAATTTCAGCCAATCTGATAAATCTGACATAAGTCACCAATTATTGGAAAAACATGCCGTATCGTTACAGGATTTTTGTGAGCTAGCAAAGGAGACCAAATGGACCTATATAGTTCAAGCTCCTGACAATTATGAAATCTAATATCTCATATATACATTTCATAATTATCAACTCTAACGCTACTCCACTAAAAGCTTAGAGCTGCACTCTCGAACTATATAGAATTACAAAGCCCGTATAGCTAAGTCTCCATGACATATCATAATGTATCGTATCCTCATTGGATTATCCATAATCGGCTTAAGGACAAGTTCTGTCTTACCTTCTCGATTATTTTTATCTTACATTCCATTATCTCACTATCGAAAAACTTACCATCCAAAGACAGTATACCATTCGGTTACACCTATGTATCTAGATGGTTGAGCGCTTCAGTTTTTCAATTACAGGATAATGCATATAAGAGGATATCACTACCCCTAAAAAGGAGCTATGGATTCCATATTTATGAATAACAGGTCTACACTATCAAGAGTCATGCCTCCAACGTACTAGCATGCGTACCACTATAAAATGTGGATGTCACCCTTTGGTACATCAAAAGACATAAGTCAAGATAACGGGCCCACTATTCATCTCAGGATTAAGATACAATACAAATGATTGTCTAAAGTAAATCAATTTGCCAAGGCAGAATTATTAATCCAAATCAATTCACTTTATGTCCCGATCCAACACATCGTCACCATGACAATGTGCCAATGTTTCTATTCGTCGAGTCCACCTTCGATGGTCAAGACAAACCATCTCCCGTTAGGGATATAGACAACATAACAATCTTTTCATAAATAAAGCACCCAACTTTATTCCCTCGATTGCAGATCTTATGATTTAGACCGTTACCTTAAGAATCGTGTCTTTCGCATAATCTGTCCATCATATGCCTAAAGGTTTAGAACAACAGTTTGAGACTTTTGTTTGCTTAACATACATTCAACAAATATGAACGTAAAGATGACAAAATTTGGCATATAAATAATAAATAAATTCCTTATTGATAAAAATGTCTCCAAAAAGGTATTACATTTTTACTCCTTAGGGCATACACGTATAACAATCTCCCACTTACACTAAGTGAGTAAATATGACAAATCTCGCATCCCCATAGCTTCCACATGCCTTTCGAAGACTCTCCCAGTAAGTGTCTTTGTGAATGGATTAGCTAAATTGTCCTTTGACATGATTTTGCACACCGTGGCGTGTCTGCCATCGACGTAGTCTTTTATCACATGATACTTTCGATCAATATGCTTACTCTTCTTGTGAAATCTTGATTTCTTAGCATTAGCTATCGCCGCACTGTTTTCACAGTATAGCGATACCGTTTTATTCATACCAGGAACTACCTCAAGATCCCCAAGAAACTTACAGAGCCACATTGCTTCTTTCGAAGCATCACTAGCTGTCACATACTCGACCTCTATCATTGAATCTAAAGTGCAATCTTGCTTAACACTACTCCAACTGATGGCACCACCGCCTAGAGTAAACACAAAACCTAAAGTCGATCTCCTATAATCCAGATAAGATTGGAAATCCGAAATAGTATATCGTAGAGGAGTTAAGTCCTCACCCAAATATAAAAGCATATGCCCTCGAGTCTTTCTCAAGTACTTGAAAATATGCTTTACTGCAACCCAATGGTTTGGCCCCAGATCTGCCTGAAATCAAATTACAATCACCTGCATAATAAATATCCAATTGTGTGCAGAGCATGGCATACATGAGACTACCCACTGCCGAGGCATAAGGCACCTTCTTTATGTATTCTCTTTCTTCCTCAGACTTTGGAGAGTCTTTCTTAGAAAGAATAATTCTAGACCTAGATGGCTACCCACCTTTCTTGGAATCCTACATTGCAAACCTCTTGAGAATTTTATCTATGTAGCCGGCTTGTGACGAAGCTATTATTTTGTTCTTCCTATCCTAAAAAATCTAGATAACGAGAATAAAATTTGTTTCACCCAAGTCCCTCATATCAAACTACTTAGTCAACTATAATTTGACCGATGACAATGCCCCAATGTCATTGCCAATTAGTAGAATGTCATCTACATAGAGCAGTAGAAAAACTACCTTCCTATCCTTAATGTGTTTGTACACACATGGTTCATCCATATTTTGTGAGAACCCATAAGTCTTGATCACTTGATCACATCTTATGTTCCAAGAACAGGAAGCTTGCTGAAGTCCATATATTGACTTTAGTAGCTTACAAACCTTACCTTCCTGACCCTTGACCTTGAACCTGTTTGGTTGTTCCATATAAATGGACTCATCAAGATAGCCATTTAGAAAAGCCATCTTGACATCCATCTGCCAAATCTTGTAATCGAGAGCAGCAGCTATGGATAAGAGAATCCGGATGGACTTAAGCATCGCTACAGGCGAAAAGGTTTCCTTGTAATCGATTCCTTCCTTTTGTGTGTAACCCTTAGTTACTAGTCTAGCCTTAAAGGTTTCGATCGTTCCATCCACTCCTCTTTTCCTCTTGTAGATCGATTTACACCCTATGAGTTTTACCTCTTCGAGAAGATCCACAAGCTCTCAGACCTGATTAGTCTCCATAGACTTCATCTCTGTGTTCATGGCCTCTGTCTAGAGTTTTGAATCAACATCCTCCATAGCCTCTGCGTAAGTATAAGGATCCCTATCATGTTCATCCGGTTCAGCCAAGAAGGCCTCACCATTGAACATATACCTCACGGGTTGACGCCCGATCCTCCCACTATGCCTAAGCCCCTTAGGTTGTTCAGGTTCGTTTGGTTTTTCTATACCAATTGGAGTGGTTTCTACAGGAACCCCTGAAGTGATTGGATCACTCCTTAACTCCTCAAGCACTACTTTGCTTTGAGGCTTAAAGTCGTCCATGTAACTCTCCTTAAGGAAAGTTGCATGAGTTGAAACCACGACTTTTTTTCCTTTGGGTTATAAAAATAATCCCCTTTAGTCCCTTTTGGATATCCTACAAACATGCAAACTTCTGAACATGCTTCCAACTTATTCGCATCCTTAAACAAGATATGAGCCAAACATCCCCATATGTGAATATGGTTTAAGGATGTCTTCTTCCCTATCCACAACTCGTGAGGAGTTTTAGGGACCGATTTGGAAGATATGTTGTTCAAAAGATAACACGCAGTTTGTAGTGATATCCAAAAAGGATAAAGGCAATGATGAATAACTCATACCTGACCATGTCCAATAAAGTCCTTTTTTTCTCCGCTATGTCATTCTGCTGTAAAGTGCCCGGCGCAGTCAAATGGGATAAAATCCTATTTTCTAATAAGTGTCCTAAGAACTCATCAGAAAGGTATCCTTCACCTCGATCGGATCGAAGTGCCTTTATGGGTCTACCCAATTGCTTTTCTACTTCAGCTCGAAACTCCCTAAACTTGTCAAAGGTTTTGCTTTTGTGGTGCATCAGGTACACATACCCATACCTTGAGTAATCGTCAATAAAAGTGACAAAGTACTCATACCCTCCTTGTGCCCGGATATTCATCGGTCTGCAAACATCACTATACACAAGTTCTAGAACCCCTTCAGCCCTATTGCCCTTATACCGGAATGCTCTTTTGGTCATTTTAGCTTCTAAACAAGATTCACATTGAGGTATAGATACCACCTTTAAGTGACTTAAAGGTTCATCCCTTACCAATCTTTGAATCTTATTCAGGTTAATATGGCCAAGGCGCAAATGCCAAAGATAAGTCTTATTAGAGTGAGAAGTTTTAAGTCTTTCAGCGTTATTATCATTCATCTCAGCATTAAGTAGTAAGTCCATCTTAGGTTTGGCAAAATATAGATTATTTTGCATCCATCCAGAACAGATAAAAGATTTGTTTTTACGAATCACCACTTTATTATTAAATGAAACTAAATAGGAGTCTTTGAATAAACAAGTTACAGAAATTAAATTTCTTTTAAATTTAGGAACATAAAAACAATCTCGCAAAATTAAATTCCTATAATTATCAAAATAAAGATGGACGTCTCCCACTACTTCAGTTAAGAACAAAGATACATCGCCCATCCGAAGCGTGAAGTTTTCATGGAGCAGACTTCTCGTTTCTTTGAACCCCTATAGAGAAATACAAACATGATTAGTTGCATCAAAATCTATGACCCAAATGTCACTGGATTCCTCAACCAAACAAGTTTCTAAATATAGAAGATCACACCTACCTCCTCGGGAAAGGAAGTCCTTACAATTCTTCTTAATGTGCCCGACCTTCCCGCAGAAGAAGCACTTAAGCTTCTTTGGGTTCTTCTTCTTCTTGCTCTTGTTGTTAGCAGGAACAGAAGACTTCTCATTCTTGGCCTGTTGCTTCTTTCCATTCCCAGGGTTAGGATTGGAACCAGAAGCAGCCACCAAGTTGGCCTCGCCACTAGCAGGAGATTCTCTAATCAGCAGTTTGAACTTCTATAATTGTTTCATCAACTCCATTAAGGTCATATCCCACCTATTGCTCAAATTGAAAGTAGCTCTAAACAGGATGAACTCCTTAGACAGAGTCTCAAAGACCATAGTCATCTGAGTTTTAGCATCGATGTCAGCTCCATTGGTTTGTGCCTCAGTGAGGTAACCCATAATCAACATCATGTGCTCCTTTACAAATGTCCCCGGTCTCTGCTTACAGTTTAAGAGTTTCCAAAGCGCCTCTTGCTGCTTAGTTAAGGCTTGGCCTTCAAACATGCCTTCTAAATTATCCAAGATCTACTTTGCATTCTCATAATCCTCATGTTGAGCCTGTAGCAAGTTGTTCATGCTAGCCATGACATAGCAACGGGCCTAATCATTTGCATCTTTCCAACGATCATATGCTTGGATATGATTGCTGGTGGAATCTCCCGTAGGCTTGGGAGGACAAGGGGTTGTCAACACAAATTTTAGTTTCTCAAAGGAGAGGACGATATTTAGGTTCCATTTCCAATCATTATAATTCTCTCCAATTAATTGGCTTTTGTCAAGTATCGATGATAAAACATTTTTAGACATTTTTAATCTACAATAAAGAATCATATACCAAACATAAGCAAACATAGCATAATAATTTAGTAAGATAACACGATCATGTAAAAACATACAAATGTGTTTATGTGTCAAAACCTTGAAAATATCACAACCTTACAACGATAATTTTTAACTCATAATTCAACAAGCTCCTAGGAGAGTTATGCCAAATTCAATCAAGAACACAAATCCCCTTCTGATTAATATATGTCATCCAGGACCCATATGATCCAACATATATTAATAATCATTTCTTTGGCCGTTAATTTTACTAACAGAGGTCTTAGAGGAGGTTAATAATAAAATTAACATGAGTGTATAACCATCGTTTCAATATTTTATCTATGATTTTCAATCACCACCTAGGGTGTGCAACCATAAATCATGCTAAAATACCTTATCCTCTCGGAGATCCAACCTGGTACATGATGAAGTCCCTTCTTAGGGGTCGAAGCCACCATGTGCTACCTATAGATCAACGATGGAGGCCTTAGGTTCTCTCTTCGAAAACCTTCTCCTACTCAATCTTTTGAAATTAAAGTTTTATTTTGAAAACATGCATGAACAATTTTAAATGAGCGGCACTCCTTATTTTATATGACATGTTATCAATATACATGGCAAATCATATTATAGTGTAGACATACAAAGCAATCAAACAAAGCTACAAGGAAAATAATAATAAATAACCATAATATTATAGTTTCACCTTAGAAAATAGAAAATAAAGATTACAAGAGAATAATCGAAACATATTATCGATTCTTCATCCTTGAATCCTCAAGCTGTATCCTTCTTCATGTAATGCCCATCTTCAAGTTTTCAATCCCGCATAGATCGAATACTCTATATTTTCGGTCAAATCCAAATTTTAATGTTTCTTAGAATTTTTCCAAAAATAAAATTAAAACTGTATCAAAAACTGCACCTTTTCTGGAAAAAATTTTCAGCTCTCTGCCGGCAAGCCGATCTATATGATCGGTCTACCAGTCATGACCCTCCGGCCTACCGATCTTTTCAGGTCTGCTTGCAGCCAGAGCCACCAGATTTTTGCCCCGCAGACGGCCTACCGAACCTCACGTCTGGCTTGCCGATCCTGCGACCATCGGCCTGCAGAACTAGAGGGTTCGGCATGCCGATCGAGCAAATATCACCCCTTTTTAGAAAATATAGTTTTTAATGCAATGTATCAATTTTATTTTCAACAATTCAAAACTATAAAATCAGATACTCAAGAAATACCTAGGAATGCCATCATCCATCTTCTAGATCCGTCTTCTCCGAATGATTATTTAATTATAAAATTCTTACAAATTTAAAATTAAATAATAATTCCAAGACAGAGATGATAGTCTGCTATATAATTACATGAACAACCTAGATACACATTTTAACCTCTAAGGAACAATAACTGGTATTAATTAATTAATAATTTAATCAACCATAATTAATTAATAAACATTCACCATATAATCTATGACAACATAAAAATATATAGAAATCTAGAGTGCCAACTCTCTAAAAAAATTAAATTCAAGCATAGGAGAGATAAAGATCACATAATTTATACATATAGTATGATCACAAACTCGTAAATTTACGTAAAAACATGGCTCTGATACCAATTGTTGAAAAAATAGTACGCAACAGAATTTTAAAATTTTTTATATTAGAGTATTTTTTGAAACACAAGTTTGACACATTATATGCATAAATTAACTAGATCTTACTAACCTTTGAATGCTGAAGAACTCCCATAATCCGTGAAGAGAAGCAACGTTCCAAAGGAGCCTCAACCAACTGGTCTTCTTTGCTATTCTTCATCCACGATTGGAGTAAGTGTAGGCTCACGTCGTTCAGCTTTTCCCAGGTGACTCTCTTTCCAACCAATTAAGAAAATACCCAAAGCTATAATTCGTGATTTGTGAATAATAGCTCTCTAGGGAGTTTTAGAGTCTCACTCTAGATTTTTCAACTGATCTAAATAATAAAGAGACTCACTCCCCTTTTATAGAGGTTGGGCCCAAGAGTCAGTCTTTATCAGAAAAGGCCTTAAAAATTCGAATTAGAATCAAATCAGAATCAATATCTGATAAAATCCGTGTGAAAACGTGTGATCCTTTTATCGCCCGGTCGACAGACCGAACTGGCAAATCGGCTTGCCGAACCTTCGCCATCTGTAGGTCGAAGGAGAAGATCAGCCTGGTCGAACTGGCAGATCGGCTTGCCGAACCTTCTCCATTGGCTTGCCAAACCTTCGATAAAAGATCCCTAGGAATATTTATTTCCTACTCGAGATTCTTAGGATAAAGCCTCAGTTTTAATTCAAATAACCTAATCGAGAAGTTATCTGATTAAAACAGTCATATCTAGATAATCTCTAGAAAAATAAATATTCTTAATAATTCAACAAGTTTGTCTCGAATTAATTCAACCGATAAACAGACATGAATTATTTGATCCCCATAATTCAACAAGTTTATTTTGAATTAATTTTATCACAAAATTAATTCAATTGATCAACAAACATGAATTATCTGATTTTACCAAATTTCAGCCAATTTGATAAATCTGACATAAGTCACTAATTATTGAAAAAGCACGCCGTATCGTTACAGGATTTTTATGAACTAGCAAAGGGGACCAAATAGACTTATATAGTTCAAGCTCCCAATAATTACGAAACCCAATATCCCAGATATACATTTCATAATTATCAACTCCAACGCTACTTCACTAAAAGCTTAGAGCTGCATTCTCGAACTATATAGAATTACAAAGCCCGTATAGCTAAGTCTCCATGACATATCATAATGTATCGTATCCCTATAGGATTATCCATAATCGACTTAAGGACAAGTTCTGTCTTACCTTCCTGATTATATTTATATTACGTTCCATTATCTTACCATCGAAAAACTTACCATCCAAAGACAGTATACCATTCGGTTACACCTATGTATCCAAATGGTTGAGCGCTCTAGTTTTTCAATTACAGAATAACGTATATAAGAGGATATCACTACTCCTAAAGAGGAGCTATGGATTCCATATCTATGAATAACAGGTCTACGCTATCATGAGTCATGCCTCCAATGTACTAGCATACGTACCACTATAAAATGTGGATGCAACCCTTTGGCACATCAAAAGACATAAGTCAAGACAACGGGCTCACTATTTATCTTAGGATTAAGATACAATACAAATGATTGTCTAAAGTGAATCGATTTGCCAAGATAGAATTATTAATCCAAATCAGTTCATTTTATTTCCTGATCCAATACGTCGTTACCTATGATAATGTGCCAATGTTTCTATTCATGGAGTCCACCTCTGATGGTCAAGACAAAGCATCTTCTGTTAAGGATATAGACAATATAACAATCTTTTCATAAATAAAGCGCCCAACTTTATTTCCTTGATTGTGGATCTTATGATTTAGATCGTCACCTTAAGAATCGTGTCTTCTGCATAATTTGTCCATCATATGCCCAATTCTTAAAGGTTTAAACTGACAGTCTGAGACTTTTGTTTGCTTAACATACATTCAACAAATATGAATGTAAAGATGACAAAATTAGGCATATAAATAATAAATAAATTTTTTATTGATAAAAATATCTCCAAAAGGATATTACATTTTTACTCTTTACGGCATACACGTCTAACATTAATTACAAAACTCTCGCCTCAACTATAGCTGTAGTAACACATGCCTATGAATGAAACATGCATTCCCCCTACCCGCAAAAGAAATATTAACAAAAAATTCCTTAAAAAAAAACTCATTTTGTTGGAATTTAATAAAAACTCGCACATAATTAAGATTTTAACATAATACAAGGTATTTTTAAAAGCAAATTTAAATTTTAAAAGTTGATATGATTTTAAAAAATAATAATTGTTAAAAAAATAAACTAAAACCTTTGAAAAATATTCAAAAATAATCTCTTCTTTCATTTTCATGTGACTTTATCGGAGTAAGCTAATATGTAATTGTTCACTAAACTGACGATCCTCGTTAGAGTAATATTGTGTCGTTTATGTGAAAATCATATTTCAAGGAGTTTTATTTTGTTAGTATTTCATAGATCAAGGAAAACAAATTACGTTTTAAAGTTCGACAAGCATAGTCTTACAAAGGCTATAGTTGAGAGGGAATTTTCTATAATTAATCCTTATTTTTTAAAATAATAAATTCCAACCAATTTAAAATATTAATTCAAATGTTACATCCTCTATTATCTCCCAAAAAATTACATTATATACTACTAAAAAGAATATTAAAGAAACAAAAGAGAGAGAAATTGTAATAAATGTTAGTTCTTAGAAAGTAATTTTAGTTAATAGCAATATTTTTTTTTTTCAAAAGTGAAAAGTAGATCAAATAAGAGTTTCTCCCTAGTTTATCTCTTTGTCTCTCTCCCTCCCCTTGCTTTTTTGTTCCATTGCGATGAGATCGTTAAGATGACAGAGTCGGAGCTCAACTTCCATATGTGCTTGATTGCCGATGACGAGGGTGACAAAGAATAAGATTTGTGTCAATGGCAATAGAGATATGAGGCTTCGATGGAGGTTTAAGGCTTTGACAGTGAGCTTCGTGCTTTACAACGGGTGGTGAGATAAGGGACAAAAATATGAGGCTTCAACAAACGATGAACTTTGAGCTTTGAAAGGGGTAGTGCCACAACATCGCAACGAAGATCTAAGGTTTCCATGGACGGAGAGCTCTGAGCTTTGTAAGGGCCAACAAAGTCCTCAATGCTTGCAACAGGGCTGTCGATTTGCAAAAAGGGATATAGAGAGACAAGTTTAGATAGAAAGATGGTGAACATGGCAGCGGTGGAGGGTCAAAGGAGAAGAGAGAGAAAGACCAAGGAAAATTTTTGATATTTTACTTAAATATTCAATTTAAATTAATTTGCTATTTACTAAACCTTTCAAAAATCTTTGCTATTAGTTTTAATTAGTCCTTCAGTCCTTCCTTCTCCCCAAAAAAAAAAGGAAAACAAAATTGTAAAAACCAAAAAAAAAAAAAAAAAAAGAAGAAGGAGATTTTTGGCGCATTTGCACCCTACACTTTTCACTTTTTTCCAATGTGGTCTTTAATTTTTTTTTTTTTTTGTGACAATTGAGTCGCTAAACTTAACAAAGTATGATAGGTAAGTGCTAATCTCAAACTTCCATCAAAATTAAGACAGAAACGATACTTGACCCATTTAGAAGATTTATACACCTGATTTGCCTCTAATAAGAGTCAAATTGTTTACTTTTATACGAAGAAAAAAGAAAGAGCAAAAGAAATTATATCATGGTTACTTATTTTTTTAACAATTTGTTGGCTTGTATGTATGTTTTGATCATTGTAGTGCTTAAATTTCAGCTCCTTCCCTTCTAAATGGGTTGTGTGTGTCTCACGTGGTCGTTTTTTATCATAATTTTGACAAACTTTTTTGATTAGGGACTTAATTCCCACACTTAGCTAAGTTTAAGGATGCAACTACCAAAAAAAAAGTTTAAAAACCACATTAAAAAATAAAATAAAAATAAAATTTAAGGGGTAAAAATGCTAAAACCCTAAAAAATTATCTCAAGGCATTGTAGCTTGTCGAGGGAGAGGGAGGCTCGCCACAGGAGAAGGAGAAAGGAGGCCTGGCGGCCTACGCTTGTGGCTTGAGAATCGCACAGGTGGGGAAAGGGAAGGGGGAATTCAACCGTCTAGGTCTTGGCAAGGAGGCTAGAGTTGACAAGGCTTTGGTTCTCAAGATGCTGAAGAGATAGGGGGTCATGACGATAAAAAAACTTAAGGGCATGCTTTTATGCTCACAGTGGCAAAGCAAGGCTTGAGATAGGGGCTCTGATAACTATCGAGAGCTTTTGCACTCGCAACAAAAAAGAGGGCCTTAGGGGCGGGGAGAAAACTTCAAGTGCTGCAACAGCGCTCCAATACTTGCATGATCGTCTTCAACTCTTCTACACTCTAACAAATCCTTTTTTTGGCGTCAACTTTTTGAGAAATGAAGATTAGTCTTTAAATTTTAGTTTTTTTGCAATCAGTCTCTAAATTTTTTAAAAATGGCGAATATTTTTTTTATAGGATGGTTGTGTTTGGTCATTATCATAAATATTGGCGATAGATTTTTCAAATTTAACACTAGAAATTTTACAAAAACATTCAAAGAATTTGCTGAGTGTTCTATGTTGAGTCTTTAACTGTATTACGTATACTATTTTGCACCTTAAATAACCTTTTTTATGGTAAAATTCATTTCCACAATCTTAAAAACTCATCTTTAATTTCATGGTTACATCCTGAAATTGCGAAGAAAAAAGTTCAAAGAGTTAATCAACCAAAAAAGTCACTGTTTTGGCTGCATAGATTTTTTTATTCTTATTTTTTTAACTTATAGCTGATCATGATTCTTTAGTCAATTTTCAAAAAGAAAAAACAAAAAAAAAATTGATTCTTAATGTTGTTTACTTCTTTACCCTAATAAAAAAAAAACAATGCTTATTTTTTCTGGTTAAAATAGAAGGTTATAACCTCAATGACCATGATAAGCCATGGACGGCAGGCACTTTATGGCTTTAGAGATTGATGCCTACTATTTCTTATTCCATTACCAACCTATACTAGTGAGAAAGTTTTTTAAGATTAATTTTAGTTGTCGATCACTCTATATTCTTACATAACTACTTGATATTCTCATAAGAGTGTTTTAGAAATCGTCCATTTTTCTAGAACTACAGGGATTTAATTTATGATTTTCTTTGATAATTTTACAAAGGGGTTGAGGCCTCTTATATAGGCCTCTTGGATACAAGACTACCACACACTAAAGGAAAAGGGATCTTCTTTTTACGAAGTGATATAGACATACAGACAATGACTGAAAAAGACCAAAGGAGAGGGAATCTCTTTTCTACAAAGTGATACAAATATGCAAACAAACACTGAAAGAGACCAAAGGAGAAAGAATCTCCTCCTTTACAAAGTGATATAGCAAAATAGAAACATACACACAAAGACTGAAAGAGTCGAAAGGAGAGGCAATTTCCTTTTACTTGCAAATAGACTTGTGACTTGGACTCAGGTTTATGTCATTTAGCTCATATTTGTCCAGGAGTTCCAGCTATTCATCCCAATGACTCTTTGTTATGTATTTTTTCTCCATGGTTTGATTTGACTGATGTGCTAGTGCTAGGCCATTCACTACATGTGGCCTGACTCTATTCTTATATCTAGAAGATGGATAAGGCTAACAACTCACATAGGTCTTGAGAATCCTAGAATAATGACCTATTCATGTTGATGCCGCTTTCTTCGGTGGATGGTGATTCAACTTGTCCTTCAGTGAATCTTAGTGCAAATGGTAGTATTCTATATCCTTTTAGATTTAGTGTGAGTAGCCAGGAGGGAACTATTCATATGGTGCATCTCATGTAGTTGGTTAGATTTTCTAAAGGATTATTTAATTTTTGGGGAGGAGAACCTTTTGTAGTTTTTTATAGTTTCGGTTTCGTACAATGGGGGTAGGAAATTCTCTAGAAACATGTATCACAGTGGCTCGGGTGTTAATGACAGTAGAAGTCTCTTAGTCATGTCTGCAAGACAGGGTATAGAAGAGGACTATATAGCATTTCGTTGAACGAGCAACATTGTCCTCAGAACGCTTTGGATAGACAAAAGCAGCCATTCTTTGGTTACTAGTTGGACAATGACCCAAACCATGTTAAAGCACATGGTCTGATTCCCCAAATCTTGTGTTTGGTAGGCAAGACGAAATTCTTTTTTGTCAAGAAAATTGCAAATAGATATTATGAGAGCAACTATCTGGACTTCTATGACAATAGTATAGACACTTGTTAAATACTAAAATATGAGCTAGTTGTATCACATGAATAGGGTGTCTTTGAGTGGAAGTAGTTCTAAGACTGGATAATTTGAATAGGTCCCAAAATCATGAAGGATTGGTTCTCTCAAATTATTGATGAGAGTATAATGGAGAGCTAAGGTTTTATTTAGGTTCTTTTCTTTTGGATTTCTACTTTTTACTATTTTAAGAGCATCTTTTGAGTAGGTACATGATAGAGGTTATTGTGAGGCCATTGAGTAAATAGGGGGATGGGCTTTGATGGTATCCTTAGAATGATTTTACTATTTTGAGATCAAGAGAATAGGTTTAGGATTAAACTTTTCTTACTCTTAATGTGCTTTATTACAAATGAATATTGGACAAAACAAGCAGCTAATCTAAGAAGCAGGGCAGTAATGACCTTGTTTCTTGTGAATGTGATCATTTCTTTTGAGGCTGTAAAGTCAATTTCAAACAAAAAATGATGTCCAATCAGGTGGAATTCAAACTTGGTTATTCTCATCTTGATTGTTAGCAAATCCTTAAAAGTAGAGTGGTAATGGAGTCGAAAATCATTCTTTCTCCTTTTTGTCTTCTTCTAATAATATTGCTCCTCCATATTTGTCACTTGCATTGGTCCACAGTATTCTCTTTCCATCAGAGGGAATCTACAAAGGCGACAGGTTTTGCGTGACCTCTTTAGCTTGGCTACAGTTTGTTATCGTGACCAATCCAATGAATTTGTCCTTAGCAACTTTGTTAAAGGATTAGTGTACTTTGAGAGATCCTAAACAAAATCTCTTGAGTAATTGACTATCTCCAGAAACTGTTGAATTTAGGTTTTGGTCAGGTTTTCATCTAGGAATTTCAAAAGCTCTTAGGCTACATGTAGTTGGGCTTCATATTGACCATTATATAGCCTCATACCCGAGAACTCTATTTCAGACTATCCCACAATCATTTTCCGTTCAAATATCATCTAGTATGATTTATTCAAACTATTGATTCAAAACTATCAAGAAAGGATTTGATTATTGGGCTTGATCTCTACACCAAAAACAAGGGTTTAAGGATTCTACCAACATGATTGGCTTATAA
The DNA here is from genome assembly GCA_025403435.1 of Artocarpus heterophyllus. Classification (NCBI taxonomy): domain Eukaryota; kingdom Viridiplantae; phylum Streptophyta; class Magnoliopsida; order Rosales; family Moraceae; genus Artocarpus; species Artocarpus heterophyllus. The sequence continues at coordinate 14,649,822 of CM046353.1, forward strand.
GCAACATTTTGTTGTATTTGGAACCAATCCTAAATTTCTTTCAAGTTGTAGGAGAGCCATTCCATCATAGAAAAGAACAACTAATTGAGAAGTCGTGTGCAGACACAGTTTAAATTCCTAACAAAGTATGTGCACCTATTATGAAAGAAGACTTCTTCATCTCCTTGCCTTCAAGAAAATGAAGATGTCAATCCCACAAAGGATAGCCATCTAGGAATGAGCCCAAAACACTAGCAAATAGCCATAAAAGAATGTGAATAATTGAAGAGCCAAGGTCTTATTGAATCAATTATTTCTGCATGGGCATGCCATGCCTTCTATGTCAACAAAAGATCCTAGCAGGCTAGCGATAAACAGAGACTAGTTATCAATTACCAGCCTCTCAACCATTTTTTGGCTAATGATACGTTTCTATTGCCAAACAAAAATTTTCTATTTTCTAGCCTCTCCCAAGCAAAGATCTTTTCAAAATTCGATCTCAAAGCGGGGTAGACTGAAAACAAAAAATGCTTGTGGGACAGTCCAAAATAGAATTCTTGGTTATGAGGCTACATAATGGCCAATATGAAGCCCAACCATATGTAGCCTCCTCACCAAAATCCAAATTCAACAGTTTTAGGGAATAGTCAAGTACTTAAGGGATTTTGTATAGGATCTCTCAAAGTACACTAGTCCTTTAAGTAAGATGCTAAGGACAAATCCATCGGCTTGGTCACGAGAACGAACTATAGCCATCAAAAGGTTAAAAGAGGCCATGTAGAACTTGCCACCTCTGTAGATTCCCTCTGATGAAAGGAAAAACTACAAATCGATGCAAGTGACAAATATTGAGGAGCAGTATTATTGAAAGAAGACAAAACTCGGAAAAGAAAGATCTATAGATATCAGAGTGGTAGCTTTAAAGATTCCCAACCCCATTACCACTCTACTTTCAAGGAGTTGCTAGCAATCAAGATGGGAATCACTAACTTTGAATTTCACCTAATTGGACATCATTTCTTGGTTGAAATTGATTTTACAGTCTTAAAAGAGATGATCACATAGAGAAACAAGATCATTAATGCCCAGCTACTTAAGATTAACAACTTATTGTGCCCAATATCACTTAAAATAAAATACACTAAGGGTAAAAAAAATTAATTTTAAACCTACTTTCTAGACCTCAAAATAGTATAGATATCATCCCAAGGATACCATCAAATCCCATTCCTCTCATGTACTCAATGGCCTCACAATAACCTCTCCCATGTACCTACTCAAAGATGCTCTCAAAATATTAAAAAAAAAATAAAAATCCATAAGAAAAGGGCCTGAATAAAGCATTAACTATCCAATCCACTCTCATCAAGAATTTGGGAGAACCAATCCTTCATGATTTAGTGACCCATCCAAATTATCCCTTCTCAAAACTACTCCTACTAAAAGACACATTGTTCATATCGGTACAACTAGCTCATTTTTTCTAGTATTCAACAAGTGTCTATACTATTGCCATAGAAGTTTAGATGGTTGCTCTCAGAATATCTATTAACAGTTTTCTTGATAAGGAAGAATTTCATTCTGCCTACCAAACACAAATAGACATGTTGACATGGTTTGGGTCATTGTTCAAGTGGGATAGTATCCTGACCAAAGAGTGGCACAAGTTTTGAGGAACCAGACCATGTGCTTTTGTCTATCCAAAGTGTCTTAAGGACAATATTGCTTATCTAATAAAATGCTATATAATCCTCCTCCTCACCCTGTCTTGTATATATCACCTAGAAACTTACTCTATCATTATCACCCTAGCCATTGAGGTACATGGTTTTAGTGAATTTCCTAATCCTATTATAGGAAACCCGACCTATAAAGAACAACAAAATGTTGTCTTCTAAAAAAAATAAAATAATCCCTCAAGAAATCTACCTAACCACAGGAGATGACGCACCATAGGAATAGTTCCCTTCAGACTACTCATACCAAATACAAAAGGATACAAAATACTACCATATACACCAAGATTCTACTTAAGGATAAGTTGACTCACCATCCACCGAATAAAGCAGTATCAACATGAATGGGTCATTATTCCAATATTCTCAAGACTCATGCGAGTTGTCAGCCTTATCCATCTTCCAAATATAGGAACAGAGTCAAGCCACATGGAGTGAATGGCCCAGCACCAACACACCAGTCACATCAAAAACCACAAGGAAAAAACACATAACAAAGAGTCATTTGGGATAAACAGCTGGAACTCTTGGACGAATATGAGCTAAATGCCATGAATCTGAGTCCAAGTCACGAGCTTATTTGCCAATTAAAAGGAGATTCATTCTCCTTTAGGCTCTTTCAGTCTTTGTCTGTATGTTTGTATTTTGCTATATCACTTTGTAAAAAGGAGATTCTTTGTCCTTTGGTCCCTTCAGTCTTTGTCTGCATGTTTGTATCACTTCGTAAGAAACAACTTCCCTCTTCTTTGGTCTCTTTCAGTCATTGTCTGTATGTTTATATCACTTTGTAAAACGAATATCCCTTTCCTTTGGCGTGTGGTAGTCTTGTATCCAAGAGGCCTATTTTAGAGGCTTAACCCCTTTGTAAAATCATTGAACAAAATCATAAATAAAATTCCTGTAGTTTCCAAAAAATGCACTCTTTCTAAAATACTCTTATGAGAATCTTAAGTAGTTAGGTAGAAATATAGAGGGATTGACAACTAAGAGTTGAAAGACTTTCTCAATAGTATAGGTTGGTAATGGAATGGAAAATAACAGGCATTAATCTCTAAGACCATAAAATGCCCCGCCAAGACCACGGGGGCCATCGAGGGCTTATCATGATCATTTAGGCTATAACCTAAGAACTTATCCATCTAGGCTAGGACTATTTCTGGTATAGTTATTTATCATAAAATTATAACTTAGTTTGGGTAAGAGTATAGACAAAATTTAAACATACATCAGATTTTAAAAGCGTTCAAACAACAACAATAATATTGACTGCCCTGGGATGTTTTGTGCGATAGATTGAAAACTTTTCCTACCAATATCTTTTCCAACCGCAATACAAAGTATTGCATTTTCTCATCTATTGTCCAGAATGGAACTTTAACAAATCAAATCAGATTCATTGCCAAAATCAACAAAGATTTTGGTGGGAAAATTCCTAGTTTTCCACAGAAAACACCCAAGGGCATTCATTTTCCCTTGAAAAGCCACATCCAAAAAACATCCTTTTTTTCCCATGAAAAGCCACATCTAAAATCAAATACATGGTGGAAATGAAGATATAAATCACACTTCATAGTGTGCGGGGCGAGATTCTAATGTTTTAAAGTCTACCGGTGAAATCGAGACATAAACCATACCTCATGGCGAATTTTAGAAGTTTTATGCCACATAATACATTACAAGATACACACACAAATATACGTTTTTTACGGGCATAATAAAATAATTTGTTAGAAAGGAGCAATCTACTTTTCCGGAGGGGAAAAGGAAAAGGAAAAATTTTACAAGGACTAGGGTTCATTTTCCCCAAAAAACAAATAAATAAATCGGTGTTTCAAGTTTCAATCTTCCTAAAGATAAATATTTTATATGTGGGTGTTCAGGTGGCTCCTGCAGAATTGGATGCAACACTTTTGGCTCATGATGCTGCAGTTATACCGTACTTATCTTGAGCTTTTCTCCTTTGTGCATGTTTGAACACATATATCTATATATGCTTGTTTATGTAAGGTATGACTGAGGAAACGTTGCAGGATTGAAGATGAAGCAGGACAGTTACCAATGGCATATGTAGTCAAAGAATTCTGGTTCAGAACTAACTGAAGAGAAAGTCATTCAATTCGTTGAAAGCAAGGTCTCAATCCTAAGTCTCCCCTTTTTCATTTTAGGAGAAAACCTCGTATGCGTTTTATCAAAATGATGTATTCCTCCATGGGTTTTTAAGAATGCTGTACCAATTCCTTACATCTTATAAACCGTGTTAAAAATATCCTCAGATTTCTAACACGATTTGTAAAATGCAAGGACTGATTGCAACATTTCTGAAAACATAGATCGCCGCTTTTTGACTACATATAGCGGAGATTTTTGTCATCATTCCTTCAATGAAGGATGGAAATGTCCTCCTCAATTTCTATTCTATTACCTATGTTGGAACTTCTCAGGTTGCTCTATACAGAAAGGTCAAAAAGGTTGGTTTTATAAGTGTTGTTCCAATGTCAGCTATAGGCAAAACCTTAAAGGAAGGAACTTTTTATGAGCAATCTGAAACAAAATATCAACAAAATCTTCAATTCAAAGGATGCCGTAGACACACCATGCAAGTCCCAAACTAAAATTAAGGTCTTTTAATCCAAAGCTAGCTATAGTTATTTTTGAGGTGCCTTCTAGTAATTTGATTTAGTGATCAATGGTTTAGTACAACTCTAATAATGTTTTCAACTCCCCAAGTATTTTATCCACAAAGATGAATGATATCTTGCCTGAATTTTATCTTTCCGTACGATTGGAATTAAACTGTCGTGCCATTTTTTTTTTAATATTTTCCCAAGTTGTTTTCTTGTGTAAAACACAATTGTCTAATATAATTGTTTCATTCTTAAAATACTAAATAAGAAAACAAAGGAGTCTAGCAAAGTGTGAATGGATGAGTTTGATTTTCGGGAGCAGCAACTTAATGCACAAATCACTCTTCACAATTACTCGTCCATGTAAATCACGATGCACAAGGATCCAAGTACTCATGAACTTTCAATTACCATGTAAACAGAAGAAGAAATAGATATAGAAAAAAACCTCATTGAGTAATTCAATATAATTTGTTTTTAAAAATAAACATCAAAATAAAACCAAGCAATGGTTTATAATGCATACTCGTTTACCCATTTTATTACCATCTCCTTAAGAAAAAATCTTACCATAGCCAAATGTTGACAAGTACCTCAGATTTGCCATTTTAACCAAAATCACAGGTGCTTCAAATAGAACGCTGCAATAATCTGCCTGAGCTTCTCAGAAGATGGATAACTTTTAACATCATTTTCAATTTGGCCCCTGTGCAACTTTACGCATTACCTCCAGCAATCCATCGCCAAACACCACCAGAACCTTGCTTCTGAGCAGCCAAAGCGAGTTCCATATCCCGTTCGAATGCAGACTTCTGTCTCCTAAGTACTTGCACCTCATCCTCTATGGACTGCAGTGACTCCAGCTTCTTCTGTAACTCAGTGATTTGCGCCTAGAATATTCACATTTTCATTCAAAAATTTTGTTACTATATAACCATCTGAATTCCACAACAAAAAGCAGATTATTTAATCTGAGTTAGAAACAAATAGAATAAAAATTATGAATGATGAAAAAAGAAACCTCAAGCTTAAAGCATCTTGATCTCTCAGCTACCAATTGCCCTTGGACATAGTGAAGCTCCTGAAAGAAGACCGCAGATGTGATAAAAAAATTCAACAACTGATAATAAAATTTCCCCTATGAAACTATACAATCAGAAAATAATACCTTCCCCAACTCAGCATGAGTGCCATTGACTTCTTCAATCGCCCCTTTCAACTTGGAATTTTCTGCCCTGACTTCTGCAAGTGACAATTCCAGCACATTTTTCTCCTCTTTAATCGCTTCGATCTCAATATTGACATCTTTCGTGGAAACAACTTCATTTGACTCTGCACCTGCTGACTCCAATTTCTCTGTCTTGCTCAAGGCATATGCAGCAGTCACAGAAGCAGCGGCGGCGGCGGCGGCGGGCGACTGCAAAATCTTGGGTCGTGATAAGTCGGTTGGTTTGGGCCTCAGAACAAAAACCTAAGAGAAGGGGCCAGCAAACAAAACAAATAAGAGAATAATATAATAGCACAACATACACAAAAAATGATGGAAAAATAAATGTCTTCCAAAAATTTCAACAAACATCAGTAGTGCAATAGCAGACATAAGGATAAGATGTAAAATGTATATGGTTTCACCTCCACAGCACACAGATGACCAGAAGCCAGGTAGAGCACAAAATTTTTCGGACTTATGCATAAACTAGTCTTTAACTAACTAAAAAATTACCTCGTTGCTATACTTCCCATTGTAGCCACCAAAGGCAACCAGATGCTTCTGTCCTTCAATTAACACCGAGCAGGCACTGACTCCCTGTTTCAAAATTTACGGTCATACATCACAAGCACATATCAATCAACACATTGATAAACTTTTTTCTTCATGTGCATGCTGAGCCCTTTCACGTATGGGAGGACATTCATATCAGATTACTGGTTTTCCACTGACAAATCACTAATGCTTCGAGAAGACAAACGCAGAGACTGTTCTTTAAGGTCAGCCAGCTACGTAAGTCGTGTGGGAAGAGGAGGAACAGTCCTTGCTGGGTGTTGCATAACAAGGTTTTAACCAAGAAAAAAAAAGTTTGTATCCATATAAATAATGCTTTGGAAGTTACTAAGTGATCCCTCAACTGGCATTGGTCCTTAGTATATTCTAAGTAGAAAAAGGTAAAACATAGTGGCAACTAGAACAGACATAGAAATCTAGAAATAGCTCAAAATTTCATACAAAAAGTACTATAAAGAAAGCATAAAATAGTGACCTCACTGGCAAGAGGATCTCTTTGCTTCACACTCGTCAACACTGACCAAACAAGCTTAGACATATCAAGGACCAGGGTTTCAGGGCAACCTGCAAACAAATATTTATTTCAAGTGGCATTTCTTCAAACAAGGGAACAAAAGGAATCGTGGAAGCTAACGAAGGAAATAGTAAAGATTAGAATAGACTGATCGCATGGCATTGTATGTACCATTATGATTATCTCCTCCACCAACTATATACCAATTTTCATTGATATCTATTCCAGCATGACCTGCCCTAGGAGTCACCAAGTCACCTAAAGTTTGGGGTTGGGACCACTCCATCTGCAACATAGGGGAATCGTATGATTGCCAAACCTTGATTATAACCATTAAAGGAAACTAGCTATCATACACAAAAAGCACCAAAAATTGGGTAAATTGAAGTCATTTACAAGGATAGAGGGCTACAAAAAATGCAAAATTAGAATTATTTTAATAAAAAAGAGACACTATGTTACGGAGCAATTATGATTCGAACGATGACTTTAAATGCATCCATCCTCTTCTCAACAATTGAAACAAAACTCAATGGCATCCTCTGGTTTATGTGTATACTTTGCTTATTATACATCAACCTGCTCGGGTGCGTATACTTCAACTTACGGGCTATTTTTCAGTGAGATCACTAAAAGGAGACTAAAGTGAACAACAGTACGAAACGAAAATAAAGACACTTACAGACTGCAAATCCAGCACATGAAGATCGTTGAAGAAACTAGCATGAGAGCAACCGCCAAAAATCAAAAGGTAACGTTCTGCATGTACTGCAGCTGTATGATCAAATCTGGGAGCTGGAGGTGTCTGCCTATCATAAGACAAGAAAGTAATCCAGAAATCTTCCAAAAACTTACAAGTAGTTTTCCAGAATAGGTTATTAGATACTTACGTTGTTTCCAGCATGTCCCAAGTCATTGTCTCCAGATCAAGAACACTGACATCATTCAACAATCTTCTGCTCCGGTCTTCTCCGCCAAACATTATAAGTCTTGAACCAACTAGTGTTGTGGATTGTCCCCCACGAGCTACCTGGAATATATTAGCGTAGTAAATATTTCCCTTAGCCACGGAACATTAATCAAGTACCAAAAGAATGACAGAAAAGAAAGTCCTTTCCTCATCAAAAGATAATGAAGATGACTTATCAATAAGACCAATGTTATGCATTTTAAGCAATCGTATTACCTACTTTCACTAAGATAATGTTTGGTTTGGATATTACTTTTCCACCCTAGGTTTAGTCTAGTAACATTGCCATCCAAAAAAAGACACAACACGAATAAGATCATGCGAATAGGAAGGTTAATTTAATTTAACAGAGCACATCCGTGGGAAACCATACTAAGTAACCAAAACAGGAAGAAGGAAAATGGATCACTTTACAGGGAGACAGAATAAATCCCTCAGGATGAACATAATGCAAGAAAGTACTGACAAGGAACCAAAGATTCGGTCATCAGCAAAGTTGGTTAATTACCGGAACTTTTCCCGAGGTCTCCATGATGCCACATAAGTGTGTTTCCAAATCAATGAACCAAACTACAAGTCCACCAACATTGCATAAGATTCAAAACTATACAGCACTTTTAGGTAAAATTCAAAAGGCTTTGGAAGAATAACAATCTCATAAACAGAAGCAAATTATTGTGAAGCAACAAACCTATAACTTCACCAGACAATTTCTTTGAGTGCCCGCCAAGGAGAAGAAGTTTGTTTCCCCACTTAATCTGCCACAAATATGAGCAATTGTCTAAGTTACATTTAAAAAGCAATTTGAACCACCAGAAAAACAGTGGTAGCCATGCAAAAAAGAATAGTAAAAGAAATCACAAAATTGCACATATACAGGACGATTACTTAAGTGAGTACAAACCATATTGTGCCCGGAGATGGGTGAAAGAACTTCCTGCAAGTCACTCTGTTGAAGTTTATCAGCATTTGATTTAAGTTTTATAGTAGACCATTCCAACTTCCCAAAGTCAAACACCTGCAAAGACAGCCCAATATAATATGGCATACAAGGACAGCCTTTGTTTAGAAGTAGAAAATCCCATCCAATACCTGAACATCAGATAGGTAACGCCCATTACGACTCCCGCCAGCAACATATAGTTTCTCCTCAGCTACCGCTGCTGCATGCTACAGTACAAAAATCCAAGTGGCAACGGTAAGCATCTGGCCCATGAGTAAAGAGAGAGTTCTTTCAGCAAATCATCGAATGTCCATTTAAAAAATTCACTTAACCTCCATTGTTACAAAACTGCAAGACCAACCAGAAATTTTGCTTTGTCCAAAAACCTAATTCCACTGAAAGTTTTTTTTTATATATATATATACCTTGTAGCGAGCTGATGGCCGTGAACCAGATACAGGGAGTGCTAACCATTGGTCATAGGCCAGTTCTGATTGCCAATTTCTGTTGTTCGCAATTTTTCTGATCTCTTCTGTTCCCATAGCAGGTGTCTGCAGGCAGGTAGCTCAAATCCATACTTTCAAATTGCTTCACATTTGACTCAATAGATATAGTAACTTGACAAAATGAATGGTCATAAAAACATGTATAGATATAATAAAAAACTTGCATCAATGCAACTAAACTATCTAGCTCTAAGCTTTTCTGAATGATAGGGAAAGAAATTGCTTTCAATATTAAATTTGAGCAAATTATGATAAATTTTTAGAGCTGATAATTGCAATGGCCTGGCGTTTTAAACGCAAAAAGTTAAGGGCAAAAGGTGATAAACAAATTATCATTCATACAAAAAAGACAATTCTCTCAAAAACCTTTGGCTGTTTCATAGCAACTTCAATAAATTAAATATTAGTTCTAGCGCCAATTGACTTCTTTAAAACTTCAATTTATGCGTATTTATTTTCAACATTCACACAGAATTTAATCCATTTGAGCTACGATGAACATCAAACAGTAAAATTGAGACAACTCTCCATGGAAATCATATAATTCAAACTCGGAACAAAATTACTTGTATTTTATGAAAATTAAGCACGCACAGATGCACGTTATCCATTTTAGTATTCAAATTTTCTCGGCAACCAAGCAAAGAGGTCAAATGTTTCGATTGAGAAATCGAATTCGTCTCTGAGCTTCCGACGTACCTGAATTCGGCGAGGCGCTGAAGGGAGAGAGTTGGATCTGGAAGAGTGTGGAGGAATCGGACGGCGATGAGTGGCCGATTCCAGAGAAGAATAGAAGACCACCGTGGGTCTCTTTGGATCTCAAACTAGTCCGTTGGTTGGTCCGTTGAGTCCGTCCCTTGTTTGGACTTCGAAGTTTTATATCCGTCTGAATTCGAATATTAAAAAAAAAAAAGAAAAAAAAGAAGAGACCACAGTTTAAAATTTGCACTGAAAGTAATTTTAAAATTTTTATTTTGAAAAATATGTAAAAATATTTTTAAAAGCTTTAAAAACCAAAACAAACAGGGTTTATATTTTAATTTTATTACCCTCTCTTCTTTTTTTTTTTTTTTTACTATTTTAGTCCTAAAATTGTTAAAATCTTATAATTGCAAGGGATTTTTGAAAGTTGCCAGATATACTTTTGAACTCTATGAAGATAATTACATGAGGTTATGAGTTTTTAAGTGTTTATAAAGGCAATGACACTTGGACATGATGTGTCCATTATGCACTTCATGTTAACTCAACATATAGAAAAGAGAGAGTAAGTGAATAAACATCAATGCTAATGTTCGATGATATTTAACATTAAAAAAAATAACGTATTTAATTGAGTTATTTTCAAAATAATGCCATTTTTTAAGATTAACTTGTTTTTAATGACAAACTATAAAATAATTATTATGCCACAAGCTTAGTGTGATGTATTTCGCACCTCACTAATACATATTTTATGTCCCATATCGATATATTTCGTGTTCTATCAAGATATCTTGTGTTCCATTGAGATATTTTTTATCTTATCAAGATATTTTTCATGTTCTATGGGATATTTTGTGTGTCCTATTAGAATATGTTTCGTATCCTACTAAGATATTTTATAGGCTCTTAACACAAATATCACAAAAATAAAGCTATGTTACAAAAAAACATTTGCAGAGAGTCTCACGCCCATATTATCATATTATATTTGAATTCTAAATATACCCCAATATCCACCGCAAACATTACTATGTTATCATCTGGTATTGTGTATGGATACTGTCATGGTTAGTGTCAGTATCCGCATAGTTACAAGCCAATAACCACCAAGATCGACGACATCATGGCCGTTTCCGACACCAAAAAATCTCAAAAATGCAAAAAAAAAAAAAAATCACAACAATTACAAACACAATAACCAGATCCAAAAATAGCAAAAAATAATCAGATAAAAAACGAAAAAAATAGAAAATAAAAAAACAAAAAATGAAAATCTAATCAAGTCTCCTCGGCGTCCTCTAGGTGGTAGCGGCACTACAATGATGGGAAATGCCTCCCATCGATCCCACAACGAAATTAAAAGGTTGTCGTCCTTATGACAGGAAGATCATGCCGGCCATCAAGAGTCCTCGCGAGACTTCATCAATGGTACGACAACTCCAATGAGAGAAGAAAGAGAGAATGGAGAGGACTGATCTCACAACTTTGCCAACGGCAATGCATGGGTAGGTTGAACTTTGGACTTGGTTGGTTTGTACTCGTTGCACGGCTCCCAAACTTCAGCCATGGTTGGTTGTTGCATAGTGGGACAAACGGATCTGGTGACAGATTTGGCGGATCATAGAGGTGAAGGCACGACGGATCTTGCAATCATGTCTCTGTCACTAAATTGAGCAACTGGACAAGGGCTAGAAGAAGGAGAGGGGTAGTTGGAGGAAAGAGAAGGGGAAATAAGGGACAGAGGAAAAAACCCTAATATAAAAATAAGGGTACATTAGTCTTTTTACTTTAGTTTTTATTCTGTTATGTGGCGTTAAATCAAATAGATTTATGATGCATGGTACAAATCAATCCACACCTAAAAAAGATGGTATGCAGCATAAATGCTTTGTATTTTTTTCAATATCAAATTGTTCACATATCTCGATCACACACATAGATCCAAAAAAAAAAGACAATATTATTGTTTCTCTTCACTCCCAATGCCAGTCACACACATCCCACCGTCTGCCATGCGCTGTCTACGACTAGCGAATGTCTCTGCCACCGTCCACTTCAGCTTACTCAGAATTCAATGATTTACAAAACTCCACCTTTCCCATGACCAATCTTGACCATAAACGTTGCTAATCGTCAGCCAAACTCACGACTCCAACCTTTTTTCCTCTGCAACGTTCATCACGACTTGTAGATCTCATCGTTGCATTATCTTTAGTCGTAGATCTCATCGTTGTTGCTTCATGGTTGTAGATCTCACTGTTGACCTTGGCCTCAACATCAAAGACAAAAATGCTCAGGAGTTACGAATCTTCAACAATAACTTTTCTTTCTAGTTCGCTAAATTCGGTTCTACTAAATCTAGTTTGTGACAGTGTTTGAACGATGGTGATTCAAGTCTGGTCTATCATGGATCTCATTATCGTTGTTGTTGTGCGAGGTCATTAGAATCTACATAGGATCTAAATCTCCTTTACCTTCGAAAATGAACAAACCAGTGAACTCTATCACATTGCGCAGCCACAAATCTCGCCATCAATCGTCGTAAGTTCTGACACCTACACATGGCGGTTCCGATGAAGACAGATAAGGAAAATTAAAAGAAAGAGATATAAGAGAGAGGTAGAAAGACAAAGATGTTAGAAAACAAGTAAGCAGCATAATTTTTAAAAAAAAATTAATAAAAACTCTTTCCATAAAAGTTAAGTATTTTATATACGATAAATTAAACAAAGATCTTCCTACCGCTTACAAACTAGAAACCACACTTCTAGTATAATTATGATCTTAAAACTACTATGTAAGAATTGCAACCGGAAGAGCTTCAATTAATTAGTTTTTTTTGTTATTCTCTTTTTCTACTGTCAGAATGCAAGTAGGTGCATGTCATTCAACTTTCTCTTAGGTAACGTGTTGTTCCAACCACAAGAGAAAACTAAGAATTAAGTTTCTTGATGTTAAACAATAATTCTATATGAGTTTTAGGGTCCATTTGGTAAATGGATTTGAATTAGTGATTTGATTTGAGTCAGTGTGATTTGAATTAAAATTTGAGTTAATGATTTGAATTTTTATCCGAATTGACGTTTGGATGTGTATTTAAGTTTTAATTTGAGTATGAAATAAAATTAGAATTTGTGTTTGGAGAAGTAGTGAAAATAGTTTTTGATTTATCGGCAAACCTAATAAAATCTTAATTTTAATAATCCTAAAAAACATGCAATATGGATCTTAATTTATTCCTATCTTCATTAGGAACACAATGAAAAAGAATAATCTCAATTGGATAACAAATGAAGCAGTTATGATTTTTTTCCTCAAATACAAGGGAGTGAATTTTAGTACACCCGATGCTAAAATACACGATGCTAGTGTCTCTAAACTCTATACAATTCACCCGATCCACCTGCTTTGATTTATTGATAAGTACCACTTTATTTGACCTGAAAATCTTTCATAAAGCCTTAGTTTTAATTTAAATAATCCAATATAGAAGTTATCTGATTAAAACAATCATTATGCAGATAATTAATTCTATATCAAATAAAATATTTTTGAATAATTCAACATGTTTATCTTGAATTAATTTAACCAATAAACTATTATGAATTATTAAAATCCAATCAATTGTATTTAAATCAATTAGAATTAACATAAGCTAACAATTTGTAAAAAAAAACATGCTATATCATTACAGGAAATTATATAGGCTAGCAAAGGGGACCCGATGGATATATATAGATCAAGCTCCTATAATTATAAAATGACTTGTCTCAAACATGCTCATTTGACAATTATCAACTCTAAAGCTATCTTGCTAAAAGCTTAAAGTTGCACTCTCAAATTATATACAAATTACAAAACTCCAATAAGTCTTTTGTCCATGACATATCATCATGTGCAACATCGCCATATGATATCCATAGTTCGCTTAAGAATAAATTTTGTTTTATCTTCCTGATTATATTTATCTTATGTTCTATTATCTTATTATTATAATACTTAATATTCATAACCAATACAAATAATCTACCATTTAGTTATTCATATGTATTCAAATAGTTAGATGCTCCAGTTTTTCAATCACAAGATAATGCCTATAAAAGCATAGTTTTAACCCTACAAAAGACCTATAAATTTCATTAATATGAATAATGAGTCTATATCATTCAAGAGTCATTTCTCCAACGTATCGGTATGTGTATTTTCATTTAATTCAAGATGTCAGCTTTTTGGTATATCAATAGACACAAATCAAGAATACATATTCATTAATCCATTTTAAGATTAAGATTTAGCACATATGATTGTCTAAAATCAATTGATTTATTCAAACAAAATTATAAATCAAATCAATTTATCTTTAGTCTCGATCTAATATATTGTCATTAATGATAGTATGCCAATGTCTCTATTTGCGGAGTCTCACTCCGATGATCAAGACAAGTCATCTCTCATTAAGGATGTAGACAACATAGTAATTTTAACATGAATAAAGTGTTTAATTTTATTCTTTCGATTGCAGACATTTTATATTTAGACCATCGCTTTAAGATTCATGTCTTCTGTATAATCTGTCTATCATATGTACGGTTGTAAAGGTTTAGAACTTATCAGACTTTTATTTGCTTAACATGTATTCAACATGAATGATATAATGAGGACAATATTGATATATGACTTAATTAATAATTTTTTATTGATTAAATGTCTAAAAAATAAGTATAACATTTAATCATTAGGGCGCCATGTTTAACAAGAGAGAGACTTATTTGTGGCATAAACTTTTAAAAGTTTATTTTTGTAGCATAAATAAAATGTTGGGGAAAAAAAGTGGCAAAAGATATAAATTTTGCTTTGTTTTATGCTCCAATGCATAATGTTATTTTATTTTTATATCTATCTTATGTTTGGAACTTGCAAAAAGAAATTATAACTTTATAATAAATTGAAAAAAAATGTTGTAATGATTACATGAAAGAGTCTATGCATCAACCAATGGCAATGAAATAAAAAATTTAACATATGTTATAATGGATAACAAGTTTGGTACCATCTCTAATATAATTGTCATAGTCAATGTTATATAGAATATCAAAAAGAATGCAAATAATATGTTTCACACGTCATTTACATTTATACTTCAATCTATAATGTCATTTAATATAGCATGTACACTTTTTGAAAATGTCAATATTGTGAAGATTGAATCAAAGAAGTAAATACATTAACCAATGGTAATTAAATACTGAAATTTAACATGTACTATATTTGGTATCAAATTTTAACATCAAATAATATATGCTAAATTTATCACCAATAAAAAAAAGCATCACATTGGTGCAAATGTCAAAATCTAACACTACACATTAATATGACATTTGCATTGAAGATGCTCTAAGTATTGCATATACTATAGTTAGCACAACAAATAACACTGTAATGGAGAATACTTTTCCTACTCGAAGCCTGAAATCTAGCTTTCACATGCAAATTTAGCTTTATATTATAGACACTCTTTAGAGTATATTTAAAGGAATGCCACCGTCAAAATTTAACATTTGGGAACAAAAACCATCCTCTACTTCAATGTTGTTTTAATGTGCCAAATTTTATTTTATTTTTTTAGTACCAAATAAAGCATGAACACCTGTATGGGAGGGTAGCCTTACATGATCATTTGACCTGATGGGTTTTTTTAGCGATGACAAAATATTGATACTATTGGATTGAATTTTGAAAAATGCAACTAAAATATGTTTTAAAATTTTGCCACTCTTTTTGAAAAAAAGATCTTGCAACGTTATATATAAATTAAGGATTCATAATTAAAAAAATGTTGAATTGACAATCTACAACTTTGGATGATCAAAACTACTAGGGCTGGCAGTATACGTGTTCGTGTCGACACGTTTACAGTAAGACACGTTTAGGCCGAACACGAAGATGATTAACAAACGTGCCAAAAATGCAAACATGAACACGATCGCTTATGACACGCATAACACAACACGACACAGTTACTAAGCGGGCCGTGAGTCCTAGAGCTGACAATTTGTATTCACTTGTCATGTTCATACCAACACGTTTATAACATGATACGATAAGTTACTTAATTTTTTTTTTTTTACTATATAAATTTTATAATTTTTTTACTATACAATTTTTTTAATTTCAACTAACAAATTTAAAAATTAAAACCAAAATAAATTAAAAAGCATAAAAAATATAATAATATTCATTTATTAAATATTTTAAACTGAATTTTTTCTCTAATATTTTAAAGAGCCCAATCTTCTAAAGAACTCAAATTGAAGAACAATTATTTTAAAGCCATTTGGCTTCATTGGCAACATGGGTGAAACAAAAACGGAAGCTAGTCCTTATATAGAGAGGAGTTGTGAGAGAATTCTACTTTCCTCTCGATGTGGAACTTTTGCGTTGCTGTTCAAAAGAGTAAAAGAACCATAATAAATAAAAAAGGCTACCATTTGATACTAAATGCTTATCTAGTGTGGCGGTGACAAGAGCAACAACATACCTTGAGATGCAAGGTTCGAATCTTTGCACTTGTAAAATTTTCTTGATTGATTTTATTGATATTTAGTAGAAACATAGGTCTAAAGTTGATGTATTTTTAGTATAATCACTTAACTTAAAAAACCTATTAGTTTTGACTACAAGTTTTATATTCTATATTTTCTTATGTATTATTTTAATAAATATACTTGAAATATATTTCTTTTACTAAATACTATAGTTATTAAATGTGCAATAAACGTGCAAGTCGTGTCATGTTGTGTTAACATGTTTACTGTACGTTTAATTAAGCGTGTTAAACGTGTTAGCACGAATACAACACGTTTATATTTTTTGTATAATTGTATTTTTAGTATAATCACTTAACTTAAAAAACCTATTAGTTTTGACTACAAATTTTATATTCTATATTTTCTTATATATTATTTTAATAAATATACTTGAAATATATTTCTTTTACTAAATACTATAGTTATTAAATGTACAATAAACATGCAGGTCGTATCGTGTTGTGTTGACACGTTTTTTGTATGTTTAATTAAGCGTGTTAAATGTGTTAGCACGAATCTAACATGTTTATTTTGGAGTTATTCGTGTCAACCTATTTATAGCCCAATTAATATCGTGCATTCCAAACCCGTTTATATCATGTCGTTTTCGTATCGTGTCATTGTGCCATATTCGAAATTGCTGGTTCTAATCAAAACTTCCAACCAAATGATGTTGCGTGTGATCCTTCTTTTTTTTTTTTTTTTTCCTTCAAGATAAACAGTGTGCAGGCACCTTCTTGAGCCAAAAAACAATCTTGATTTTTTTTTTTGAAATCTAAGATTTCTTTACTTGATTATTGATCAACCCAAAAATCTTGATTGTTTCTAATTTGTTACACAAAAAACAAGAACGAGAATTTGTCAAACCCAAACACCATCAGGCTAAGGTTAGACAATAAACTAGAGTGTGAAACTGCTAGCTCAAGAATGACTACATAAAGGAGGGTAAATTAGATTCTAAAGTTTTTGCAAAGTTTCTAAAATTATCATAAAGTTCTTACTAATGAAAACAACTCAAATAGCCTCAATAATAATAACAATAATAATATGAAGTCAAGGGATTCGAAATATATATGGCAATATAATCAATCAAAATATACCTAGACAACACCTAAATACTATTGCCTATAACAATATGATTTTTCAATAAATTGTAAAGGTTTTAAGAGATAAAGAGTGCAAATGCAATCTACAATGGTTCAAAAATATGGCTACATCTACTATCTCCTAGTAAACTTCTACATAATCTCTTCCACTATCTCGATCAATTTTCAGTCCGATAATGCCAAATACAAAATGGTGACTTCTCCAACTGAGGCTCACATCATCTCTATAGTCTCCAAGCTTTCACTTAGAATGTTGGTTACCCTTTCCACACTAAACTAGACAAATTATTGGCAATATATTTGTTTTGTAAATGATTTGAAACTTGTTATTACTAAAGTACATTTCCTATAATATTTGGATAGATAGAATGTAAAAATCTAGGAGATGCAAGAGACACACAATAGATTTAAGACAAATTTGGCTCAATGTGCAGTTTCGTTTCTTAAGGAAGATTTTTTTTTTTTTTTTAAAAAGTAGGACCTAGGGAGACCTTACTATATGTTTTTGTGTCAAAACTTTCATAAAGAATTAAAATTATAGATTTTGTGCCCCCAAAACCTTAGAAAAGAAATTGGTAGCGCTTTCTATCAGGTAAAGGACTAGTCATCATTGCTTTTTGCTACAATTTTCTAATTCAGGACCTAAACCCGTTTTAGCCATAACTTACTCAATTTTCATCTAAATTCAATGATTCTTGCAACATTGCGAGCTAGAAGATTTTCTATTAATAGATGCATAACTAAAAATTAAGAGCTTGTAAACAAGTCAAGTTCATCAGCACTTTAAATCTTTGACATCTATATTATTAGGTAGATTTTCAATTTTTCATCCAAATTTTTTAAAATCAGAATCCACACTAGTGCAAAAAGGAGGAGAGATTACAATAGAAATGTGAAAAGGCTAAAGTTTCTAACTGTCGTTAAAACATTACTATCAGAAAATCAGGCATTTTATGTACACGATAATATTTAATGATTCTTTTAACAATCGTATAATGTGCTTGGCAGTGTAGTACAAAAGATGGTTGCGGCGGGACATACAACGAAATTGTTGTTGAAGGCACAAATTAGATGATGGTTTAGTATGTAACCATCATCTAATATTTAAAATTTATGACAATTTTTAAAATAACTATAAAATGTGTGGCAACAATAAAAGAAAATGGTTGTTGTTTCCTGTTTTCTCATAGGTGGCGTATCTTGTGTGTTACTTTAATGAGTGCAAATTCCATAAAATTACCTTTTAATACTTCCATTTATTTTATAACGACAACCAATATAAGTAATAATTTTGTAACAAAAAATATATGTGTATATATATATATATTTATATATAACCAACAAAAAACTGGATTAAGAAATGTGTAATTAGAGTCATAATTTCTTTCCAAGATAGCTACTTGACTTTGATTGGTAATTGATTCCAATTGCTAAACGAAAACAACCAATTAGCTAGAGAAACAAATTATGATACAGACATACTAGTCATGATATTATTTTCTTGTTTAAGCTATTCATCTCACAATTTTAAGCTTGAAATCAAAACATATATTAGCATCACTAAAACAACATAAATTATAGAGCAAGGTGAAGACTTTTAGGTTTCCAAACTAAATTCTAAATTTTCCATGGCAAATGTCTTTTGTTGTGGCAAACCGGCTAGATGTTATGATCCCATCATCGATCTATTTATAATGATGTCAAGTCAAGTTTTAATGATATGCACTTTGATCACTTTAAACATGGTTCTAGTATAATGTACCATAAAATGTTCGTCGATATTCTTCTTTTATCATTCACGGGTTTGTTATCTTTCTTACACTTTAACTCATGACATACTGATGTTTATCTAAGTTTTTACACTCTCTCCGATAAAAGAACTTATCTTTTGGGCAAGTATATATCTTTGCGTGCTACGTCTCTAGAGCAATCATTGGCTTCTTAGTCTCGTACGTATTAGGTGGTAATTTATTATCCTTCAGTATAATCTTTCTTCAATAATTTTAAAAATATGTGAAACTAAACAAATCACATGATTAAAATCTCATCGGAATTAATAAATCAAGTCAAAAGTTAAGTTGCTATCACACATACTTGATGATGTGAAAAAACAAGAATGGATAAGTTGAGCTACAAAGCCCATGAGATCGTAACTATCTTTCAATTCTTTGTCCTTTGCCTCTAGGAAGTTCCTCAAAGAATCAGCTTCCTGCAAATAAAATTACCAAAATATAGTATTTATGTGTCAAGCACACTCTCATGTGCCTTGTATTAATCAAACTTACGTCTGTAGTATTAGCTTCAGCAGCTTGCAACACCCAATGTTGACCATATGCAACTTCATGAGGAGATTTTGTAGCCTTTATAAACCTCTACTACGAGAAAACGATCAATAAAATCAATGGAGTTATCGTTAACAAATATACCACACAAATTAAAGAATTAAACAAAAATTAAAACGCTCCGACACCTGTTTCTTAAATGGCTCAACAAACTATATATGAATACGGCACAATAGCAATATAATTATAATAATAACAAGAGATAAATAAAGGCAGAAGCATCAATTTAGACAATATTATTCTGCGCCAAAAGGTGCCACACTGTAGACTAGAGCCTCGTGAAAGTCACTTATCCCTTGAAATATAATAATAAAAGTAGAATAATTAAGGCTTTTTTGAAGTCAATACGAATCAATAGATTGATAGCAATTCAAACGTTGTGAAAAAATGTTGTAGCAATCTTTGTTTGAACCAAATCTCTTTGGTTCAAACCAAGCTTCCAAACGGGCTGATTGTGTTGTATAAGAGCTTCAAATTTCATAAGCTCCACCCCAATATAATAACAAAGATGAGATCATTATACGCGGATGAATAGAAAGGGAAAAGGCGTAGTACCTGTAAAAGGAGACAGAGCTAATTGCTTCAAGTTGCCTTTATCATAAAATAACCACTTGCCCTGATCAACTATCTTTTTAAAAAAACGTAAATATAGAAGTGACAAAATGGCTATATTTCTTCATTTGAGTCGATTAAAATTTATTCAAAAAGAAAATGTACAACAAGAGAACTCAACTTCATTTAATTGTGAGAATATTGGACATAATGTCAGGAGGAAGTTCATGCAACGCAAAGAAGTAACACCATAGTGGATTAATTCAAGCTGAGAGGCAATAAAACAACAAAACCTACTTGATCAGCTATACACTGTTTCTCATCATTCCATGCTTTCTTCAAATTCTCCTCTTGAATCTCATGTGTTTGATCAGCTAAAGCTAGCCCAAGTCCTTCAACTTTTGAATTCCAGTTAGCCTTCTCAATCTGGAGGAGGCCCTTATAATTAAGAGCTGTCCAGAAGATGCACATTAAGATGTTGCACTATTTACTCAAATATAACATACCAGAAACCATATTACTATCTAAAGTAAACAGGTAGTGCAGTGTAAATTAAAGAACATAAACCCCCTTCTCCACAAACTTTAAAATTATATATGAAGAAAAAATATCGAACGATCATTTTAGGCCTTTTGTTAAACTATAATATGGTTCACTATTTATCTATAGCAGACTGGTCGTGCAATGTTTTATGAAAATAAAAGGAAAAAAACCCCTTCCCCACTAAATATTAAAATACCATTAACTAGGAAGATGTTCACCATTCCATATTCATGCTTCAAAAGTATGATCAGTCATATCCAAACAATGGCAAAGCTACCTATGGACAAGGCGGTAACTTTTTTCTTTTAATTTTATATATGAAATTTGTGACTTGTCCTTTGTAAAGTTCTATATCTCTTTGTTTGTTTCAATTTGTTAGAATAGTCTAATTGTCTTTTGTGGATTTTTTTTTTTTTTTTCAAAAGTAGCTATTTTGAGTTGGTTTGACTTGGATATTCATTGGTGAAAAATATCTATAGAAGTAAAGGTGATTTAAAAGGTTCATTTAAGTTTTTTCATGAAATGCTAGAAAAAAAAAAGTATAAGAAGAAGGGCTTTTAAGTCGTCGCTAAAATCGAAAAGTTGTTGCTAAAAAAACTACAGTAGTTAATCTATTATCGCTAAAAAGTTAATATGTTCTCGTTAAAAATTAGCAACAACAAGTCGTCACTAAAAGTTTTTGACCAGAATTTCATACATCAAACTTTTAGTGATGATATTTTTGAACTTGTCGTCCCTAAAAGTTTTGAATTTTTTAATTTGAATTATTAGTTGTAGCGACAATGAAGTTGTCACTAATAATTTTACGACATATGTTGTCACTAAAAGTTTATTGTTTTTACTGTAACTTTTGGTAACGACAAATAAAGTCTTAAAATATATATTTTTAATAAAATTACATATTCTTAATGGTAAAAAGTTTATTTTGAACGATTTATTTTGTTTTAAATTAATTAATTAATTATATTGAAAATAAATTAATAATTGAATAGAAATTACTAAAATTTTATTAATTATAGTACCAAAATACAAATAAAGGTAAAAATAGAGTTAGATTTCACAATACATAAAATGCACATAATTATAATACAAACTATCCAATCTCCTAAGTTATGTGTGTCTTCTTCTTCTTCATCATTTTTTTAGGAAGAGCAACATTTAGAGGTGGTGGAGACGTAGTGAAGTTAAGGTCAACATTAAGTCACGACATTGTAGCAATCATCTATATATTTATATTGCATATTTGTGTGAGTCATGGCTAAGTTGAGTTTGTAATTAAAATAAGATGAAGGAGTGAATTAACAAAATGTCTAAATTATAATTTTTTAAAATAATTATCTTATAAATTGAATATGAAATATTATTAGACATTAGATAATTATTTATTATTTATTATATATTAGTGATTATTATTTAAGAACGACTTATAAAATAAATAATATTGATAATTAAAAATATAGTATTAAATATTATTTGTTTATAAATATTAAAAATATATCATCATCATCTTTAAGATTATCACATATTAAAAAATAAACAAAGTCATTCAAATCAACAATTACCTAAACAATACAAATTATAAAAAATATCATATATTACAACACAAATTCAAAAAAAATTTAAAACAACATTCCAATTCACACACTAATCACACATTATTCATCATCACAATCTTCATCATCATCATCACCACCACCACCATCATCATCATCATTTTATCTTTGTAAACAACAAATATTAAAAAAAACTAAAAAATTAAAAAACCAAACTTTCCACAAACCATCATTGAAATAGGGTGATTAAGAGAGAGGAAGCGTTGAGGCAAATGGCAGTGACAAAAAAGACAGTGGAGCAGTGGTGGAGGGCGAACTTCTATGGAGGAGAGGGTGGAGGAATTTTTCTCACTTGAAACTTAAGAGAGAGAGAGAAGGGGACAAGTTTTATGTGGATTTTGGTCACTTTCTTGAGAGGTTGGGAAGGGAAAGGGCAGGGAGTGTCTTTGAATATGAGATGATGAATCAAATTTTTTTCCATTCATAATTTTCATTCATTCATGTACAGAGTATATACAGAGGACATTCATGACTTAATATCTTACAATCAAGCTATACAGATATACAATTGTATCTATCAATTATAGCAACACAATCTCCTATAATCAAGCAATTATAATCACCCCAAATTTGGAAAGGATAATTACAAAGATTTGTACATTAATACCTTAATATTTCAACACTCCTCCTCAAGTTGGTACATAGATGTTGCACCTGCCCAACTTGCGTAGCAACTTTGAGAACACTTGTTTTGAGACTGCTTTAATGTGGATGTTGGCCAACTGATCTTCTGATCGAACCTTAGGCAATTCTACAAGTTTTTCATCCAATTTTTCCTTGATGAAGAACCTGTCCACTTCGACATGCTTTATATGATCATATTGTACTGGATTATGAGCAATGTCACATGCTGCTTTATTATCACAAACAAGTCGGATTGGTTGCCTAGATAGATAACCCAAATCTTGCGAAAGGAGTCTTAGCCATAACGCCTCACAAAGTCTAAGTGCCATAGCTCTAAATTTTGCTTCTGCACTTGAGCAAGCAACAACATTCTGTTTCTTGTTTCTCCATGTCACAAGATTACCTCCCATAAAGGTAAAGTAACCTGAAGTAGATAACTTGTCATCCACAGAACCAGTCCAGCAGCATCAGTATATGCATTTATGCTTTGGTAATCTAAGTTTTTCATGAACAAAATTCCTTTTCCAAGAGCACTCTTCAAATACCTTAGGATATGCATGACTGCATTCATATGTTGCTCTCCAAGATTATGCATTTATTGACTTGCCATATTTAATGCATAAGCGAGATCTGGTCTGGTATAAGCTAAGACTTCAATCTCCCCACAAGTCCCTAGTATCTTTCGTTATAAACCAGTACCTGATTGGGTTCAACGCACAATTTTTGACCTTTTTCCATTGGTGTATCAACAGGTTCACAACTTGACATTCTAGTCTCCTGTATAAGATCTAAGGCATACTTTCTTTGAGATAGAAAAATTCCTATACCTAATCAAGAAACTTCAATCCTAAGAAAGTATTTTAGAGAACCTAGATCTTTCATTTCTAATTCTCTAGACAAATAATTCTGCAAAGCTTTTCTTTATTCGGGATCATTTCCTGTAATTACCAAGTCGCTGACATACACAATGAGTGCTATAATCTTACCATGTTGTTTCTCACAAAGTGTGATCTAAAGTCCTTTGACTGTAGCCAAAATCTCGCATTGATTTTGTAAACCTTCCAAACCATGCTCTTAGGGATTGTTTTAACCCTTACAATGACTTCTTTAATCTGCATACCTTCTGACTCTGCTTTTCTGTTGCCATGCATCCTGGTGGAAGATCCATGTATACTTCTTTAGACAACTCACCATGCAAAAAGGCATTCTTTACATCGAACTATTGTAACAACCAATCTAGGTTTGTAGCTAAAGATAGTAATACTTGGGCTGTGTTGATCTTAGCTACAGGTGCAAATGTCTCTGTATAGTCTATCCCATAAGTTTGAGTGCATCCTTTTGCTACCAATCTTACTTTAAAACGTTCAATACTAACATATGCCTTGTACTTCACAGTATAAATCCAATAACATCTAACTAGCTTTTTTCCTCGTGGACACTTCACGAGTTCCCATGTCTCATTCTTTTGCAATGATTTCATCTCCTCATTCATGGCTGCTTTCCACCTTGGATCAGCTAAGGCTTCCTGCACACTACTAGGAATAGCTACAGTAGATAATTGATTGACAAATGACTTATTTGATCTAGACAAGTGATGGTTGGACACATAGTTACTCATGGGATATTTGGCCTTACTAGATAGTTCAGGTTGATATATGGGTCTAGGAATACCTCTATTATGACGATATGGTAATTACTTTCTAGATGGTTCAGGCTCTAGATTAAGAACATCCTCAACAAACGACGATTGGTTTGGTACATCAATGAAGGCGTTTTCATACTTGAATCGTTCAGTTGGTGG
This sequence comes from Artocarpus heterophyllus, assembly GCA_025403435.1. Classification (NCBI taxonomy): domain Eukaryota; kingdom Viridiplantae; phylum Streptophyta; class Magnoliopsida; order Rosales; family Moraceae; genus Artocarpus; species Artocarpus heterophyllus. The sequence continues at coordinate 14,674,750 of CM046353.1, forward strand.
TGGAGGTTGAGTTATACTATCTTCCTCTTTTTCTATTATTTTCTCAGCTTCTAGGTGCTCATAACCACTTGGTTCCAAAGTTATACCACTCAAATCTAATTCACCTACTTCCTTATTCATGGGTTTAGTTTGTTTGGATTCACCTTCCTCAAAGATCTAACAATCATAATCAAGAGTTTGAATTTCCTAACGATACTCCCCCTGAGGTTCGGACTCAGAGGAAAAATATATCGTGTCTTCAAGAAACACCACATCCATGGTAATAAACATTCGTCGAGTTGGAGGATGATAACAATGATATCCTTTTGGTGTAGGGCATAGCCCATAAACACACATCTCAATGCTCAGGGAGTTAGTTTGTTGCGCTGGTGCTTGTGGAGATGTACAAATGCCACACAACCAAAAACTTAAGGAGGCTGATTTAGGATGGTTGGGGCAATTATAACAGCAATTAGATCTTAGAGAGGTCTCTAGAAGCCAATTGAGCTAGAAGGTACCCAATTGATTAAGTATGTAGCAGAGGTTATTGCTTCTCCCCAATGGGATATCAACATATGTGCTACTACCAAGGAAGCTCAAACAATCTCCAACAAGCGTCGATTTTTCTGCTCAGCTACTCCATTTTGCTGGGTGTATTGGAACAAGTAGTCTAATGAATGGCTCCATATGCTTCTAGATATCGCTGAAGATCAAAACTTTGATATTCTCCACCGTTATCATTGTGCAGCACCCGAACCTTAGTGTTGTACTAGGTTCCAATCATTTTATGAAATTTTTGGAATAACAAGTTCACTTCATCTTTGGACTTCATTAGGCATAACTAAGTCATTTTGGCACAATCATCAGGTAACAGACCAACGTGATCCACCTACAATTGGGACTTTAGATGGACCCCAAACATCAGAATGTATAATCATAAATGGAAGTGGACTTTTAGTCAAAATTAACAGAAATGAAGTACAATGGCTTTTTGCTAGTTCACAAACATCACAGTGGAAACTAGAAAATAATTTTGAAAATAACCAAAGGAAGCATGCCCTAGTCGTCAGTGCCACAACCAAATTTCAGTTTTTTTCTTCTTTCCCTCAGACCCATCTATCATCACGGCTTGTTGTAGCTTGTTGGAATCTTTCGATTGGAAGTCCAGGTAATATAGTTTTCCTTGCTTAATACCATAACCAATTGTCTGTATTGTTTGGATGTCATAAAATAAACAAAAATTAGGCCAAAAAATTACAATACAAGATAAGGCTGTAATGATTTGAGAAACAGACAAAAGATTCTAATCTAAAGATGAACAACTAAAACGGAATCCAAATTCAAAGTATTAGTAAGGGTTAAGGATCCTTCCCTAATAACTGGGGTCGTGTTACTAGTGGCTATAGAAACAATTTTTTGCGAGGATGGTCTAAGAGATGAGATCTATCCGGAATCAAAAGTCATATGATCTGTAGCACTAGAATTAATTATCCATGTACTATTCATAACAGGTGCAAAAACATTTAAAAACTTACCATCATTATCTGTAGCAGTTGTCAACGCTGAGGCTTTTTCAACTGCATCATCCTTCGTCTTTATTTCGACAATGGTTGCAATTGAGGTCCTTTTCAAATCTTTCTTCTGTTGATCACGATTATGATCCCACCATTCCGGATATCCCACAAGTTCAAAATAGCGACTTTTGGTATGACCAGTCTTATTGCAGTGAGTGCATTTGAGAGTTAACTTAACCACTCCTACGATGTGCCTAGGAAGGTTGGTCTTGGATTGGTCCTGCAAGTTTTAAGTTGATCGTTGTTGAGCCACCATGGCCGAGCTATGAGAATTGTCAGATTCCCCTTTTAAAGTTGCATGACATACTGCCTATCGTCGAATCAACGCATAACATTCTTCTAAACCAGGAACTGGTTCTTTGCGTAGAATCTATCCATGAATTTGCTCAAAGGTACCATCCAATCCAGCAAGAAATATGTGCACTCGTAGTCATTCAATTGATTTTTGATATGCTATAATGTCATATAGATCTTTCATGACCACCTTATCATGATGATCTGATTTGCAAAAAATTTCAATCAATTCTCCATAGTATTTAGAGAAAGACTTACAATTTTGTTAAGCAATGAAGGCCTTTTGATTTAAAGTGAATACCTATAACTCACCACTTCCATCATAGCAATCCTTTGACAAAGCATTCCAGATTTCTTGAGCAGTGGATAAGCGTAAATAACACTTCATAATTTCTAGCTCATTGACATTAACAACCATTTCTTCACCTTCTGATTTTTGACACACATTTTTCATATCCATTTTCTGACTCTGTTGGTAGTTTTTTCTTGCCACGAATGTAGGAAAGCTTTTCTCGTTCAACGATATGCATCTCCATTAGTTGTGACCAAACATCATAACTGGATTCAGTGAGAATGATTCCTGCATTAAAAATGTTTTCTGATTGAACAATAACTGGAACTGATTTTGTCCCAGACGATTCAATTTTTTTTTCACTCATCCTCCCTTTTTTTTAATTTTCTTTTAACCTTTCTTAACCTCTTTTTTTTTTTTACTTGTTTTTTCTTTTTTTGGGTCTTTTTTTTGTGCTTTTTATATATATTTGCATAAATAAAATTTAAATGAAACGTGCGTGTGTGTATATATATAAAACTGAGTATGAAATGACTTGAAAAAAAAAAGGAAAAAAAAGAAATACAAAACTTTTTCACTTGATGGAAATGAGAGAGGCACGACTGGATGCTCAGGTTCGGCAGCGGCGAAACATGTCTTTGGTGAGTAGAGGGAGACAACTAGATGCTAAGGCGGTGGAAACGGCCAATAGAACGAGTCTTCGATTGGGTGGCGCAACTGAACAGCGGCCTAAGCACCGTGGCGGTTTGGGCACAATGGGCGGAGGCGCGATGGATGGAGGTGCAGCCGGCAGAGGACCTTGACGGCGGCACTTCACATGGGGGCAAACTCGTGAGGCGCGGCAGTCTTTGATTTCAACGGCGCTGCACGATTTGGGAAGAAATCACTTCGGCAATCTAGAATTCTAATATAAATTTTGGGCTTGGTTTAATTTTTGGGGCTTGAATTTTTTTTTATTTGAATCAAATGGTAGGCTCTGAAGCCATCTTTGAATATGAGACGATGAATCAATTTTTTTTCATTCATAATTTTCATTCATTCATATACAGAGTATATATAGAACACATTCATGACTTAATATCCTACAATAAAGCTTTATAGCTATGCAATCATATCTATCGGTTATAGCAACACAATCTTCTATAATCAAGCAATTATAATTACCCCAAATTAAAAAAAAAGATAATTACAAAGATTTGTATAATTAATACCCTACTATTTCAACAAAGTGTTGCTGAAGTGCATAGAGGGAGAGAAAAAAAGCAGAGGAAGAAATGGGGGAATGAGGAGCTTGTGCTATATGCTTAAAACGTTTAGCGATTCTAAAAGCTTCAAAATTTTCGCTTTGCACTTTTTTTTTTGCCACTAAAATTTGTCAAAAAATCAAATGAATTTTTAGCAATGATAAATGTTGTCGCTAAAAGCGTTTGCTAATTTCAAAAATTTTTACTTAATGCTTTTTGTTTTTGCCAAATATTGCCAAAATATCAAATAAAATTTGTCGTTGTTAAAAATTAAAAAATTTCCACATGGTGCTTTTTAAGAGAAAATGTGCATACCGGTATCTGTTTTTCTGCGGCAGAGGTACTAAATCCAGAGGCATCTTGTTTCTGCAAGCCGGATTATACCAATGTAATATAACATAAAAGTTAAAATCCAAAGTACCATAATTTTTCATTGTATAAGACTATTTTAGACTAAGAAATGGAAAAGATGAAAATAGAACAAAGATTGTCCTCCTATCTGTGTTGTAATTGACTTTCTGATCAGCCTAAGACTGTTTGCCCCATTATAAGCCCAAAAGAAAACAAATATTAGACAAATAGAAAAGAAAAAAAATAAAGTTCAAATGAAATATTAGGGAGAACGCATAAAAGTTGGGTGCAGTAAGATACGAACACCTAATAAACTATGACAAATAATTTCATACTATACTCTATTTTGCATCACAACTCTAGAGAACATTATACGTCAATGATCATAACAAAAGCAAAATGAGCAAATACATTAAAAAATTTAGAATACATACGTTGTAACTTTTGAGTAAAAAAAAAAAACAGAGAAAAGAACAACCTTTTTAAACGCCAAGAAATCTGCTAGTGGTGGGGCATTTTTATTTTTGTACCCCAATTCATCCAATTAAGTTTGTTGTTGAGCCAATAAAAGGGTGCACACTAACAATATACAAACACTTGTACAAAGTAAATATCATGGAATAAAGAGAAGAACAACATCACTATTTAGGGAAGCAATAAAATTAATAGAAACAAATGAAAGCCCAAAAAGTCTTGATTATAGTCTAGTTTTATTTTTGTAATAGCTATATGTAGGTTTTCTAAAATAAGTTTACCGAGAATAAGCAGAAACTTGGTAAAGGTGCAAATGTATATAATAAAAATTTTCATAAAACTTTTGTAAACATTATTGCTATATGGTGTAGTAATTTAATGCTAAATAAATATATATAATTTTTGCTTATTGATTGAAGCATTTAGGATGAAAAACTTCTACTGGAGATCATTGTTTTTTGAATGAAACCAAATCCTTCCTCGCTTAGTCCTTGGCATCAGATGGATGTACATTAAGGGTAGAAAGAATTAAGGTTTTTCTAAAGATTACTCCTCACTTTTCTCACATAGTAATCTCAACATATGAGCAAAGCAGGTCTCAAGACGAAGAACTTTTCTTTTTCTCTCTTTTCCTCTTTAACACCTAGACTCTCAAGGATAATTTTAACAATCTAACCAATACTCTTATTTGTGTGTGGAAATAAATAGAGGAGGCCTCTATTTATAGAGAATGAGAGAAACAATTAAATCTAGAAGTTTTCTTTATTTTAATTTAAAACATCATGTATTTAATTAAAATATAAGAGACAATATTCTCTTTCCTTATACTACATGTGGTGCCACACACAAAGAGTTTTCCTGTACTTATGGCGCCAATTAGAGGAGAAAAGAAAGAGAAAATCTGCATGTTACCTAATCTGATTTATTTCCAAATTTAAGTGTCTAATTTTGAATTAAATCACATTTATTCAAATTAGAAAGTTCTAAACATGGAAACTTGACAAACAAGCTTTGGACTACACAAGGAATTTTTCTATTTTCATTTCAATTCATTTATGTTTCTCTATTTTTAATGCTTCTAATTTCTTAAAAAATAAATTATTTGATTCGATCTATAAATTTCAATATTTAGGAGGGATTGACTCATTTGTCGATTTTGAGAAACATTAATCTTAATTGTTGTTAAGTTTGGGAGGCCGAGAACACTTAAATAATAACTATATCGGTTTGCTTAATGAATGTGTAGGTAAACAAGTTAGATAGAGATATCAACTTAAATATCTATGCATATAATCTCATTTAACACTTGGGAAAAGTAATGAGGTTAATTTTAAGCCCTTTGATTAATGAATTGATTGAAGCTAGTTACTAAATGCTAAAAAGACGAACATAGGAGAAATAGAGTGACGTTAAGACCCTAGAGAATACATCATATAGATTTTCAATATCGTGATATCGTCTCTTTTGTTTATTGTTTTTTCAATCGCTTTAACTAATCTTGTTTGTTTAATTTTCTTTTATTTCTTGCCATTAATTCAAACTCGAATTTGCCTAGATAAAATTAAGTGCGACTACCCATAGGACTTAGCTTAAATACCTAAAAATTCAATCCTTGTGGGATGATACTTGACCTTTGGTTACTTTATTATATGTACAGCCCATGCACTTACGGAATTCGCGTAGCAGAGTAATCAAAGCTCAATTCTTTGAAAATTGCACTATAGCAATCTAAGAATATATGAGGACCTAAGGACTCTATTTATAAAATTAGTTGGAGGAGTCTAAAGCCTATCAGGATAACAAAAGAATTTTCTCCCTCCTCCTCTGAAGCCACATTCCACATACACTGGGCCTATTACCAATGTCACATGCTATCACAAGCAGAGGGGAATTCAAATTTCAGCCAGTCTAATATACAGTTTTGTGATAATCTGCACGATCCACGATAACTCCTATTCAAATAATTCCATTTAAATTAGAATTCAATTATTCAAGATAATTTTCTAATTTTAATAATTATGATTTAAATTGTTTATTAAAATACAAATAATTAATTATCCAAAATCCTAATAATTAAATTTGAATAAATATTTTTCCAAAAATTAATTGAATAATTAAATTTCCAAAAATACTCTCCTATAGGCTCCAACAGTCCTACTTGACTAGGCCTGAAGCCATAAACAATCTGGACTGTGGGTGTCCACACTGACAAGTTTGAGTCTTGTTTGACCTTTCAATAATTTTATCTCAAAGTTTCATTATTTCACTTATTTAGAAAATTCCATTTATAACAAATACAAATGGAAAATCATCTGGTTATGCATATGTATCCATATGACCAAAGCCATGCTCTTTTCAAAATTCTTGAATAATGCTTTTAGGAGGATAGCATTAATTCTTTGTTAGAGACCTATAGATTTTGTCTCTGTAGATTATGCTCTCATCGAATATAGATTGTATCTCCAACATACCGATAATAAAGCCTTTGATTATTGGAACTCTTGCATGTAGCATATCAAAAGATACAAGCTACAAACATAGAGTCATAAATCCACTTTAGGATTAAGATTACACATAGATGATTGTCAAAGCAAATTGATTAAAATTAAATGAAATTATTATTAAATTAATTACACCTTAGGTCTAATCCAGTGTGCGACCAACACTAAGTCTACCACACCAAAGTGTCGCCCATGGAGTTGAACCACTCCAATGGCCTATATAAATCGCCTCCTCAATTAGACATAGATCCACATTATAATCTAGTTATATATAAAGTGCTCATCCAAATATATAGACTGTGAACTACATAACTTAGTTTATTAATCTTAGCATTGTAGCTATACCACATATAAACTCCATATATGCCCAATCTCAAGATTTGGTTACAATTACAATAGTCATGAATCACATGTTCGCTTAAATGCTTAATAATAATAATAATAAAATCAATATAAGGACCATTATTTGCACATGAAATATTCACATCACTATTTATTTATTTAATTCAAATTTCCTTTTAATTACAAATAAAATATTTGTTCCTTAAGGCACTGATCTTAACAATTTATTTATATTACTTGTTGTTATACTTTATGCCATACTTGTTTGCTTTATAATATGATTTGCCATATGTTTGATGACATGTCATGTAGAACAGGGAACGCTACTCATAAAATTGTTCACGCATGTTTGCATAAATGTTGTTTTTTGAAATATTGAATAAGAGAGGGTTCTTGGTTAGGATACACGGTCTCCATTGTTGGTCCATAAGTGAAACCATGTGACGTGGACCCTAAGGAAGCTTTGTTCATCACTGGTAGTATACTAGATTGGAACTCTTAAAGGAAAATGTATGTGGGCATGATTTATGGTTGTACTCCCTAAGGTGAAAATTTATAGGTCATGGATCATAAGATATTAAACAATGGTCATACACTTAAGATGAATAAAATTATTAACCTCCCCAAGGAACTCTACTAATCAAATTTGTGACTAAAACAAGCAGTAGTTAGTACTGGTGTACTAATCAGATAGAATCTACGCTCTAGGCTAGCTTATGTTTGACTACCCAAAGGTAGCTTATATGAACAGGGCTAAGAATTATTGCAATAATATATGTGTTTTTAAAGATTTTGCTCACGGACATACTTGCATCATTGTATGTTTATATTACTGAATGTTGTTATGTTTGCATATTATTGATACATTTTATATATTTATTATATTAAAATTCCACTTAGCTCATTATATATGATACTTAACTAAGACCCTAACCATGAGAAATCTAACAATTAGGAAAAGGCGCCTAAAATGCAAGAAACACAATTATGTACTAAACAAAAGTTGCCGACCAAAACCAAAAGGCATTGATCTTAATGAGCTATCTGGTCCTAGACCTGTTACTAAGATTCTAATATGATGTCGTATTGCTATAAAGAACATATTAGGTGATCTCCAAGAGTAACATAAAGATTAAATGACTACTGGGCAGATCAGTAATAAACTAAAGGATATGTATGTAGGCTAAGTACTCTTGGTCAGATGAACGGTTATCCTTAAATCTCATAGATTACAAGCAGGAGCCCAAGATTACAATTGAGGAACATGTGCCTATTATGCAAGGGTTTTTGGTTGACACTTAATTAAATGGAGCCAACATAGGTGTTGACATCTAAATAGAGTTGACCTTTAAAACTATGTTGAAGGACTTATCCTTGACGACAATAACGAAGGATCTTTAAGCTTTTAATATTGTGCTTAAAAGTTGGGACAGTAGTTCAAGTGTTGTGAGGCAATCTTGGTAGTTGCCAGTTCTTCTAAATCCTAATAGTAGGATAGGTTAGAAGAACAAGTAGGAACAAGCCAAGAAGCAGGATCTAGAGAAAGCTAAGTGCTTTCACTATGAGAAGGTTGGTTACTTCAAAAGGGATTGCAAAGATTTACTAGCCTGAGAGGTGCAAGGAGATATGAATCATCTTTTGTATATCGAATCTGTTTAACGGAAGACACTAATGACTCATGGGTATTAGATTCTAGAGCCATTAATTATGTGTATATTTCTGTGTATGGAAAACAAGAAGTCTGCTTGGCAAGATCTTCATGTTTATGCTCGGCAGGAGCTTCATGTCAACATTGGGTGTTATGGTTAAGTGAAGTATGAGAGAAGTACATATTTATTTTGATGATGACTTTAGCTTTTTACTAAATCTTTTACTTTATTAAATTAAAGTTATACACACTACTTGATACTGAACCAACTGATAATCTAGAAGGCTAATACTTTTAAATCTAATAAAACATATCTTTTCTGCTTGCGAATTGGTCATATTGGCCTTGATAGGATACATAGATCGGTTAAGTATGGTCCTTTAAGTTCCTTGGAGGTAGAAACTTGCCACGGCGAATCTTGTTTGGAAGGCAAATTGACCAAAATGGACATTTTAGGCTAAAGAAAATCAGGCTAAAGAAGTTATAGACATAACGCACACGAACATTTGTGGTCACATGAACATGCTTGCACATGGAGGAAATAAGTACTTTGTCACTTTAATAAACAATTACTTAAGGATTAAATTTTTTTTACATAGTACACCACAAGGATGAAACTTTTGACAAATTCAAGGAGCTTCATGTAGAAGTGCATAAGCAATTGGGTAAACCCATAAAGTCACTTTGATTATATCGAAGTGGAGTATACCTCTTTGAGAAGTCTATAAGGCACTTATTAAAGGATAGGATTCTATCCTATTTCACTACAGTTGGAACTCCACAACAGATACGTGTAGTGAATAGAAGAAATAACATTGTTGGATATGGTATAGCCTGTGACGAGTTGTTTAACATTGCCCATATCCTTTTCTCGAGATATGTACCACAAACTGTATAATGATTAAATTTGTTCTTAAGGTCCGAGACACAAGTTGGATAAGGAAGCTAGAAAGTTAGAATCTAGTTAAAAAAATTTATATTTATAAGATATCATCAAGGAATAAAACTTTTATTATTCTATAATTTAAAAGGAAAATAAAACCTTGGTTTTCACACTTGTAACATTCCTTAAGGGTAGTTACATGCAAGACTTAAAATCCCAAGCATTTTGGTGCTCGAGGAGTTAGGGCTTGATTGATCAGTCTGAAGGTTCCAGATGTGGAAGGTATTCCAATCATGTTAGAGAAACAAAAATAAAATCAAAAACCTAGGGGCCATCTTCGTAGTGGGAGAGCTGTTTAGAAACCTGACAGGTATTAATGCGAAGCCATTAGGCCGATATTGTTACCCCTGATGGTGATCTCACTAGATTTAGCAAAGTTATAGAGGATGTTGATACAAAACTATCGCAGAGATCCGTGAACTTTGAATTGGAATCTATGCTTCCAATCAAGTTTGGACACTTGTAGAAACACTTAGAGGGATTAAGCCTTTTGGTGCAGGGGTCTACAAGAGGAAAAAAGAATTGAATAGAAAAGTGAAAACCTTTAAAAGGTGTTTGGTATGCAGTAATCCTAAGGGTAGGACTGAAAATATACTAGATTTCCATGTTTAGTCCAAGAATTCTGATTTTTGGATTCCTTAGGAACTCAATCCCATATAATTCACTTTATCTCATTTTGGGGTGATCTGAATCCCACCCAACAAAATGATATTCATATTCCTAGAAATCTCAAAACAACAGGAATCTCACCTTTTTTTTATGATGATGATAAAAAAAATAATATAAAAACTATTAAATATTTATAATATCATCAGAACTTAATATTATTATTTAACATTAATATTATATAAAATAACAATATATTATAAAAAATTACATTTTTATCAAGAATTATATTTTTATTATTATTCATATTCTTATCCACATATTATATATTATTTACCATGAAATATATAATATATATAAAAAATATTTTAGAATAATTATATTATTATTAAATTAATAATAATATTAGTATAAAATAATATTTTTATATAATATAAATATAAATAATTATATCAACATAAAATAATAATGTAGTAATAAGGATAATAATAACATTGACAATAATAATAAAAATATATAGTATATTACATATGTAGTATTTAAATGTGATATATATTAGTAATTAATATCAGTATATAATACATATAAATACTATAATAATAAAATAAAAAAATAATTTCATACTATTATTATAAATTAATATTATTATATAATATACATATAAATATTGTATTAATATAAAATAATAATTTAATAATAAGGATAATAATAACATTAACAATAATAATAAAAACGTAATAGTATAATGTCAATATAAATAGTATAATATTAATATTTATAGTAATATCAATATTAAATTATATTAATACTATTTTAATAATTATAACTATAAAATATAACTAAATATGTTTAATATTTTTATAACTATATTTTTATTTAATGTTAATATTGATATAAATAATAATATATTATTAAGAATTATATTTTTATTATTGTTTATATTTATATCAATATATTGTATATTACATACAACATTTTAATATTAATATGTTGCTAAATAATAATTCAATGATTATTATATATTAATATTTTAGTATAATATAAATATAGTATTATATTAATATAAAATAATAATTATTTTATAATAATGATAATAATAACGTTAATATTCATAGTAATATTAATGTTAAATTATATATAATATTATTTTATTATTCATATTTATATTCTTATTATTATTTAATATTAGTACTAATATATTATATTGATACATCCAATGTTAATACTACAAATTATTTTTGTTAATTATACAAGATTTCTATGTACAGCCAAACACAATAATACATTATTTCTAGGAATCTAATAGAAGATTCCTATATATAATCAAACGTGATAATATTGGTTTCCTAGTAATCATATTGACTACTATTATTTTCACGGGAATATGATTTCTACTGATTACTGTATACCAAACGTCCCTTACGTTTAGACTTGTAGCAAGGGAATATATGTAGCAAGAGGACATTGACTATGATGAAACTTTCTTACTTCTAGCGGTGCTAAATTTTATCTCCTCACTCTTATCCATTGTTGGATATCTCGGCCATGAGATATGGCAAATGGATGTTAAGACGCCATTTTTGAACGACAATCTTGAGGAGAGTATCTATGTGATACAACTAGACAAATTCCAGGAAAAAGGCCAAAAAATAAGACCTGCAAGTTGCTTAAGTCAATGTTTGAACTAAAGCAAGCTTCCTAATCTTGGAATATAAGATTTAATTAGGTTGTAAAATCATATGGGTTTGAGCAAAATCTTAACAACCCATGCATTTATAAGCGCATTAACGATAGAAAGGTGGTTTTTTAGATACTTTATGTGGATGCCATTCTACTCATTGGGAATGTTGTAAGGACATTCTCATTGGTCAAAGTTTAGCTATCCAAACTAATTTAACATGAAGGATTTGGGAATAGCTGATTTTGTTCTTTGGTTTCAACTATTTCGTAACAATGAGAACACATTAATGCCTTTATCCTAAAACTATGTACATAGACAAAGTTTTAGAGAGGTTTGTAATGCAGGATTCTAAGAAAGAATCTTAACATATTTGGTATGAAATCACTCTTTACAGGAATGAATGTTTTTAGACATCAAAAGAAAGAGAATATAAGGAAAGAATTCCTTATGCTTTAGTAGTGGGAGTCTTGTATGCTTTGTATGAGACCAAATTTTAGTCATACGGTTGAGATAGTAAGTCGATATTAGTCGAAATTTGGACCAAAATATTGGCAGGTAGTCAAGCATATAACTTAAGTATCTTAGGAGAACAAGGAATTATATGCTAGTATGTTTCGAAAAGGACCTAACATCTGAAAGATACACAAATTTTGACTTTCAGTCAAATAAGGGCTCAAGCGAATTGACTTCGGGTTCTATTTTACTTTAGGAGGCGGAGTCATACTGGGAGTCTTTTTCATACAATCTTGTATCTCATTTATTCTTAGACTGCCTAAGTGTGCAAATTAGAGAATAGTGCTAAGATTGCTCATTTTTAGTAATTTTAGTTCCTCAGCACTTGAGTAGTTGAAAGGAGTGTAGTGCAATGGAAATTGCTAAGTTGTGCCTATGCACACAACGATCTTAAAGAAGAGAATAATATTGAAAATCTAAGTGTAGAGATTCGTTCTTAAAGAATTGTTCAGTCAGAAGCGTTGTTTCTAGTCTCTAACTAGTACATTAAATTAGATTTAATTTATTATTTATAGCATCATGAGTTTGTTTTCAAGTGATTTAAATAAAAATTTTAATTTCATTGCATCATTGAACCGATTTTTCCAACATCTCATTCATAAAAATTGGCAAAAAAAAGTCCAAAATTAAATAAAATTTCTAACTCAAGTGTCATTTTTCATGTGTATTGCTCCAAGAATTCATAAGCAACATATGAACAACAAATCAAAAATAAAAAAATGATTTAATTACTCCAATTTTTAGCGTTTTAGATCCAGCATTTTCCTCGATAATCCATATATGTTACACTAGAATGAAATTCAAATTCTTCAAATGCAAAAAAGAGAAAACAAACATCAGTAAGATTTTCAAAGAAAGCTAAAGAAAAAGTAAAAGAATACATTGAGAACGAAATAAAAAAAACCCCGACGATTACCTTAAAAGAGGTGATTGCTAAGGAATGTTGGTTCTTGATCCCTTTTTTCTACCAAACAAAAATGGAAGGACTCCAACGACTTCCATCCGAAATCTGATGAAGAACTCCGATCGACAACTACAATTTGACAAACTTTGCTTGATGGGAAGTTGATTCACAATTCGACTAGGACCTCTAGCCAGTCGACCAAGAACTCTGGCAATTCTCTCACTCTAAAATTAACGAAAGAGTCTTCACCAGAGAGAGAAAGAGAAAAAGAGTTGAATCGGGAGAGTGAGAGGGATAAAGAGAACAAGTTCAATTATGACTAATTATTTATAAAATATATCTTTACCCTTTAGCCACACTAAATATTGTGGTTAAAGCTAAAATAATTTAAAAAAATTATACAAAAAACTAACTTAATTTACTAATATACATTATGTTTAAGTTTCTAACCCTTTTTCCACCTAAATGCTTTTTGTGTTACTAAAGAGTATCTTTGCCCATGCTTTAGTTTGGGTAAAATTTATATGGCTAACACTCTATTTTGTTGCAATACTCACTATCTATCATGAAAAATATAGAAAGAATAGTGGAAATTAGTCTTCAAAATTTCTCTTGATTAAGAACTTCAAATTTAGAATATGATCCAAATATATGAGACTAAATTTGAAGAGCGTATATACTAAAGGGACCTCCTCAACCCAGACTTGATGACTTTCCAAATGATTGGGAACAAACCAAGAAAAATCCACAAATATTGGTATTATAATCTTCCTACTTGGTTGGAATACAACATAGAAAAGGATATTGTCTTTTGCTTTTATTTTTATTTCATTAAACCAAATAATAGAGAACAAGTAGGTGATGACTTTTTGTTTATAAGAGATTTACATATTGAAAGGGGAAAAAAAAAGACTGCGAATGTATGTAGGAGGTCCCTGTAATATTCACAATGAAGTTCAAAAGAGTTATGAAGCTCTAATAAATCAAAAGCAAGATATTGCCAAAATTATTTCCAAAAAACCAAAACAAGCATAAAATGAACATTGAATTCACTTAAAGCATCAGCTTGTTGTATTCAATTTCTTTTACGACAAATGCTTGTCTTTCGTGAACATGATGAATCCAAGGATTTAAACCAATGCAATTTTCTTAAAATAAATGAACAAAATTTTTCTAAATTAGGCTGTTTATTAGTGATAAACTTAAGTGTATCTGATAAATCTATCGAGTTTATCGAGTTTAATACTGATAAACTTAAGGAGTTTATCAGATAAACTTAGTTTATCACTAGCAAATAACCATTTGCTTAATTTTAAAAGTTATGGTCATTTATTTTAAAGAGGCAATTAAAAGAGTCACACAGCACAATTTTCCTCAAACATATTATATTAACGTATTATATTAAATAAGGCTCCCAAAGATATGAAATGCATAAACTTCATTTTTGATTATGTCAACTTAGGATTACAAATATAATTTAAAACCACTAATCAAAAAACCTATATCACCACTACATTGTTTGCTGATAATTTGACATATTTTCTATCATTTCTTTCATCTATTTATTTTCTTAGTTTTTGAGTTTAATCGTATTTATTTGTGTTTTTGTGTTTTATAGGTGTTTTATTAGCAATGAGTGAAAAAAAAAGAAAAAGTTGAACATAAGGATTTTAAAGCATCAAAAAAATATTTATTCATTTGGAATCCATCAGAGTCGTCGGACACAAATCGTGCAAAACAAACAAAAATCAACTAATTCTAGCTAAAAGTGGATGTGCCCTCGTGAACAAAAATCCATGCCCTCATGCCATAGCACAGTGGCTGCTCGCCCCCGTACCAAATGGCTGTGTGGCAGTGCTAGACCCTAGCACAGCGCGCAACTGCGGGCAGAACTTGTGCGCCACCACGCACAAAACTTTAGACACGCAGCCTGACGTTGCGAGACTTGCAGCTACTACAGAACTTGCACGCCCCCACATATGCATTTGTTTTTGCCTATTTTTGACCTAAAATTGGTCTTAAAGTTGCATTTTCATCTCTATACAAAAACCTATAAATACCTCACAAAAAACACAAGTTTTTCTATCAGTTTTCCATAGTTTTTCCTTTAGTTTCTTAGGGTTAGAAAATGAAGGGGGAAAAAAAAAGAAGAAAAAGAGGAGAGGCTCTGATGGTGGCTCAAAGAATTTTGTTCGCATGGAGTATTCTTCGACTCCAAACCTATTCTTTTCTTCATTTCTTTCTTTATTTTCTTGTTCAATAATGTTATTTTAGTTTTGTTTTGGTTAAAGAAAATTTCAAAACTCTATGTATAATTTTATGATTAATTTATAGAATTATTTTCTAATTTTCCAATTGAGTTTGTTTTTGTTCTTTTATAATTATTGTTTATCATTATTTTCTTATTTCGTTTAGGTGCACAACTAAATAGAACTTGAAGTTAATCTATTCTTTGATTGAGATACTTGATCCATAATTGTCTTGTTATTCTAATCATTAATAGTGAACTATGGTCATTAATTATGGTCAAGTTTTCATATAATTGCATGTGAAGCATAACCTAGGTTAAATAATCCAAGTTTGTGTGATTGTTGCCTTGATTTGTTGGAAACGCGGTGCGCAGCGGAAATTTTAACATTTTTCATCAGAATAATTTTCAAAACACAAGTTTGACATGCTATATGTATAAATTAAACAGATCTTACTAACCTCTGTGTGCCGAAGAACCTCCGCAACCTATGTAGAGAAGTAACGTTCCAGAAGAGCCTCAACCAACTGGTTTTCTTTGCTATTCTCTATCCACAACCGGAGTGAGTGTGGGCTCACACGTACAGCTCTTCCACTGGTGACTCTCCGTCCAACCAAGAGAGAGAACCCAAAGCTGGTGTTCGTGATTTGTGAACAAAAGCTCTCAGGGAGTAACGTTCCAGAAGAGCCTCAACCAACTGGTCTTCTTTGCTATTCTCTATCCACAACCGGAGTGAGTGTGGGCTCACACGTACAGCTCTTCCACTGGTGACTCTCCTTCCAACCAAGAGAGAGAACCCAAAGCTAGTGTTCGTGACCTGTGACTCTCCTTCCACTGGGTGGAAGGAGAGCCTCCGCAACCTATGTAGAGAAGTAACGTTCCAGAAGAGCCTCAACCAACTGGTCTTCTTTGCTATTGTCTATCCACAACCGGAGTGAGTGTGGGCTCACACGTACAGCTCTTCCACTGGTGACTCTCCTTCCAACCAAGAGAGAGAACCCAAAGCTAGTGTTCGTGATTTGTGAACAAAAGCTCTCAGGGAGTTTTCAGATGCTCACTAGAAGAGTATCACTCTTAATCTCTCAATTGATCTAAGTAAATCATAAGACTCACTCTCTTTTTATAGCTATTGGTCCTAGGGTCAGTCCTTATCAGATTAGGTCTCAAAAACTCAAAACAGAATCAAGTTCGGATCAATATCTGATAAGATCTGTGTGAAAACGTGAAAAATTATCACTTGCTGATCGGCAAGCCGAACAGCTTAATCGACAGGCCGAACAGGCCCCATCGACAGGCTGAACACGTCATCCGGTAGGCCAAACTCCCGAGAAAAAATCTCCGTGAATCTTTTATTTTCCATCCAAGATTCTAAAGGATAAAGTCTCAGTTTTGATTCAAATAACCCAATAGAGAAGTTATCTGATCAAAACAAACTTTATCAAGATAATCTCTAAGAAAACAAATCAATTCACAATAATTCTACAAGTTTATCTTGTTCTAATTTGTCCAAAATTAAAACAACCGATAAACAGACAAGAATTATCCGATCGCAATAATTCAATAAGTTTATCTTGAACTAATTTCTTACAAAATTAATTCAACCGATAAACAAACATGAATTATTTAATTCTTCCAAATTTTAAACCAATCTGATAAATCCGACATAAGTCACCAATTATTGGAAAAGCACGCCCTGTCGTTATAGGACTTTGTGAGCTAGCAAAGGGGACCAAAATGGACCTATAAAGTTCAAGCTTATGATAATTTTGAAACCTAATATCCCAAATATAAATTTCATAATTATCAACTCCAACGCTACTCCACTAAAAGCTTGGAGCTACACTCTCGAACTTTATAGAATTACGAAGCTCGTATAGCTAAGTCTCCATGACATATCATAGTGTCTCGTATCCCCATATGAAAATCCATAATCAGATTAAGGACGAGTTTTGTCTTACCTTCCCGATTATTTTTATCTTACGTTCCATTGTCTCACCATTAGAAAACTTACCATCCAAAGATAGTATACCATTCGGTTACACCCATGTATCCAAATGGTTGAGCGCTCCAGTTTTCCAATTATAGGACAACGCATATAAGAGGATATCACTACTCCTAAAGAGGAGCTATGGATTCCATATCTATGAATAACAAGTGTACACTATCAAGAGTCATGCCTCCAACGTACCGGCATGCATACCACTAATGAGATGTGGTTGTCACCCTTTGGTACATCAAAAGACACAAGTTGAGATAACGGGCCCATTATTCATCTCAGGATTAAGATACAATACAAATGACTGTCTAAAGTGAATTGATTTATCAAGATAGAATTATTAATCTAAATCAATTCACTTTATGTCCCCATCCAACACATCGTCGCCTATGACAACGTGCCAATGTTTCTATTCACGGAGTCCAACTCTGATGGTCAAGACAAACCATCTCCCATAAGGGATATAGACAGCATAACAATCTTTACATGAATAAAGCGCCTAACTTTATTCACTTGATTACAGATCGTATGTTTTAGACCATCACCTTAAGAATCGTGTCTTTCGCATAATCATCCCATCATATGCCCAAGGTTTAGACCGACCGTCTCAGGCTACTGTTTGCTTATCATACATTCAACAAATATAAACGTAAAGAGGACAAGATTTGGTATATATAAATGAATAAATTCTTTATTGATAAAAATACCTCCAAAAACGTATTACATTTTTACTCCTTAAGGCATAGATGTCTAACAATCTCCTACTTGCACTAAGTGAGAAAATATAGCAAATTTCGCATCCCCATAGCTTCCACATGCCTCTCGAAGACTCTCCCAGTAAGTGTCTTCATAAATGGATCAGCTAAATTGTCCTCTGATGCGATCTTGCAAACCGTGACATGCCCGTCCTCAACGAAGTCCTTTATCACATGATACTTTCGATCAATATGCTTACTCTTCTTGTGAAATCTTGGTTTCTTAGCATTAGCTACCACCGCACTGTTATCACAGTACAGTGATACCGCTTTATCCACACCAGGAACTACCTCAAGATCCCCAAGGAACTTGCGGAACTACACTGCTTCTTTCGAAGCATCACTAGCCGCCACATACTCGGCCGCCATCGTTGAATCCAAAGTGCAATCTTGATTCGTGCTTCTCCAACTGATGGCACTGCCACCCAGAGTAAACACAAACCCCGAAGTCGATTTTCTAAAATCCAGACCGGATTAAAAATCTGAATCAGTGTATCCTAGACGAGTTAAATCCTCACCCGAATACACAAGCATATACCCTCGAGTCCTTCTTAGGTACTTGAAAATATGCTTTACCGCAACCCAATGGTTTGGTCCTGGATCCGCCTGAAATTGACTTACAATCCTAACCGCATAGCTAATATCCGGTCGTGTGCAAAGCATGGCATACATGAGACTACCCACTGCCTAAGCATAAGGCACCTTCTTCATGTATTCTCTTTCTTCATAGGACTTTGGAGAGTCTTTCTTAGAAAGAGTAATTCCAGACCTAGATGGTTGCCCACCTTTCTTGGAATCCTGCATTGCAAACCTCCTGAGAATTTTATCTATGTAGCCGGCCTGAGACAAAGCTATCATTTTGTTCTTCCTATCCTGAAAGATCTGGATATCGAGAACCAAATTAGCCTCACCCAAGTCCTTCATGTCAAACTGCTTGGTCAACCATATTTTTGTTGGAAACAAAGTGCGCAGCGGAATTTTAAAAATTTCATCAGAGTAATTTCCAAAACACAAGTTTGACATGTTATATGTATAAATTAGATAGATCTTACTAACCTCAGTGCGCCAAAGAACCTCCTCAACCTGTGTAAAAAGTAACGTTCCAGAAGAGCCTTAACCAACTGGTCTTCTTTGCTATTCTCTATCTATAACCGATGTGAATGTGGGCTCACACGTACAGCTCTTTCACTGGTGACTCTCCTACCAACCAATAGAGAGAACCCAAAGCTAGTGCTCGTGATTTGTGAACAAAAGTTCTCAGGGAGTTTTCAAATGCTCACTAGAAGAGTATCACTCTTAATCTCTCAAATTGATCAGAGTAAATCATAAGACTCACTCCCTTTTTATAGCTATTGGTCCTGGGGTCAGTCCATATCAGATTAGGTCTCAAAAACTCGAAAAAGAATCAAATTCGGATCAGTATCTGATAAGATCCACGTAAAAACGCGTAATCTTATCTCCCGCTGATCGGCAGGCCGAACACGTCATCTTGCAGGCCGAACCCCGAGAAAAAATCTCTACGAATCTTTTATTTTCCACCCGAGATTCTAAAGGATAAAGTCTCAGTTTTGGTTCAAATAACCCAATAGAGAAGTTATCTGAACAAAACAAACTTTATCAAGATAATCTCTAAGAAAATAAATCAATTCACAATAATTCTACAAGTTTATCTTGTTCTAATTTGTCCAAAATTAAAACAACCGATAAACAGACAAAAATTATCTGATCGTAATAATTCAACAAGTTTATCTTGAACTAATTTCTTACAAAATTAATTCATCTAATAAACAGACATGAATTATTTGATTCTTACAAATTTTAAACCAATCTGATAAATCCGACATAAGTCACCAATTATCAGAAAAGCACGCCGTGTCGTTACATGATTTTGTGAGCTAGCAAAGGGGACCAAAATGGACCTATAAAGTTCAAGCTCATGATAATTTTGAAACCTAATATCCCAAATATACATTTCATAATTATCAACTCCAACGCTACTCCACTAAAAGCTTGGAGCTACACTCTCGAACTTTATAGAATTACGAAGCTCGTATAGCTAAGTCTCCAAGACATATCATAGTGTATCGTATCCCCATATGAAAATCCATAATCAGCTTAAAGACATGTTTTGTCTTACCTTCCCGATTATTTTTATCTTACATTCCATTGTCTCACCATTAGAAAACTTACCATCCAAAGACAGTATACCATTCGGTTACACCTATGTATCCAAATGGTTGAGTGCTCCAGTTTTTCAATTACAGGACAACGCATATAAAAGGATATCATTACTCCTAAAGAGGAGCTATGGATTCCATATCTATGAATAACAAGTCTACGCTATCAAGAGTCATGCCTCCAATGTACCAGCATGCATACCACAATAGAGATGTGGGAGTCACCCATTGGTACATCAAAATAAACAAGTCAAGACAACAGGCTCACTATTCATCTCAAGATTAAGATACAATACAAATGACTGTCTAAAGTGAATCGCCAAGACAGAATTATTAATCCAAATCAATTCACTTTATGTCCCGATCCAACACGTCATCACCTATGACAACGCGTCAATGTTCTATTCATGGAGTCCAACTCCGATGGTCAAGACAAACCATCTCCCAAAAGGGACATAGACAACATAACAATCTTTACATGAATAAAGCGCCCAACTTTATTCCCTCGATTGCGGATCATATGTTTTAGACCATCACCTTAAGAATAGTGTCTTCCGTATAATTAGTCCATCATATGTCCAATTCTTAAGGTTTAGACTAACAGTCTCAGACTACAGTTTGCTTATCATACATTCAACAAATATGAACGCAAAGAGGACAAGATTTGGTATATATAAATTAATAAATTCTTTATTGATAAAAATGTCTCCAAAAACGTATTATATTTTTACTCCTTAGGGCATACATGTCTAACAATCTCCCAATTGAACTAAGTCAGTAAATACAACAAATTTCGCATCCCCATAGCTGCTACATGCCTCTCGAAGACTCTCCCAGTAAGTGTCTTCGTAAATGGATCATCTAAATTGTCCTCTGACGCGATCTTGCACACTGTGACATGTCCGCCCTCAACGAAGTCCTTTATCACATGATACTTCCGATCAATATGCTTACTCTTCTTGTGAAATCTTGGTTTCTTAGCATTAGCTACCGCCGCATTGTTATCACAGTACAGCGATACCGCTTTTGTTTATACCAGGAACTACCTCAAGATCCTCAAGGAACTTGCGGAGCCACACTGCTTCTTTCGAAGCATCACTAGCCGCCACATACTCGGCCTCCATCATTGAATCCGAAGTGCAATCTTGCTTTGCACTTCTCCAACTGATGGCACTGCCACCCAGAGTAAACACAAACCCCGAAGTCAATTTCTAAGAATCCAGACAGGATTGAAAATCTGAATCAGTGTATCCTAGAGGAGTTAAATCCTCACCCGAATACACAAGCATATACCCTCGAGTCCTTCTCAGGTACTTGAAAATATGCTTTACCGCAACCCAGTGATTCGGTCCTGGATCCGCCTGAAATCGACTTACAATCCCGACTGCATAACTAATATCCGGTTGAATGCAAAGCATGGCATACATGAGACTACCCACTGCCGAAGCATAAGGCACCTTCTTCACGTATTCGCTTTCTTCATAAGACTTTGGAGAGTCTTTCTTAGAAAGAGTAATTCCAGCCCTAGATGGTTGCCCACCTTTCTTGGAATCCTGCATTGCAAACCTCCTGAGAATTTTATCTATGTAGCCGGCCCGAGACAAAGCTATCATTTTGTTTTTCCTATCCCGATAAATCTGGATACCGAGAACAAAATTAGCCTCACCTAAGTCCTTCATGTCAAACTGCTTGGTCAACCATAATTTGACCGATGACAACGCCCAACGTCATTGCCAATTAGCAGAATATCATCTACATAGAGTAGTAGAAAAACTGCCTTCCTATCCTTGATGTGTTTGTAAACACATGGTTTATCCACGTTTTGTGAGAACCCATAAGTCTTAATCACTTGATCAAATCTTATGTTCCAAGAACGAGAACCCCTAAATAGACTTTAGCAGCTTACAAACCTTACCCTTTTGACCCGCCACCTTGAACCCGTCTGGTTGTTCCATATAAATGGACTCATCAAGATAGGCATTCAGAAAAGCCGTCTTGACATCCATCTGTCAAATCTCATAGTCGAGAGCGGCAGCTATGGACAAGAGAATCCAGATGGACTTAAGCATGGCTACAGGCGAAAAGGTTTCCTCATAATCAATTCCCTCCTTTTGCGTATAACCCTTAGCTGCCAGTCTAGCCTTAAAGGTTTCGACCTTTCCATCCACTCATCTTTTCCTCTTGTAGATCCACTTACACCCTATGGGTTTTACCTCTTCGGGAAGATCCACAAGCTCCCATACCCGATTAGTCTCCATAGACTTCATCTCAATGTTCATGGCCTCTGTCCAGAGTCTTGAATCAACATCCGCCATAGCTTCTGCGTAAGTATAAGGATCCCTATCATGTTGATCCGGTTTAGCCACAAAGACCTCCCCATTGAACATATACCTCTCAAGTTAACGCCTGATCCTCCCACTACGCCAAAGCCCCTTAGGTTGTTGTTCAGGTTTGTTTGGTTTTTCTACACCGATCGGAATGGTCTCGTTCGAAACCTCCGGAGTGAATGGATCACCCCTTAACTCCTCAATAACCACTTTGCTTCAAGGTTTAAAGTCGTCCATGTAACTCTCCTTAAGGAAAGTTGCATTAGTTGAAACCACGACTTTATTTTCCTTTAGGTTATAAAAATAACCCCCTTTAGTCCCTTTTGGATATCCTACAAACACGCAAACTTTCGAATGTGCTTCCAACTTATTCGGATCCTTAAACAGGACATGAGCCGGACATCCCCATATGCGAATATGGTTTAAGGATGTCTTTCGTCTTGTCCACAACTCGTGAGGAGTTTTAGGGACTGATTTTCAAGGCACATTGTTCAAAAGATAACATGCGGTTTGTAGTGCATATCCCCAAAAGGATAAAGGCAATGATGAATAACTCATCATGGACCTAATCATGTCCAACAAAGTCCTATTCCTTCTCTCTGCTACGCCATTCTGCTGCGGAGTGCCCGGCGCAGTCAAATGGGATAAAATCCCATTCTCTAACAAGTGTCCTAAGAACTCATCAAAAAGGTATTCACCACCTCGATCAGATCAAAGTGTCATTATGGGTCTACCTAATTGCTTTTCCACTTCAGCCCGAAACTCCCTGAACTTATCATAAGTTTCGCTTTTGTGGTACATTAGGTACACATACCCAAATCTTGAGTAATCGTCAATAAAAGTGATGAAGTACTCATACCTTCCTCGTGCCTGGATATTCATCGGTCCGCAAACATCACTATGCACAAGTTCTAGAACCCTTTCGGCCCTATTGCCCTTAGACCCGTATGGTCTTGTGGTCATTTTACCCTCCAAACAAGATTCACATTGAGGTATAGATTCCACTTAAAGGTCCATCCCTTACCAACCTTTGAATCCTATTTAGGTTAATATGGCCAAGGCGCAAATGCCAAAGATAAGTCTTATTAGAGTGGGAAGTTTTAAGTCTTTTTGAATTATTATCATTTATCTTAGCATTAAGCAATAAGTCCATTTTAGGTTTGATAAAATATAGATTATTTTACATCCATCCAGAACAAATAAAAGATTTGTTTTTACGAATCACCACTTTTTTATTAAAAGATACCACGTAGGAGTCTTTAAATAAAGAAGATACAAAAATTAAATTCCTTTTAAATTTAGGAACATAAAAACAATCTCGCAAAATTAAATTCCTATAATCATCAAAGTAAAGATGGACATCTCCCACTGCTTCCGCTGAGACCAAGGATCCATCGCCCATCTGAAGCGTTAAGTCTTCACGTAGTAGACTTCTCATTTCTTTGATTCCCTGTAGAGAAACACAAACATGATTAGTTGCACCAGAATCTATGACCTAGATGTCACTGGATTCCTCAACCAAACAAGTTTCTAAATATAGAAGATCACACCTACCTCACTTGGAAAGGAAGTCCTTGCAATGCTTCTTTATATGCCCGACCTTACCACAGAAGAAGCACTTAAGCTTCTTTGGGTTCTTCTTCTTCTTCTTCTTGCTCTTGGTAGCAGCAGGAATAGAAGACTTCCCACTCTTGGCTCGTTGCTTCTTTCCATTCCCAGAGTTAGGATTGGAACCAGAAGCAGCTACCATATTGGCCTCACCACCAGCAGGAGACTCCTTGATCAGCAGTTCAAACTCCTGTAACTGTTTCATCAGTTCTGTCAAGGTCATATCCCGTCTGTTGCTTAAATTAAAAGTAGCTCTAAATGGAATAAATTCCTTAGATAGAGTCTCAAAGACCATAGTCATCTGAGTTTCAGCATCGATGTCGGCTCCATTGGTTTGAGCCTCAGCGAGGTAACCCATAACCAACATCATGTGCTCCTTTACAAATGTCCCCGATTTCTGTCTACAGTTTAAGAGTTTCCGAAGCGCCCCTTGCCGCTTCATTATGGCCTGGCCTCCAAACATGTCCTCAAGTTTATCTAAGATCTGCTTCGTAGTCTCATAATCCTAATGTTGAGCCTGCAGCACGTTGTTCATGCTAGCCATAACAGAGCAGCGGGCCTGATCATTAGCATCTTTCTAGCGATTGTATGCTTGGAATTGCACATTACTTGAATCTCCTGTAGGCTCGGGAGGACAAGGAGTTGTCAGTACATATTTCAGTTTCTCAAAGCATAGGACGATGTCCAGGTTCCGTTTCCAATCGTTATAATTCTCACCGGTTAATTGGTTTTTGTCAAGTATCGATGATAAAGCGTTTTTAGACATTTTCAATCTACAACAAAGAATTATATACCAAACATAAGCAAACATATATAATAATTTAGTAAGATAACACAATCATGTAAAATCATACAAATGTGTTTATGTGTCACAACCTTACAACGATAATTCCCAACTCAGAATTCAACAAGCTCCTAGGGGAGTCATGCCAAATTCAATTAGGAACACAGATCCCCTCCTGATTAATATATGCCATCCAAGACCCGTATGATCCAGCATATACTAATAATCGTTTCTTTGGCCATTAATTTTATTAATAGAGCTCCTAGGGGAGGTTAATAATAAAACTAACGTGAGTGTATAACCACCGTTTCAATATTTTATCCATAATTTATAATCACCAACTAGGGGTGTGTAACCATAAATCATACTAAAATGCCTTATCCTTTCAGAGATCCAATCTGGTACATGATAGAAATCCCTTCCTAGGGGTCAGGACTACCATGTTCTTCCTATGGACCAACGATGGAGGCCTTAGGTCCTCTCTTCGAAAACGTTCTCCCACTCAATCTTTTGAAGTCAAGGTTTTATTTTAAAATTATGCATGAACAATTTTAATATGAGCGGCACTTCCTATTCTATATGACATGTTATCAATATACATGGTAAATCATATTATAATGCAGACAAGCAAAGCAATTAAGCAAAGCATCAAGCAAAATAATAATAATCGTAATATTATGGTTTCACCCTAGAGAACAGAAAACTAAGATTACAAGAGAATAATCGAGACATTTATCGATTCTTCATCCTTGAATCCTCAAGCTGTATCCTTCTTCATGTAATATCCATCTTCAAGTCTTCAATCCCGTATGAATCGAATACTTCATATTTTTGGTCATATCTAAATTTAATGTTTCTTAGAATCGTCCCAAAAATAAAAATAAAACTGCACCGAAAAAATTGCACCTTTTCTGGAATCTTGGCAACTCTCGGTCGGCAGGCCGATCTGGGTGATCGGCAGGCCGATCATGGAGGTTCGGCCTGCCGAACATGAATGTTCGGCCTGCCGGCAGAGCACCAAAATTTCTGCCCCTCTGTCGGCCTGCCAGACCACACGTTCGGCCTATCGATCTGTGACCTTTGGCCTGCCGAACTGTGAGGTCCGGCATGCCGACTGAATAGAAAACCCTCAATCCAGAAAATACAATTTTAATGCAATTCATCAATTTTATTTTCAACAATTCAAAAACATAAAATTAGAGACTCAGGAAATACCTAGAGGCGCCATCATCAATCTTCAAGATTCATCTTCTAGATCCGTCTTCTCCGAATAATTATTTAATTACAAAATTTTTACAAATTAAAAATTAAATAACAATTCCTCGACGAAGATGATAGTCCGCCATCTAATTACATGAAAAACCTAGATACACATTCTAACCTCTAAGGAACCATAACCGGTATTAATTAATTAATAAAAAAATAAACAACTATTTAATCAACCATAATTAATTAATAAACTTCACTACATAATCCATGACAACATATATATTATATAGAAACCTAGAGTACCATCTCTCTATAAAATTGAATTCAAACATAGGAGAGATTAAGATCACAAAATTTATGCATATAACATGATCACAAACTTGCAAATTTATGTAAAAACCTGGCTCTGATACCAATTGTTGGAAATAAAGTGCGCAGCGGAATTTCAAAAATCTCATCAGAGTAATTTCCAAAACACAAGTTTGACATGTTATATGTATAAATTAGACAGATCTTACTAACCTCAGTGTGCCAAAGAACCTCCTCAACCTGTGTAGAGAAGTAACATTGTAGAAGAGCCTCAACCAACTGGTCTTCTTTGCTATTCTCTATCCACAACTGGAGTGAGTGTGGGCTCACACGTACAGCTCTTCCACCGATGACTCTCCTACCAACCAATAGAGAGAACCCAAAGCTAGTGCTCGTGATTTGTGAACAAAAGCTCTCAGGGAGTTTTCAAATGCTCACTAGAAGAGTATCACTCTTAATCTCTCAAATTGATCTGAGTAAATCATGAGACTCACTCCCTTTTTATAGCTATTGGTCCTAGGGTCAGTCCATATCAGATTAGGTCTCTAAAACTCGAAACAGAATCAAATTCGAATCAGTATCTGATAATATCCGCGTGAAAACGCGTAATCTTATCTCCCATTGATCGGCAGGCCGAACATTCAGATCAGGCCAGTTCGGCAAGCAGATCAGGCCAGTTCGGCAGGCCAAACACGTCATCCCGCAGACCGAACCCCGAGAAAAAATCTCCGCGAATCTTTTATTTTCCACCCGAGATTCTAAAGGATAAAGTCTCAATTTTGATTCAAACAACCCAATGGAGAAGTTATCTGAACAAAACAAACTTTATCAAGATAATCTCTAAGAAAATAAATCAATTCACAATAATTCTACAAGTTTATCATGTTCTAATTTGTCTAAAATTAAAACAACCGATAAACAGACAAGAATTATCTGATCGTATTAATTCAACAAGTTTATCTTGAACAAATTTCTTACAAAATTAATTCATCTGATAAACAGACATGAATTATTTGATTCTTCCAAATTTTAAACTAATCTGATAAATCCGACATAAGTAACCAATTATTGGAAAAGCACGCCGTGTCGTTACAGGATTTTGTGAGCTAGCAAAGGGGACCAAAATGGACCTATAAAGTTCAAGCTCATGATAATTATGAAACCCAATATCCCAAATATACATTTCACAATTATCAACTCTAACGCTACTCCACTAAAAGCTTAGAGCTGCACTCTCGAACTTCATAGAATTACGAAGCTCGTATAGCTAAGTCTCCATGACATATTATAGTGTATC
The DNA here is from genome assembly GCA_025403435.1 of Artocarpus heterophyllus. Taxonomy (NCBI): domain Eukaryota; kingdom Viridiplantae; phylum Streptophyta; class Magnoliopsida; order Rosales; family Moraceae; genus Artocarpus; species Artocarpus heterophyllus. The sequence goes on from CM046353.1 coordinate 14,702,806, forward strand.
GCATCCCCATATGATTATCCATAATCGGCTTAAGGACAAGTTCTGTCTTACCTTCCTGATTATTTTTATCTTACGTTCCATTGTCTCACCATTAGAAAACTTACCATCCAAAGAGAGTATACCATTCGGTTACACCTATGTATCCAAATGGTTGAGCGCTCTAGTTTTTCAATTACAGGACAACGCATATAAGAGGATATCATTACTCCTAAAGAGGAGCTATGGATTCCATATCTATGAATAACAAGTCTACGCTATCAAGAGTCATGCCTCCAACGTACCGGCATGCATACCACTATAGAGATGTGGGAGTCACCCATTGGTACATCAAAAGACACAAGTCTAGACAACGGGCTCGCTATTCATCTCAGGATTAAGATACAATACAAATGACTGTCTAAGGTGAATCGATTTTCCAAGACAGAATTATTAATCCAAATCAATTCACTTTATGTCCCGATCCAACACGTCATCACCTATGACAACGCGTCAATGTTCTATTCACAGAGTCCAACTCCGATGGTCAAGACAAACCATCTCCTAGTAGGGATATAGACAACATAACAATCTTTACATGAATAAAGCGCCCAACTTTATTCCCTCGATTGCGGATCATATGTTTTAGACCATCACCTTAAGAATAGTGTCTTCCGTATAATCAGTCCATCATATGTCTAATTCTTAAGGTTTAGACTAACAGTCTCAGACTACTGTTTGCTTATCATACATTCAACAAATGTGAACGTAAAGAGGACAAGATTTGGTATATATAAATGAATAAATTCTTTATTGATAAAAATGTCTCCAAAAACGTATTACATTTTTACTCCTCAGGGCATACATGTCTAACAATCTCCCACTTGCACTAAGTTAGTAAATACAACAAATTTCGCATCCCCATAGCTTCCACATGCCTCTCGAAGACTCTCCCAGTAAGTGTCTTCGTAAATGGATCAGCTAAATTGTCCTCTGACGTGATCTTACACACCGTGGCAAGCCCGCCCTCAACGAAGTCCTTTATCACATGATACTTTCGATTAATATGCTTACTCTTCTTGTGAAATCTTGGTTCCTTAGCATTAGCTACCGCCGCACTATTATCACAGTACAGCGATACCGCTTAATCTGTACAAGGAACCACCTTAAGATCCCCAAGGAACTTGCGGAGCCACACTGCTTCTTTCGAAGCATCACTAGCCGCCACATACTCGGCCTCCATCATTGAATCTGAAGTGCAATCTTACTTTGCACTTCTCCAACTGATGGCACCACCACCCAGAGTAAACACAAACCCCGAAGTCGATTTCCTAGAATCCAGACATGATTGAAAATTCGAATCAGTGTATCCTAGAGGAGTTAAATCCTCACTCGAATACACAAGCATATACCCTCGAGTCCTTCTCAGGTACTTGAAAATATGCTTTACCGCAACCCAATGATTTGGTCATGGATCCGCTGAAATCGACTTACAATCCCGACTGCATAACTAATATCCGATCGAGTGCAAAGCATGGCATACATGAGACTACCCATTGCCGAAGCATAAGGCACCTTCTTTATGTATTCTCTTTCTTCATAAGACTTTGGAGAGTCTTTCTTAGAAAGAGTAATTCCAGAACTAGATGGTTGCCCACCTTTCTTGGAATCCTACATTGCAAACCTCCTGAGAATTTTATCTATGTAGCCGGCCTGAGACAAAACTATCATTTTGTTCTTCCTATCCCGAAAGATCTGGATTCTGAGAACAAAATTAGCCTCACGTAAGTCCTTCATGTCAATCTGCTTGGTCAACCATAATTTGACTGATGACAACGCCCCAACGTCATTGCCAATTAGCAGAACGTCATTTACATAGAGCAGTAAAAAAATCACCTTCCCATCCTTGATGTGTTTGTAAACACATGGTTCATCCACGTTTTGTGAGAACCCATAAGTCTTAATCACTTGATCAAATCTTATGTTCCAAGAACGAGAAGCCTGCTTAAGTCCATAAATAGACTTTAGCAGCTTACAAACCTTACCCTCTTGACCCGCCACCTTGAACCCGTCTGGTTGTTCCATATAAATGGACTCATCAAGATAGGCATTCAGAAAAGCCGTCTTGACATCCATCTGTCAAATCTCATAGTCGAGAGCGGCAGCTATGGACAAGAGAATCCAGATGGACTTAAGCATGGCTACAGGCGAAAAGGTTTCCTCATAATCGATTCCCTCCTTTTGCGTATAACCCTTAGCTACCTATCTAGCCTTAAAGGTTTCGACCTTTCCATCCACTCCTCTTTTCCTCTTGTAGATCCACTTACACCCTATGGGTTTTACCCCTTCGGGAAGATCCACAAGCTCCCATACCCGATTAGTCTCCATAGACTTCATCTCAATGTTCATGGCCTCCGTCCAGAGTCTTGAATCAACATCCTCCATAGCTTCTGCGTAAGTATAAGGATCCCTGTCATGTTCATCCGGTTCAGCCAAAAAGACCTCCCCATTGAATATATACGTCTCAGGTTGACGCCTGATCCTCCCACTACGCCGAAGCCCCTGAGGTTATTGTTCAGGTTTGTTTGGTTTTTCTACACCGATCGGAATGGTCTCGTTCGGAACCTCCAGAGTGAACGGATCACCCCTTAACTCCTCAAGAACCCCTTTGCTTCGAGGTTTAAAGTCGTCCATGTAACTCTCCTTAAGGAAAGTTGCATTAGTTGAAACCACGACTTTATTTTCCTTTGGGTTATAAAAATAACCCCCTTTAGTCCCTTTTGGATATCCTACAAACACGCAAACTTCCGAATGTGCTTTCAACTTATTCGGATCCTTAAACAGGACATGAGCCGGACATCCCCATATGCAAATATGGTTTAAGGATGTCTTATGTCTTGTCCACAACTCGTGAGGAGTTTTAAGGCCTGATTTTGAAGGCACATTGTTCAAAAGATAACATGCGGTTTGTAGTACATATCCCCAAAAGGATAAAGGCAATGACGAATAACTCATCATGGACCTAATCATGTCCAATAAAGTCCTATTCCTTCTCTCTACTACGCCATTCTGCTGCGGAGTGCTCGGCGCAGTCAAATGGGATAAAATCCCATTCTCTAACAAGTGTCCCAAGAACTCATCAGAAAGGTATTCCCCACCTCCATCAGATCGAAGTGCCTTTATGGGTCACCCAATTGCTTTTCCACTTCAGGCCGAAACTCCCTGAACTTATCATAAGTTTCGCTTTTGTGGTGCATTAGGTACACATACCCATATCTTGAGTAATCGTCAATAAAAGTGACGAAGTACTCATACCCTCCTTGCGCCCGGATGTTCATCGGTCTGCAAACATCACTATGCACAAATTCTAGAACCCCATCGGCCCTATTGCCGTTAGACCCGTGTGGTCTTTTGGTCATTTTACCCTCCAAACAAGATTCACATTGAGGTATAGATTCCACCTTTAAGTGACTTAAAGGTTCATCCCTTACCAACCTTTGAATCCTATTCAGGTTAATATGGCCAAGGCGCAAATGCCAAAGATAAGTCTTATTAGAGTGAGAAGTTTTAAGTCTTTTTGAGTTATTATCATTTATCTCAACATTAAGCAATAAGTCCATCTTAGGTTTGATAAAATATAGATTATTTTGCATCCATCCAGAACAGATAAAAGATTTGTTTTTACGAATCACCACTTTTTCATTAAAAGATATCGCGTAGGAGTCTTTAATTAAAAAAGATACAAAAATTAAATTCCTTTTAAATTTAGGAACATAAAAACAATCTCGTAAAATTAAATTTCTATAATCATCAAAGTAAAGATGGACATCTCCCACTGCTTCCGCTGAGACCAAGGATCCATCGCCCATCTGAAGCGTTAAGGCTTCACATAGTAGACTTCTCGTTTCTTTGATTCCCTATAGAGAAACACAAACATGATTAGTTGCACTGGAATCTATGACCCAGATGTCACTGGATTCCTCAACCAAACAAGTTTCTAAATATAGAAGATCACACCTACCTCCCTTGGAAAGGAAGTCCTTGCAATGCTTCTTTATATGCCCGACCTTACCACAGAAGAAGCACTTAAGCTTCTTTGGGTTCTTCTTCTTCTTCTTCTTGCACTTGGTAGCAGTAGGAATAGAAGACTTCCCACTCTTGGCCCATTGCTTTTTTCCATTCCCAGAGTTAGGATTGGAACCAGAAGCAGCTACCATATTGGCCTCACCACCAGCAGGAGACTCCCTGATCAACAATTCAAAATCCTGTAATTGTTTCATCAGTTCTGTTAAGGTCATATCCCGTCTGTTGCTTAAATTAAAAGTAGCTCTAAACAGAATAAATTCCTTAGACAGAGTCTCAAAGACCATAGTCATCTGAGTTTCAGCATCGATGTCAGCTCCATTGGTTTGAGCCTCAGCGAGGTAACCCATGACCAACATCATGTGCTCCTTTACAGGATGTCCCCGGTCTCTGTCTACAGTTTAAGAGTTTCCGAAGCGCCCCTTGCTGCTTCGTTATGGCTTGGCCTCCAAACATGTCCTCAAGATTATCCAAGTTCTGCTTCACAGTCTCATAATCCTGATGTTGAGCCAGCAGCACGTTGTTCATGGTAGCCATAACATAGCAGCGGGCCTGATCATTAGCATCTTTCCAGCGATCGTACGCTTGGAATTGCTTATTACTTGAGTCTCCCGTAGGCTCAGGAGGACAATGAGTTGTCAGTATATATTTCAGTTTCTCAAAGGATAGGACGATGTCTAGGTTCCGTTTCCAATCGTTATAATTCTCACCGGTTAATTGGTTTTTGTCAAGTATCGATGATAAAGCGTTTTTAGACATTTTCAATCTACAACAAAGAATCATATACCAAACATAAGCAAACATATATAATAATTTAGTAAGATAACACAATCTTGTAAAATCATACAAATGCGTTTATGTGTCAAAACCTTGAAAATATCACAACCTTACAATGATAATTCCCAACTCAGAATTCAACAAGCTCCTAGGGGAGTCATGCCATTTTTAATCAGGAACACGGATCCACTCCTGATTAATATATGCCATCCAGGACCCGTATGATCTAGCATATACTAATAATCATTTCTTTGGCCATTAATTTTATTAACAGAGCTCTTAGGGGAGGTTAATAAAAAAATTAACGTGAGTGTATAACCACCGTTTTAATATTTTATCAATGATTTATTATCACCACCTAGGGGTGTGCAACCATAAATCATACTAAAATACCTTATCCTTTCAGAGATCCAATCTGGTACATGATAGAAATCCCTTCCTAGGGGTCGGGACCACCATGTTCTTCCTATGGACCAACGATGGAGGCCTTAGGTCATCTCTTCGAAAACCTTTTCCCACTCAATCTTTTAAAATCAAGGTTTTAATTTAAAATTATGCATGAACAATTTTAATATGAGCGGCACTTCCTATTCTGTATGACATGTTATCAATATACATGGTAAATCATATTATAATGCAGACAAGCAAAGCAATCAAGTAAAGCTACAAGTAAAATAATAATAATAACCGTAATATTATGGTTCTACCCTAGAGAATAGAAAACCAAGATTTCAAGAGAATAATCGAGACATTTATCGATTCTTCATCCTTGAATCCTCAAACTGTATCCTTCTTCATGTAATACCCATCTTCAAGTCTTCAAATCTGTATGAATCAAATACTTCATATTTTCGGTCATATCCAAATTTAATGTTTCTCAGAATCGTCCCAAAAATAAAATTAAAACTGCAACAAAAAATTGCACCTTTTTCTGGACACTTGGCAACTCTCGGTCGACAGGCCGATCTTGGTGATCGGCCTGCAGGTCGTGCTTCATCGGCCTGTCGACCTATGAAGGTTCGGCCTGCCGACAAAGCCAGCCAATTTCTGCCCCACTGTCGGCTAGCCAAACCAGAACTGTGACGTTTGCCATGCCGACCGAGCAGTAATCCCTCATTCTAGAAAATACAATTTTAATGCAATTCATCAATTTTTTTTTTAACAATTCAAAAACATAAAATTAGAGACTCAGGAAATACCTGGAGGCGCCATCATCTTGTTGGAAACAAAGTGCGTAGCGGAATTTTAAAAATTTTTCATCAGAGTAATTTCCAAAACACAAGTTTGACATGTTATATGTATAAATTAGACAGATCTTACTAACCTCAGCATGCCAAAGAACCTCTGCAACCTGTGTAGAGAAGTAACGTTCCAGAAGAGCCTCAACCAACTGGTCTTCTTTGCTATTCTCTATCCACAACCGGAGTGAGTGTGGCCTCACACATACAGCTCTTCCACCGGTGACACTCCTTCCAACCAAGAGAGAGAACCCAAAGCTAGTGTTCGTGATTTGTGAACAAAAGCTCTCAGGGAGTTTTCAAATGCTCACTAGAAAAGTATCACTCTTAATCTCTCAAATTGATCTGAGTAACTCATGAGACTCACTCCCTTTATATAGCTATTGGTCCTGAGGTCAGTCTGTATCAGATTAGGTATCAAAAACTCGAAACAGAATCAAGTTCGAATCAATATCTGATAAGATTCGCGTAAAAATGTGTAATCTTATCTCTCATTGATCGGTAGGCCGAACAAGCCCCATCGGCTGGCCGAACATGTCATTTGGCAGGCCGAACTCCCGAGAAAAAATCTCCGCGAATCTTTTATTTTCCACCCGAGATTCTAAAGGATAAAGTCTCAGTTTTGATTCAAATAACCCAATAGAGAAGTTATCTGATCAAAACAAACTTTAACAAGATAATCTCTAAGAAAATAAATCAATTCACAATAATTCTACAAGTTTATCTTGTTCTAATTTGTCCAAAATTAAAACAACCGATAAACAGACAAGAATTATCTGATCGCAATAATTCAACAAGTTTATCTTAAACTAATTTCTTACAAAATTAATTCAACCTATAAATAGACATGAATTATTTGATTCTTACAAATTTTAAACCAATATGATAAATTCGACATAAGTCACCAATTATTGGAAAAGCACGCCGTGTCGTTACAAGACATTGCGAGCTAGCAAAGGGGACCAAAATGGACCTATAAAGTTCAAACTCATGATAATTATGAAACCCAATATCCCAGATATACAATTCACAATTATCAACTCCGACGCTACTCCACTAAAAGCTTGGAGCTGCACTCTCTAAGTCTCCATGACATATCATAGTATATCGCATGCCCATATGATCATCCATAATCGTCTTAAGGACAAGTTCTGTCTTACCTTCCCGATTATTTTTATCTTACGTTCCATTGTCTCACCATTAGAAAACTTACCATCCAAAGATAGTATACCATTCGGTTACACCTATGTATCCAAATGGTTGAGCGCTCTAGTTTTCCAATTACAGGACAATGCATATAAGAGGATATCACTACTCCTAAAGAGGAGCTATGGATTCCATATCTATGAATAACAAGTCTACGCTATCAAGAGTCGTGCCTCCAATGTACCGGCATGCACACCACTATTGAGATGTGGGTGTCACCCTTTGGCACATCAAAAGACACAAGTCGAGACAACGGGCCCACTATTCATCTCAAGATTAAGATACAATACAAATGACTGTCTAAAGTGAATCGATTTGCCGAGACAAAATTATTAATCCAAATCAATTCACTTTATGTCCCGATCCAACACATCTTCACCTATGACAACGTGCCAATGGTTCTATTCACGGAGTCCAACTCCGATAGTCAAGACAAACCATCTCCCAAAAGGGACATAGACAACATAACAATCTTTACATAAATAAAGCGCCCAACTTTATTCCCTCGATTGCGGATCATATGTTTTAGACCGTTACCTTAAGAATCGTGTCTTCCGCATAATCAGTCCATCATATGCCCAATTCTTAAGGTTTAGACTGACAGTCTCAGGCTACTGTTTGCTTATCATACATTCAACAAATATGAACGCAAAGAGGACAAGATTTGGTATATATAAAAGAATAAATTCTTTATTGATAAAAATGTCTCCAAAAAAGCATTACATTTTTACTCCTTAGGACATACATGTCTAACACATCTATCTTTAAGATCCGACTTCTCGTTCCGTCTTCTTCGAATAATCATTTAATTACAAAATTCTTACAAATTTAAAATAACAATTCCTAGACGGAGATGATAGTCCGCCATCTAATTAATGAAAAACTTAATACATATTCTAACCTTTAAGGAACCATAATCGGTATGAATTAATTAATTAATAAATAATTAAACAACGATTTAATCAACCATAATTAATTAATAAACATTCACCACATAATCCATGACAACACATATATTATATAGAAACCTAGAGTGCCATCTCTCTATAAAATTTAATTCAAGCATAGTAGAGATAAAGATCACAAAATTTATGCATATATCATGATCATAAACTTGTAAATTTATGTAAAAACCATGACTCTGATACCAATTGTTGGAAACGGAATGCGTAACGGAAATTTTAAAATTTTTCATCAGAGTAATTTCCAAAACATAAGTTTGACATGCTATATGTATAAATTAAACAGATCTTACTAACCTCTGTGTGCCGAAGAACCTCCGCAACCTGTGTAGCGAAGTAACGTTCCAGAAGAGCCTCAACCAACTGGTCTTCTTTGCTATTCTCTATCCACAACCGGAGTGAGTGTGGGCTCACACGTACAGCTCTTCCACTGGTGACTCTCCTTCCAACCAAGAGAGAGAACCCAAAGCTAGTGTTCATGATTTGTGAACAAAACCTCTCAGGGAGTTTTCAAATGTTCACTAGAAGAGTATCACTCTTAAACTCTCAATTGATCTGAGTAAATTATAAAACTCACTCCCTTTTTATATCTATTGGTTCTGGGGTCAGTCCTTATCAGATTAGGTCTCAAAAACTCGAAACAGAATCAAATTCGGATCAATATCTGATAAGATTCGCGTAAAAATGCGTAATCTTATCTCTTGCTGATCGGCAGGCCGAACAGGCCTCATCGACAGGCCGAACTCCCGAGAAAAAATCTCCACGAATCTTTTATTTTTCACCCGAGATTCTAAAGGATAAAGTCTCAGTTTTTATTCAAATAACCCAATAGAGAAGTTATCTGATCAAAACAAACTTTATCAAGATAATCTCTAAGAAAATAAATCAATTCACAATAATTCTACAAGTTTATCTTGTTCTAATTTGTCCAAAATTGAAACAACCAATAAACAAACAAGAATTATCTGATCGCAATAATTCAACAAGTTTATCTTAAACTAATTTCTTACAAAATTAATTCAACCTATAAATAGACATGAATTATTTGATTCTTACAAATTTTAAACCAATATGATAAATTCGACATAAGTCACCAATTATTGGAAAAGCACGCCGTGTCGTTACAAGACATTGCGAGCTAGCAAAGGGGACCAAAATGGACCTATAAAGTTCAAACTCATGATAATTATGAAACCCAATATCCCAGATATACAATTCACAATTATCAACTCCGACGCTACTCCACTAAAAGCTTGGAGCTGCACTCTCTAAGTCTCCATGACATATCATAGTATATCGCATGCCCATATGATCATCCATAATCGTCTTAAGGACAAGTTCTGTCTTACCTTCCCGATTATTTTTATCTTACGTTCCATTGTCTCACCATTAGAAAACTTACCATCCAAAGATAGTATACCATTCGGTTACACCTATGTATCCAAATGGTTGAGCGCTCTAGTTTTCCAATTACAGGACAATGCATATAAGAGGATATCACTACTCCTAAAGAGGAGCTATGGATTCCATATCTATGAATAACAAGTCTACGCTATCAAGAGTCGTGCCTCCAATGTACCGGCATGCACACCACTATTGAGATGTGGGTGTCACCCTTTGGCACATCAAAAGACACAAGTCGAGACAACGGGCCCACTATTCATCTCAAGATTAAGATACAATACAAATGACTGTCTAAAGTGAATCGATTTGCCGAGACAAAATTATTAATCCAAATCAATTCACTTTATGTCCCGATCCAACACATCTTCACCTATGAAAACGTGCCAATGTTTCTATTTACGGAGTCCAACTCTGATAGTCAAGACAAACCATCTCCCAAAAGGGACATAGACAACATAACAATCTTTACATAAATAAAGCGCCCAACTTTATTCCCTCGATTGCGGATCATATGTTTTAGACCGTTACCTTAAGAATCGTGTCTTCCGCATAATCAGTCCATCATATGCCCAATTCTTAAGGTTTAGACTGACAGTCTCAGGCTACTGTTTGCTTATCATACATTCAACAAATATGAACGCAAAGAGGACAAGATTTGGTATATATAAAAGAATAAATTCTTTATTGATAAAAATGTCTCCAAAAAAGCATTACATTTTTACTCCTTAGGACATACATGTCTAACACATCTATCTTTAAGATCCGACTTCTCGTTCCGTCTTCTTCGAATAATCATTTAATTACAAAATTCTTACAAATTTAAAATAACAATTCCTAGACGGAGATGATAGTCCGCCATCTAATTAATGAAAAACTTAATACATATTCTAACCTTTAAGGAACCATAATCGGTATGAATTAATTAATTAATAAATAATTAAACAACGATTTAATCAACCATAATTAATTAATAAACATTCACCACATAATCCATGACAACACATATATTATATAGAAACCTAGAGTGCCATCTCTCTATAAAATTTAATTCAAGCATAGTAGAGATAAAGATCACAAAATTTATGCATATATCATGATCATAAACTTGTAAATTTATGTAAAAACCATGACTCTGATACCAATTGTTGGAAACGGAATGCGTAACGGAAATTTTAAAATTTTTCATCAGAGTAATTTCCAAAACATAAGTTTGACATGCTATATGTATAAATTAAACAGATCTTACTAACCTCTGTGTGCCGAAGAACCTCCGCAACCTGTGTAGCGAAGTAACGTTCCAGAAGAGCCTCAACCAACTGGTCTTCTTTGCTATTCTCTATCCACAACCGGAGTGAGTGTGGGCTCACACGTACAGCTCTTCCACTGGTGACTCTCCTTCCAACCAAGAGAGAGAACCCAAAGCTAGTGTTCATGATTTGTGAACAAAACCTCTCAGGGAGTTTTCAAATGTTCACTAGAAGAGTATCACTCTTAAACTCTCAATTGATCTGAGTAAATTATAAAACTCACTCCCTTTTTATATCTATTGGTTCTGGGGTCAGTCCTTATCAGATTAGGTCTCAAAAACTCGAAACAGAATCAAATTCGGATCAATATCTGATAAGATTCGCGTAAAAATGCGTAATCTTATCTCTTGCTGATCGGCAGGCCGAACAGGCCTCATCGACAGGCCGAACTCCCGAGAAAAAATCTCCACGAATCTTTTATTTTTCACCCGAGATTCTAAAGGATAAAGTCTCAGTTTTGATTCAAATAACCCAATAGAGAAGTTATCTGATCAAAACAAACTTTATCAAGATAATCTCTAAGAAAATAAATCAATTCACAATAATTCTACAAGTTTATCTTGTTCTAATTTGTCCAAAATTGAAACAACCAATAAACAAACAAGAATTATCTGATCGCAATAATTCAACAAGTTTATCTTAAACTAATTTCTTACAAAATTAATTCAACCTATAAATAGACATGAATTATTTGATTCTTACAAATTTTAAACCAATATGATAAATTCGACATAAGTCACCAATTATTGGAAAAGCACGCCGTGTCGTTACAAGACATTGCGAGCTAGCAAAGGGGACCAAAATGGACCTATAAAGTTCAAACTCATGATAATTATGAAACCCAATATCCCAGATATACAATTCACAATTATCAACTCCGACGCTACTCCACTAAAAGCTTGGAGCTGCACTCTCTAAGTCTCCATGACATATCATAGTATATCGCATGCCCATATGATCATCCATAATCGTCTTAAGGACAAGTTCTGTCTTACCTTCCCGATTATTTTTATCTTACGTTCCATTGTCTCACCATTAGAAAACTTACCATCCAAAGATAGTATACCATTCGGTTACACCTATGTATCCAAATGGTTGAGCGCTCTAGTTTTCCAATTACAGGACAATGCATATAAGAGGATATCACTACTCCTAAAGATGAGCTATGGATTCCATATCTATGAATAACAAGTCTACGCTATCAAGAGTCATGCCTCCAACGTACCGGCATGCATACCACTATTGAAATGGGGTTGTCACCCTTTGGTACATCAAAAGATACAAGTAGAGATAACGGGCCCACTATTCATCTCAGGATTAAGATACAATACAAATAACTATCTAAAGTGAATCGATTTGCCAAGACAGAATTATTAATCCAAATCAATTCACTTTATGTCCCGATCCAACACATCTTCACCTATGAAAACGTGCCAATGTTTCTATTTACGGAGTCCAACTCTGATAGTCAAGACAAACCATCTCCCAAAAGGGACATAGACAACATAACAATCTTTACATAAATAAAGCGCCCAACTTTATTCCCTCGATTGCGGATCATATGTTTTAGACCGTCACCTTAAGAATCGTGTCTTCCGCATAATCATCCCATCATATTTCCAATTCTTAAGGTTTAGTCCAACAGTCTCAGACTACTATTTGCTTATCATACATTCAACAAATATGAACGTAAAGAGGACAAGATTTGGTATATATAAATGAATAAATTCTTTATTGATAAAAATGTCTCAAAAAACGTATTACATTTTTACTCCTTAGGGCATACATGTCTAACATGATCAACCTATCTTTCTTATCTTAATGCTTTTGTTAGATTAAATCTAGAGATTTTATTCTAGGTTGTTTAATGGGAAGGGGTTTAATAGAGCCTTGTCTTCAAAAATATACAAACTAAAGAAAGATTGAGATAGCAAAGCTTGTTGTTATTTACTGTTGGCAGTTTCGATAGTTAATTAGGAATAATTATGTGATTAATTGTATGATTATTGTTTAGTAGTGGCGAATAATCCTTTAACCAGATTTATCATGTTTTATTTTACTTTTTTTGTGTTTTCTTTTATTTTGTAATTTAGTTTAAATCCAAAACCCCTCTTTGTGTTTAGTTTTATTGTCATATGTTTTAGTCTCAATAACTAATTAATATGACCCAATCTTCTATGGAAACGATCCTTGCTTACTACTACACTTATTAACAATGACATTTTAAAGTAAGGTTAATTTGATGCTCCCACAAAGCCTACCATTCAGCCCTTATGAATATGTTTATATAAGGTTTTGAATCTAACTAAGCTTAGAAACTTAGCCCAACATAAACAAGACGAGCTGTTTGACTTTAGGGTTTCAATATTGGGGTTTTTGTTTCTTATCACCTGCATCTTAGTATAATATAATTTAAGGTTTTTTAATTGGTCCCTAAAAATATACTTGTTATGGGGGTTTATTAATTTGCACACGTGATTGTCTTTGTAAAATTTTAAGATATCAGATATGTGATCGAATGTTTTTTTTCCCTTGTTAGTGTTGCTTGTACTTTTTCAGTCTTTTAAAATAATTTTCAATATTGGAATTCTTGTTATTTAAATTGTGGATCCTTAACAGAATGTGGGGTGTCCGTTAGTAAGTTAGTTTTTGTTGTTCACTAATTATACATTTTGGAAAATTTCCTGATAAATAAAACATGACATCGTAAAAATATTAATACCTGCCAATTCTTTCATTAAACCTTTTTTCATCATGCCAAATTTATTCCTATTTTTGATAGACATAAATCAATTTTTCAGTGTTTTCCCTAAATCAATTCTTCAATGTTTTCCCTAAAAAAGGGATCAGAGTTTTATTTTTGGTATGATATGTGATGAGTCGATTTTCTATACATAATTGGAATGCCTTTTATCTTGATATTTTGATGGTTTTTGAGAGTTTTTGTCATCTTTTTATTTGTTTTGTGTGAAAAAATATTCAATACTATGTTTTTAGTGTATTTTTATGTTTTAATATATTTCTAGTAAGTTTTAGGTGTGTTTTGGTTTTTATTTAGTTTTATGTTAAAATATATTTACTTAATTTTAGAATTTCTTTTTTATTTTGTAAATTAATTACTTTCTCTGGGTTTATTTGCAAGGAAACGTTGAAACTGGGCCAAAATCACAAAGGAAGAACACAAAATCAGCCCAATTGCTAAGTGGAGCCTAACCGAATGACAGCCTTTGGTTGTTTTTGAGGCAAGATTCTATTTTACTCCCAATGGTGCAAAGCGTGAAGAATGTGTATGGGTTTATGTAATGTGAGTCATTTTGCATTGATTAAATGCATGATGATTAAGCCTCCATTATTTTGGATTTTTTATTACAAATTATTTGCCTTTTTAAGGCTATGTAAGCCGTGAGTTCAAGGCTTTTGAACATCCAAAGCTTCCTAAGCTCTTGAGAAATAAGAGCTTTACTTAGCTCATCTTTAAGAGCAATGCTCTAAAAAAAAAGAAGTAAAAAAGAAATAAAAAATAATATATTTTCTTTTGAGTGTTTAGCTGTGTGAGAGTATTGTGAGTGAGGAAGGAGAACTTGTCAGTTCCACTTGTAAAATATCCGGTTCCTTCTAAAGTCTATCTATTGTAATATATTAATGTTTATTTTAATACTTTTGTGGTATGCTTTTATTATCATGTTCTAGTTTTATTTTTGTTGAGATTGTGATCTAACTTTAATTATGAACATTTTATTTAGCTAAATAATGTTATTGTGAACCTTATATTTATGCTTTTAATTAGCTGGCCACTAATTAGATTATTAAATAAATTATAATGAAGCTAAAAGGAGATTTTTTATTTAGGATCATGTGTAAAATACCATAAATTGCATATAAGATAGAGGTATACTTACATGGTTTGTGCTGTTACAATAAGAATTACCACAAATCACAATGAACTTAAACAAAATTAAGTCATATAGAGATATAGTATGTTTTTATGCTTAAGTATAGTTGGTGAAACTCAAGAGAGAGCACTAAATACGATAGGGAATTCAACCATCAATATAGTATGAAGCTATCACAATAATATATTTATTTGAATACGATCGGATTAATTTTAATGAAATCATAATTCACAACGTTTTTAACATTTGTTTTATTTGAATTCACTTGTTAAATTTTATTTTCTTTAATTTTTAAAATTTAGATTTTTACTGTTCAAATAATCTTAGAGTTAAATTAATTTCGATAATTAATTAAAATTAACACAATCCTTGTGGGAATGATAATTTAACTCATCACATTATTACTTGTTATGATTACGTGCACTTGCGTATTGAATTTCCGCAACAAATTTTTGGTGTCATTGCTAGGGATTGTTTTGTTTAATTTTTGTTAATATCGATACCAATTAGCTCTAGGATTAGTTTCAATATTTTTTTTAAAAAAAAAAATCTTGTTGAGAAAATTTCAAAATGTATCATAGTCAAATCCTCGCGAATTTTGCCCAACAACATTCGGAACCATTTTATGTCACTTGGTAGAGATTCAATGAGTTGGTTGAAAGATTTTCTGACAACAATTTTTCAAATGAGCCTTTAACTTACATTTTCTACAATGGATTGGATGAAGTAACAAGAAATTGGGTAGATTATGGAGCCTTTGCAACCGGTAGTCACATGCATAATAGAAGCCATGAAAATACATGTAACTTGCTAAATGATATAGCTGATTTTGACTACCACTAGCTTTGGAATCCATTACTACAAGGTTGGAACATCAATATCCTTCATATATCCATCACCCTAACATTATGCACTGATCCATCGAGCATCAAGAAGTGAAGAAGTCGAGACTGGAGGAAGAAATGGAATGGTTGGTGAATACTATTGACCAAATTATCAATATTGAAGAAATTCAATTTGATTCTAGGCAGTATCTTGATGAACAAATGGAGCTTTTTGGGAAATCCATTTTTAGAAAATCAAGTTGAGGAAATGATGGTAACAAATTGGTATACGGAACCTATGGCGGAGGACACTAAAGATTTATTGGAACCCGTTCCTACCACAAGCATTGAAGATTGCCATTTTGAAGAGCCAACACCAAGAGAGGAGCATTTGGACTTGTTCATTGAAGAAAAATCAAAAGAAGTCGGTAATGGCTCACATTTGATGCCTTTGCCGATTATCCAAGATTACATTTATGAAGATCCAATGTGGCTAACACCTCCTCCTCTTTCGTTATCATTTATTCTTCAAGTTCATTGAGCCCATCATTCCAAACCGAATCTTGTTGGTGCAACATGCCAATCAATTCCAAATTCTACCAAACTTGAGGGCATTCACAATCAAGACCCATATAAGGTGTCTTACGATACTTATTATGGGCAGAAACCACTTTTTGAGTACTTCTCCTATAGTTTGAGGAGTGTAATCCAAGCGCTCTTTAGGAAGCAACCCAAATTTTTCAAAGTATTTTAGTGTGTATTGTTAAAATCATTTTGCATTTTGTCTTAGGTGTTGTAAATAGTTTTCTTTCAAATTATTGTTGTGCATGATTTTCTTGAAAAAATTAAAAAAATTGTGTTTTCCCTCATTCAAGCCCTTCACCTCAAGAAGGTTTCAAGTGTACTTTGTCAGTGTGCTATATATTTGTTTTGTATTTTTTGTTACATATATAATATATAAACTATTCGAATTGATTCAATTGGGCCGAAACCAAAAACAGGCATCCAATTTGGACTTGAACCAAAATTTGGGCCAACATCAATATTGGACCTTTATGTTGGGCTAACTATGTAACCCGGTAGATTACCAAATCATACAAGCCCAATCCAATTTTAATTGGCCCACGGTTTCAACAGTTCATCAAGTCCAGTTCAATCCATTTTAGATTCAATTTGATCCAGCTTAAGTATAAAAATAAAAAAATAATAATAATTCAACCTTCACATGTGTCCAGCACAGTAGCCATTCCATGTCAATTAGTCCCGTCACTGTGCATCAAGAGACAGTTCTTTTGATCCATTCTCTCTCTAGATTTCTCTCTAGAATTCTAAATTTCTCCTCCTTCTCTCTAGAACTCTCTCATTCTCTCTATTTTTCTTTTGTAAATTTTTTCCATAAATTTTTAATCTTCTTCATTTCTTTTCCATTTTCCCCAAATCCTCTTTCTTTGTTTCTTTTCTTCTTTCATTTTCTTTGTTTTTCCATGGATCCAAAGTACACTCACCTGAAAAAAAAAAAAATATGTCCCTTCTGTTTCACAAAAGACTCTCAAGAAGAAATACAAGTCTAGGGTCACCAAACTATGGGTTCTCATGCGATTTAGCATTCCCAATGATGTTAGGATGCTAATCAAGGGTAAAATGCATACGAGTGACTTCCAGCAGAACACTAACCTTCCTAGAATGAGAAGGAGTAGAAGTGCTATGAGAAGAAGATCCCTTTCTATTGAATCAAGATGCAACAAGTGTGCTCAATAGACTTGTAAAGATAAGTTTCATTTTCTTGGATTTGTGTCAGTTAACAGAGAAGACAAGATCCAATTCTATAAAGATGGACTTTTAAAAGAAAACTTGGATGATCTCTAAGCTTCTCTAAAAAACCATCCTAGTGGATATTGTTGGAAAAGTAGTACGCAATAGAATTTTAAATTTTTTTATACCAGAGTGTTTTCCAAGACATAAGTTTGACACGCTATATGCATAAATTAACCTAATTTTACTAACCTTGTTTGTGTGAAAAGCTCTTCTAATCTATGAAGAGAAAGGCATTCTAGCAGAGCCTCAACCCACTAGTCTTTTTTGCTATTCTTTGTCCACGATTAGAGTGTGTGTGAGCGCACGTTGTACAGCTTTTTCTTGGTGACCCTCTTTCCAACCAATCAAGGAAACCCAAAACTAAGGTTCATCATTTGTGAACAGTAGCTCTTAGGGAGTTGCAGAGACTCACAGACTAGAGTGCTCACTCTTAATTCTTCAACTGATCTTAATAACTTATGAGTCTCACTCCCTATTTATAGAGTTCGTGCCTAGGCTGGTCCTTATCAGATAAGGCTTCAAAAATTCAAATCAGGATCAATATCTAATAAAAATAGTGCCTAAAAACACGTGATCAAAAAATCATTCAGTCGGTAGGCCGAACTGGTAGATTGGCCTGCCAAACTTACTCCATCGGCAGGCCGAACCTGAAGATCAGCCTGCCAAACTTACGATAAATGATCCTTGTGAATCTTTTATTTTCCACCTGAGATTCTTGGAATAGAGCCTCAGTTTTAATTTAAATAACCCAATAGAGAAGTTATCTGATTAAAATAGTCATATTTAGATAATCTCTAGGAAAATAAATATTCTCGATAATTCAACAAGTTTATCTTGAATTAATTTATTCAAAATTAATCCAACCGATAAACAGACATGAATTATCTAATCCCAATAATTCAACAAGTTTATCTTAAATTAATTTTTTACAAAACTAATTTAACCGATAAAAAAACATGAATTATCCAATCCTATTGAATTTCAACCAATCTGATAATTTGACATAAGTCACCAATTTATTGGAAAAGCATGTCGTATTGTTACAAGATTTATTGTCACCTAACAAAGGAGACCTGATGGATCTATATAGTTCAAGCTCTTGATAATTATGAAACTCAATATCCTAGATATATATTTCACAATTATAAACTCTAACGCTATTCCACTAAAAGCTTAGAGTTGCACTCCTGAACTATATAGAATTACGAAGCCCAAATAGCTAAGTCTCCATGACATATCATAATGTATTGTATCCCTATAGGATTATCCATAATCGACTTAAGGATAAATTATGTCTTACCTTCCCGATTATTTTTCTCTTATGTTTTATTATCTCACCATCAGAAAACTTACAATCTAAAGACAATGTACCATTCGGTTACACCTATGTATCAAAATGATTGAGCACTCCAATTTTTCAATTACAGGATAACACATATAAGAGGATATCAACGACTCCTAAAGAGGAACTATAGATTCCATATCTATGAATAATATGTCTATGTTATCAAGAGTCATGCCTCTAACATACCGGCATACGTACCAACATAAAATATGGATGTCATCCTTTGGTACATCAAATGACATAAGTCAAGACAACGGGCCCACTATTCATGTCAGAATTAAGATACAACACATATGATTATCTAAAGTGAATTGATTTGCCGAGACAAGATTATTAATCTAAATTAATTACACTTTATGTCCCAATCCAATACATCGTCACCTATGACAATGTACCAATATTTCTATTCATAGAGTCCACCTCTGATGGCCAAGACAAACTATCTCCTATTAGGGATATAGACAACATAACAATATTTGCATGAATAAAGCACCCAACTTTATTCCCTTGATTGCGAATTCTATAATTTAGACTGTCACCTTTAGAATCATGTCTTCCACATAATCTATCCATCATATGCCTGATTCTAGAGGCTTAGACTGATTGTCTCAGACTTTTATTTGCTTATCATATATTCAACAAATATGAACGTAAAGAGGACAACAATTTGGTATATGAATTATAAATAAACTCTTTATTAATAAAAATGTCTCCAAAAACATATTACATCTTTACTCCTTAGGGCTATGTCTAACAGATATGTCCATGGTGCGATTGCTAAACTCTAGCCTAAGTTCCATATAAAGAGACAACGCCTCGGGACTTTGGTGAAAAGCGACCCTGTTTACCAATTTATAAGAAAACTGGCAGGGAAGTAAGTCATCGATCCATAGAGATCGTTAACAACACCTATAAATATTGTAGTATTTGTGAGTTTGTTTTCATTTAAAAAAATGATTTTTGAGTATTGGTTTGTTTTTAGATTGTCACAGTAGTTATTTAATAATTAATGTGTGCTTTTTATTTTATTATTTTATTTTAAAAATATTATCTTGTCAGATGCCACATTTATTTCCCGTAGCTTGTTTGAAAATTTTTCACAGCTTTTTTGATTTTTTTTTTCTAGAATTGTGTCATGTTTTTCTAAAGGTTCTACATTATGTTGGCTATCTTTTTTCTTTTGTTAGATTTTTCTAGAATCGTATTTCTTTTGTCAAAAAGTATACAGTGTCGTTGGTCGGTCATTTGTCTTTTGTTTTATTTTTTGTCAAAAAGTTATACAGTTCTTGTTTTATTTTTTATCAAAAGTAGGTTTGAGTGTATCTATACTTTTTAAAAGCTATTCAGATCTTGTTTTATTTTCTTTTCTAACAAAATCTTATTGTCTCTTTCTTTTTTCAACTGTAAATATTTTGTTTAGATTTATAAGTAACCTGTCATCACTAAATTGTCGTAACTTCTTAATCCTCATGCATTCTTAACTCTTTAAGATCCATTCAGGATTCAGACTTTACATAGAGCTAAAAAAAAAAAAACAAAACAAAAATCAAATAGTCAAAAAGAGAGAGAGTAAGAGTTAACTAATCATGAAACCAAACATGTCTTCCTGTTATTCATTTAGGAAAATCGAAATCATTTGTGTCTTCTCTTGTTCCAATCCTGGTAAAAATAAAGTACACTTAGAGGCCGCATAAAACTTAGAACATGTCTTAGCATAGAGAAAGATTAACTTAGTGTATGGGAGACGTAGCTAAGGATTGATAGGGAGTATTGTAACAACAGCTCAGTCTAATGGTGTACAAGTCCTAGGGATTATGCCTAATGTTTTGGCTGAGGGAAGTCGTTGTGGGAAGACCATAGGTGAAGAAAAAAGAGTTGCACACATCTATGAACATATAGAAATCATAATAATTATAGTTGATGCATTCACAGCTCTACTTGGTGGTCTAGGCACCCTAGAAGAAATATTTGTAGTTGTTAGGGGACACCTATTGAGCCTTCATTCCAAACCTTTAGGACTTTTGAATGTTAATGGTTTCTATGATGCTTTGTTAAAGTTTTTAGATCATGTTATGGAAGAAAATTTCATTGTACAGGCTAGAAGACAAATCTTTGTCACCGCTCCAACTATCGAGGAATTATTGGACAAGATACAGGCTGTGCATCCAGAGGTTGACACTACAACTTCAAGGCTAAAGTGAAACAAAGGCAGCATGAAGCAAGTGACAGATTTGAACCTCTACCTATTATCTTTTGGTTTTACCCACAGCATGTTCACAAGCATATATCTTTTCTTACCTTAAATAACCACTCCTCTCTAGGTGATGTTGTTTCTTTTCTCTGTCTTTTTCCTTTTGTTGATAGTTTGCTATTTTTCATTAAAAAAATCAAAAAATCAAGTGAAAAAAATGAGTTATTTTATGCCTTTGTGGGATGTTGTTTGTAAAACCTTTAGATTCATGTTATCTAGTGTCGGGATAGCAAATGTACAGAGTAACTAGTACTTTCAAAACGCATCCCACTTTAGTTTGATTATGTAATTTATCGAGTGCTTCTATATCCATTTTCTATTTTGTGTTTGCATGCATGCATGATTAGAATAGCTGATATTATAGAGTACTTATACTCTCGAAATGTGTCTTTGTCATATTTGTAATATATTGTATTTCTTTGCGTGTTGCATTTTCATCTAACAAGTAAAAAAAATTAAAAAACTAAAAAAATGAAGAAAAAATTAAAAAAATTTGAAAAACTGAAAATGTTAGACCCTTTATCAATCAAGTACGCCCTCTGTTTCTTAATCTTGTCTTTATCTTTTAAACGTTAAGGACGATGTTCATTTTAAGTTTTAGGGTATAGCACCAAAAAATTTTAATTTTTTTTGCCTTTTTGTTTCTTTTGGTTTTATTTTTCTATAAAAAAAAAAAAAACTTAAAAAATGATTAAAAAAATTATAAACATTCTATAAAAATTTTGTTTTTTTTACTTTGAGTTGATGTCCAAGGCTGATGATAAACCTAATTTGAATAAATATAGCTGTTAAAAAATGATAAACATTGTGTCTGTTTAGTTTTTTTTTTCACTCATTTGTTAGTTATGTTTTATTAGAATCCTCTAAACACTAAAATGTACATTACCATGACAACTTAGTTGTTTGTATACTTAAAGAATATTTATGTGATTCTGTAACTCTTATGATTTTATAAACTCCAAAACTTGTCTAATTATCTTTTGAGGCAAACTCCTAGGCTGCATAATATTTAGGACATAATTTAGGCCATTTTTGGATTTTTTGACTAAACCTACCTTGATATACATTTATCCCTAGTCACCCCGTTGAGCCTTATTTTCCTTTTTTTTGGTCATCCACAATTTAACTTAGCTTTAATTTTATTTTCTATCCATTTGCTTCACCCGTCACTCATAAACATGCTAATTATTTTGTAATATATTTCGAAGTTTATTTGTATATGGGAGGAAGGGTGGTGTTGTGAAATATTTTTACAATTTATGTTGTATTTCTATTAAAAAAGAAGAAGAAGAAGAAGAAAGAAAGAAAGCAAAAAATGAAAATGAAAAAATGAAAAAAAAATAGAAAAATAGAAAAATGTAAAAAAAAAAAAAGAAAAAAGAAAAAAAGAAAAAGTTTAAAAAAGAATAATAGTGGATGACATCAGAAGAATTTAGAATTCAAGTTTAGGAGTTGTTTTGTAACTGGGATGTAGATTTGTGCTCTATGTAAGGTCTATGAATAAATGTATGTGTTTATGGGTGATTTGAACCTTACGCTTACATCCAAATATCCTACCCATTACCCGAGCCATACATTACAAGCTTTATAAAGTCCTAATGATCATAAGTGTTGTGTTAGTCTATATTAGTGGAGAAAGACATGAAAGTCAAGCCTATGGAGTTCCTATTCTAGTTTTTAAATTCACTAATTTGCATAAACTAATATGAGATCATCAACTAAGCATAATTGATTTTCACACAAACACTCAGAGGGTTATAAGTAGGATAAAGTTCATATTTGGATTAAAATTCTACACATTCATAATGTTTAAAGTTTTTCTTGAGCTATAAATTTTATGAAATCCTTGAGGCCTGTTTGTAAATAAAATCATTACTTGTGTTTAGTGTTTTTGTGCTTTCTTTTTTATTTTTTTTCTTTTATTCGAAAACTAGCAAAATATTAAGTTTGGGGTATTTGATGATTCGATTTTCTAAACATAATTGGAATGCCTTTATCTTGATGTTTTGATGGTATTTGAGAGTTTTTGTCATCTTTTTATTTGTTTTGTATGAAGACATATTCCATACTATGTTTTAGTGTATTTTTATGTTTTCATATATTTCTAGTAAGTTTTTGGTATGTTTTGGTCTTTACTTAGCTTTATGTTAAAATATATTTACTCAATTTTAGAATTTCCTTTTTATTTTGTAAAATAATTACTTTCTCCGGGTTTATTTGCAAGGAAACGTTGAAACTGGGCCAAAATCACAAATAAAGAACACAAAATCAGCCCAATTGCTAAGTGGAGCCTAACCGAATGACAGCTTTTGGTTTTTTTTGAGACAAGATTCTATTTTATTCAAAATGGTGCCAAGCGTGAAAAATGTGTATAGGTTTTATGCAATATGGGCATTTTGCATTGATTAAATGCATGATGATCAAGTTTCTATTATTTTGAAATTTTTAATACAAATCTTTTGCCTTTTTAAGGCTATATAAGCCGTGAGTTCAAGGCTTTTGAACATCCAGAGCTTCCTAATCTCTTGAGTAATAAGAGCTTTACCTAGCTCATCTTCAGGAGCAATGCTCCGAAGGAAGGAAAAAAAAAAAGAAAAAATAATAATAAATAATATATTTTCTTTTGAGTGTTTAGTAGTGTGAGAGTGTTGTCAGTGAAGAAGAGGACTTGCCAGTTCCACTTGTAAAATATTCGGGTTCCTTCTAAACACTATCTATTGTAATATATTAATGTTAGTGTTAAGCGACGACAAAAAGTCGTCGCTAAAATCAGCGACGACTAATTAGGTGGAACTTTGAAAATTATAACAAATACAGCGACGGCATTTGTCGTCGTTAATAATTATCAACGACCATAAATGTCATCGCTGTAGTTTATTATGCGACACTTATTAGCGACAACAAATGTAGTCGATGTATTTCGGGGTTTTGAGAATTATTAGCGACGACAAATGTCGTCGCTGTAATTTGATGTTTTTTTTTTTTTTGAATGCTTTAAAATTTCATCCTTAGCCATAATAAAACTTGCAAGTAAATAACTACCAAGTCACAGATATATTTTCTCGTCACACTATAATAACTAAAAAAATTTGATATAAATAAAATATAACTATATAGACAATACATTTATATGTACATTAAGTCAACAAGTCTGAATCATAAAAATATAAACTAATCTCCTAAATTAGCGGTTTCTTCATCATTATCATTGTTTTCTTCGTGACGTGGATAGGAAGACATAAAAGGTGGAGGTGATGGTGGTGGTGGTGGTGGTGGAGGAGGAGGAGGCATTGGTAAATCTAAATCCGGCAGTAGACGCTTGAATATTGCTGTCATTTGATTTTGATATTGGGTTTGTTGTGTGTTATACCGAGATTGTTCTGTTGGAAAAAACAGTGTGAGGTGCACAGCGGGAATTTTAAAAATTTTAACATCAGAGTATTTTTTCAAAACACAACTTTGACATGTTATATGTATAAATTAAACAGATCTTACTAACCTTTGTGTATCGAAGCACCTCCGCAACTTGTGAAGAGAAGTAACGTTCCAGAAGAGCCTTAACCAACTGGTCTTCTTTGCTATTCTCTATCCACGATCGGAGTGAGTGTGAGCTCACAAGTACAGCTCTTCCACCGGTGACTCTCCTTCCAACCAATCGAGAGAACCCAAAGCAAGTGTTCGTGATTCGTGAACAAAAGCTCTCAGGGAGTTTTCAGATGCTCACCAATAGAGTATCACTCTTAATCTCTCAACTGATCTGAGTAACTCGTGAGACTTACTCCCTTTATATAGCGATTGGTCCTAGGATCAGTCCTTAGCAGATTAGGTCTCAAAAACTCGAAACAGAATCAAGTTCGGATCAATATCTGATAAGATCCGTGTGAAAACGCGTAATCTTATCTTTCGCTGATCGGCCGGCCGAACAGGCCCCATCGGCAGGCCGAACACGTAGATCGGCAGGCCAAACTGTTGCGTAAATATCTCCATGAATCTTTTATTTTCCACCCGAGATTTTATAGGATAAAGTCTCAGTTTTAATTCAAATAACCCAATAGAGAAGTTATCTGATCAAAACAACTTTATCAAGATAATCTCTAAGAAAATAAATCAATTCACAATAATTCTATAAGTTTATCTTGATCTAATTTATCCAATTAAATCAACTGATAAACAGAAAAGAATTATCTGATCCCAATAATTTAACAAGTTTATCTTAAATTAATTTTATTACAAAATTAATTCAACCAATAAATAGACATAAATTATTTGATTTTTTCAAATTTTAAACCAATCTGATAAATCCGACATAAGTCACCAATTATTGAAAAAGCACGCCGTATCGTTACAGGATTTTGTGAGCTAGCAAAGGGGACCAAATTAGACCCACAAAGTTCAAGCTCATGATAATTATGAAACTAATATCCCAGATATACATTTCACAATTATCAACTCCAACGCTACTCCACTAAAAGCTTGGAGCTGCACTCTCGAACTTTATAGAATTACGAAGCTCGTATAGCTAAGTCTCCATGACATATCAAAGTGTATCATATCCCAATATGATAATCCATAATCAGTTTAAGGACAAGTTCTGTCTTACCTTTCCGATTATTTTTATCTTATGTTCCATTATCTCACCATTAGAAAACTTACCATCCAAAGATAGTATACCATTTGGTTACACCTATGTATCCAAATGGTTGAGCGCTCCAGTTTTTCAATTACAGGATAACGCATATAAGAGGATATCATTACTCCTAAAGAGGAGTTATGGATTCCATATCTATGAATAACAAGTCTACGCCATTAAGAGTCATGCCTCCAACGTACCAGCATGCATACTACTATTGAGATGTGGGAGTCACCCTTTGGTACATCAAAAGACACAAGTCGAGACAACGGGCGCACTATCCATCTCAGGATTAAGATACAATATAAATGATTGTCTAAAGTGAATCGATTTGCCAAGACAGAATTATTAATCCAAATCAATTCACTTTGTGTCTCGATCCAACACATCGTCACCTATGACAACGTGCCAATGTTTCTATTCACGGAGTCCAACTCCGATGGTCAAGACAAACCATCTCCCAATAGGGATATAGACAACATAATAATCTTTGCATGAATAAAGCGCCCAACTTTATTCCCTCGATTGCGGATCATATGTTTTAGACCATCACCTTAAGAATCGTGTCTTCCGCATAATCAGTCCATCATATGCCTAATTCTTAAAGGTTTAGACCAACAGTCTTAGACTACTGTTTGCTTAACATACATTCAACAAATATGAACATAAAGAGGACAAGATTTAGTATATATAAATGAATAAATTCTTTATTGATAAAAAATGTCTCCAAAAACGTATTACATTTTTACTCCTTAGAGCATACATGACTAACAATCTCCCACTTGTACTAAGTGAGTAAATATAACAAATCTCGTATCCCCATAGCTTCCACTTGCCTCTCAAAGACTCTCCCAGTAAGTGTCTTCGTAAATGGATTAGGTAAATTGTCCTCTGACGCGATCTTGCACATCGTGACATGCCCGCCCTCAATGAAGTCCTTTATCACATGATACTTCCGATTAATATATTTACTCTTCTTGTGAAATCTTGGTTCCTTAGCATTAGCTACCGCCGCACTATTATCACAGTACAGTGATACCGCCTTATCTATGTCAGGATCAACCTCAAGATCCCCAAGGAACTTGCGGAGCCACACTGCTTCTTTCGAAGCATCACTAGCTACCACATACTCGGCCTCCATCGTTGAATCTGAAGTGCAATCTTACTTCGCACTTCTCCAACTGATGGCACCGCCGCCCAGAGTAAATACAAACCCCGAAGTCGATTTCCTAGAATCCAAACAAGATTGAAAATCTGAGTTAGTATATCCTAGAGGAGTCAGGTCCTCATCCGAATATACAAGCATATACCCTCGAGTCCTTCTCAGATACTTGAAAATATGCTTTACCGTAACCCAATGGTTCGATCTTGGATCCGCCTGAAATCGACTTAGAATCCTGACCGCATAGCTAATATCCGGTCATGTGCAAAGCATGGCATATATGAGACTACCTACTGGTGAAGCATAAGGCACCTTCTTCATGTATTCTCTTTCTTCATAAGACTTTGGATAGTCTTTCTTAGAAAGAGTAATTCCAGACCTAGATGGTTGCCCACCTTTCTTGGAATCCTGCATTGCAAACCTCTTGAGAATTTTACCTATGTAGCCAGCCTATGACAAAGCTATCATTTTGTTCTTCCTATCCTGAAAGATCTGGATACCGAGAACAAAATTAGTCTCACCCAAGTCCTTCATGTCAAACTGCTTGGTCAACCATAATTTGACCGATGACAACGCCCTAACATCATTGCCAATCAGCAGAATGTCATCTATATAGAGTAGTAGAAAAACCACATTCCCATCCTTTATGTGTTTATAAACATATGGTTCATCCACATTATGTGCGAACCCATAAGTCTTGATCATCTGATCAAATCTTATGTTCCAAGAATGAGAAGCCTGCTTAAGTTCATAAATTGATTTTAACAGCTTACAAACCTTACCCTTTTAACCCGTGACTTTGAACCCATCTGGTTGTTCCACATAAGTAGACTCATCAAGATAACCATTTAGAAAAGCCGTCATGACATCCATCTGTCAAATCTCGTAGTCGAGAGCGGTAGCTATAGATAAGAGAATCCGGATGGACTTAAGCATGGCCACAGGTAAAAAGGTTTCCTCATAATCGATTCCTTCCTTTTGCGTATAACCCTTAACTACCAGTCTAGCCTTAAAGGTTTCGACCTTTCCATCCACTCCTCTTTTCCTCTTGTAGATCCACTTACACCCTATGGGTTTTACCCCTTCGGGAAGATTCACAAGCTCCTAGACCTGATTAGTCTCCATAGACTTCATCTCTATGTTCATGGCCTCTGTCTAGAGTTTTAAATCAACATCCTCCATAGCCTCTGCGTAGGTATAAGGATCCCTGTCATGTTCATCCGGTTCAACCAAGAAGACCTCCCCATTGAACATATACCTTTCAGGTTGATGCCTGAACCTCCCACTACGCCGAAGCCCTTGAGATTGTTGTTCAAGTTTGTTTGGTTCATCATGTATTCTCTTTCTTCATAAGACTTTGGATAGTCTTTCTTAGAAAGAGTAATTCCAGACCTAGATGGTTGCCCACCTTTCTTGGAATCCTGCATTGCAAACCTCTTGAGAATTTTACCTATGTAGCCAGCCTATGACAAAGCTATCATTTTGTTCTTCCTATCCCGAAAGATCTAGATACCGAGAACAAAATTAGCCTCACCCAAGTCCTTCATGTCAAACTGCTTGGTCAACCATAATTTGACCGATGACAACGCCCTAACATCATTGCCAATCAGCAGAATGTCATCTATATAGAGTAGTAGAAAAACCACATTCCCATCCTTTATGTGTTTATAAACATATGGTTCATCCACATTATGTGCGAACCCATAAGTCTTGATCATCTGATCAAATCTTATGTTCCAAGAACGAGAAGCCTGCTTAAGTTCATAAATTGATTTTAACAGCTTACAAACCTTACCCTTTTAACCCGTGACTTTGAACCCATCTGGCTGTTCCATATAAATAGACTCATCAAGATAGCCATTTAGAAAAGCCGTCATGACATCCATCTGCCAAATCTCGTAGTCGAGAGTGGTAGCTATAGATAAGAGAATCCGGATGGACTTAAGCATGGCCACAGGTAAAAAGGTTTCCTCATAATCGATTCCTTCCTTTTGTGTATAACCCTTAACTACCAGTCTAGCCTTAAAGGTTTCGACCTTTCCATCCACTCCTCTTTTCCTCTTGTAGATCCACTTACACCCTATGGGTTTTACCCCTTCGGGAAGATTCACAAGCTCCTAGACCTGATTAGTCTCCATAGACTTCATCTCTATGTTCATGGCCTCTGTCCAGTGTTTTGAATCAACATCCTCTATAGCTTCTGCGTAAGTATAAGGATCCCTGTCATGTTCATTCGGTTCAACCAAGAAGACCTCCCCATTGAACATATACCTTTCAGGTTGATGGCCGAACCTCCCACTACGCCGAAGCCCCTGAGATTGTTGTTCAAGTTTGTTTGGTTTTTCTACACTGATCGGAACGGTTTCATTCAGAACCTCCGGAGTGATCTGATCACTCCTTAACTCCTCAAGCACCACTTTGCTTCGAGGTTTAAAGTCGTCCATGTAACTCTCCTCAAGGAAAGTTGCATTAGCAGAAACCACGACTTTATTTTCCTTCGGGTTATAAAAATAACCCCCTTTAGTCCCTTTTGGATATCCTACAAACACGTAAACTTCCGAACGTGTTTCCAACTTATTCGGATCCTTAAACAGGACATGAGCCAGACATCCCCATATGCGAATATGGTTTAAGAATGTCTTTCTTCTTGTCCACAACTCGTGAGGAGTTTCAGGGACCGATTTTGAAGGCACATTGTTCAAAAGATAACATGTAGTTTGTAGTGCATATCCCCAAAAGGATAAAGGTAATGATGAATAACTCATCATGGACCTGACCATGTCCAACAAAGTCCTATTTCTTCTCTCCGCTATGCCATTCTGCTGCGGAGTGCCCGGGGCAGTTAAATGGGATAAAATCCCATTCTCTAATAAGTGTCCCAAGAACTCATCAGAAAGATATTCTCCACCTCGATCGGATCGAAGTGCCTTTATGGGTCTACCCAATTGCTTTTCCACTTCAGCCCAAAACTCCCTGAACTTGTCAAAAGTTCCACTTTTGTGGTGCATCAGGCACACATACCCATATATTGAGTAATCGTCAATAAAAGTGACGAAGTACTCATACCCTCCTCGTGCTCGGATGTTCATCGGTCCGCAAACATCACTATGCACAAGTTCTAGAACCCCTTCGGCCTTATTGCCTTTAGACCCGTATGGTCATTTGGTCATTTTACCTCTAAACAAGATTTACATGGAGGTATAGATTCCACCTTTAAGTGACTTAAAGGTCCATCCCTTACCAACCTTTGAATCCTATTTAGGTTAATGTGACTAAGGTGCAAATGCCAAAGATAAGTCTTATTAGAGTGAGAAGTTTTAAGTCTTTTAGAGTTATTATCATTCATCTCAGCATTAAGCAATAAGTCCATCTTAGGCTTGATAAAATATAGATTTTTTTGCATCCATCTAGAACAAATAAAAGATTTGTTTTTACGAATCACTACTTTTTCATTAAAAGATACCACGTAGGAGTCTTTAAATAAACAAGATACAAAAATTAAATTCCTTTTAAATTTAGGAACATAAAAACAATCTTGCAAAAATAAATTCCTATAGTTATCAAAGTAAAGATGGATGTCTCCCACTGCTTCCGTTGAGACCAAGGATCCATCGCCCATCCGAAGCGTGAAGTCTTCATGTAGCAGACTTCTCGTTTCTTTGAACCCCTGCAAAGAAACACAAACATGATTAGTTGCACTAGAATCTATGACCCAAATGTCATTGGATTCCTCAACCAAACAAGTTTCTAAATACAGAAGATCACACCTACCTCCTTTGGAAAGGAAGTCCTTGCAATGCTTCTTAATATGCCTGACCTTTCCACAGAAGAAGCACTTAAGCTTCTTTCGGTTCTTCTTCTTCTTCTTCTTGCTCTTGGTGTTAGCAGGAACAGAAGACTTCCCATTCTTGGCCCGTTGCTTCTTTCCATTCCCAGAGTTAGAATTGGAACCAGAAGCAGCTACCATGTTGGCCTCACCACCCGCAAGAGACTCCCTGATCAGCAGTTCAAACTCTTGTAACTGTTTCATTAATTCTGTCAAGGTCATATCTCGTCTATTGCTCAAATTAAATGTAGCTCTAAAAGAAATAAATTCCTTAGACAGAGTCTCAAAGACCATAGTCATCTGAGTTTCAGCATCGATGTCGGCTCCATTGGTTTGAGCCTCAATGAGGTAACCCATGACCAACCCATGACCAACATCATATGCTCCTTTACAGATGTCCCCAGTCTCTGTCTACAGTTTAAGAGTTTTCGAAGTGCCCCTTGCCACTTTGTTATGGCCTGGCCTCCAAACACGTCCTCAAGATTATCCAAGATCTGCTTCACAGTCTCATAATCTTGATGTTAAGCCTGCAGCACATTATTCATGCTGGCCATAACATAGCAGCGAGCCTGATCATTAGCATCTTTCCAACAGTCATACGCTTGGAATTGCTCTTTAGATGAGTCTCCCGTAGGCTCGAGAGGACAAGGGGTTGTCAAAACATATTTCAGTTTCTCAAAGGACAGGACGATATCCAGGTTCCGTTTCCAATCATTGTAATTCTCACCAGTTAACAGGTTTTTGTCAAGTATCGATGATAAAGCGTTTTTAGACATTCTTAATCTACAATAAAGAATCATATACTAAACATAAGCAAACATATCATAATAATTTAGTAAGATAACACAATCATGTAAAATCATACAAATGTGTTTATGTGTCAAAAACCTTGAAAATATCAAAACCTTACAACGATAATTCCTAACTCAGAATTTAACAAGCTCCTAGGGGAGTCATGCCAAATTCAATCAGGAACACGGATCCCCTCCTGATTAATATATGCCATCCAGGACCCGTATGATCTAGCATATATTAATAATCATTTCTTTAGCCATCAATTTTATTAACAGAGCTCTTAAGGGAGGTTAATAATAAAATTAACGTGAGTGTATAACCATCGTTTCAATATTTTATCCATGATTTATAATCACCACCTAGGGGTGTGCAACCATAAATCATGCTAAAACACCTTAGCCTTTCAGAGATCCAATCTGGTACATGATAGAAATCCCTTCCTAGGGGTTGGGACCACCATATTCTTCCTATGGACCAATGATGGAGGCCTTAGGTTCTCTCTTCGAAAACCTTCTCCCACTCAACCTTTTGAAATCAAGGTTTTATTTTAAAATTATGCATGAACAATTTTAATATGAGCGGCACTTCCTATTCTATATGACATGTTATTAATATACATGGCAAATCATATTATAATGCAGACAAGCAAAGCAATCAAGCAAAATAATAATTACCATAATATATGGTTCCACCCTAGAGAATATAAAACTAAGATTACAAGAGAATAATCGAGACATATATCGATTCTTCATCCTTGAATCCTCAAGTTGAATCCTTCTTCATGTAATTCCCATCTTCAAGTCTTCAATTCCGTATGAATCAAATACTTCATACTTCCGGTCATATCCAAATTTAATGTTTCTCAAAATCGTCTTAAAAATAAAATTAAAACTACACTGTAAAAATTGCACCTTTTTTGAAAATTTTTCATCTCTTGGTCGGCAGGCCAATCTAGGTGATCGGCCTATCGGTCATGCTTCATCGGCCTGCCGATCAAAAAAATCAACCTGTCGACCCATGAAAGTTCAGCCTGTTGATAGAGCCAGCCAATTTTTGCCCCATTGACGGCCTGCCGAACCGCACGTCTGGCCTGCCGATTTGTGACGATCGGCCTGCCGAACTGGAGGGTTCGGCATGCCGACCGAGCAGAAATCTCTCATTCCAAAAAATACAATTTTAATACAATTCATCAATTTTATTTTCAACAATTCAAAAACATAAAATTAGAGACTCGGGAAATATCTGGGTGCGCTATCATCCGTCTTCTATATCTGTCTTTTTTGAATAATTATTTAATTACAAAATTTTTACAAATTTAAAATTTAATAACAATTCCTAGATGGAGATGATAGTCTGCCATCTAATTATATGAAAAACTAGATATAATTCTAACCTCTAAGAAACCATAACTGGCATAAATTAATTAATTAATAAATAATTAAATAAAAATTTAATCAACCATAATTAATTAATGAGCATTCACTACATAATCCATGACAACATATAACTATATAGAAACCTAGAGTGCCAACTCTCTTTGAAATTAAATTCAAGCATAGGAGAGATTAAGATCACAAAATTTATACATATAACATGATTACAAACTCGTAAATTTATGTAAAAACCTTGGCTCTGATACCAATCGTTGGAAAAAACAGTGTGAGTTACGCAGCAGGAATTTTAAAAATTTTAACATCAGAGTATTTTTTCAAAACACAACTTTGACATGTTATATGTATAAATTAAATAGATCTTACTAACATTTGTATATCGAAGAACCTCCGCAACCTGTGAAGAGAAGTAACGTTCCAGAAGACCCTCAACCAACTGGTCTTCTTTGCTATTCTCTACCTATGATCGGAGTGAGTGTAGGCTCACACGTACAGCTCTTCAACCGGTGACCCTCCTTCCAACCAATCGAGAGAACCCAAAGCAAGTGTTTGTTATTCATAAATAAAAGCTTTCAGGGAGTTTTCAGATGCTCACCAATAGAGTATCACTCTTAATCTCTCAACTGATCTGAGTAACTCGTGAGACTTACTCCCTTTATATAGCGATTGGTCCTGGGGTCAGTCCTTAGCAGATTAGGTCGCAAAAACTCGAAACAGAATCAAGTTTGGATCAATATCTGATAAGATCCGCGTGAAAACGCGTAATCTTATCTCTCGCTAATCGGTAGGCCGAACATGTAGATCGGCAGGCCGAACTGCCGCGTAAATATCTCCACGAATCTTTTATTTTTCACCCAAGATTCTATAGGATAAAGTCTCAGTTTTAATTCAAATAACCCAATAGAGAAGTTATCTGATCAAAACAACTTTATCAAGATAATCTCTAAGAAAATAATCAATTCACAATAATTCTACAAGTTTATCTTGATCTAATTTATCCAATTAAATCAACCGATAAACAGACAAGAATTGTCCGATCCCAATAATTCAACAAGTTTATTTTAAATTAATTTTATTACAAAATTAATTTAACCAATAAACAGACATGAATTATTTGATTCTTTCAAATTTTAAACCAATCTGATAAATCCGACATAAGTCACCAATTATTGAAAAAGCACGCCGTATCGTTACAGGATTTTGTGAGCTAGCAAAGAGGACCAAATTGGACCTATAAATTTTAAGCTCACGATAATTATGAAACCTAATATCCCAGATATACATTTCACAATTATCAACTCCAATGCTACTCCACTAAAAGCTCGGAGCTGCACTCTCGAACTTTATAGAATTACGAAACCCGTATAGCTAAGTCTCCATGACATATCAAAGTGTATCGTATCCCCATATGATAGTCCATAATCAGCTTAAGGACAAGTTCTATCTTACCTTTCGATTATTTTTATCTTACATTCCATTATCTCACCATTAGAAAACTTACCATCCAAAGATAGTATACCATTTGGTTACACCTATGTATCCAAATGGTTGAGCGCTCTAGTTTTTCAATTACAGGATAACGCATATAAGAGGATATCATTACTCCTAAAGAGGAGTTATGGATTCCATATCTATGAATAACAAGTCTACGCCATCAAGAGTCATGCCTCCAACGTACCGACATACATAGCACTATTGAGATGTGGGAGTCACCCTTTGGTACATCAAAAGACACAAGTCGAGACAACGTGCCCACTATCCATCTCAGGATTAAGATACAATACAAATAATTGTCTAAAGTGAATCAATTTGCCAAGACAGAATTATTAATCCAAATCAATTCACTTTGTGTCCCGATCCAACACATCGTCACCTATGACAACGTGCCAATGTTTCTATTCACAGAGTCCAACTCCGATGGTCAAGACAAACCATCTCCCAATAGGGATATAGACAACATAATAATCTTTGCATGAATAAAGCACCCAACTTTATTCCCTCGATTGCGGATCATATGTTTTAGACCTTCACCTTAAGAATCGTGTCTTCCGCATAATCAGTCCATCATATGCCCAATTCTTAAAGGTTTAGACCGACAGTCTCAGACTACTGTTTGCTTAACATACATTCAACAAATATGAACGTAAAGAGGACAAGATTTGGTATATATAAATGAATAAATTCTTTATTGATAAAAAATGTCTCCAAAAACATATTACATTTTTACTCCTTAGGGCATACATGTCTAACATGTTCCTCCATCCATTGTTGCACCTGTGGAGGTACTTGTGACTGTGAACGAGCCTCCTCAAGAGTAGCTGCTACAAGAATGTCTTTTCTCGTCCTCGGGCCCACTCCTTTCCTATGCCCTCTGTGTGATCCAAGCACATTCTCTGCTATCTCTTCTTCATTCATGAGATGTGTTGTCTGAGATGTGCTCGAACTAGAAGCAGATGCAGCAGCAGCTTTGGTTTGTTGAGTATGCATCTGAAGCATTTCCTTCTACACATTCCATTTAACAAAATAAATTACAATCCAACTTACAATTTCATAACTAAAACTAAATAAGTTATATGACTTACATATCTAGCCTCTGCAGCGTCATTAACCCATCTGCCATCAAAATATTGATGACATTGACGCCAATTTTCCAAAATTGAGAGCAACTCACCAGTCTCAGGATTTCTCTACAGAAGGGATAGGCTTGTGTTAGAACAATACATATCTTAGAGAAAAAATGAACTATAGTTTAATAAATTTTTATTTACTACCTTTTGATATCTTAAATTAGCATACGATTGTGTTCCATGACGACTTGGTTGCTTCACATTTGCTCTGTTTCTTTTATTTTTCGCCGACCTTTTCTATTACAAAGATGAATGATTAAAATTAGTACGTTATATCAAAATATGCAATGATCATGAGAAATAGAGTTTATAACTTTAAACCTGAAAAGCTTCGCTGCAGAAGCGATCACAAGAAGCCTCTAGAGTCCAAACTATTACGCCAAACTAGAGTGTTAAGCACCACATATTAATAAAAATGAATCCCATAGGATCCATATACGAGTTATATTTTTTATTAATTATGTCCCTAACACTTTTCTATTACGCAAGGTGAGAGAGCATACATGAGCCTTATTGTAACAACTTCACACGATGAGAATGATAGAAATAATAACATGTCAAATTTCTAAAGAAAATTACCTCAACTAAGTGATCCAAGAAGAAATGTGACAAAGAACCAGCTGACAACAACAACAAATACTGTCTCTTGGTAAGGGCGACTTGCATTGTCAAACACAAAGAACTGTTAAGCAATCATAGCACACATTGAGCATCCAAGGTCCAAAGATGCAAACTTCAACCATTAGAAATAAGTGCAATATGCTTCTAACACTATAATCACAAAACCCCACTTAACATAAAATCCAGATCATTGATTCTATAATCACAAAACCCCACTTAACATCAAATCCAAATCATTGATCATTGATTCGTCGCTAAATTCCATCATTGTTATGGATCGTAGGTAATTGGGATAGCACATCGAAGAATACGTCATCATTTAAGTATCAAAATTTTCCCATTTCCAGAAAGACACTAAGAATTCAGCATGTAATTCAACCTGTGCAACTAAAGCATGCAGGAAAGAATGCATGTCAAAATTCAGTTATAGAATTTTATTGATATGCAATATACAATATCCCAAAATAATTTCTATGAACTGTTTTAGCCTCCATAAAAATGCATCGCAATAGTGCATAAGAATAAAACTTCTAAAGTTTAGTCCACTCTCATAGATAATAGCACACTTACGATGAACCTATAAAGTATAAACTGGAACATTGGACGAGGCATGTTTGATTATGCTCACATTAGGATGCAAAAACATGCATGGTCAGTTCGACTTGAAAGAAAAACTAACATGACGTTTGGTTCATAGCTTTGTACTACATTTCAAACTATTTTGCTACAGTATTTACTCTCACAAAAATTTAAATTTTTATTCAAAACTGTGTATCAAACGGGCCTTAAATTTTTTAGGTTTAGTTTGAAATATGAAGGAAGATACTGATCAGACTTTTTCAATTAGTGCGTGGGAAAGGGGATCCACACTATTTTGGAGTCCAACACTGTTATCCTGAAAGGCTGTCTCCATCGTTCTCTCGCCTACCACATAACGACAACCCATCTTACTTTTAAATAACACTTTTATTTAGTATATCATATTATATTTATTATATTATAATATAATTCAATAAACATATTCTAACAGTATTTACTAACAGATTTGTAAGATAAATAAACCCCATTTGCGATGTTAGCCGCTATCCTCCACTAATTTTCAGTCAAAAACAAATTAATAAAAAAATACTTAGATCTTCGATTGAACTGGCTGGTGGGATGAAAAGGTTTCAAAGTTTAAGCAATAGCACTTGAAGCTCTAGAGGAAAACGTATGTACCTTTTCATACATTAAAAAAGAAAAAGAAAAAAAAAAACAGGTGATGTTAATGAAACACAGGTTCACTGTACGGCAGATTAACAAGATGGGCGTCGTTGGCATCAGGCATTTGGGGCTTGGGTGAGCTCGACGGCGTGGGCAAGAAAGTGCAAAACTGGGATTTAAGAACAACCAAAAAATTAATATAAGAGGGAAAAAATAAAGGAAGTCCTAAAAAAATGATTGGGTCAACAAAAATGAAAAAAAAAAACTCAATGGTGTGCCTTTCATATTGCTTCTACCCTCCTGCTAAGAAAACAAAAGAGCAACCCAGAGGAGGAAAAAAATCTCCAAGTTACATTTCCTCAGAGGAAATTTGAGAAAACTAAATTTCTAGACAAACAAATCTCAGAGGAAATCAAGGCAGAAAACTGAATTTTTTGAACAACCGTGATAGCTAAATTTTTTGTATCAACCCATCTCCTTCAGAAAACTGAAAATTTGAGAAGTTGCAACCTAGAGATACAATTGCTTTTGAACAACAACAACAAGCACAACAACAACTATTTTTCAACTCACTTTCCTGGCCAAGTAAATGCTTCACAAATTTATGAGATACAATTTCTACACAGACAAATCTCAGACGAAATCAAGGCAGGAAAGTATAACAAAAAAAAAAAACTTACAAGGTGCGGCGACAGCGAATCTCTGGCGTGGAAAACAGCAACAATCCAACCAATGACACTGTCTAGTTCCGGCGGGGCTCGTAGGGTCGCAAAGTGTTGTTTTAAAAAAATTTCAGAGAGAGAGAGATGGCTAAAGATCTGAGAGAGCATTGAAAAGGGAGAGAGGAAGTAAAGAAGACGAGATGAAGAGGCTAGATCGAGAAGCGGGTGAGGGGAAAGCTGGGTGTAAAGACGAAGAGAAGAAGAGGCTGGATCGAGAAGCGGGTGAGGGGAAAGCTGGGTTTTAGGAATAAGTATTGTCTTTTAGCGACGACATATACATACCAAAACGACAACGTATTATAAAGTGAGGAATTCGAGGAAGACATTTGTCGTCGCTGAATATGCAAAGCCCGCGAAATTATGGCGCGTGTTTGGGAATTTCAGTGATGAAATTTTTGCAAATATTTAGCGACGATATATAGTAAACGATGATAAATCTCGTCTCTAAAACTTTTATACCTAAATTACAAAATCATTATTGGGCATAGATTTAGCAACGACAATATAGTCGCTAAACAGTTATTTAACGACGACAAAATGTCGTCCCTCAAAGTTTAGTCGCTAAATCATATAATTGTTGTAGTAATTAGGA
This sequence comes from Artocarpus heterophyllus, assembly GCA_025403435.1. Lineage (NCBI taxonomy): Eukaryota > Viridiplantae > Streptophyta > Magnoliopsida > Rosales > Moraceae > Artocarpus > Artocarpus heterophyllus. The sequence goes on from CM046353.1 coordinate 14,741,456, forward strand.
TAATGTGTAAAATACCATAAATTGTGTAGTGCCCCCATACGGATGTCACAGATATCGTTACATTCATTCTTATTATCATTATTTAAGATAAACTATATGATTGAAACATAATTTGGAAGCATACCCCAGAATCCATGCATATATTTTTTTTAAATTAATAAATTTGTTGATTACAAACATTCTTTAAATAGTTTATTAATACCAATGTAAGTAGAACAAACTTTAAAAACATCTTTGAAAATCTACATTCACGGTTCGGCAGGCCGAACTTAAGACTTCGACAAGCCAAACTCGACCGGTAGACCGATGATCAACCATCGGCAGGCCGCCCGAGGCGTTGCAACACAGGGTTTAAAAATTTTTAAGTTTAGCAGGCCGAAATAGTGGGATCAGTAGGCCGAACATTACATCGGCATACCGACCAGTAATGGTCGACAGGCCGACCGACTGTCAGAAACCAATTTCTGAAAACAAAACTCAATAATTTAAATGCGAAAAACAAATGATAAAACTATAAGGTTAAAGAGTCATAGTTCCAATCCCTAAAATTTAACAATTAAACATTCTCAAAATTATAAAATATAGTTCATATCTTTAAATTTCCTTTTTGGCATTTTTTTTGTTTGTAATTCAACGTCCTTAGCTCACACGTCTTTCCATGCCCTCTGCCTAATCCATAACCTTCTTACCCTTATCTGCAACATAATATAAAACTGAATAAGCTAATGCTTAGTAAGTACATTTATATCTCACAACTTAAAACTTTTTTTTATGAACATCTTCAACATCATCATCAAAATAGTGCACTAAGCACAATTTCATAAGGAACATATCTTTTATTGCATTTTCCATATTAAAACTTTATTCATTTTATCTTAAGGACCCAAGTGTTGCACCATAATCATCATTGTAGGCGCGCCGCCATGAGAGGAGAAGGGTAGCTAATCCTAAACCACACATGACATCATATCACTTCATAACATAACTTTGGTGGGCAATACTTATTTAGGTGATACATATATATTATATATATACATACTTATACTTTCATGCTTTAAAAAAAAATTATCATCAAAACATGCATAAACTTTTATACATTAAAAACTTCCACAATAATACATCATATATAATCATCGTGATAAATCATCATAAAACCATTATAAACATAGATTTCAAACTTTTCATAAACTCATCATGTTGTGGGTGAGAATATACTTACCAGATAAGCTTACTTAACCTTACTTTGTCCGTGACGATGCCGCGGTTTCGATGTGCTCACTTCATATTGTGTTCATGTCATACATTCATTCAAAAGAAAATAACAATTAACATATATTTTTAATGAACTAGTCACCACAACAAAACATCCATTACCATATAACATCACACATACACACATCTCTTGAAACATAAATTTATAACATGTTTTATTAACCATAAATCATTAGAACACAACTATCAACACAAACATTTTAGACCTCCATGAATTCTTAACTCAATAACTTTACATTAACACACAATAAGGGCACCAAATATAGTGAAAACAAAGATAACATATAAACTTATCACCATAATTTTTTTCATTAGTCATAAAAATTCCATCTAATGTCTCAAACAAATCATACAACATACTCATAAAAAACTGTCAGCCATAAGAAAAACAAAGGCAGTGAATAATTCTTACTTGCATTCCTATAAAGAATTGTCTATATAATATCATAAAAATTTTACATATAATAGACATTTAAAAATTACAACATAGCCAAAAATTTCCTTTAAATAAACACTACATAGTCCAAAACATGCATTAAAAGACAAAGACAATAATAACTTTTAACATTAGGCAGTGAGTTGCATACATTTTTCATTTTCCAATAGTTAAAATAAAATCATTTAGACTCTAAAATTCATATGACAACCTATAACATATAATTACAGAACCACAAAAATATTTATCATCAAATAAATTCATTTAATCATATAAAAACATCACACAATAAGAGTTCAACATTTTACCGATAAAGCGGTCTAAAAACCTAGCTTCAATAAAAATTCCATATCACATAAAATATTTGTCATATTATCATGAGACTTTCCAATTCATAATTTGACATATACATAAACATATTTGCCAAATTTCGTGCAAAATAACATTCATTTGCATTATGAACGAAACCTATATTTTGTGTAACACGACCAAACAACAACAATTTACTGTGAGCAACAGAGAGAAAAAAATTCATATCTTATCATAGAAAAATCCAATTAACTCGAAATTTGGAGGAGCATCACATAACATATAATGAATAACATATCAAAATTTTAGAACCAACGGGAATTCCTAGACAAAGATATGGTAGTCGGATGAAGAGATATACATTTCAAAAATACCGAAAAAAAAATGAGTTCTTACCTTAAACAAATTTCTTCTCAAACCTCCTTGAATTAACCCCAACAAAATTTCAATATATATCTTTCAAATATTTGCAGGAGAATTGAGGGGGAGAAGAAGGTGAAAAACGTGAAGATGAGAGAGGGTGAGAGAGAAAACATGAGAGAGAAAGAAAGAGCATGCAAGAAAGATTATCATGAATGAGAATAGTGTGGAGAGGGTCAAAGTTCTCTAATATGTCCGGATTTTCTAACTCAAATTGAGGCAATTCTCATGTGGAATTAGAGGGGAATTAGGGAAAGTTAAGAAATTAGCTCTTACTTACCATATATCAACTCAAAAAAATAGGGAACCTTATCGATTACATTCAATCAATCAAAAAGTCAAATATTTCATTTCCTTAAATGAGGAAATTAATCCAAAAATATGTCAATCAATCAACAATCATTATCCAATTATTATCATCATCATTGTCACAAATTTTGGGTGATTTCTGCTAATTGCTCGCCAGCAGTCTTTGGCCTACTGATGTCCCACTTTGGCCTGCCGAAGCCGTGAGGTCCTGCTTGCCAATAAAGTTCCATCGGCCTGTCGTTCAGTGAGGGCAATTCGGCCTGCCGAACTACCTTACATAATATAGCTTACCAAAACATTAATTTATACAAAAATTATAATTAAACATACAACATAAATAACATGAACACTTTAAACACATCAATTCCACGTGACCGTCACCTGTCATAACACTTAGAATAAAATAGTTAGTAATATTATAACACATGTTAATAAAGAAATTACTTAACGTTGTTATTCATCCATTACATAAAAATTTAGCGGGTGTTACAATTCTCCCCACCTTATAAGAGTTTTGTCCTTGAAACTCAAAACAAATGTGGAAACTTAGTTCTCATGTCATCTTCACGTTCCCATGTGGCTTCTTCCACTTGGTGATTTTGCCATAGCACCTTGACCAATGGAATTTCTTTATTCCTCAAGGTCTTGGTTTTCTAATCTAAAATCTCTACTGGCTTTTCTTCATAGCTCAAGTCTTCTCGTATTTCGATCACTTGTGGGTCAATCACGTGCATAGGGTCTGGGACATGTTTCTTGAGCATCGAAACATGGAACACATCATGCATTGTAGACATTTTTGATGGAAACCTAAGCTGATAAGCCGCTTTGCCTATCCGCTTCACAATTTCATAAGGTCCGATAAACCTCGGGTTCAACTTACCTATCTTCCTGAACCTCATTACTCCTTTCATTGGTGCAACCTTTAAGAAAACCGAGGGTCTTCTTCTCTTATTTGCAATGCCCCTTAATTCGGACGTCACAGATGTCGTTACATTCTTACATTCATACTTACTTGAACTTTAAACATGAATATATTTCAAAAACTTAAACAATACTTTCAAATTAAAAAGTAATTAAACATACTTAACCAGGATCCATTTATGCATCTAATAATTTTTTTTATTTTATATAACATTGTTTAACTTATTCCATTTCATAATTTATTCAATAATACTTAAATTAATCATGAACTTATTTAATAATATAAGTTTATCAAGTTTGTAAAATCAGGACTTATTAAACATCACATCATTTCTCATGAATCATCACATTACTTAAACATTACTTGTATCCACAGTTCGGCAGGCCGAACCTGGGACTTCGGTAGGCCAAACATCATCGGCAGGCCGGAGTTCCTCAACCGGCAGGCCGGCAGAGGCTTTGCAAATCAACTTAAAAATTCATCATTTTTTGGCAGGCCGAGAACGTGATCGGTAGGCCGAACTTTCAGACTTCGGCAGGCTGACCGAGCCAAAAACATTTCTAGAAAACTTATTTTGTAAAGCATAATCAACCTTTCATAAAAATTGCAGAAGTTCATAATACTTAAGATAATGAAATAAAATATGAAATATAGTTCAAAAATCCTTGAAATGTTTATCATAATAATAGTGTTCAAAAATATGGAACTTAATTAAAAACATAGAAACGATTTTCTTGGCGTGCTTCTGGTTACAATTCATCGTGCTTTGTGCTCACACGCCTTCCCATGTCCTCCACCTAGTCCATGATTTTCTTACCCTTATCTGCAACATGACATAAAACATGATTAAGCTAATGCTTAGTAAGTACATATATTTCTCACAAATTAAAACATTTCATAAACATCATCATCATCATGGTCATCATATCATAAAAGTGCCTTAAGCACAATTTCATAGAAATATATCTTTCGTTACATTGACCATGTTTAAAACTTTTCCATTTTATCTTAAGGGCCCAAGTGTTGCACCATAAACATCATCATAGGCGCGCCGTCATGAGAGGAGAAGGGTAGCTAATCCCAAACCAAACATGACATCATAAAACATCATTACATTACATTGGTGTGCAACACTTATTACGTGATACATATAAATATATACATAATTTCCATACTTGAAAACATGTCATAATCATCATGCATAATTTTAAATCATGAAAATCTTTCATAGAAATCCTTTAAGGAAAAATCATCATAAAATCATCATGGTGAACATATCATCAAATCCTTGTAAAACGTGTCATGTTGCAGGTGAGAATGTACTTACCTTAACGATAGCTTACTTAACCTTAACGTGATTTGGTGACGACGCCGCGGTGTCGTAGTGCTCGCTTCTTGAGTGTTCATGCCATTTATCCATTTAAAGATACAATAAAAAAAATCAATACTTATCATAAAACATTCATTCACATAACATTCATCCATAACACTCATATATACATTCATCTCATATTATAAACATAACCATAACCATCCTTGTGAAAACGTAATATTATCATTAAAACATAAAATTATCATCACATATAAGCATGTTGTCATCATTTTCTTAAATCATAAAAGTTATCTTAAACATGTTAAAACCAAACCATACATTTTAAAATTCATACAAACATCATATTATCATGCATAAAATTATTTTATTATCATAAAATCTTTTAAACATACATAACATTTCATAAACAAAAATCCAGAAATAACATTTAATAAAACAGTTTTCTCGTAGAAATCTCATAACATAAAATACATTCATTCATACATACACATGCATATTCTTGACAACTTTTCATGAAAAACATCATTCATTTACCTCTTGAATAATCATTACATTTTTCATGCATCAAGGTTAAACAGTAATATTTACTGTGAAGAGAAGAAGATAGAAATTTCATATTTTCATTAAAACACCAAAAACATGAAATGTGAAGAAAATCACATAATACATATATGAACATCATAATAAAAACACAAAACAAAAATACAATACCTAGAGAAGATATTGTAGACGAATTTGAGGAGGAGAATATCTTTTTAAATTTACAAATACATGAGTCCTTACCTTAGAAGACTTTCTTCTCAAAACCCTTGAATTCAACCAATGAAATTTCAACTTTTCTTTCAAAATACTCAGAAATCTTTTAGAGAGAGAGAGAAGAATTCATGGAGAGGAGAAGAGGAAGAATGAAAATGAGAGAATGTCTCAGAAATGAATGAGAGAAAAACGTGAGAATGAGAGAAAAATCTGAGTACAGAAAACGTTAAATTTTTTTTTTAATGTAACGTGCATAATGAAGAGTCATTACTCTTCATTAAGTCAGAAATTTCTGACTGTTTAGAGGGCAAGAGGCGTGGAGGAAGGAGTGAAAAGAGGAAGTCAAAACTCTCACTCATCACTTACCATGTTTTGCCCTCTTAAAATAGGAAACCATTTAAAATTAGACAAATCAATGCAAAGTCAAACCCCTTATTTCCTTACTTGATAAAAACATTCCATTATTATGCCAATTAATCACATTAAATCATCCAATTAACGTAATTAACTCAGCCATAACTTTGGAGAGATTTCTGTTGACTGCTCGTCAGCCGTGTTCGGCCTGCCGATTTTCCTCTTCGGCCTGTCGGTTCCACCAAGTTCGGCCTGCCGATTCTTCCCATCGGCCTGCCGGTCCTTGGCAGACTATTCGGCCTGCCGAACTTAAAAGTTTGGCCTGCCGAATTGTCCTTAAATGCCATACATCAAATCATTCAATTCATCATGCATCATAATTAATCATACATTTAAAAATTCACATGAACACTAGAGCACGACGATTCCATGCAGTCGTCACCTGTCATAGAACTTGACATAAAAGTTAATAACATTTAAATCATATTTCATAACATATAACATTACGTATATCATAAGTTATTAACAAAATATCATTAACGTCGTTACTAACTTAACGTTATTCATTACATAAGAATAGGCGGTTGTTACATTATTAGCATAACTCTTTTGACGGCTTTGAGTGGTCTCTATCCTCCTTCTTATCAACTTTATCATCTCAAAGGTTTCGTTGATAAATTCAGTCCTTTCGGCGTCAATGCTTTCCATCAACTTCTTTTCACCAGCTTCATGCCAACATATAGGCGACCTGTATTTCTGTCCATATAGGACTTCATAAGGTGCCATCCCAATTGTTACCTGGTAGCTGTTGTTGCTGTTGTTGTTGTTGTTGCTATTACTGTTGTTGTTGTTTCGGTGTGGAGGGCGGTTCTAGGTGTTTGCATTATTGGCTGGTTGACCTGACTGAGGCTGATTTCTTCTTAGCTTTGACAGGTGGAACTCAGCACATTGGGCCCTTAGAACAACCTGCTCCTGGTTTCTTGGTGGACTTGCCCATCAACAATTGCAGCAATCTTCGGCCTGAGAACTCTGATTAGCCTTCTGACCCTTTCACCTTCATTGCTAACCATCCCTGGGCAAAGGCGAGCTAGATGATCAAATTTTGCCACTACATCTGTTACCGACATGTCTCCTTAGCGTAAGTTCTCAAACTCATCATAGTGCTTCCTGGTAATGTTCATGTGGAAGAACTTCGTGTTGAACTCACGAATGAAGTTAGCTTATGTTATCTCATCTACGTTCCTGCTTTGTTCGATTCCATCCCACCAGATTCTGGCCTCCATGATAAGGCAATACGATGCACAGAGAACCTTCTCGTTATCTATGAAGCCCATGAGTCTCAGAGTAGCCTCAATTGTCTTTAACTATCCTTGTGCGACTAGAGGATCTTTAGAACCTTCAAAATCTACTGGCTTAACCCTCTTCCATCTGACTAAGAGCGGTTCCTAATAGGCCACTCTGGGTTCAGCAGCAGGACCTAGAGCTTCATTTTCTTGTGGCTGGGGGGAGGAGAAGGCGGCTCATTATTGTCTCATCGTTCGTCATTGCGGCCATTAGCCCTTAATTCAGTAATCTCTCTTCTTTGCTCTTCTAGTTGCCTTTGCAACTCAGCAATCATCGTCATCAAACTTTTGTTGGTCTGGCTGCGGGTTTGTATTCTTCTATGGCCGTCCATTGTCGATTTCCTAAAAGAATTAGGAGCTTAAGAATAATCTTCTAATTTATGAGACAGGTTTTCACTACTAAGGCATTAATCATTAGGCAACTAAATCTTATACAAATCATCATACTTGCATCTTAACATATAACTTTAAAACATACTTACTTGGAGGACTTGGACCGACGTGTGACGATATGAATTGAAAACAGAAATCCGCTCTGATATTAAAGCCTGTAGCGCCCCCTTACAGACGTCACAGATGTCGTTACATTCATTCTTATTATCATTATATAGGATAAGCTATATGATTGAAACATAATTTGGAAGCATACCTCAAAATCCATGCATACATTTTTTTAAAATTAATAAATTTGTTGATTACAAACATTCTTTAAATAGTTTATTAATACCAATGTAAGCAGAACAAACTTTAAAAACATCTTTGAAAATCTACATTCATGGTTTGGCAGGCCGAACTTGAGACTTTGGCAAGCCGAACTCGACCAGCAGAGCAATGATCAACCATCGGCAGGCCGCCTGAGGCTTTGCAACACAGGGTTTAAAAATTTCTAAGTTTGGCAGGCTGGAATAGTGGGATCGGTAGGCCAAACATTACATCAGCATACCGACCAGTAATGGTCGGCAGGCCGACCGACTGTCAGAAACCAATTTCTTAAAATAAAACTCAATAATTTAAATGTAGAAAACATATGATAAAACTATAAGGTTAAAGAGTCATAGTTCCAATTCCTAAAATTTAACAATTAAACATTCTCAAAATTATAAAATATAGTTCATATCATTAAATTTCCTTTTTGGTGTTCTTCCGTTGACAATTCAACGTCCTTAGCTCACACGCCTTTTTATGCCCTCGGCTAATCCATAATCTTCTTACCCTTATCTGCAACATGATATAAAACTGAATAAGCTAATGCTTAGTAAATACATTTATATCTCACAACTTAAAACTTTTTTTTTTATGAACATCATCATAATAGTGCACTAAGCACAATGTCATAAGGAACATATCTTTTATTGCATTTTCCATATTAAAACTTTATTCATTTTATCTTAAGGACCCAAGTGTTACACCATAATCATCATTGTAGGCGTACCGCTATGAGAGGAGAAGGGCAGCTAATCCTAAACTAAACATGACATCATATCACTTCATAATATAACTTTGGTGTGCAACACTTATTTAGGTGATACATATATATTATATATATGCATACTTATGCTTTCATGCTTTTAAAAAAATATATTATCATTAAAACATGCATAAACTTTAATACATTAAAAACTTCCACAATAATACATCATATATAATCATCGTGAGAAATCATCATAAAACCATCATAAACATAGATTTCAAACTTTTTATAAACTCATCATGTTGCAGGTGAGAATGTACTTACCAGATAAGCTTACTTAACCTTAATTTGTAGGTGACAATGCCGCGGTTTCGATGTGCTCACTTCATATTGTGTTCATGTCATACATTCATTTAAAAGAAAATAGCAATTAACATATATTTTTAACGAACTAGTCACCACAACAAAACATCCATTACCATATAACATCACACCTACACACATCTCTTGAAATATAAATTTATAACATGTTTTATTAACTATAAATCATTAGAACACAACCATCAACACAAACATTTCAGACCTCCATGAATTCTTAATTCAATAACTTTACATTAACACACAATAAGGGCACCAAATATAGTGAAAACAAAGATAACATATAAACTTATCACCATAATTTTTTTCATTAGTCATAAAAATTCCATCTAATGTCTCAAACAAATCATACAACATACTCATAAAAAACTGCCAACCATAAGAAAAACAAAAACAGTGAATAATTCTTACTTGCATTCCTATAAAGAATTATCTATATAATATCATAAAAATTTTACATATAATAGACATTTAAAAATTACAACATAGCCAAAAATTTCCTTTAAATAAACACTACATAGTCCAAAACATGCATTAACAGACAAAGACAATAATAACTTTTAACATTAGGCAGTGAGTTGCATACATTTTTCATTTTCCAATAATTAAAATAAAATCATTTAGACTCTAAAATTCATATGACAACCTATAACATATAATTACAGAACCACAAAAATATTTATCATCAAATAAATTCATTTAATCATATAAAAACAACACACAATAAGAGTTCAACATTTTACTGATAAAACGGTCTAAAAACCTAGCTTCAATAAAAATTCCATATCACATAAAATATTTGTCATATTATCATGAGACTTTCCAATTCATAATTTGACATATACATAAACATATTTGCCAAATTTCGTGCAAAATAACATTCATTTGCATTATGAACGAAACCTATATTTTGTGTAACACGACCAAACAGCAACAATTTACTGTGAGCGACAAAGAGAAGAAAATTCATATCTTATCATAGAAAAAATCCAATTAACTCGAAATTTGGAGGAGCGTCACATAACACATACATGAATAACATATTAAAATTTCAGAACCAACGGAAATTCCTAGACAAAGATATGGTAGTCGGATGAAGAGATATACATTTCAGAAATACCGAAAAAAAAATGAGTTCTTACCTTAAACAAATTTCTTCTCAAACCTCCTTGAATTAACCCCAACAAAATTTCAATATATATCTTTCAAATATTTGCAGGAGAATTGAGGGGGAGAAGAAGGTGAAAAACGTGAAGATGAGAGAGGGTGAGAGAGAAAACGTGAGAGGGAAAGAAAGAGCTGTTAGACATGTATGCTCTAAGGAGTAAAAATGTAATACATTTTTGGAGACATTTTTATCAATAAAAAATTTATTCATTTATATATACCAAATATTGTCCTCTTTACATTCATATTCGTTGAATGTATGATAAGCAAACAGTAGTCTGAGACTATCAGTCTAAACCTTAAGAGTTGGGCATATGATGGGATGATTATGCGGTAGACACGATTCTTAAGGTGATGGTCTAAAATATATGATCCGCAATCGAGGGAATAAAGTTGGGCGCTTTATTCATGTAAAGATTGTTATGTTGTCTATATCCCTTTTGGGAGATGGTTTGTCTTGGCCATCGGAGTTGGACTCCGTGAATAGAAACATTGGCGCGTTGTCATAGGTGACGATGTGTTGGATCGGGACATAAAGTGAATTGATTTGGATTAATAATTCTTTCTTGGCAAATCGATTCACTTTAGACAATCATTTGTATTGTATCTTAATCCTGAGATGAATAATGGGCCTGTTGTCTCGACTTGTGTCTTTTGATGTACCAATGGGTGACTCCCACATCTCTATAGTGGCATGCATGCCGGTACGTTGGAGGCACGACTCTTGATAGCGTAGACTTATTATTCATAGATATGGAATCCATAGCTCCTCTTTAGGAGTAATGATATCCTCTTATATGCGTTGTCCTGTAATTGGAAAACTAGAGCGCTCAATCATTTGGATACATAGGTGTAACCGAATGGTATACTATCTTTAGATGGTAAGTTTTCTAATGGTGAGACAATGGAACGTAAGATAAAAATAATCGGGAAAGTAAGACAGAACTTGTCCTTAAGCCGATTATGGATGATCATATGGGGATGCGATACACTATGATATGTCATGGAGACTAGGCTACACGAGCTTCGTAATTCTATAAAGTTTGAGAGTTCAGCTCCAAGCTTTTAGTGGAGTAGCGTTGGAGTTGATAATTGTGAAATGTATATCTGCGATATTGGGTTTCATAATTATCATGAGCTTGAACTTTATAGGTCCATTTTGGTCCCCTTTGCTAGCTCACAAAATCCTGTAACGACACGGCGTGCTTTTCCAATAATTGGTGACTTATGTCAGATTTATCAGATTGGTTTAAAATTTGTAAGAATCAAATAATTCATGTCTGTTTATCGGTTGAATTAATTATGTAAGAAAATTAGTTCAAGATGAACTTGTTGAATTATTGCGTTCGGGTAATTCTTGTCTGTTTATCGGTTGTTTTAATTTTGGACAATTAGAACAAGATAAACTTGTAGAATTATTGTGAATTGATGTATTTTCTTAGAGATTATCTTGATAAAGTTTGTTTTGATCAGATATCTTTTCTATTGGGCTATTTGAATCAAAACTGAGACTTTATCCTTTAGAATCTCGGGTGGAAAATAAAAGATTCGCGGAGATTTTTTCTCAGCAGTTCGGCCTGCCGGATGACGTGTTCGGCCTGCCGAACTCGCCAGTTTGGCCTGCCTATCAAACAGTTCGGCCTGCCTATCAGCGCACATAAGATTACGCGTTTTTCACGCGTATCTTATCAGATATTGATCCGAACTTGATTCTGTTTCGATTTTTTGAGACCAAATCTGATATGGACTGACCCTAGGACCAATAGGTATAAAAAGAGAGTGAGTCTAATGATTTACTCAGATCAATTTGAGAGATTAAGAGTGATACTCTTCTAGTGAGCATCTGAAAACTCCCTGAGAGCTTTTGTTCACAAATCACGAACACTAGCTTTGGGTTCTCTCTATTGGTTGGAAGGAGAGTCACCGATGGAAGAGCTGTACGTGTGAGCCCACACTCACTCCGGTTGTGGATAGAGAATAGCAAAGAAGACCAGTTGGTTGAGGCTCTTCTGGAACGTTACTTCTCTACACAGGTCGTGGAGGTTCTTCGGCACACTGAGGTTAGTAAGATCTATTTAATTTATACATATAACATGTCAAACTTGTGTTTTGGAAAATACTCTAATGAACAAATTTTTAAAATTCCGCTGCGCACTTTGTTTCCAACAAGAGCATGTAAGAAAGATTATCGTGAATGAGAATAGTATGGAGAGGGTCAAAGTTCTCTAATATGTCAGGATTTTCTAACTCAAATTGAGGCAATGCTCACGTGGAATTGGAGGGGAATTAGGGAAAGTTAAGAAATTAGCTCTTACCTACCATATATCAACTCAAAAAAAATAGGAAACCTTATCAATTACATTCAATCAATCAAAAAGTCAAATATTTCATTTCCTTAAATGAGGAAATTAATCCAAAAATATGCCAATCAATCAACAATCATTATCCAATTATTATCGTCATCATTGTCACAAATTTTGGATGATTTCTGCTGATTGCTAGTCAGCAGTCTTCGGCCTGCCGATGTCCCACTTCGGCCTACCGAAGCCGTGAGGTCTGGCCTATCGATGAAGTTCCATCAGCCTGCCATTCAATGAGGGCAATTTGGCTTGTCGAACTTGAAGGTTCGGCCTGCCGAACTGCCTTACACAATAGAGCTTACCAAAACATTAATTTATTACAAAAATTATAATTAAACGTACAACATAAATAACATGAACACTTTGAGCACATTAATTCCACGTGACCATCACCTGTCATAACACTTAGAATAAAATAGTTAGTAATATTATAACACATGTTAATAAAGAAATTACTTAAAGTCGTTATTCATCCATTACATGAAAATTTAGTGGGTGTTAAAAATTGCATGTAAGATAGCGATATACTGACATAGTTTGTGTGGTTACAATAAGAATTACGGCAAATCATAATAAACTTAGGCATAATTAATTCACATAGAGATATAGTGTGGTTTTATGCTTAAGTATATTTTGTGTAACTCGAGAGAGAACACCGAATACGATAGGGAATTTGACCATCAATATAGAATGAGACAATCACAATAATATGTTTAATTGAATAGGATCGGATTAATTTTAGTGAAATCATAATTCCCAATGTTTTTAGGATTTGTTTTATTTGAATTCACTTGTTAAATTTTATTTTCTTTAATTTTTTAGATTGTTATTGTTCAAATAATCTTAGAGTTAAATCAATTTTGGTAATTAATAAAAATTAACACAATTCTCGTGAAAATGATACTTTAACTCATCACTTTTGTATTTGTTATGATTACATGCACTTGCATAATCGAATTTCTACAACAATATGATTTCCCTAATGACAAGTAATAGGTAATTAATGACTTGAATTGGGATAGTTAATTCCCATTTTAAAAAGAAGATATAATCTTGCATGCATCAATGAAGTTTAACCTGGTCCTTAAATCAAAGGTCCAAATGATAAAGGGGTGAAAATAATCCATAGACTTGAGATGTCAAAATGGGCCAAGCCTAGTGGGTCAGTATCAGCACGACACATTAAATAGCAGGTATGACATGGCATGACACGAGTATTAAATCTGCCTAGCCCATCCCACTTATTAAAAGGGTTGGGCTTGGTGCAACTTTTGGGCACAAAGTATGTTAAGGGCATAGCACGGTAAGGGTCCGGCAAGAGCACGAGGACGAGGATGAGCATGAGCACGAGCACGAGCACGAGCATGTTAAAGGCACGATTGGGGTCTAATTATAAGCAGATTAAAATATGCAATTTAAAACTAATTTTACTAATATATTTTATATTTTTATAAATATTTTTTATAAAGAAGTTCTAAATTTCTAATAGATTTGATTACAAAAGGAAAAAAGATAAAATAGATTCTTTATTGTTGGTAAATTGTCAATATATACTTACCCTCTTTGATTATATGAAAAACTAAATAATAGAAACTACACCGTATAAAATTTTACAATGTTGTTGTCCTTAGGAAAAGATTTTTTAATCAATAATGTAATTTATTTTGTTACAATTTATTGTTTTCTTTTTTTTCATAAATTTAACATTAGGCAGGAGAAATACATATTAAGAGCTAAAAGTACAACAAAAAAAGCACAAATATCGACACGGACACGAGCACGTGCTAAGCACTTTATGGGCACGGCCCATTAATAAATGGGTCATGGGCTAGGCTTGACGCCACAAAAATTAACTGAGTCAAGCCTAGCACAATACGATAAATAAATGGGCAGGCCCAGACATAACACAAGACATGCTTGAACCTAAATTAAATAGGTTGGATAGGATTGGGTCAGTCCATTTGACATCTTACCGTAGACTAATGTAATATGACATGTAAATGGAATGCTTATATATAATGACCATAGAAAAATTAATGTAAATGGTATATATCAATAAGCAAAAGTCTAATTCTTATAAAGAAAAAAGTTTGGTTTGGCCAGAATTGAGATAAGCTCTATTATAGGCCATTTTCTTTTTTAATGCTCTGTAATGACATGTAAGAATAACCTAAGAGAGGCGTGAGAGAATATATATGTGTGTGTGTACATCCTGTGGGGAATATGTCTTTTTTAAATTTGGTCCCTTCTTCAACTGGATACTGAGTAAAGTTAAAGGAACTTCCTTTTTTCTTTTTTAGTAGAAAAGTAATCAAAAGAACTTCCCTATATGTCAGAAAATCACAAACCCATCTAAACCAACACTCTTGATCAGCCAAAGAAAAAAACATATAAATAAGGAGTTTAGCATTAGCAAGTCAAAATACAGAATGAATATGATAGTCATTATAATATAAGCAAAGAGATAAAGACAATAACATTAATAAATTATAATGAGAAAAAATTTAGCAAGAAAAAGAAAAAAAAGAATAAGGAAAAAAAGCTCCTACATCAGAGTGAGACATTAAGGTCAATTACTTTAAAACATCTCCAATGCAATGTTAAATTAATATGTTAAATAGCAAATTTGATATTTGAGAGTAAAAAAATCTCTCCAATACAATGTCATTTTTAATGCTAAATTTGTTATATGCTAAACTCGTTGGCAAATTTGTCACTAAGTTTAGCCTCTGACAAATTTAGCATTTGATTTCTATTACTTAATATATTAACTTGTTTGTTTAAGTAATTACAACATTCTCATTTTTTAATTATTTTAATATTAAAATTTTACTTTTAGAAGTTTCAAGGCTTAGTAGTTATAACTAACGGTAAAAATAGCATTTCAAGCATTATTATGCATTGGAGCATATAATAAAATAACATATTAAATGTATATTTTTATACTTTTTAGTAGCAAATATTGGCATTAGAGTTTATGTTAGAGATCTCTAATACTTTGTATCTACTAAGATGTTTAGTAAATAAGTTTAAACTCAAAAAATAAATTCAAACACTGAATCATATTAAAACTTTACAATATTATAGCATATTTTTACTTTGTATTATAATATATAAAACAATTTGAAATCATGAGCCAGAACTATTTTGCAAAACACAAAATACGTTTTAGAATGACGATTAACTCAGGAAAATATACACAAAACCACTTTCAGCTTTCTCGAGTGCCATTATGATATGCTATACATCAACAACTAATCATCTAACTAATAAGAATAAAGCTAAGAGGCACAACCGGTGCCCCTCCCCCCATCTCGACGTGGCACCAAGTTGGCAGCTGATTTGGTTTTATATGGGACCTACTATTTTTTTTAAAATGCCCAGATCTTCAATTTTTTCCCAAATATCTTGTCCCCACGTTTCTCTGCAACTATTCTTCACAAACTCCGGCACCAAACATCCCGCCATGATACCCAAAGCCGCCCTCTTTCTCCCACGAACGCAAACTCCGCCTCACGCAGCGCACAAGCGATGCCCAACCCCGGCAAGCCCACACGTCTGGCGCCGCTGCAGATCTGCGACCGAACACTTTGGGAGATTCATGTGATTTTTGTTCCTTCTCTTTATCGCCGAAAATGGCTTATAAGGAATGGTTTATTAGAGCTTGTTTGGTTCGAGTATTTGAATAGAGCATTTGAATGAAGATTTAAATTTTGTGAGAAAAAATACTGTAGCAAAATGATTTGAACTGTGATTCAAACCACAAAACAAACGGCCCTTTAGTATACTGAGATCTATTTTCTACTCTTTTGCTTATCTACGTGCATTTTTTTGTTTTAGTTTTTTTTTTCTGAATTTTTTCTTTTTTTTAAGTAGATTTTTTTTTTTTTTTTTTTTGGCTGTAATATAAATTATCATGAGTTTGCTGATGGACTTTTTTTTAGACTTTGTTCTTGACTTTTCTTTATCTTTTGATGTTTTTCATGTATATTCAGGCAATGTCATGGTTTATAAGTGCAGGAGATAGAGCGTTTCTTTGATTAAAAAGTCTCTTTAATCGTTGGGCATGAGAATGGAATGAAGACTTTTTGTTATTTAGGTGGGTCCTACAACTTACAAAACACATGTTGAAAAATGTGGGCCTTGTAGGTATTTTCCAAATGAGGGTGGGTCCCATAAAAGCTCCACAATAGTTGCCATGTAGGTGCCACGTAAGTGGGGAGGGGCGCCTCCGATGCCGCCTAGCTTTATTCAACTAATAATTAGATGAAAAAAGATTTCAAGCCCTCGAGCTTTACAATGTGCTAGTGGAAAAAGGCGCCTCGTTCGTGTTAACAAAAATAATTAAGAATTAAAAAAACAAAGTTTTTGGAAGAAAAAATACGAAAAAAACTTTTTGGGACAAAAAAAGAGGAAAAACATTTTTTTAAAGAAACGTTTCAAAAGTTAAAAAAAAAAAAAAAGTTTAGGCTAAACAAGTAAAAACAATGTTTTTCAAAAAAAATGACAAAATGTTTCGAGTTTCGAGTATCCTAAAAACACCACACGAAACCTATTATCGCTCTATATAAATGTTAAAGATATATAGTTAGGTAAAGAGGTAAATGTATTTTCTACGTCTCTCGAAATGCACCTAAGGTTCATAATTTACGGTTTCACTCCTACCTATCAATGTGTTGTGAATTATTAGGGTCCATTTGGTAAATAGATTCGAATTAGTTATTAAATTTAAGTTAATGTGATTTGAATTAGGATTTGAGTTAGTAATTTAAATTGTTGTTCAAATTGTTGTTCAAATCGAAGAGTATACATACTAAAGGGCCCTTGTCAATTTTTGAAACATAATTTTCCCTCCACGAAATTTGGGAACAAATCAAGATGTTTCAACTGTGATTGGTTTGTTGAATATGCTAATTGGTTAGAATATAGCATAGCCAAAGATGTTGCATATTGTCTTTGTTGTTATCTATTTAAACCAAGTACCGGAGAACAAGCAGGCAGTGATTGTTTTGTTATTACGGGGTTCTCAAATTGGAAAAAAAAAAAGGAGAGATTTGATGCTCACGTTTGAGGCCCTAACAGTTTTCATAACCAAGCTTGGATCAAACTTGAAGCTCTTAGCAACCAAAAGCAGCATATCGAAAATGCCTTTATGATTCACACAGATCAAACTCAAAGTGAATATCGACTACAATTGAATGCATCGATTGATTGTGTTTGGTTTCTTTTAAGATAAGGGCTTGCATTCTGTAGTGATGATGAATCAGAGAATTTAAGAAATTAAGGTAACTTTCTTGAGCTTTTGAAGTTTTTAGCTGGTCATAATAATGATGTAAAATCTATTACCTTCAATAATGCTCCTGAAAATCTCAAATTAACTGCACCTAGTATTCAGAAAGATATTGTAAATACTGTTGTAGTTGAAATTATTGATAAGATCATGATAGATATGGGTGATGCATTATTTTCTATTCTAGTTATGAATCTCGTGACATCTCAATGAAGGAACAAATAGCTATAGTGTTGCGCATTGTGAATAAAAATGTTTGTCTAGTTGAACGTTTTATGGGTCTTGAACATGTTACTAGTACTATGGCTCTCTCACTTAAATATGTAATTGATGTTTATTTTCTCGACATGGATTTAGCATTTCTAGATCACGAGGACAAGGTTATGATGGAGCTAGTAATATGCAATAAGAGTTCAATGGTTTAAAAACACTTATTTTAAGGGAGAACCCTCAAGCTTTTTACATTCATTGTTTTGCTCACTAACTCCAACTTGCTCTTGTAGTTGTAGCAAAAAAACATGTTCAAATTGCAAATCTCTTCTTTTCAATTGCTAATTTGGTCAATGTTGCTGGCATCTAAGTGATGTGATATTCTTCACTAGAAACAAGAACCAAAAATTTTTGATGCTCTTGATAATAGTGAACTTTCTAGTAGAAGGGGTTTAAATCAAGAGACTATTCTTAAACGTTCTTTAGATACATGTTGGAGCTCACATTATGATTCTTTAATCAGTTTGATCACCACGTTCTCATCTACAATTGATCTTCTTCAAATAATTATAGAGGATGGGAGCTCTAAGCAAAAGTTTGAAGCAAATACTTTGTTGGGTTTGATACAATCATTTGATTTTGCGCTTACCCTACAATTAGTGAAATTCATATTAGGGATTACAAATGATTGTTAAAGGCATCATAAAGGAGGGGTCAAGATATTGTGAATGCTATGGGTTTGGTGAAGATATGGAAGCAAAGACTACAGATGATGCGAGATGAAGGATTGGATTCTTTCTATGATGAAGTTTCTTCCTTTTGTGAAAAGCACAACATTGATGTTCCCAACATGGATAATCTGTTTATAGCTCAAGGGAGATCACGACATAAAGCTCAAGAAGCCACAAATTTACATCACTTTCATGTTGAATTATTTTATTATGTTATCAATATGCAACTTCAAGAGCTAAATGATCGTTTCACTGAGGTAAATACTAAGTTGCTTCTTAGTGTAGCATGTTTGTGTCCAAATGACTCATTCTCTGCTTTTGACAAGCAAAAGTTGATCTGCCTTGTTGAATTTTATCCTGAAGACTTATCTGCTGTAGAGCTCTTGAAACTTGACAACCAACTTGAAGCTTACATTTTTTATATGCACTCTAGCAAGGAGTTTGTTGGACTGAAAGGACTTGGAGATCTTGCCAAAGGACTTGGAAATCTTGTCAAAAAGATGATTGAGACGAAAAAGGATAAGGTATATACATTAGTTTACTTGCTTGTTACACTCGCACTAATTTTCCAGTTGCTACTGCCACAGCTAATTGAGTATTTTCTGACATGAATATTGTGAAGAATCGTTTGTGCAACCGAATAGGAGATCAATGGATGAATGACAACTTGATCGTGTATATTGAGAAAGATATTTTTGATAGCATTGATGACGAACCTATCATAAAACAATTTCAAAGCGTGAAGCCTCGTCGTGTACAATTGTAATTTGTTACTTATTACATGAAACTGATTATTAAGAAACATTTTTTTTCCTATTGTTTTAGTTTGAAAATTTGGTCTTTATTTGTGCCCACTAAATTAAAATCCTAGACCTGTCACTGGAGGATATAGAAATATAAATATCCTTACATATAATAAGGGAATTAAAAAAGAGTTGAGCTGCCAATATGCAATAATCTCCTTTTTTTTGAGTTTAAAAAAACGATAAATAAAGTCACAGAAAATAAACAAGAAAATACAGTAGAGTCCATGCGGTTTTGGAGGCAATGATTGAAGTGAAGGCAAATTAGTGCATGCAAGCTGGTACTGCAAACTAATGGCCACCCCGCGCGAAAGTACAAAGTATGCAAGATTTGCCATTTGTCAAAGACATACGTACATTTAAAGAAAGACAAAGCTCTCCACTAACTTCATGAGAAGATTTGGAAAAAGACGGGGAATATTGTTGGGTAGGTGAGAGAAACATGTAGTAGGTTTCTCTTTCTGTGACTTAATTGGGAATTGGGACTTCAGAGTCTTCCAGAAACCATTATTAATTGAACAACTATACCATCAGAGAATGATACGTGTTGCTCTTGCAGGGCTTCTTGTACTTAAATGGTTTGGTTAGTTCAAGAATTTTTGGTTCACACATTTGTCGAGGAATCTGTTGGCCCAAAAATGATAACGATGCTATTTCAAACGCGGGATGCACAAAAGTCTAGATAATATTCGGTGGACTCTCAAGTCAACAATGACAAGGACACCGGGATAAAGATCGTTTTCATCTATAAAATTATTAACCCGTTACTCAATAATAAACCTTAATTAAATTTGTAGTGTATTTTTTAGATTAGGTTTTATAGTTTTGTTAATAACAGACGTTAAATAAGATTGTTAGATAAAGCATTTACTTTGCGAAAAAAAAAGAGAGAGACCTTTTTCACTTGAGATTGTGTAATGTGGGACTGCTTCATTAAATTGTCTGCACGCACCATGTTAATAAATAGTGTAGTGTTGATAAAAAATTAAACCATGTTCATATAATATCTCTCATGAACTACATCTCTTGAGGTGTTTACTTATTATTTTGTTCGTTGGAGATATATATATATATATTGGTTACTGGTTAGCGATCGACTCTATTACTTTTCAAGTAATATCCATAATATTTCTCAGTGTATGTATATATATCAAACGAGCAAAAATACATAGGTTAAATATTATTTGCTTTATTACCTTGTCTATTGATTGTTGTACTTTTAAATGACGCTAATCAAAAAAATAGATGCTTAATATATGCTACTATTTAATCATTGTAGAACGTGTTTATAAATTAAGAATTCAAATTAATATTAAGTTCCTAATTTCTAATTTTGGTATTAACTTTTTATCTTTTGTGAATCCCACCTAGAAAAATTAAACAATTAAGTTCCTTCGTATTAAAGTGAGAGCTAAAGCCTACCTTTGAATTCCTAAAACAAATGTGATCAATAACCTTCATTATTACATATGACCTTATTTCAACTATTACTTACTTCTAACGCAGTATTTTTTAACCGTGTTTATGGCTTATTTGACACACCATATTGTATTGTATTATGTTGTGTTGTATTACATTACATTTTCTATATACTATAGAATACAATGCAATACAAAACGGCATACCAAACATGCTATTAGAATTAAATTTGATAAACAGTAAAATAGAAATTAATCTTAATAAAATTTAATTTTTAATAGTTTAGTATCGACCTGCATAGAATTCTGCAATTCAATCCTTTATCATCATGCAATTTATTACCTATTCTTTTCTCTCCCTATTAATTAACTTGTCCTTAATGACGTACTTATGATAACAAATATAGACCATCTGGCTGAAGGTAATTAATTGATCACACTTGTAAACCACACAAAGTAAAAGTAGTACTGCCTTAAGAAGACAATTGTAACAAATATAGCCACAAAGAGTGCTGCATGTAAATGTCGCATGAAAAATTTATGAGACTTAAAATGTGGCATTCATATGAATACGAACACATCATTAAGAATGTGAACGCATCTCATTGGCCGAATTTTGCAGCATATAATATTTTATTTCTTCTATCAATTAGTCAAAAGTGGAAGTAACACTTTAATCCTATAGGAGATGGATTGCATGAAGAAAAGAAGACATGGAATTGAAAAATATCTCCACCATCATCACCCGCAATATCACCACCGTCACCCCCACCATTACAATACCACCAACCCAAAATTCGCACACATCATTTTCTAAAACATACAAGAAAGAAAGAAGCTACTAGAAATTATAATAAGTTAGGAAAAAGTTTGGAAACTTTGGGTTCTAAAATGCCTATAAATAGAGGGCCTTAACTCGAGCTTATTCACCCAAAAAAATTTTAGTATACACTTTGGCTTGTTCTAATAAAAGCACTACTACACATTACATACATACACATATAGAGATCAACATATTTTCTTCCCTAACCAATTAATCATTTGAGTTTTGAGTTTGGGAGATGGCCACTAGCACTAAGGTCATTGGTGCTGCATTTTTGGTTTTGCTTATTGTTGACCTCTCCGTTGCTGGTAGGTCATTGAAGGAACCTAAAGGTAGTGGTGGAGGCGGCGGCGGTGGACAAGGAGGTGGTGGCGGCGATGGTGGTGGCCGTGGTTCTGCCCTTGGCTCGGGTTCGGGGTATGGGTCAGGAAGTGGTTCAGGATATGGTAGTGGGGGAGGAAGAGGAGGTGGTGGTGGTGGTGGTGGTGGTGGTGGTGGTGGCGGTGGTGGCGGCGGTGGTGGAGGTAGTGGTTTTGGATCCGGCAGTGGTTATGGGTCCGGATATGGAAGTGGGTCTGGATACGGTTCTGGCGGTGGGAACGGGGGCGGTGGAGGCGGTGGTGGTGGCAGAGGAGGAGGTGGTGGTGGAGGCTCCGGAGTAGGAGGTGGGTCTGGTTACGGCTCAGGATATGGAAGTGGTAGTGGGTACGGGAGCGGAGGCGGTAGAGGTGGCAGTGGGGGCGGAGGTGGCGGCGGCGGTGGTGGAGGTGGTGGTGGTGGTGGTGGTGGTGGAGGTTCGAATGGCTCAGGGTACGGTAGTGGGTCGGGTTATGGGGAGGGACATGGATCCGGGTATGGCGAAGGAGGTGGTGATGATTTTCCATGAAGAAAATTAATATAAGATTGTATTTTATTTTCGGGAGCCACTAGTCAATCTCGAAATAAGTTGCAGCAACTTTTCACCATCAACTATGCATGCATGGCACAGATATTCTTGGTGGGGAATTACGTCGCTTGCATGTATACGTGCATGTTTGTGTTTGGTACTGCAAATTGTTACTGTGGTATTATCATTGTAGTATTTAAAAAACAGTGTCTAATTTCGTATTACTTTAATTAGTAAAAGTTCTAATTAGCACGTGTTTTCTCTTCATGAATAAAAAATTTCCTGTTTGGACGTTCAGTCACTAAAGAGAGCATAATGGAGTTTTAACTACCTATCATCAAGTGAAGTGACCGTTGAACCAACTCATGTTATGCTCCAAAGTCTTAAGAAGAGTGTGTTAATGTAGAAATTTCGGGTAAGAATACCGTAGAATACTTTTTTTCTTTTCCTCTCCCCAGTAGAGGTGAACATCTAGCAAGTTGGGTGTATTTTAAGGATTTTCAACCCGCCCAACTAAAATTTGGATGTTTTGAACATTAAATGGAGTAATTATAAAAATTCCCTCTCAACTATAACACTTGTAATACAATGTCTTTTAAACTTTAAAACGTAACACACGTTCCTCCAAACTGTAAAATATTAACAATAAAGCTTCTTTTATTAGAACTTTTAATAAATCTTGGTACATAATTGGGACTCGGTACATAATATATGAGTATTTTGATAACTCTATAATGTCTAAAACAAATTTGAATTTTAAAAGTCGATATAATTTAAAATCTTAATTGTTAAATTATAAACTACAAAACTCCCAAAAAAAATTAAGATAAATAATCTCTTCTTTCACTTTTATGTGATTGCATTAGAGTAAGATAACAATCTAATGATTCCCTAAACTGTTCAACAGTCGCCATCATTTGTGCAATATTGTGTCATTTATGATCAAAATCATAATTCAATGAGTTTTCTTGTTAATATTTCATAAATCGTAGGAAATAAATGTTATGTTTTGAGGTTCGAAGGCATATTGATACAAGAGTTATAGTTGAGATAAAATTTTTGTAATTAATCCTTCTTAAATCTAATTCCTCTGATAAAATTAAACTTTAAAAACAACCCACCTATTTAAATTTGGGTGAATTGAGTAAATTGATTGGATTGAACATTATTATTTAAAAAAACAAACTGGAAATTATTATATATAATAAATATTTTATATATGCATTATATTGGATGGGTATCTCGGGTTATTTCGGATCTTATTAGGTGGGTAGAATCAGATTTATTGAGTTTATAGAAATTTTTTTTTTTCACCCCTACTTTCCAAGCTTTATCCATTGAAGTTTTTGCTATTTGACTGCTTATAGAGATTTTTTTTTTTCCAATGGCTCAGATTTCATGACCAAAAAAATAAAAAGTAAGGAATTCAATTCAATAGTGTACTTGGACCCTGATGTCTTGCTAGCTCTATAGACGCCCTTTACAAAAAATTAAAATAATAATAATAATATTAATATGACATTTCATAGTTCGGCAAGTCATGCAGTTATCGGATAATAAGAAAAAATATAAAACTTTATCAATTTAAATGATTAGTTGTACCTTCAAACACGTAAAAGGGATGCTAGCCAATAACGTCATTAAAGGTCGATAACTGGGAATCCAACTTGACACTCTTTCTTTTCAGTTTTTGGATTTGCTTCTTCTTTGAATTATTTTTCTTGCTGGGCCTCTAGAAACTGCAATCCGCTCACAAGCTTGCAAAATAGGCTTTCTCTACCAAAGCTAATGAATTTGTACATTTGAGACTGAGATTGGGTTCGAGTCTTGTGTTACGGATTGTACAATCGAATTTTAGGACCAACACTGGGCTCATAGTCCAGTTCAAGAAGAGACCATAGTCGGGGTCTAGGACCGAGTTTAGGACAGTTTAGGACAGGCACAAGGGTTTGAGAGTTAGACCTACATCTAGAACTAGGATCGGGTAACATTAATGTTGGTCCTGGACCCTTACTTGATCTTGAATTTGATTTCGGTCCTGGACATTGACCATGACATCATAACCCAACCCCAGTCATAACCAATGCCATACCTTACCACAACCCTATTCATATTCTAGACTCCAACCTCACCCTAGACCTTAGCCCTAAACCCCAAGCTTGATGCCAATTATGAACCTGAGCTTCAATCCTATACCGTGACACTAACTCTAATCTTAGATCCCGATCTTAATGCTTGACCTCGATATCGGAAAATGTGAACGCAGCGAAATTTTAAAATTTTTTAAATCAAAGTTTTTTTTAAATAACAAGTTTGGCATGCTAAATACATAAATTAATAAAAGATCTTAAGTACCTATTTAGCAGACTAAAAATTGTAGAAACTACAACTAAAAAAGGACATCTCCGAAGAGCCTCAACCAACTGATCTTTCTTGTTATTCTCTTTCCACGATCGAAATGTGGGTAGTCGCACATCATACAGCTTTTCCTCTAATGTCTTTTCCTTCCAATCACTTGAGAAGACTAAGAGCTAAAGTTCTAGATGTTGAAAAATAACCCTCTGGGAGTTTCAAAATTTCTCTCACTAGAATGCTTTCTCTATACTTCTCAAATGATCTAAAGAACCATAAAAAATAGTTCCCTTTATATAGTGGTCGAATTTGGGGTTAGTACCTATAAAATTAAGCTTTAAAATTCGAATTTGGATCAACTTTTGACCAAAAACGTGTGAAAAACTTGTATCAGGATTATGGTACGGTAAGCATGCCGAACATGTGCACCGACCTACCAAACTTATGACATCGACCTGCCGAACTCGGCCACGGGCCTAGCGATCAAGCGATAATTTAGAAATCTCAAAATATCTTATTTTACATAGGAATTTTAGATAGAGCCTTAATTTTAATTCAAATAACCAAATGGAGAAGGTATCTGATTCAAACAATCATACACAGATTATCCTATATCAAATAAAATATTATCCAAATAATTCAACATGTTTATCTTGAATTAATTCACAAAACTAATTCAACCAATGAACCAACATGAATTATTAAATCCAATCTATCGAATTTTAACCAATCTAATAGTTAACATAAGTCACCATTATGTAGGAAAAATATGTCGTATCATTACGGAAATTATTATGAGCTAGCAAAGGAAACCTAATGGATATATATAGATCAAGCACCTATAATTATAAAAAATATCATATTTTGTAATTATCAACTCTAATGCTATTCCACTAAAAGCTTAGAGCTGTACTCTTGAACTATATAAAATTATGAAGTTTCAATAAGCTAATCATCCATGACATATCATAATGTGTAACATCCTCATAGGATATTCATGATCAGCTTAAGGATTAATTTCATTTTACATTCCCAATTACTTTTTATCTTATGTTCTATTATCTCACCATTGGAATACTTACTATCCATAAATAGTATATCATTCGCTTACACATATGTATCCAAATGATTAGGCGCTTCAGTTTTCCAATTAGAGGATAATACCTATAAGAGAATATTATTAACACTACAAAAGAGCTATGAATTTCGTATCTATAAATAATAAGTCTACGTCAATCAAGAGTCATGTCTTCAAGTACTAGTATGCATACCTTCATCTAATTTAGGATGTCACCTTTTAGTACACCAAAAAATACAAGTTATGAATATGAGCCCATTAATTCATTTCAGGATTAAGATACAACATATATGATTGTCTAAAATGAATTGATTTAAACAAACAAAATTATTAATCAAACAATTCAACTTTTGTCCTTATCCAATATATCGTCGCCTATGACAATATACCAATGTTTCTACTGACGAAGTCCCACTCCGATGACCAAGACAAGTCATCTCCTATAGGCATGTAAACAACTTAACAATCTTAACATAAATAAAACGCCCAATTTTATTCCCTCAATTGCAGACCTTATCATTTTGACTATTACCTTTAAGATTCATGTCTTTCGCATAATTTGTCCATCACTTGTACGATCTTAAAAGTTTAGATTGACAGTCTCAAACTTTTATTTGCTTATCATATATTCAACAGAAATAAACATAAGACGACAACATTTGATATATGAAAATAATAAACTCTTTATTGACTAAATGTTTCTAATAACTATTACATCATTTAATCCTTAGGACACCTAGTTTAACACTCGACCCTATCATTAATTTCAATTACAAATCTTGGCCCTATTCTAAATCCCTTGGCTTAGTCTTGGACCCTGTTTCGATTCAAAACCTTGGTCGTGACTCTAACTTTGTCCTAGATCCTAAGCCTAGCCCCAATCTTAAACCTTTGACCCCAGTCCCAAATTTTGACCCTAGCCTCAAACCCTAGCTTTGGACTCGAACCATATCCTTAGTGCCATACCACCGACCCTAGTGTTGGTCCCAAACCCTAACGTCTATCCAAGACCTTTGTCTTGATCTCACGAATGAGGTTGTAGTCAAGCAAGGGTAGGATCATGGCCTAATTGCTTATTTAAAAATTCAATATTTAATGTATTACAATACGATAGGATGGGGCAATCCCATCTTAATAAGACACGAAGCCAACAAAATAGTGTACAAAAATTACTCGATACAATACAATACAACGCGGTACATCAAATACGTCCTCATATTGTTATATGACTAATGAAATTAAGAGGTGCTTGAGTTGATATTACATATTTGAAATTGAGACGTCCTCGAGTTCATATTACAGAAGTTTATTTTATGAAAACATTTCAAAGTTCAGGACACAAGCAACAAAAGGTGGTAGCATGGATAAAAATGTCCACAATACTATCGATATTTACACGACATTATCCATATTTTAAAGTCTCGACATGGATGTTGAAGGCAGGATTTTTATTCTAAGATATCCATAAAATATCCACAATATCCCCAAATATTAGTAATATTAGAGAATATCCATGAAAATCTAAAATATTTCCAAACATTTCAACGAAATGTCGAAAAAGGCCAAAAATTTGTCTTTTTTGCACATAGATCATTTTTGTAGGACTTTTTTTAATTATTTTTCAATAAAATGTGACTGCTATTTTGAACCAAAAAACAATGAATAAAGTAATTAAGATTTATTTAGTCTTTAAATAATTTTTACTTTTAAAATGAATAATTTGTGACTCTTACGCAAAGCCTTGCATCATTTTATATGGTCTTCAATGTAAATGCCAAAGCCAATATCATATTTGCCACCAAAAAGTGTAAAAACAACATATTTGATATGTTATTTTATTTTATCCTCCAATGCATAATGCTATTTAGAATGTCATATTTCACTTTTGTCATAATTATCAAACCTTGAAAGGTGTAAATGCAAACTTTTAATATTAAAATAATTAAAAAATAAGAATGTTGTAATTGTTAAAGCAAAAAAATTTTAGTCTACCCATCAATAAGAATCAAATGCATTAAAAGGGGAATTGCAGGAGAGTGTTTTTGACGCTCAAATGTTACATTTGCCAACAGCATATCAATTTAACATTGCA
Source organism: Artocarpus heterophyllus (assembly GCA_025403435.1). Lineage (NCBI taxonomy): Eukaryota > Viridiplantae > Streptophyta > Magnoliopsida > Rosales > Moraceae > Artocarpus > Artocarpus heterophyllus. The sequence continues at coordinate 14,769,909 of CM046353.1, forward strand.
TTAGAAATGCTCTTACATGTCAATGTGTGTACTATATTTTTACTATTTTTGTCTACTAATTTCAATTATTGTTCTTCATGGAGCACACGAAGACATGATACAACTCAAACGAATCAAATTGATGATGATTTTGTCATCTTGAGTTTTGACTTCATGAGCTTAGGAACTAACCAAAGTTCTTATCAATATAATATCCCTTATAGTTCTCAAATTGAAACGAGTTCAGAATTATAAAAGCAAGATGGTTTCTTTGCCATACATTTATATCCTCCACCACAAATTTGTGTTGAGATGTTATTGCAACTCCATAAAGACTACTCATCAAGTTGAATAAATTAACAATATCTAATTTATGGGTTAACAAATGAAGAGATTAAGAAACATACATGTAACATATCAACAATTAACTCTAGAACTATTAAAGGATAATATCATCACAATTGTTTTGTTTAGACCAAGATAAGAACCTACATAATGCTTTTCAACCAAGTAAAAACTTCTTTTAATATTAAAGACATTTAAAGTTTGTGTGTACTTTATTATATTTGACAGTATTTTTTATATATTCTATAATATTATTGTACCTTGTTTATAATGAGTATGTAAAATAACATTTTGAATCATAACCAATATGCATAATGATGACATCATTTTATCGTAAGCAATACAACTCTCATATCATACCAAAATTATATTATTTATATTATTAACTTGGTTTAAATTAAATAATATTGATTATTTTAGCACAAAATTAAAAGAAAAATTACAAGTTCTTTTCAACATATCCATTTTTTTTTTCCGAACATCCGTTGACATTAACAATACCTACGACATTATCCGTAAATCAAAACAACCTAAACAGCATCAACATTTTTGTCCTTGGGCGGTAGGAAGCCAAAATTAAAAATAAAATAAAATATATAAAAAAGGGGGAAAATCAACAAGGTATAACTTCAAGCAACAGAGCACAAAAGTGAAAACACCCTCGTATTATATTATAATAAATTTCGTGCCTGCTCCACCAAAATTTGTCAATAAAAAGATCGCGTGTTTCTTGCGATCGAGAAACACGCGGTTTAAACTAGAGTGTTGTTTATTGGTTAAAAAACAAAATAATGCAGTGTAGTTGGTTGCTTGTCCAGCGAGGAACATATTTGGGTGCAGAGCACGCAGAACCAACAAACCAGTACCACGTTGCAAAAACTTGCCAAAAAGAAACACGTTTCAAATTTTAAGCCACACACAAAAGCAAATAAATAAATAAATTGAAAAAAAATGTAAATTATGTAAATTATTTTATTAGAGGCGTGCAAAAAACAGCTCAGGCACTCAGAAGTCAAAACACAGACCCGTACCAAATAACCAACTTGAATCTGGCAAATATCATGCTGATCAGGAAGTGAGCAAAGATCATAAAGATAGATTTAAAGTCAATATTGTAATATCGTTCTGATAAAAAATAAAAAAAAGGGAAAAGAAAAACGCCCAACAAAGTAATAGACAACAGAACAATAATTCAAGTAAAGGAATGCTGAAAACTTGTTCCTTTGGAATAGTCAAAATATTACCGTCAATAAAGCTGTTCAATGAAGATATAAATCAGACAAACCTGCTACTTTAAGAAGTTACAGCTGTATAAACAAATAAATCACGCTAAACATTCTATTTGGTCAACCAATAATGCCCTCTTTCCAACATTTTTGCTTTCTGAAATTGTGTCCCTCATCTCATACAAAGTCTCTATAAGAATGCTCCCCATCGACAAGAAAAAAATTTCCCTTCTCGCCCCTACAACAGGTATTCTGGTTTTTTGACTAATTTATCACATCATGTGAGAACGTTAAGTGGACGCATTAAATAACCAACTGTATATGAAATGTTGTAAGCAGGCCCACCAAAAGATACCAAAAAGAATGAAATGCAATACTTGGGAATTAATCCTCCGCTAACCTCTCAGAAGCATAGGCTACCTTCTGCATAATCATGGACTCCGCTGTGCGGATTGCCCTCTGGGACCCTGTGATTGTGACTTTCCTGAAAAACAGGGCAGAAGAAAAAATGTCAAAATACTTGAGCTCATCCTACGGAGAAGCAGATTAGTGCAAAGTCTACAGACTTTCTTCTTTTTTTTTTTTTTTTAATACCTATCAGTAGTTCCAGATAAGAAATCGCCTCTATCCGATATCTTTATCCTAGCGCCACTTGCCTACAAAAACACAAGGCTCTAGTTTAGTAAAATGTAAAATCCCACAAATGATGATACCAGTTGATATCTACAAACCTGACTGATCTCCATTATATTCCTTCCACCACGACCAACAACAAATCCAATGTGACCATCCGCAACACCAATTGTTAACGAGTTACTCCGATCCTCCTGCAATATAACACAAGGCAATTTTGGTCAATCAATCAAGAATTGATAGTAAGGACGATCAAAGAATGTCTCTATTGAGTTAACACATCTAAATAATGCCAATAAGTGACTTGTCATCTTGAACACCCTCATACAGGAGGAACTACGGAGATTAAGGGTAGTAAATACGTGTGAAAGACCAATATTCTTATCCATACCAGCAGTTTCCTTTTACAAGAAGTGATCATAGTTTTGATTCTAATCTAATCCATTTTACAAGTGACGAGAAGATGGGAATAAATAACAGAATGTAAAACTAGAGCCATTAGGGGATACCTAAATTAACAAAAGTTCTCATTAATCCTATCATCTTAAACTTCATCTGATTAACAATGGAAAATAGAATGTAAAACTATCTAGAATCAGCTCATATACTCATATCATATTTCCATCATAACTAACTCTAGTTTCGTTTCATATTGACTTAACCACCATAAATATGTTTTCAGGCATCTGCGTCCATTAGGGGCACAAAGCCAAAACTATGCTTTACTGTCCATACATCTATATTTTTTAAGGGGAACTGTACTGGGATCACGATTTACAAGAACTTTAATGAAATCCGCATTGTTTAGCTCAAGTATGCAATATATTCTCCTTCCATTAGTCAATAAATGTTCTCCAAGAATAAACAAGATAGGTAATAAAGATGCTTGCAATCAAAACTAGTTTTGGGTATTCATTTCAATTTTTTTATAAGTATATATCTGCTTCAGAAGTAAAGCATGACAAACAAAAGGTGGCAAGAACACACTTCATCCTAGATGGAATTGGAAAATCTTGTCCAAAAACCAACACTAAAATGAGCTACCTAACAACCTTAATATTTACTAAGGTTTATGTTACGTTCTTGAAAACACAAGGTTGATATGCAGCGTTGAAAAAACGAGCATGCTCATTCTGACAGACAGGTTTTTTCCAAGTTAACATTTTCAGTGATATTAATTTCAGTTAGGGCCGGCAATTTGGATCACGACACGATGACACGACACGAACCCGACACGAAAAATGCAAGTTAGGGTTGGGAAAATAGGCCTCGGGTTGGAATTGGGTCGAACCCGTCTGACCCGCACAAAAAAGGGTTGGGTTCTGGTCAACCCGAATCAACACGAAATCAACCCGAAATAACTTGTCAAAAATGTGTCGAAATAAGGTTGACCTAAAAATTAACCTGAAAATTGTTAATCAACCCGTGTAATCTAAATTGAACTCGTGTGACCTTAATGTAACCCATATAGCCTGAAATTAATTTTAATGTGTCAAATTAGTCTAACATATGTTGTATATCCAACTTGACATGATTCTAATTTCTAGCATATTTGTTTTTGTTAAACTTATATAAAGTTTTGTTAACTTTTTTTATGGTTTTGTTTTGTTGGGTTATTGTTTATTTTATAGGCTTATTGTTCGGTCTATCGTGTTGCAGGTCTATCGGGTTTAGCGGGTCAGTATGTCGTGTCAACACAAACATGTACAAAGTAGTATATTGACATGTTGCTCGGGTCGGGTCGGGTCAACCCGTCTACACATCATGTCGTGTCCGGGTTGGGGTTTTTTTGACCCGTCGGGTTCGGGTTGGCGTGTTGGCTGTTTATATTAGAGCTCAACCCGACCCGAACCCGACCCGTGAACCCGAATTGCCACCCTTTTCAGTAGATCAAAATTAGATCTTTACAGTATGTCAGCCAAATAACGAAATAACTTTCTCTTTTCCTCAGTAATTGCAAATGTAAATGAGAAAAGTCGATCAATACAACATTGTTGAAAAGTGTGAACCTTGTTATTCTGAAACTTTCCTCCAGCGCCATTTGGTCCATAGCCCGTTTGATTGTAAGATGCTGTTGCAACAGAAGGAAGCACATATGGATATGGAGTACCATGAATACCCGAGAAAACACCTAAATTCAAGTTGAAGGGAACTTATAGGACATCAAATTTCACAAGCACCCTACACAAAATATGATTTAAGCAACCACATGTATCTAGTTTATGCATCACAACCTACTCATCTTTATTTCTCAAGGGGAGAAAAGCATAAGGCCTCAGGGATCGACATCCAAAACACTTAGAACCTCATAATATTGCAGCTGTCATCTGAACCGCAAAATTTAATAACCTTAAGACGTGTAAGCTTTGTACAACATCCAACATTAAACTTGCATTAAAATTGAGCACACACCGAATTCCAATTCAAGAGGAGTCATAACATTAAGTTGGTATGTGAGTACAATGATATATTCAACGTATTTAGCATCACTACAGTTTCACACTTTACAAGATCAAAACAAGATACACTTGATGACTGGTCAGAATCAGGTCAGGAGTTATACATTAGCGGGAAAAGAACAATTTAAATATATATATATATATGTGTGTGTGTATGCATGAAGAATGAAGGTGGTCAAGAAAATTGCTTAATACCATAAAGAGAAACACAAGCTGGCATTAACAGCATTCAAAGATTGGAAGAGGGCAACAATAAACAGGAGAATGATTTTAAGAAGACATACCTGAGTATGAAAATGGGGCATTCATAGACTGTGCATAATGAGGGTCTTCAGCCAACTTAGAAAGAATCAGATCGATTGCTCGCATCTGTTCATCCAAAGTTCCTGTCACTGTTACCAGCCTGTCATTTATCCCAAGATAATTATTGTCCTGAGGGGATATCTTGATGCCCGCTTGTGACTCTTCAATAAATGACCTGGTCAAAGGCAAACATAAACAGGTCAGCAACCATATAGTTTTCTAGTCTCTGAAGAGACCAAATAAGTAAGCCGAATTTAAAAAACATAAATGTAATAAACAGTATATAACAACAACATATTTGGAAACAAGCATTTCGAAATTTAACAAATTTACAAGAACCAAGAGTTATCTGCACTGGAGGGAAGTTATATTGAGCAGGGGTGTGCCCCCACTCAATTTTGACAGTTGTATTTTTGTCCCAAAATTTTAGACTTGACCATGTTTTGTAAGAAAAATAATAACTGTGTCCCCACTGAATAATTAAAGGATGTTGTGCCTTTTTTCACCCCAAAAAAAAAATTATGATTCTTCTCCCACTCAATCATAAAAATATATGACTACGTACCCACTGGATAGAATACTATGTGCCCGTTTGGTAGTGTTTTCAAAATGGTTTTGTTTTGAAAAATGAGAATATTTGGGGAATTGTGCTGAGTTTTTTGAAATTTTTCCCTTAAAAGTTGTGCAAAATTATTTCCAAAAACATTTGGAAACAATATCAAATGGATTGTATATATTTTTCACAGTTGCCTCACTAAGCAAAAAATGTCTGGCTCCACCATCTGAACAGTTAACAAGAACAAGGGCTGTCTTTATATAGAAATGTACAATTCAATGGAGCTATAGCATGAAACTATCTTTGTGTCCAAAAGTGGCATACCCGTGCATATTTTCTTTTTCTTTTTTTGGTTTGACTATACATTCCTCAAGTGGAAAGCAGCTAAAAGTGCAAGTAACTAGCATGTCAAGTAAATGTTCCTTACTTTTAAAGTTATTAAAATTCCTCCAAGGAGAGGGCAAAAAGTGTAACAGCTTGTGGATTCTAGAAAGACCAACCTCAAAAGTAACAATTAGCATTAATGATCTTCCAGTGCATCATCATGCCTTTTATGGAACTAAAACAATGCACCCTTTGGTCCTAACAAACACCCACTTTATGTTCAGATTGTCCTCACATGCTTATAGCTTTTTTTTTGGCCATCCTGACCAGTAATATTCTTGACCAACATGGCAACAGGCTGGGCCAACTTTACAAATAATCATAACAACCCAAAACTTAAGGGCAAAGCGTTGAAACTAATTTTTCATACCAAAGATCTATCTACCATTCACTAATGTGGATCAAACAGAAATATGTGTTCATCATAACAAGAAAGCTATATGGGCTTTGTTCTACCAAGTAAACACGAAAGACTAAGTAACCTGACAAGGAAACAATAAACAACCAACGAAGAATCAAGCCCTCATATACATGGCAAAAAATTATGAATCAGATTGTTAATCAGTTTCCAGCGATTGGTTGCACCATATGGTGTTGGTGCTACTAAATTTTGTATCAAAGATTGTACAATCAGGAGAGATATTAAGCATCCATTTGGGCCAAAATATGCATATAATCTAAAACATGCAAAAGAACCTAATATCACGTATGGTAATTTTTTCAAATTAGACAAATTCATACCAAATGGTCTTCTGTAAACACAATTCATTAATTGAGCACAAAGCCCGTTTTGAGAAAATATGTTGCTGCTTGTAGACTATTTAAACAGTGAAATAAAAGAAGTCTTTCAAATAAACAACTAAAAGAAGAGTTTCATATAGAGAACCTTTTAAATTAATTTAAACATCCGAAATGACATAAAAAGCATAGCAAACGTCAGTTTATATAGTTAGGATATAGAGGCTGCGTTCTTACTTTATGGTGGACCCTCCCTTTCCAATTATGCCTCCACAAGAATTATTTGGAACAACCAGTCTCACTTTTGTTCGTGGATCAACATCATTGTCTTCTTCAGTCTGGAGCTAAATTATTTATTTAAAAAAAGTATAAGGAACACCTAAACATATAGGTCAAAACTATAGTCTGCAGTAAATTAAAAGCAAAGCCCACATAACAAAGAATACCTCACTCAGCAATTTTGTGAGAACGAGTTCCATGGCCTTGATAATTTCATTTATTCCGCCAGATATCATAATGATTCTATCAGTAGTTCCGGGAAAAAACTCATGATTACGGGACAGCTGAATTCGAGCTCCCGATTTTGATTGAAAATCAGTGATTGTCGCCCCACCCTTTCCAATAACAGAACCAGCTGCAGCATTTGATACGAGAAACTTGATGTATGCAGGCCTCTCCATAGACTCTGTCAAAAAGTAAGCACATCAGAAGACGTAGGAAAAACAAAGCTCGTCAGATTTGTCAGAACACACATCACAGCAAATAAGTTGCAAGTAAATGTGATATATCGAAAATAGGGAGAGAAACTTCAAAAAGAAATTTGGAATTCAGCAAATCATATGATTAGGAGCATATAGAGTAAACTTATCTGTAATGCCATCACAGGGACAAAAAATCACTTCACCCATGAGTCTTAGGCCAAGATGTAAACGATCAGTCAGGTTTGGTGTAAATTTCAATTTTAAATTGTGGTGTATAAAATACAGAGAACAATGACATTGACATGCAATTCCAATATCAAAGAAACTAACCCTCCCAAACTAAACAAGAGAATAGCAAAGTCTTATCTGTGCAATAATCAAATCTGTCAGCAAAATCATTAAGATTGGACACAGTGGGACATTAGTTCCAAAGAACATTATCAGCAACCATACAGAAGACTCAATTGTTGAACTAACATCGGTAAACTTCTGTTTTTTGTTGGGCAAAAAAATAACTTGGATTGGACTAATTACACAGCAAATTGCCTGCAAGAATACACAATCCCTTCTTGGCCATTTTACATATTTTATGCATCACATGAATCCATTGATTCAAATCTCCCAAACCCCACCCACCCCAACCCCCACCCTACCCACCCACCCCAAAAAGAAAGAGGTACCATGGGTTCCGATGCAGATGTACATGGAATGGCAATATATCTAAAAAAAATATCCGACATTATGTCATATTCGTCATTCCTTCTTTTTTTTTCCTCTTGACCCTTATTTTTGTTTCATCAAATGAAAAATGGAGAATACGCACAATAAGCAATTGTGAGGCACTAATCCAAGTTCATAATTTCAAAATCACATTCAAATGTACAATTACTATAAAGTAATATTCACTCGGTTTCTCCATTTTTTCACACAGAGGGAAAAAAATCCAAATCTTAAAAATGTCAACTTATTAAAATTTAATCACTTCATATTAATTGAACTTTCGCTGCAAAGGACATGGAGAACCCCGTCATTAATCTAACATAATAAATCTAATTAAGAGACAGCAATCCCGTTTTCTTTTACTTCCTCCCATTTTCTTAGCAAGCAGACAAGAAATATAATACAGGTAAAGGATTCAGAATTAGGGTTTCAGCTCATATAACGTGGCATTATCACAAAGAAGCAAATCTCGCTCTCATTCTCAATCAACAGAACAAACACACAACCAAAAAAACAAAATTAAATCCATAATTATAAACAAACCAACGCAGGAGAGAGAAAATCCGAGTTTAGAGAGAGAAAGGAGATCAGATCAGAAACCTGCGGCTGTAGGTGATTTAGGCGGCGGCGGAGACCGCTTCCTCGGCGCCTCCGGAGACGACACGTAAGAAGACTCCGTCGACTCCATTCCTGTTTTCTTCCGCTAACTTCCGCTTCTTCTACACCTCCTTCTCTTCCTGGAAAGAGAAAGCAACAAAGTTCAGAGAAAGAATCAACAGATAAAGAAGACAACATAAAAGCTTCACCGCCATTATCAGAAAACTCAAAAACAAATTAAATACGAAACAAACACGGGTTCAAATCTCAGATTAGCTTACGGAGAACTCAGCGAGCTGACGAACTAGAGAGAGAAAGAGAAAGAGATTGAGAGAGAAAAATGGAGGGTTTTGGTTTCTGAGACTCTTCTCGCAAGATTGACGTTTCCAAAAGATAAAAAAATAAAAATACCGTGAGCTGTGTATGCTTTGTTTGTGTGGAACCTCTTGCTACCTATCTCCCCCTAAATATCCGTACATTACAATTAAATCCGCACGCGACAGCGCGTGTTCATATGCCCGCGGGTGCGTTTGTTTTTCTGAGTTCTGTTTGGCCGCAGGGAGAACCGCTTACCATTCCGGTTTGTTTTAGTTTGGGAGTTATAATCACATGCGGTTGGTCCCACGGATTCAACGATCTAAACTTTTGACTTTCGAGATAAAGGTCGATATCTTGCAAAATTAAAAGAAAAAGGGATTTTAAAAAGAAAAACCTTTTTTCTGCCCGGTCCTCTCATAACAGTGGGCCCTTGGGTGGGTCCCACTTCAGTAGCCTGGTCCTCTCACAACAGTGGGCCCCACCGAGTGGGTCCCACTGTGGGACCCACCCGGTGGGGCCTACTGTTGTGAGAGGACCGGGTAGTAGGACAAATAGAAGCACCCTTTTAAAAAAAGTGTGACTGGCTTATTTGTTCGGCCCCACGCGATCGCATGGTAAGTGGACATGAGTAGCGTCAAGTTGTCCTGTCTATTTTGACACACTTTGGAAAGTCTAAAGGTATACTTGTTTCATGTATTCTTTGAATTCAATGAACTTAAATTTAGATTAGAGTACCAAGAATCCTTCGAATACGTGTTTATTTCGCCCAAAATTTGAATCATTTGAGTATTAAGAGTCCAAGTTTTTAAAGTTCTCATCCCCTTAAACTTTTGATACTCGGATATATTTGCTATAATAAAAACTAAAATTATCTCTCCGATATTTGAGAAAAAAAATCATAACTTCTTCATTTGATATCCAATTGAGATTATTCTTTTTTCACTGTATTCCTAATAAAGAGAAGAATAAATCAAGATCTATATTGCATATTTTTTAAGATCATTAACATTAAGATTTTATTAGATTTATTAATAAATCAAAAACTGTCTTCACTACCACTTCAAACACAAATTCTAATTTTATTTTATACTCAGATTAAAACTTAAATGCACATCCAAACGTCCATTTGAATAACAATTCAAATCACTAACTCAAATCCTAATTCAAATCATACTAACTCAAATTAAATCACTAATTCGAATCTATTTACCAAACGGACCCTAATCACTAATTTGAATTCATTTCCCAAACGGACCCTAAATGCATATCCAAACACCAATTTGGATAACAATTCAAATCACCAACTTAAATCCTAATTCAAATCATAATAACTCAAATCAAATCATTAACTGGAATCCATTTACCAAATAGACCCTAATTTTTTCGTGGTAGGGTGAATAATATGTAATTACGTATATGTTTTTGTCATTTGAAAGAATGATTGGAACTAACAGTTTTGATTTGAAAGCTGTAATATTGAGAGCTTTATAATGTAGCTTAACATATAAGAGCTTTACATTATTTATCGTTGTAACTAATAGTTAAAACCGCTCATCATCTATTAGAATTTTTGGCAAATTTTTTAAAAAAATCTCACGTACTACAATAAAATTATGCAAACTTTTGATTTTAACTGCGTTGTCAAATATATTCTATTATGTATATGGAACTATCATGCTATATGGTCATTTTTCTCGCCACTTTGGATCCGAATGCAAACATATTTTAAAAGCATCTTGGTAGAGTGTTCTAAACAACATTAGTTTTGATAATTTATTGCTATATGTAGATTGGTTGTTCGAGTATGACATTTTAAGTCGACTTGCGGGGAGGTCCAAAAATAAATTTAAAAAAAGTCAAAATAAGCATTGATAGATAGAGAGGCATGTCGCACTACATATTGGTGTATTAATGTTCAAGTTAAATTAATTAGGTGTTTGGTTGTTTGTTAGAACCAATTGTTTTTAAGTTATAAACAGTAAAAAACACTCACATGCTATAGCAAAATGCAAAAAGTTACTGCAATGTAAAGCTCTCACATGCTTTAGTATTTTTAACCAAAATTTGTTCCAATCATCAGTTCTAATAATACTTCTCAAACACCATATAAGAGTTGAAACTAGGGTGTTTAGCGTATTGCTTTTAGTGGTTTGGAGTTAAACTACAAATCAAACCAAAAGTATTAGTTTGAAAATTTTGCTACCAAAATTAATTCAAAAGCCAGTACTAACCAAACCAAAGTGTTAATTTTACGAATTGGTTTTTTTTTTATGTTTGTCGTGAAGATGTCAAATCACAAATGTGTAGGTTCGGCTTAGCCCAACCTGCTTAACTTGGGCCCAGATGTGTTTTTCAAGCTATGTTTGGGCCGACCTATTTATTTATTATGTTGTATTGGGTAGTGCTTGTTTTTTATTAATGGCATCCAGCCCGAGTTATGGCTCATTTAATTCATGTCGTGCCCTTAATATGCTTGTGTTTAATTTTGCCTAATAACAAAATTATAGGTAAACAACCACAAAAGTATTGGACACAATTAAAATTTTAACTTACAATTAAGTAACATGTAGACAAATTCAAATTGAGATAAAACCTTGTTTAGAAAAAAATAGTATATTATAGTTTTTATAAGAAAATTGTTAGAATTATATAATAAAATAACAATAATGTCGTGAGATTGTTGTGTCGCTTGTAGTGCATGTATCATGCTCTTAGCATGTCATGCCCTTAATGTGCTTTGTGCGTAAAAATCGCATCAAGTTTTACCTATTTAATAACAGTGTCGTGTCGTGCTTACTTTTTAGCGTACCATATTAGTGTTAGCTCATCATGCTTAACCTGTTTTGACATCTCTAGTTTACGTCTAAATGAAAGATTTAGACAAACATCACTTTAGTGATTTGTTTCCTTTTTAAAACACTATAAGATTATGCATTTTATTTCTCCTTTTATACTTTTATACGACTACAATACTCTTTTGGGCCCCTTAGGTGTGTAAGATAGAACATCATTGGATATGATAGACTTAGAGGATTGGATACGAGTGTATTGGATAGAGAATAAAATTTTAGTTAATCTAATCCTATGTTTGGTATTGTGTCACTAAAATAGGGGCCCTTGTATTTTTTTAATAAGGGTCAAATTATAATTTTTTAAAATTAGAGGGGCAAAAAATAAAATTATTAAAAAAATTCCCTAAATTTCTAAAAAATTATAATTTGAGGCCCAAAGTTTATAAATTTTAGAAAATAGTTCTTTGAAATTTTTACAATTGACAAAAGTTGTATTTAATCTCATGCTATAGTTTTAAGAGAAAACTACATAGAATACCCGCTTATGGGAACACACCTTACTAAAATGCCATCCACTTTTTCACTTTTCAAAACTGCCCATCTATTGTTATTTGTTTTTTTAATCTAATTTATCAATTTACATTTTTATCCCTAGTTCAAAACTAGATCAGAAAAAGAAACCCTAACTTAGATATAAAATCCTCTCTCTCTCTTCTCCTTCTCTCTCCTCTTTTCTTCACTTGTTTTCTCGTCTTCTCTAACCAGATATCAAAAGTAGATCTGAAACAATCCACTACTGCCCTTTTTCTCTTTGTAGGTGTCTCTTGCATAGATCACACGACCTCAACGAGATAGCAGTAGGATATGATCTTTGTCTTTGTCATCTTCTACGGATTCTCCATTATTGTCTTTACTCTGACAAAGGAGTTCTTATCTTTACCATCTCAAAAGATGACTGGCCTAACTCAGTACGGCTCGGCTCCAAGCTCGTTCCTTGCCATGACTATTGACACCGTCATTGGAGCCGAGCACGACTTTGGCACCATCTTCAAATCAATGCCTTCAACATTCGGTGGCGGCCATAGCTAGAACCACAACTATAGCCTCTACTTTTCTGGTGACTTGTCTTTGATCATGAAGCAGTCAACATGCAAGGTCAACTCCTTTGCCAAGCAGCATCAACATAATAAGCCCTTACACAGATTGGATGGCTTCAATGAGATAGCCACGAAGAATAAATCTTTGTCGCCGTCATTGTCTTTAGTGGATTCTAGAATTTTTTGTTGTATTTTTTTGTTTTATTCTTTGTTTGAAAATTATGGATTTTTTTTATTGATTTGATCAGAGATTTGAACTTCCTATTAGTATTTGAAATCTGGCGGGTTTTTGGAGGAAATCTAGTAGTTTTGCTAATTTTTTAGACAAAATCTAGAGCGTTTTGTGTTGGAATCTAGCAGCTCTGTTTGTAGATTAGGTGGTTCTGCTTTAGAATTTAGCAGGTTTTATGATAGAATTTGATGGTTCTGGCGAGTTCTATAACAGAACCTGATAGGTTCTATGACAGAAATCGGCATGTTCTGAGACAGAACTTAGTGCTAGACATGTATGCCCTAAAGAGTAAAATGTAATATGTTTTTAGAGATATTTTATCAATAAAGAAATTGTTTATTATTCACATGTCGATTATTGTCCTCTTTACGTTCATATTTGTTAAATGTATGATAAGCAAACAAAAGTCTGAGACTGTCGGTCTAAACCTTTAAGAATAAGCATATGATAGACAGATTATGCGGAAGATATGATTCTTAAGGTAACAATCTAAATTATAAGATCCGTAATCAAAGGACTAAAGTTGGACACTTTATTCATGCAAATATTGTTATGTTATTTATATCCCTAACGGGAGTTGGTTTGTTTTGGCCATTGGAGGTAGACTCTGCGAATAGAAACATTGCTGCATTATCGTAGGTGACAATGTATTGAATCAGGACATAATTTAGAATTGATTTGGATTAATAATTCTGTCTAGGCAAATCAATTTACTTTAGACAATCATATGTGTTGTATCTTAATCTTGAAATGAATAATGGGCCCATTATCTTGACTTATGTCTTTTTGATATATCAAAAGTTGACATCCATATTTCATGATGGTATGTATACCAATACGTTGGAGATATGACTCTTGATAGTGTAGACCTGTTATTCATAGATACGGAATCCACAGCTCCTCTTTAAGAGTCAACGATATCCTCTTATAGGCGTTATTCTGTAATTGAAAAATTGAAGAGCTCAACCATTTGGATACGTAGTTGTAACTGAATGGTATACTGTCTTTGGATGGTAAGTTTTCTGATGGTGAGATAATGGAACTTAAGATAAAAGTAATCGAGAAGGTAAGACAGAATTTATCCTTAAATCGATTATGGATGTCTTATAGGAATACTTCACATTATGATATATCATGGATACTTAACTAATTTGGGCTTTGTAATTTTATATAGTTCGAGAGTACAATTTTAAGCTTTTAATAGAGTAGCATTAGAATTGATAATTATAAAATGTGTATCTGGGATATTATTTTTATAATCATCGAAGCTTGAACCCATCAGGTCCCCTTTACTAGCTCATAATAAATCCTATAATGATACAGCGTGCTTTTTCAATAAATTGGTGACTTATGTTAAATTGTTAGATTGGCTGAAATTTGATAGGATCAGATAATTCATGTCTGTTTATGGGTTCAATTAATTTTGTAAATTAATTCAAGATAAACTTTTTGAATTATCCAGAATATTTATTTTCCTAGAGATTATCTAGATGTGGTTGTTCTAATCAGTTAACTTCTCTCTATTGGGTTGTTTGAATTAAAACTAAGGCTTTATCCAAACAATCTCGGGTGGAAAATAAAAGATTCGTAGGGATTATTTATCATAAGTTTGACAGGCCAATCAGATAGTTCAGCTGTCGATGGAGCAAGTTTGGCAGGCCGATTTGTTAATTCGGCCTACCGATCTAATAATAATTTGATCACATGTTTTAGATGCATTTTTATTAGATATAGATCCAGATTAGAATTTTTGGGGCCTTATCTGCTAATAACCAACCTTGGGGATGACCTCTATAAATAGAGAGTGAGTTATCTGAGTTAAGTAGATCAATTTAAAAAATCAAGAGTGAGCATTCTAGTTTATGAGTCTTTAAAACTCCTTGAAGAGCTATTGTTCACAAATCACGAATGTTAGTTTTGGGTTTTCTCAAATGGTAGGAAAGAGAGTTATCAGGAAAGAGCTGTATGAGGTGTGCCCACACACATACTGATTGTGGATAGAGAATAGTGAAGAAGACCCACTGGTTGAGGCTCTTCTGGAACGTTCTTCTCTTTACAGATTGTAAGAGTTCTTTGGCATTCAAAAGTTTGTAAGATCTGGTTAATTTATGCATATAGCGTGTCAAACTTGTGTTTTAGAAAAAACTTTGATTAAAAATTTTAAAATTTCCGCTGCATATTGTGATTCCAACACTTAGCAAGTTCTATGATGGAATTTATCAAGTTATAATGTATCACCATACGCCGGTGACCGGAGGCAGTTGACACTTTTTTTCTTCAAAGAAAATTTGTTAGAATCTAGTAGGTTCCACTTTGGAACCCGACAGGTTACAATTTGACACCCTACACCTACGACCGGAGGCAGTTGATACTTCTTTGCTTCAAATAAAATTTGTTTGAATCTGGTAGGTTCTAAGTTGGAACCTTGAAGGTTACAACACGAGACCCTTGCTAACAACCGGAGGTAGTTGGTGCTTCTTGGTTTAAAAAAAAATATTAAAATGTGGTATGTTCTAATTTGGAATATTGCAAGTTACAATCTGACACCCTGCTCCAGCAACCGACGGAGGATTCCACGATAGATTCTGGCAGATTTTGGAAGGGAACTTGGAAGGTTCCATTTTAGTATCTTGTATAAGTGAATGGGAGTAACTTAGTCTTTCAATAAATCCTCAATTTCTAATAAAAGGGAAATTTTAATAAGTGATTTGTTGTAAAACATTTTTAATAAGATGGTTCATTTGGGGGCATTCTTTTAAATTGCTCTTAGTTTAATCTCATGTTTTAGCAAGGGATAGCCTAAAAGGGATCAACCATGAATAGGATAAGAGATTATCTAATTAAGTTGTTTAAATTTTTCACCAAACAAGGTATTAAAATTTAATCCAATTTAATCCTCCTAATCCTATAACCAAACAAGTATTTAGCATTTTAGTTGTCACATGATCATTACTCGTAGTCATCTGAACGATTGCCAAAGTCATTTATCGGATGACAAAGGTTATCCACCGATGGGAGTTAGCGAGTGACCATAGGTCATCATCAACGCTAGTTGCCAGAGTTACCCATTGCATGACTACCCATAACAACCCATCATCTACTAGAGTTGGTCGGTGTTAAAATGACACTAACATTTTCTTACCCTTAACTCTTTTTATATACTACAAAAGTAACTTTTTATCCTCAAACTCATAGCCTTTTACCTCCTTATCTCTTACATCATTTAGTTTCCAAATTTGCCTCTTTAAATTACCAAGCCAATGAGCTAACCTACACAATATTTTGACACATGCCCACTTAACTCATATAATATCCACGTATTAATCAGGAATATGTTCCTCAAAATAACAATGTGAATTCAAAAAAAAAAAAAGACACACATACACACAAAATAAATTTCAAGAGTATAATAATAATAATGGTAATAATTTTAACCAAATGCATATATCTTTATGCTTAGTGGTTAGAAGGCATTCCTCTGTATTTCCTTGACTTTTTTAATCACTATCGATATTAATTCAAACACTTAATATCGATTGAAACATGAATTTTTCCATAAGAAAGTTACACAATATGTCATCTTTTAAACCAATCTAATTATTCATGCCACAAAAAGCAAAACAAAAAAAAACAAAAAAAGTTTATGGCACAAATTTTAAAGTGCTACAAATTTTGACCTTTATCAAAAAGAAAAAAAAAACTCATTTATTTCCTTCATTTCCCTCTTATCTCTCTTATTTGAACAAAAAATCTACCTAACCTATCTCCTTCCCTTTTTCTCTCCTTTTTCTTTCACTTCTCTATGCCTCCACTTATCATCAAAGTTCACATTAGACACTGAAGATGTCATGACCCCACCTACATGGTCATTACTTAACTACACAATCATATTGTTAATCTTAATTTATCATAAAGTACTGAATTTAGGAAACAATTTTTTGTAAAACAAAATACTAATTACTTAAATTAATTTCCTCAAAACAATTTCTTAATTTAAATAATTCTTTTAAAATATTTTTAAAACTATTCATGACTATAATTAACTTGTTTAAACTTTTGATATAAGTATATGACAATTTATTAGTCTTAAATAACCTAAACTGAGATTATAAAATTAAAATTCTCGTTTTTAAATCATAATTGTTTAAAACCAATTATTCATACACATTCATTTTAAAACTATTGTAGATAATACTTTTGTAAGCAATATCCATACTTATCTCTACTATCTGTCACCCATTTGCCACTGTCCGTTACAAGTTGCTGGTAGGTTATTTATCTACTGCATGAACATATCTAAATGAGCTTTCGCTCAACAAGTAAGAAACATTTACTCACAAAACAAGCTTAAAACATTTATACAATGATGCATGAACAAATTATGCTTCACTATGAACATGTTCTATATATCTAATCTTTCTTACTTAATGGGCCCCTATTTGTACGTACTGGTTGCATGCGATCGTAAAAAAGTTAGGGTTTGCGAGCTCCCCAACAACCCTAGATCATAAACTGAATTGAATCTATAGAGGCCATGAATCCTCCCTGTAAATTGAGAGATTGGGACGACACTCTTAACTCAACTTATCTCATCTTGTTTATTACATTTGTCTCATTGTATATGTGTAGTATGATTTGTTAGTACACACAATCTAATAACATAATTAGAACTATTTGTAACACAAAGTGAATATGCACCATAATTTTATATAGTATATACATCACACACAATACACAATATATCACAACACAAATAATTCATTTTTTTATAATACATGTAAAAACACATTGATTTGAAAACCATAGTTTTCATGTTGTATGCGAGAATCCTACTTACCTGGTTTCTAGAGATAGGCTCTGCCAACTCCGCACGTACTTGTCAACTATTATTAGAGCCTGAGAAAAAACACTCGGTAAGAGTATGAGCTGAACTTGCGTTATGCTAATTAGCATATCGAATAAAAAGAAATTAAATCTTTTCTTAAAAAGTTTCCTTTATTAACTAATTAGCTATTTGGATAGTTAAAAGGATTAATTAATTTTAATCCTCTTAACTCATAATCCTCGTCCAATTTATTTTCTTTAATTGCCTTTAATTAAAATATACTAACATTAATAATCAATTAATTAATTTGGTCATTAATTAATTATGTTCTTATACTGGGTGTTTTTCAACTTCAGAATCCAAATACTGGGTGGTTTTGAAATCTGTGCTATTAGTGTTGCAACACCTTCTTGTAACGCTAAGTGGGACAGCTATATAAAAATGCCCGAAATATCATTTGGAGTTGAGATCCTGTTTTCTTACACAAGGTCACTAATATTGTTATGACTTAAAAATTTCCAGATTTTAAAAATACATTAAAAATGATCGTTAAAGTTTCCATTTTAAAGTTAAAGAGAGTGAAAAATCCTTCTAAAACATAAAACATAACTTAGATCTGCACTTTTTCATACTCAACATTCATAAACTAAAACTACTTCATTACAAGCCAACATTATGGGTGGGAAACTTTTTCATAAACTATAGCATATACATAAAATAAACTTTATTACAAGCCAACATAATGAAAATAAAATCATAAACTTTTTTATTCTTAAAAGAGAAAGGATTAGAGGTTTTTAGCTTTAAAGATCTATCTTTGAGGAAACTCTACCAAAGCTCCTCCTTAGTTTTGATTTTGGCTAGTGATTTCTTATGGGTGGGAAAGAAAATCTTGAGAGAAAGAGAGGAGACCCACAAATTTTCCCTAGAGAAACAAGGAAAGGAAGTTTTTTTTTTTTGAAAAAATATGGAGAAAAGAGAGAAAAATGAGCCTTTGTTGTGGAGAGACTTATTTATAGACAAAAGCCTAAACTTATTTAAAATTTTACTTAACTTTTCACCCATAATTAAAGGGTTTCATGGACACCTAAGCAAGGCATAATCTTGATCTAATATATCTTAAGGTTGGCGCCTAGAAAAACTTTTCATTATTTAATATGTCAACTTCACCCTTTATGAATAGCAACAATTTGTGCCTCTTTAAGAGACAAGATCCAATTTTATGGGTCTCTTTTTTGACTTTTGGAGATTTTGTCTTCAAGTTTTCCCATTAAGTAGATATTTTTTGGACTGACAGTAGAAAATTAGTTAGATGGCAAGAAAATTAATTCTGTTGGGTTTTCTCAGTACAGTCTAAAACTAATATCAATATAAGCCAATACTAGTATAAATTTTCAATCACGTAAAAACTAAATTGTTTTTAATCTTAAATCTATTCTTTGACTGCATAAATGTAATCCTGACATTTTCTACACTCTATCTCGGCATTGACATATCTTTGACAGTGTCAATTCCCAAACTTAGATAGCATTTTTTTGCCAAAAAGGGTAATTGTGTAACTCCAGTTTTTAAGCAAAAAGCAGTTAAGGATTTTTTATGTGTTAGAGTGTTTCTCAATACACTACTTATACCGTACCACACTTTAAAATTCTTATAATTTAAATTCTTAAGATATTTACTGATTGAAGTTTCTTCCGCCTTAAATCGTAATGGGATCAAATTATTTAATCACAAAAGTTAATAAATTTAACTTTAATATTTTCTATAGAATTTAGAATATTTATATTATTTTCATATATCCTTTAGTCACAAAATTTAAACATGAAAATTTTTAAGAAAAATCCTTAACATAAATATGTAAACCATATTTTTTACATTCTAGGTTTCTTGGTCATTACATTGATTCACTTTAAATCATAAACTTGTGATATTACACAAATCTTTGCATAAAATAATTTGTTTGGGTCTTTTGAGAAAACTCTTGAATTATATTCTTGGATCTTGTAGATATAGCCGTTCAAATACTTAATTATTGTACTGAAATCTATGCTCATAAGCTATAAACTCATGCTTTTCACAAACTTAGTAGTGTAGTTATGAAAAATCCGTAATTAATTATATTCATTAATTACTTGGATTTTTACAGGTATTACAGGAGATCTTGAGTTGCCTGTCATCGATCTTTTGTCGTTGTCTCTCACCTGCCTTGAACAAAGTTGCGTTGTTGAAAAATACACAAGCATGGACATGTGAAAAGGCTTCGTTGATCAATGTGGTTGTCATCATCATCGTCGTTATGTTGTTCATGTGATGCCATAGTGTTTCAGATTTTGAGCACCTCCGATGGTGAGATCGAAGACAAGATTTACAACGATGGACATGAGATCGTTCACGACGGAGTGAGACATGTGCCTTCATCATTGCAAGCACCTCTGATAGTAAGATCAAAAACAAGATTGATGATGAGGGATGCGAGATTGTTCACATGTAACAAGATCTTAGCCTCTATCTTCTAAAGTTTGAGCGACAACAGATCTCTTCATCTTTTTGTCCTTCTTACGACGATGACACAAAACATATTACAAGCATTAGAGGGCTGCAACTTGTCTTCGTTGAACCAAGAGCATCACCATTTGACGATGCAAACGTTGTGACGGTCTCGTACTCTAACCAAGACTTGGCAATGACAATGAAGACAAAGAAAAAGAGAGAGAAGAAGAAAGAGAGGAGACAAAGTATCATAGTAGTCCGTAAAGAATATCTCAATAGGGCACAAAATCTTCTGGTAGGATATGAAAATTATTCCATCAAGTTTGTAGCATAACAAGTCTTTACAATTTATTGCAACAACAAAAAAATAATTGTCTTTAAAAGTGATATTTATGAAAATAACCCTTTTTTATATTATTAGGCTCTTTATATATATGCCACAAAATTAGACTTGGATTCATTTATATCACCAAACATTATAATTATAGAGAATGCCATGACATATCATCCCATTATATTTTAAAAAACCAAGTATACCCTCAAGGTATCGACCAGTATCCAGCTTCCGCCATGGTTAATAATCGAAATTCGACAACCACTTGGTATCCACTATGGATACCAGATGGTTACTAGCCAGTATTCAGTATTTGTTATCGTTACTGACCTATCTCTAGCATTCGGTGTATGCCATTGTTACCAGCCAATAACCACTAAGATCGACAACACCATCGTCATCACCATCGTCAAAAAATCATAAAAATATGAAAAAAAAATTACAAAAACCACAAACACAATAATAAGATTAAGGAATTCCAAAATAAAAAAAGATCATATCAAAAAAATCAAAAGAATTAACAAAAGCAATAGTTAGATTTGTATACTCTCCATCACATGACAACCGTGATAAGAAAGAAAGAGTGAGTCATGAAGGATGGAAGAGATGACCTTAACCGGTCTTCATCAGAGAAAATGATGGGATCTAAAGATGATTTAGGTCTGGGTTCGTTGATGAAGCCAAACAACTCTTTCTGACCTCATAACTTTTGACGCCACCCCAGTTCATGTTTGACTAGATTTGTCTTTGCTAAAGGATCTCCTTCATGTGCAAACAACACTAATCTGCACCATCTACTCTGACTTAACAATGTCGAGATGGTGTCTTGGTTTGGTGATGTCATCAACATCATTACGGATCAAAAATAACAATTGTAGAGAAAACAATGAGACATCATCACATTATATTTTAAAACATCGAGTATACCCTTAAGGTATTGGCCAGTATCCCGTATCCGCCATGGTTAACAGTCAATATTCGATATCCACCTAGTATCACCAAATGGTTACTAGCCAATATTTGATATCTGCCTTTGTTATTGACCTATATCTAGTATCCAGTATATGTCACTATTATCAACCAATAACTATTAAGACTGGTGGCACCACCATCGTTACATCATCAAAAAATCACAAAAAATATAAAAAATCACAAAAACCACAAACACAATAGTGAGATAAAAAAAGTCCAAATAAAAAAATAAATTAAGTCAAAAATGAAAAAAAAAAAGAAGAAAAAAAGCAATAGTTAGAATTGCATGCTCTCCATCACATGACAACTAGGACGAGAAAGAAAGAGCAAGTCGTGGAGGACGAAGGAGATGATCTCAAGTGGTCTTCATTGGAGAAGACAATGGGATCTAAAGATGATTAAGGTTTGGGTTTGTCGGTGAAGCCAAGCTGTGCATGAAAGAGATCTCTTTCTATCATCATGACTTTTGTCGCCACCCTCGTTCGTGCCTGACCGATATGTCTTTGCCAAAGGATCTCTTCTTGTGCAAACAACATTGATCTGCACCATCTGCTTAGACTCGACGATGTCAGGATGGTGTCTTGGGGTGGCAACATTGTCAGTGTTGTCACAGATCAATGTTAAAGAAGGAACACAACAAAGTTGCAAGAGATTCGACGTTGCAAATTATGGCTTGGGGACTAAGAATAGGATATTTAGCAAAGTAAGTTAGAACTTATAAATTCTCACTCAAAGAGTGAAAATCTCTCACATGCAATAATAATAAAAAAACATTGTTACAGTATAAAGCTCTCACATGCTATACTATTTTTAACTAAAACTGATTCTAACCATGGTTCTAACTCACTTTGCCATATACCTTAGAAGACGTTTGACGTCTGGAGAATGAGAGGGGAATATGGCTAAAAGAGAGGGGAAGGAGGTTAGGAGGGGGACAGGGAAAGAGAAGGAGAAAGGGAGTGAAAAAAACCTAATGTTTAGTTTGAGGGTATTTATGTCAGCATACAAAACTTAAATGATGTGACTGTAGCTTATTTTACAACATTGTTTGGACATATGACATAAGTTAATCCAACTCTAAAATTAGTCATGTTGTAAGGCTAGGTCTGTCTAGGCCTAACAACCTAAGAACCCTAAAGAGCCAGATCCACGTATTTATCCCTGCCCCCATTAATGACTCTCTTCTCTCTCTTTCTCATACACATTAGCGAAACAGAAGTGTGTGAATCTAAAGTGCGCAACTGTGGTATACTTTTCCAAATCCTTCGCAGCTAGCGGCTTAGCACTCTTGACCTCTCGACTTTTCAGATCCATTCCTGCCAATCCTTGTCCGACTCTCTCATCAAACAAAAAATCTAGTCTTTTTTTTTGTTTTTTATTATCCTCTTTCCAAATAAACCTCCCACGTAAAATGTAATGCTATTTTTATCTTTTCATTCAGAAACTTGTTTTAGAAGAAGAAGGTATTAAGTGTCAGTACTTTGTCATCACTGTCATCATCTTCCATAGATGATGACAAATGTTAGCAATTGCAGTACAGTTTGTGGTTGTTTCTAAAACTATTCATTTAGATGTTTTATGAGATGTTGCAACATTGGGTGCAATATCAATGGTGCAATTTTTATTTTCTGGTGAAATGACCCCTCAAAAAGTTTAAATCACGATTTTTACAAAACACAAAAGTTTTAGTTCTCAATAAGATAGAGAGCTTTTGTAAAGAAAAATTTTTGAAATTTCTACACCTAAAAGGGACCTTTAAACAGATTTATAAAATGGTCTAATCGATAAAGTTTACAAAATCACTATAAATGATAATGCTAAAGACATAAAATGAATTTAAAAGAATGGAAGTTCTAGGCCTTGTTGGCGGCTAGTTCGACAAGGAGGGAAAGACATGGAAGGCCATCGGTGATCATGCGGCCTTCTTTGAAAGTGGTGTAGGGCGTACACGCTCAAGATTGTGTGACCTCTAATTTTGACAAATGGATGAATTTCCGAAGGAAGATCGGAATTTGATTCCTGGCAGAGTATGGGTAAGAATCTACCTTAAATTTCAAACTTTAAATGTTTTTTTTTTAATATTGTAATATTAATGTTTGAAAAATAAGCAAGAATGGTTTAATATACCTGATGATAGTAAGGCAAATCACATCAAATTTTGAGAGGCCATGAGAGCATATCAAGATTGGAAGAATGATCTCTATAGAAAATTCAAAAAATACAAAGGACAAACCGACCTGACTCATGCTAGGGCTAAATGTAACGCCCCTTAATTCAGACATCACAGATGTCGTAACTTACTTACATTCGAACATGCATAAACTTTAAATTTTAATATAATATCAAACTTAATCGTTTCAATTGGTTTTAAAAGTATTTAAAACTTACATTACCAGGATCCATTCATACATTTTTGTTTTTTTTTTTTTACCGTTGTTCCGTAAATCGTGGTTTAATTTATTCCATGATTAAAATTTATTCATTTATACACTAAATTAATCATAAATTTATATAATAATATAGATTCGTTAATTGTAAAATCAGGACTTATATGAATATCACAGCATATCACATTAAACATCAAATCGATTAATACTTACTTATTCCCACAGTTCGGCATGCCGAACTTGGGACTTCGGCAGGCCGTTTAATATCGGCAGGCCGGTGTTCAAGCCGGCAGAGGCTTTGCAAAATAGATTGAAAATTCATCCATGTTCGGCAGGCCGAAAAATCCAGTCGGCAGGCCAAACTTTTGGTCTTCGGCAGGCCAACCACAGACTTCGACAGGCCGTCCGAGACCAAATTCCTTTGGCAAACTTAAAATTAAAACATACCAACTTTACGTAATAATATAGCGGAAATTCATAATTCATAATATAATGATAAAATATCTTATAAAATCATAATATAAGAAATCTTAAAAACTTAACATGAAAATATATACTCCATTATATAACTTGTTTAAATCGTAAAATCGTTTTCTTGGCGTGCTTCCGGTTGCAATTCATCGTTCATGTTGCTCACTCGCCTTCTCATGTCCTCCCACTACTCCATGATTCTCTTACCCTTATCTGCAACATGACATAAAACATTATTAAGCTAATGCTTAGTAAGTACATATATTCTCACGATTTAAAACATTTCATAAATGTCAATATCATCATCATCCTTGTATCATAAAAGTGCCATAAGCACAATTTCATATAACATATCTTTCGTAACGTTAACCATTTAAAATTTTAATCCATTTTATCTTAAGGGCCCAAGTGTTGCACCATAAACATCATTGTAGGCGCGCCGTCATGAGAGGAGAAGGGTAGCTAATCCTAAACCAAACATGACATCATAACATATCATATTATAACATTGGTGTGCAACACTTTTTAGGTGATACATATATACATAACTTTCATGCTTTGAAATTTTCCATAATCAAACATGCATAACTTTAAATCATGAAAATCTTTCATAAGAAACCCTTTAAGGAAATTATCATAAAATCATCATGATCATAATATCAAACCTTATAAAACATATCATGTTGCAGATGAGAATGTACTTACCTTATCGTTAGCTTACTTAACCTTAAAATTGCACTTGGTGACGATGTCGTGGTCTCAATGTGCTCGCTTCCTTGAGTGTTCATGCCATTTATCATTTAAAAGATGCCAAACATTAATACACACCATCCATACTCATGACATTCATTCATAATATAACCATGTATACAACCATCACATATTAATTCATAACCATAAACATTGTTATAATGATCTTCTTTAATTGTAAAAATTACCTTAAACATATAAAACAAACTATTCATTTTAAACATATTTATCTTTTAAACATAACATTTTTGAACAATTAATATGTTTACATTTTAATTTAAAACTTCATACAAGCATCATATTATCATGCATGAAATTATTTTATTATCATAAAATCTTTTAAATCATACATAACATTTAAATAAAACACATTCATCTTACATACTCATACATATGCATAATATAACAACTTTTCATGAAAACATCATATTTACCCCTTGAATAATCATTACATTTTTCATACTTTCAAAATTATACAGTAACATAATAACATATTACTGTGAGGGGTAGAAGACAGAATTATCATTTTTCATTAAAACATTGAAATGACACGAAACTTAGAAAAACATCACATAACATATTCATAACATCATATAAAAAACGTTGAGGCAAAATATAATACCTATCGAGGCGAAGAATTTCTTTTCAAAAACACCAAAAACCGAATTCATACTTGGAAATATCTTCTCAAAACCCCTTGATAACAATCAACGAAACAAGACCTTCTTAGAAAATTTTCGTGGAAAAGAGAGAATTTTCGTGAGGGAGAGGAGAGGAAGAGAATGAAAGTACGTCTCAAAAATTTTTGAGAGAGAGAAAGCGTGAGAGGAAAGAAAATAAAAAAAAAAAAAGAAACGTTAAAATTTTTAACGAATTAAACACAATTTGATGGGAATTGAATTCCCATCATTAAGTCAGAATTTTTTGACTGTTGAGGGGCTGAATGGCGTGGAGATAAGGAGAGAAAAGAGGAAATTAAACAAGTCATTCCCAACTTTCCATGTTTTGCCCATTTAAAATAGGAAAACATTTAAATTAACACAAATCATGCAAGTCAAACCCCTTTTATATCCTTAACTGATAAAATCCTTCCATTATTATGCCAATTAATCACAATTAAATCACCCAATTAACATAATTGTCTCAGCCATAAATTGGGAGAGATTTCTGCTGACCGTTTGTCAGTCGTATTCGGCCTGTCGGTTTTCCCCTTTGGCCTGCCGGTTCTAGCAAGTTCGGCCTTCCGGTGGGGTTCTTCGGCTTGCCGTTCTTGGGCAAGAAGTTTGGCCTGCCGATCTGTCATTAAATGTCATAACATAAAACATTCATACATCATTGCATCATAAATAATCATATATTGCATCATAAATAAACATATGCTTAGAATTTCACATGAACACTAGAGCACAATGATCCCATGCAGTCGGCACCTGTCGCAAAACTTGACATAAAAATTAGTAACAACACATCATATATCATAACGTAATTTATTAATAAAATCCCTTAAATAATGTTACTATCTTAAAGTGGTCCATTACATAAAATAGGTGGGTGTTACACTAAAATCCCTTCCAACATTAGGTGTCCCAAGCACTGGAACACATGTTGTGATCGATTTACATCAGAAAAATTTAAGGTTTTATTTTCCTTAATCATTTTTTTAATGATATAAACACAATAAAACAATTACCCACTAAAAAAAGACTTTTCTAAATATATAGGCTAAGTCAAAGACAAATGCAACTAATTGTACAAACTCTAAGTGGTCCAACTATTAGGGCAGTCATCATATTTCCAACATAGGCACAAGAAGGTAAGTCATTTTATACTTTAGTTTCAAACTTTAATGTTTACAAAGAAAAACAAAAATGAGAGAAAAAATTAACCCATTTCTAATGATATAGATGAAACCAGAGGCGGGAACACCATAGATGCTCATTGATAATCAGCATGACTAACATTCCTACTAGGTAGAGGATGGACCAAGATGCTGTTGCGGCTACATATGTAAGCATTGTTCTTTATCACTTATTCATTATTTTTTAAATATTTATACTTTATATATTTTGCTAATTCACTCTTTCATCTTATTTAAATTATAGTTTCAAATAGTTAAGAAGAGACAAACTTATATAACGCAGTCAGCTAGAGTTTGTCTTGCCTTAACGTAAATGAGGAAGGAATCATGGAATAGGTGCTTGGTAGCCGTAGATGGGTGCATGAAGGTATAGGTCCAACACTTAGTATGCACACTATTCCTTTTACTTCTTTTGGATCACAGTCTTTTGGGTCCTCCAAAAGCACGTACACAACTTCATCCAAGGGTTCTACAACACAAACTATCACATAACTGTTGCAATAAGGCAAATTGATGAGAATCTTAGCTTTATAGTGCCCCCACCACCTCCTAAGGTTGCTCCCCCTACAGATAAAGAAAAAGATGTTGATAGATAAAACATAGGAGATTAGGCATTATGTGGGTTTTAGAAAGATTCTATTCAATGTTTTATTTGTATTTTGCACAAGATTTGACTATATTTTATGTTTATTTTTATTTGCTACTTTAATTAATAGAATGTTAGTAGCTTGTATTCAATTATCAATTTACATTTCAAGATAATTAATTAATCAAATAGAGGGAAACAAATCTCACAAATTAGCCACTTAATTTGTTAAAACTAAATACCTTTTTAAAAACCAAAAAAAAAATTAAGACTTAATTTTAAACAGATTAGAAAAATTTAAAAAAAAACCACGTCGCTATATGTTTACCTGCAAAACTTTTACGTTATCGCTTAAGGTTTTAGTGAAAAGTTTAGCAACGATATTGTCGTCATTAAACAAATTCAAATTTAAATTTTGGAAAAATTTAAACTTTTAGCGACGACATTTTTCAAATTGTCACTGCTAAAAGTTCGATAATAATTCATTCCAAAAAAACCTGCAAAATACTTTTAACGGTCGTTGCTAAAAAGTTTTTAGCAATTTTAGCAACGAATTTGTAGTAACGACATATTAGAGACAACAAGTAGTTGCTAAAAACTTTTTAGCAACAGTTTTTAGCAAGAGCTTAAAAACCACTTTTCTTATAGTGTTCTATGTTGCTGTCAAAAGCAGCCAACTCAAGTTAATCTATTACTATAGACCACAGGTTAACCCGTATGACCGTACCAAATCCTCTTCTAGCTTCAAGATCGAACAGGGTTAGTTCTCCAATCTATCCATTTACAACAACTCCTACAACTCCCTCTATATTAGCTCTTAAATGATGCTCAACCAGCTTTGGTAGTGCCAAATGCCTCTTATTATCCTTTGTGTTAAACTGACATACTTCAATGGAAGATTTGTAATAGGAATTGGATGTCTAATTATTTTCATCTTTACCTAAAAAGTAAAACACACAAGTTTTCATTAATTACTATCACCTAAAAAAAGATATATCATAGAACCACATAACTGAACTTATAAACCTAAGGAAAAGAAGTTCTAAGCCAATCATACTCACAATATATCATACAAATAACAAACACAAACATCACTTGATCCTAGGAATCAAGTCTTAGGACAGCTTTTTCGATTTATATAAAATAAATTAAAAAAATAAAATTCCTAAAACCCATCTAACTCAAAGCATAATACTATCCCCAACAAAATAATAAGAATAACAACAACAACAACAACTGATCTTGATCTTTATCTTTAAAGCATAAGTATTGCTAAGAACAGAATAATCCCCTTAATTTGATTTTACTTTCCCCCTATTGTGTTACATTCTTTATTCATTTTTAAAATAAACTAATTTAGGAGTCGTTTATTTCTTCTTCTTTTTTTCATGGGTTTCCAAGTTAAATTTTTATGTGAGCATGCATTTCAGATGATTCATTTCAAATCATAATTTCACAATTAGAACTCATATTTCCCTTAAATTCAAGATTTTAAAATCAATTTTCAAACCACACTTTTTAAACTTCTTATTTCAAACAATAAAAAGTTTGAACTATTATGTTTCAAACCCACAAACCAAACAAACCCTTTAATTTCTAAATCCTGAAAAATATTATGAAGAGTTTCTTTCTAAATGATCATTTAATGATGTAAAAAAAAGAACCACCAACAATTCCGAAGATTTTTAAACACAA
Organism: Artocarpus heterophyllus; assembly: GCA_025403435.1. Lineage (NCBI taxonomy): Eukaryota > Viridiplantae > Streptophyta > Magnoliopsida > Rosales > Moraceae > Artocarpus > Artocarpus heterophyllus. Next base: position 14,799,357 of record CM046353.1, read on the forward strand.
TTCAAAGAAGTTAAGCAAATTAACTTCACTAAATAAGGAACTAAGGTCTCAAAAATGAAGTTTACTAAGTAAGGAACTGAGATCTTCTACTTCAATTAGAGCAATCTACCTAGAAATTTTCTGAGAAAGATAGTTTTTCGAGTCTAAATTTTCTCTCACTCTGTTGCTTCTCTTCTCCTGTCTATAGCTCTAAGGGTTTTGTTTCTTTTTGTTTCTAGCGCCGTAAGCGCTCTATGATTTTTGAGAATTACCATTTTCAATTTGTTTTTAATGGAGTATTTATAAGCTTATACTATAGTATATTTTTACTTTATATTGTAGTATGTGAAAGCAGTACATCGTAGTAGTTAGAACTAAATTGCCAAATACACTATTTGTAACACCTGAGATTTTTAGTGCATTAAAAATGCATTAAATTAAAGATTATGTTAAGACAAAGTACAATTAAAGGAAAATACTGTATAATAAGATGGAAAATTATACAGTGTTAGAGTAATGCAGTATAAGAATTGAATTGTGTGGACCACAATTTTATCTTATACTTTTTATAAAAGAAAAGAAAAAAAAAGAAAAGAAAAATCAGAAATTCAAAGCAAAATTCGAGACTTTCTCTCTCTACTTTCTCTCTCTAGAATTTTCTCTCTCTTTCCTCAAATCTCGTTTGAGATTCCGGCGTTATTTTTCGACACCTCCCATACCAGTGGGAAGCTCTCGTTGAGCTGAGTCCAACGAGGTGTCGTGCCACCCAAATAGACGCCGGAGGGAGCCTCACGCGCCGCCCAAAGTGGCGACGAAACCCATATTTTCCCGACGTCATATCTCCGCCGTCCGACCACCAATCGACGTGATTTTGGTGTCTATGGACTCAGTGTGAGGAGAGGAACAAGATGGTACCAATTTTCCAGCTCAATTTTGGCTGGAAAGGCTTCGCCGGAGCTGCCCGTCTCCGCCGTGTCGTCGCCCCTCGAGAACCGCCGATAATGGAGGCGGTGAGGTACACCGCCGCCACCGTTCGACTCAGACGGCGACGGGGAGTGAAACCCCTCGCCTAATTTCACGCCACAGCCGCGGTTGGTCGGAGTTCCACCTCCGCCGTCGAGCGCCGCCGCGGAAGCCATCGTAGCCACCGTTCCTGGCTGCCTCGCCCCAAATTGAAAGGGGGAAAATGTTCAGATGGTTGAGAAGAGCGTGAAGCAACTCTCAATTGCACGAAATGATGGCCGGAGGACGGAGAACGGCATCTCCGTCGTGCACCGCCGTGGAGCTAGGTGGGGCCGCCGTTCCACGCGGTGTTGAGCTGCCCCATCGTAGGGGAAACACTCAGAGGGACACGGGGAAGAAAACGCCCAAGTCAATTTTGGGTTACCGTCGCCGGAGGACCGAGATCGGAGCCGCCGGTGTTAGCCGAGAATTCCGTCTTCGATTTGCTATGTTGGAGGCCGAATTGGGTGAAATTGACCCCACCAATCGACTCAGGAGGGTCGAATTAGGGGGGGTAGGCTCGAGCTCAGCCCTCAACGGAGCCAACCGCCGCCGGTCAACGGCCGGTCAACGGCGGTCAACGGCCGGTCAAAGGGCAAAATAGGATTTTGTGATCCGGACCTCCGATCGAAGATCCGAGACCGCCTCCCGACTCGTTTCGACGCTCTGAACGCAATGGTGACCTCCGTTCGAGCTAATTCCACTTCGATGAAAATCGTCCGGTACCAACTGCACGTAGATCGAGACGATTCAAACAGCAGTATCGGAGTTCAGAATGACAGTTTCAAGAATGAATGATCTCCAGGAAGTATTCCTAGCCATTTATGATCGCTCGATGAGCACTGCAGAGGATGCTTCACATACTGTGGATGCAGCGAGATACAACTGGATCTGCTTTGCTTGGAGTTCAAGTAAGTAGGAATCTCGCATGCAGTATGAACTGTTTTAGATGCTTTCATAGAAATTTATGAAATGCATGATCAGTGATTGTTACATTGTTTTATGTAAGAATAGGTTTTATAACGTTACAGGGTGACGAAAAAACCCGTTAAGGGTAAAATCGTCATTTTTAAGGAAACGGCTAGAACGGAGTCGAACACTCCGATTTAGCATAATGTTATTAGATGGAAAATGTTCCGTAATACGTTAAGTAACGTAACGGTGATATGAGATCAGAGATTTCATAAGAGATGTTTTAAGTGAACGAGAGGTAACCGATGGGTTACAAAGTTAAAAAGAAAATATAACCCCGGTGGGTTACAAGGCTAATTGAAGGAAATGTAAACTGATGGTTTATAAGGTTGAGTTAAAAGAATGGTAGACCGATAGTATACTAGTCGAAAAAGGAAAGAATGATTAATGTTTACGTTTTATTATCAATCGAGTGGATTGATAATAAAGAAAGTTAATTAATGAGTCGGCTGTCGTTTGATCAGGACACAGAGGCCGACCAATGGAAGGAAAAGGAACGAGAAAGGAACGGAATAGAGAACGCTAGAGCATAGTTTGGGTAAGTTTCAAACCTCACCTACAGCATGAAGTAAATGATTTTTAAATGTTTATTTATATGATTTGCAAATGTGTTTGCAATTGTTAAGCAAGTTTCTTTTAAAGTATATTTGCATTTATTATGCAAAAAGTTTTAAAGTTCAAGAAAAAGAATTGCAATGAAATTGCAATCGTTATGTTAAAGGTTTATTGGCATATTGATATGCATAACGTTTTTAAAAAGTTTAAGTTATGATTTTCAAAGTATTGAAAGTATGTTTTGCATTATGACAATGCATAATGTTTTATAGTTTAAGTTAAAGGTTTAATGATGCATTTGCTATGCAATAAGTTGCATTTGATGTGCAATAAATTTAAGAATAAAAGTTATAGTTTGCAAAATGTGTTTGCATTTTATGATGTATTTATTAAGCAATATGTTGCATTTGTTATGCAATGAGTGTTAGAATGCAAATTATGATTAGTAAAATGTGGTTGCATTTTATGTTGCATTTATTATGCAATATGTTGCATCTGTTATGCAATAAATTTTATAGTACAAGATATGAATTGCAAGTGTATTGCATATGATGTGATTGCATTTGAAATGCTCACTAAAGTTAATAACAAGGTAACGTTAAGATAAAAAGAAAGTGTCGTACCAGCCTCTTTGTTATGAGGTAATGAAAGTGAAATTAAAGTTTGACCTCCTAAAGGTGAGGTACAAGACCTCAATGTTTGATGGTCTCAAGTCTTCCACAAGGGAAGCATCATGTTTATGATCTCATGATTAATGAGTTGGTACGAACACTAAAGAAAGTAAGGAAAATGAAAGTTATAAGATAAAGAAAGTTAAAGAACAAGAATAAAGGTTGAGAAAGAAATGAATGTTTAAGTTTATAGAATGTTCATAAAATGCTCATAATTGAAGTTAATAATTGAGCATAAATGGAGTCATGCATTCTGATGTTACTTGAATGCTTTTTTATGAAATGTTTATATGTTATGTTTATGGAAAACATTCTAAAAAAAATGGGTTTTACGATAAATGTTTATGAAAAACATTTTCATGTTTTCAAGAAACGATTTATGAACGACGTTTTAAGAAAAACGTTCAAGAAATGTTTTAAGAGAAAGGTTTTACATTAAATGTTTATGAAAAACATTTCATGTTATCGAGAAAATGTTTACGAATGACGTTTTAAGAAAAACGTTTCAGAAATGTTTTATGAAAATCATTTTCAAAAATGTTTTATGGAAAACGTTTATGAAAAACGTTTTCAGAAATGTTTATGGAAAACGTTCATGAAGAACGTTTCAAGAGAAAGGTTTTCAAGAGAAAAGTTTTAAAGCATGTTTAAATGCTTTGTGAGAATATGTTTGAGCTTGCTGAGCGAAAGCTCATTAAAAGTTTTTCATGCTGTAGGTAATTTATGGGTGACCAATAGGACCCGCTAGAAGAGCTGGGTGCTGCGGAGGACAGATGCGAAGATTTGGGTATGGATACCATCACTGTTTGCTTCCGCTATGCAAAGAAAATGTTTTCCATTGTTAATGTAGTGTTTTCAAAGTTTTAAAGAAATTCAGAGTTTTAAGAATTGTATTCAAAGTTTTAAGATACAGTTTATGAACTGTTTTATGTAATTATAAAGTAAAGTTTTAAACTATGATTTAATAAATGTTTCTTATTAAGTTTTAAGAAACGTTTTGAAATGATTTTAAGGACAAGTGTTGAGCGATGTCTCAACTTGAATGCGACAGAGGTCGCATCAGTATAAAGAACGTTTAAGGAAAGAAAAAAAAATTTACTACAGTATTTTCTTACCAAGTAAGTAAGATTACTGTTTACGAAACGATGATTATGAAAGTAAAGTGACTGCCCGAAAAGGCGGGTCGTCACACTATTAAATAATGTCCCTCTCTCTTTCTTCTTCTTTTTTTTCATTTTTATTCTTTTTATTTGTTTTGGCTTCTTTTATTTTTTATTTACAATCTTATACTTTTTTTCTCCCTTTTTTTTTTTTTTTTTATAAAAGTAACAAGAATATGCAACAGAGAAAAGTAAGACAAGAATGCACAGATTCACGTGGAAAACCCTAAACGAGAAAAAACCACAAAAAGAAAAGAAGAAAAAAAATACTATATCAAAGGATTGGTATAAAAGGAAAGTGTTTCGAGTGAGCATGAACATACAAAATGCTACAACAATGTATCATCATGGCCTCCCTACAAATCTGGCCCTACATTGTCCTTGTCGGTTTTTGCTTTTGAAATCTCATGAATTGTCTGTGAGTTTGGATCATCGATCAATGAAAGATTTGTTGTGTCCCTGCGTATTATAACTCATCGATCTGTGACATGATATGAGATCGGTGTTATTCGTCATGCAAAGAAGATCGTGTCAGAGATGGAGAAAACATCACCAAGAGATCAACATTCTCCACTATACAAAAAAGATCTCCATCACCACTCAACTCCAACTCTCTACCGCACCAAATGCCCCCTCTTTCCCTTGCGCAGTCAACATCGCTGGAGATCTTCGATATTGTGCAACTGCTTGATTTGCAGCACTATGCCGCATTATGCTGTCGTGAAGATTTCTCCTACCCTAACGATGGAGATCTGACAATCTTCATACTAGGGAAGATCTCGCTCAAACGGTTGCCACTACCCCATGCCAGAGATTCGTGGATTAGCCACCCCATGTGGCAACCACTGTGCAGTGGCCATTGAAGTTCGATTTTTTTCTTGTGATTTTAGGTTTTTTTTGTTTTTATATATTTTGTTATATCATTAGTTTTTTAAGGATTTTTTATTCGATTATTATGTTTGTGGTTTTTGTGAATGTTTGTTTATTTTTATGATTTTTCAGTGACGAAGACGACCATGATGCTACTAATCTTGGCAGTTACTAGCCGATAACTGTATCAATACTAATAGTAACCACGGTGGATACAAGATACCGACCGATAATTATGGTGGATGCCAAATGCTCTATGTAATGACCAGGGTAATTCATTAATAAAATCTAATATTTAATTAGGTTTAATTAATGAATTTACCCTTAAAATTGTATTTTTTGTAAAAATTATGATAATGTACAAAAAAATAGTATCAATAGGAAACTCCCCTGCGAACTCGATGTAATGTTAGATATTATCAATATAGATTTTGTGAGTCTAAATACTCAAAAATTTGTAAATAATATCCATAAAATGAATTTTATATCACAATTAATTATAGAATTATGATATAAATGGATAGGTAATTAAGGTATAAATAAGATAAAAAGTCTACCAAAACCATAAACCATAAACCAGTACAAAAAGGGGATCCGATGCAGTATAGGTATACTATTAAGTGGAAACACATGTTCAAGAAATGTTATGTTTGGCTTCCCCAAAATAAACCAAAGGCAAGTAGGATATTTTATACAGTCTAAGAATATATGTTGCACTGATTTTATCATAATAGTTTAAGAAAAAAATACCAGTGTGATGAAAAATTATACTGTGTGAAATTTTTGAGGCCCACTAAGTGGACACCCATTCAAATGAAAGGTGGCCCAATCACAATTAGCCACCTTAGTAAGCCACTTGATTACTTGGTGAGTTGCCATCACAAGATAAGCATGGATTAAAGTTAAAATAAGCCAAAAATTTTCATTCCCTTCCCTTTCACACCACGGCAGCCATAGAAGTCTCTCTCAAAAAAATTTCCCAAACCCAAATCTTTGCAAATTGGCCCCAAACAAGTTCTAGGAAGTTAAGCTTAAAGGGTTTTATCAATTTTGAGTTAACAATCTAAACTTTTTCCCAAATTTTCCTTTTGATTTGGAAGGGGATTGTGACCAAAGATTCTCTTATATGAAATATGCTTAGGGAAAAAGTTTCAAAGAAGCCCTTGGAAGGCTAAGATTATCAACTCTTCCTTTGGTAAGTTTAACCTCTCAAATTTAAAGTTTATTCGGTTTTGTTTGAACTTTGTTTTTTCTAGGTATGTGGCTATCCAAGTAAATTTTTGGGTTAATTTTATGGGTATATGGTTTATGATCTGATGTTGATGTTGAAATTAGGGTTCAAATGTGAAAAGTGTTGGTTGATGCACAAAAAGGTTAGTTTTGTAATTTTGATGTTAGTTTTGCAAAGAATAATGATTTGGCATGAAAATGGTTTAAGGAAGGGTTGAATCTGCCTTCACAGTGGTGGAAATGCTGTTTTAAAACTGATTTCATAAAAATGACCCAAGGACTAAATTGCAAAGAAAAAGTTTTTCTCCACAGATTTGAAAAATGACCAAAAACACCCCTATGTAGTGGGAATTTAAAAAAGTTAAAACATAAAAGTTGTAGATCTCAACGAAACTTTTGAAAATCATAGACGGTTTATCAAAAATTGTCTTCGTTTGCGATATATTAATTTTACAAAAATTTGTTAAAATTTAAAAGGGCAAAAATATCATTTTGCAAAAAGATTTTGGGTATGATATTTTGAGCAAAAATGATCCTTATAAAAAATGAAAAATTTTGGTTTAAAGAGATTAATTTTAGTCCCACGGGTAAAATTGTCAATATTTTCAAATAAAGGGCAAAATCGTCAAGTTTCATTAAAATAGGGCATTAATGTAAAATAAGAAGTTCCGACAACCCAAGGTATTGTTTTAAAATTAATAAGCAATAATTTTCGCTAAATAGCAAAATCGAGCTTGGGAAATTTAGAAAGGCCTATCAAGGGCAAAATCGTCATTTTTTCATGAGTAACCCGAATCACTCTAAAATGTTCCAAATGGGAAAAGAGATTATTAGTAAGATTTCTGCCCTTCATTAGAGACAATAGGGTAGAGTAATATAGGAGTAAGAAATCCATGATTATCAGAATTGTGTACAGTTATGCAACTCAATCTATTAATTAACAATCGTTTTGTATTGACACATAGAGAAAATAGTGAAAATTTGGCTAATAGCGTTGTAATTGGCCAAACAAGACCCTAGAAGATTAGGAAAAATAGGACTAAGGTCGGCTTATGTAGCAACCAAAACAAGTAAATACCAACCCCACCTATAGTATGGAAATGTAGGTATAGAATTTGATATATATATATACACTTGTGTGTATATCAAGGTGTATATCTGTGTGTGTACAATAATCCATGTACCTGTGAGTATATTAATATGTACATATGAGTATACAAAATAAGTACATGTGTGTATATTATGTCGTATACCTGTATGTGTATTATTGTGTACCTGTTAGTATATAACATACGTACCTGTGTATACCATACAGTTGAAGAGTATTTATGTTTTATGTATAACATGTGAATATGACCTCATGCATGGTATGATAACCATAATAATTGGACTAGTAAATACACCACCAGAATTAAGAAGAGTGTCGTACTGACTCCTGACTCCTGACTCAAAGGGAGTTTAGAGTTATAGTATAGTCTTAGTGTCACATAGACCTATGTGCGCAATGGTACGAATACTTGGGCCCTAGCTAAAGATAAGACATGATAAGGATAAAGGATGTTCATAAGAAAGCATAACTAGATCATGCATTTTAGTGAATGTGGCATGTGGGCTGTGTTAGGACTTACTGGGCGTAAGCTCACTTAGTATTTCATGATGCAGGTATACCCACTAAAAGGTCAGAATAAAAGCACTGATGAGTTGGCAGAGGAATATAAGTAATGTGCAGAACTGGGAATGGATGCCGCCACAGACATATTTTCATTGTAATATATTTTAAGTTATTTTGAAGCATGTTGTATAAAAGCTGTAACATGGTTAAGTAAGACAAAACCTCTCTCAAAATATTTAGCAAACAATATTGTAAAAAAAAGTTTGTTTATGTAAATATATGTGTATATTAAAAAAAGATTATTCCTAAGTTTTTCATCTATATGTAAGTAATAAAAGTGCTTTATCACAACCCAAAAAAGGTGGGTTGTGACACTCTGAGCGTATATTTGGCATTATTAAATGTAATATGATTGTTGCGTAAAAAAAGGCCTGTAAAAGATTGGGCTAGGAAAAAGGTAGGCCGAATAATTACATAAAAAAGGTATAAAAGGTCCAATTAAATGGCTTCATCTGCCAAAAAATGGGATAGAAGGGCCATGTTTTGGTCATTATAAAACAAGCAAAGAAGTGGGGAACTTTGATGTAGTTCATGCATGCATAAAGCATGTCCCCACGTCCTACACAAAGACCAACAAAGAGGTTTGTAACCTCCAAATGTTAGAATTATAGCTCATATAATTAATTTAAGGCCTATAAAATTTATCAGATTTGTTATTTATTTATTTAGTTTAATAATTATTTAAATGCTAAAATCCTATTGGCTATGAGGGGTTATAACTCTTATTAAATGGCTTCATCTGCAAAAAAAAAAAAAAGGATAAAAGGGCCATGTTTTGGTCATTATAAAACAAGCAAATGAGTGGGGAACTTTGATATAGTTCATGCATGCATAAAGCATGTCCCCACATCCTACACAAAGACCAACAAAGAGGTTTGCAGCCTCCAAATGTTAGAATTATAGCTCATATAATTAATTTAAGGCCTATAAAATTTATCAGATTTATTATTTATCTATTTAGTTTAATAATTATTTAAATGCTAAAATCCTATTGGCTATGAAGGATTATAACTCTTATTAAAGGATGTATCTATATCTGAAAAGATGTATGCTTTAATAGAAAGACACCTATTGAGGGTCTATAAATAAGAGTCTAGTTTTTTCTCCACCTAATCAATTGTATTCCTTCTCTTTATTAGAAGAATACGTTAAAAGTAATAAGTGTGGGTTTAGAGAGAGAATTGAGTTCTTCTTCTCTGACAAACTTTCTATTTAAAGGGTTCTCTCCGATTAAAGATATAAATCAAGGTACGCTCTAAATCTTCTTTTGTAAAAATTATTGAGTTTTAAAATTACTGAAAATTATAGAAATTAAAGTTACATGTGGTATCAGAGCATTAGGTTTTGGAACTTAAAATTTTCTTTGAATCATGGTAACAGAAACAATTTTACTTTTCTTTGTTTGTAAATTTGTGTATTCGTATTTGTGTTGGTATACATTTTAAATTCCTCTGTGTGTGTTAGGTGTATATGCAAGAATAGAATTTGCGATTTTGTAAAGCGATTTTATTAAAAAGCAGAAGCAAAAATTATTGTGCACTATAATCTATACCGAGCATTTATTGTAACCGTTTTAGTCATTTATTATGCACTATAATCGAATTGTTACTACATATATGTCTTTGAATTCAAACAAAAATGTATAATATTAATTCACAGATAAATGCTTTTCAATTGCATTTGTTGTACCTGTACTTTAATAGTCTAATATTGATATATATGAATCAAGACAAATGTTTTTCAATAAATGCTTTTCTAAAATGAGTTTCCTTCCATCAACAACAATATCGGCCTTTTCGAAACTGATGGAAGGAATGTGAATTACGGCAACATCAACAGTGGGCTTGCCAAAGCCGACAAAGAAAGTATTTATATGCTGCATGTGCGTTTATGGTTAATTACACGGTTATGTATTTTATGGAACAAGTGAAACTATTGTTTCCAATTTTGAAATTGCATAATTATAGTTTGTTTGTCACCAAAGTGACTAAATTTTAAAGTTTAGTAATTTTCAAATTAAGAAACAAAAATTCAACACCCCAAGAATTTTAATGCTTATAATTGAAATGACATTTATTAATTGTGGATTATTGAATTTCATCTATTATAAGAACTTAAGAATCACCCAAGGTTGATTAGCTTTCTTTATAATTGATGAATATAATAGTTAGTAATTAATATGTCCTATTATTTTGTTTGTTTATCCAAAGATATTAAGCATTTTTTATTGGACATTTTTATGATTAACAAATTAAATTTTTATTTTTAATTAACATCATTTATAGTTTGTATGTCTTAGTATCACTCAAAAGAGAACTAGAATATACAATTATTGTCTTAGTTTGAATCTAATTATGTGATCATCTCAAAGCATTAATGTATGAATGTTTCTTACATATTTGCAGTATCTGTTTCTGTTTCTCTACATTCGCATGCTTCATTTGTTCTCTTATTTAATAGATTGAATTTCTCTAATTGGTGCGAAAAAGTCCAATTTCACTTATGTGTCTTGGATCTTGATTTAGCACTTCAAGATAAGGAACCCACTACTATTATTGATGATAGTAGTGAGGAGGAGAAAGTTTTTCATAAAATATGGGAAAGATCGAACATATTAAGTTTAATGTTCATGCAGATAACAGTAGCAAACAACATTAAAAGTACTCTTCCCAAGACTAAAAGTGCTAAGGAATTTATGAAGCTTGTGGAAGAGTGCTCTCAGACTGCTGATAAGTCTCATGCTAGTACATTAATGGTTAAAATGGTTCTTGTACTATAGATGAGCATGTCCTTAAAATGACAAATATAGTAGCAAAATTAAAGTCTTTGGGGATGTCTGTGGATGAGTTCTTTCTACTACAGTTCATTCTCAACTTGCTTCCTCCTAAACAATATGGTTCATTCCAGATGAGCTATAACAATTAAGGATAAATGGAATATTAATGAATTAACCAGTATGCTTGTTCAAGAGAAGACGAGATTGAAGAATCAAAAACCTCATTCTGTTTATTTTGTGAATCAAGAGGCTAAAAAAAGCACTAAGAAGAAGCCTAAAAAGAACAAGAAGAAAAGGTTCAAGGAGTTTCATAACCTGAATGAGTCAACTCAAATCCATAAGAAGGAACACAATATTAAATGTTATTTTTACAACAAATTTGGGCACTTGGTTCGAAAAAATGGTAAGCCTTATGCTTTAGTTTGTTTCGAATCAAATTTAACTGAAGTTCCTTATGATACTTGGTGGATTGATTTAGGTTCAACTACTTACATTTCTAATATGATGCAAGGATTCCTTAAAATCCAACCCATAAGAGTAAATGAAAGTTTTATTTACATAGGGAATCGAGATACAGCTTTAGTGGAAGGAATTGACACTTATCACTTAATATTAGATACTGGACATTATCTTGATTTATACCAAACTCTTTATGTACCTTTTTTTTTTTTTTGCAATTTAGTTTCTTTATCAAAACTTGATGTAGTAGGATTTTATTGTAAGTTTGGATTTAGATGTTTTAGATTACATAAAAATAATAGTTTTATTGGCTCTGAAATCTTTTATGATGGTTTATATAAGTTAAAGCTTGATAATCTTTTTGCTAAAACTTTGTTAACCATGCATCGAAGTATTGGAACTAAACGTAGTTTAGTTGATGAAAGTTCTACTTACTTGTGGCATAAACGCTTGGGTCACATATCCAAGGAAAGAATAGAGAGATTAGTAAAGAATGTAATTCTTTTGAATTTAGATTTTACTAATCTCGGTGTATGTATTGATTGCATTAAAGAAAAGCAAACCAAACACATTAAGAAAGGGGTTGCAAGAAGTACACAGCTTCTTGAACTCATACATACTAATATATGTGGACCTTTCGATACTCCATCCTTTGGTGGTGAAAAGTATTTTATCACTTTTATTGATGATTTTCACGTTATGGTTATCTTTATCTATTGCATGAAAAATCTCAATCTGTTGAAGCCCTTGAGGTATTTATTAATGAGGTTGAAAGGCAATTAGATAAAAAGGTGAAAACTATAAGGTCAAATAAAGTTGGTGAATACTATAGAAAGTATAACAAGTCGGGACAATGTCCAAGTCCATTTGCTAAATTCTTAGAAAAGCGAGGTATATGTGCGTAATACACTATGCCAGGTACACCGCAACAAAACGGTGTAGCAGAAAGGCGTAATCGTACATTAATGGATATGGTTAGAAGTATGTTAAGTTATTCATCTTTACTTTTATCTTTGTGGATGCATGCATTAAAGATCACCATGTATATACTAAATAGGTTCCTAGTAAGGCTATCCCGAAAAACTCCTTTTGAGATGTGGATGGGAAGGAAACCTAGTTTAAGGCAGCTGCATGTTTGGAGTTGCTCGACGGAAGTAAAATTTACAATCCACATGAAAAGAAATTGGATTTTAAGACTACTAGTGGTTATTTTATTGGTTATTCTGAAAAACCCAAAGGGTATAAATTTTATTGTCCTACCCATAGTACAAGGATAGTAGAAACTAGAAATGCTAAGTTTATCGAGAATGGTGAAATTAGTGGGAGTGGAGAACCACGTACTGTAGTCATTGAAGAAGTTAGGGTAGAATTACCTCTATCTCTATCTGTAACTTCTGAGATTGTTCCTAACATTGTTGTACAGCCTAACAGTATTCAAGAACCACTTCACGATGGAGTTGTACTCGAGAAACCTATAGTGGCTAAACCACAAGAAACAATATTGAGAAGATCTCAAAGAGAAAGATGATATGCTATTCCTGATGATTATGTGGTTTATCTACAATAGTCAGAAATTGACTTGAAAATCGATAATGATCCGATTTCAAATCCAATTTTGTTTTCACAAGCCATGGAAAGTATTGATTCCGACAAGTGGTTTAATGCTATGAAAGATGAGTTAAAATCTATGGATCAAAAATCAAGTTTGGGACCTTGTTGAGTTGCCTAAAGGTTGCAAAGGAGTTAGGTGTAAATGGGTCTTTAAGACCAAGTGCGATTCTAAAGGCAATATTGAACGGTACAAGGCTAGACTAGTTGTTAAAGGTTTTACTCAGAAAGAAGGTATTGACTATAAAGAGACTTTTTCACCGGTCTCTAAGAAAGATTCACTCATAATTATTAAGGCATTGGTGGCTCATTTTGATTTAGAGTTACACCAAATGGATATGAAAACAGCATTTTTCAATGGAAATTTAGAGGAAGAAATCTATATGGACCAACCTGAAGGCTTTTCAAGTAAAATAAAGGAACACATTATGTGTAAATTAAAGAAATTAATATATGGACTCAAACAAGCTTCCTGACAATGGTATCTTAAGTTTAATGATATCATTATTTCATTTGGATTTAAGGAGAACACTGTTGATCTATGTACATATATAAAGGTCAGTTGGAGTAAGTTTAGTTTTTTAGTCCTATATGTTGATGATATTTTGCTTGCTACTAACAATTAGTAGTTTATTACATGAAACTAAAAATTCCTCTCTAAGAACTTTGAAATGAAAGACATGGGTGAGGCAATTTATGTGATAGGAATTGAAATATTCTGTGATAGATCACAAAGATTGTTGGGGTTGTCTTAGAAAGGCTATATATTAACAAATTTTTAGTGAAATTTAACATGGACAAATGCTCAGCATGTATAGTTCTAATTTAGAAGGGGGACAAATTTAGTCATATGCAATGTCCAAAGAATGAATTGGAATGAACGCAAATAAAAAACATTCTTTATGCATCTTTCGTTGGTAGCTTGTTGTATGCTCAAACTTGCACAAGACCCGACATTAGTTTTGCTGTTGGGATGTTGGGAAGATATCAAAGCAATCCAAGAATAGATCATTGGAAAGCTACAAAGAAGGTTCTAAGGTATTTGCAAGGAACAAAGGACCCTATGCTCACTTATAGAATATATGATCATCTTGAAGTGATCAGTTACTCAGATTCAAATTTTGTCGAATGTGCTAACACTAGAAAATCTACATTTGGTTATATGTTCCTTTTGGCCGGAGGAGTAATTTCATAGAAGAGTGCGAAGCAGTCTGTCATTGCTGCATCCACAATGGAGGCCGAGTTTGTGGCATGTTTTGAGGTCACAAGTCATGGTTTATGGTTACGATATTTTATTTCGGGACTTGGAGTTGTCGAGAGTATAGCCACGCTGCTGAAACTTTATTGTGATAATGTCGCAGCAGTCTTCTTTGCCAAGAACGACAAGTATTCTGATGGTGCAAAACGTATGAATATTAACTACTTAGTCATTAAGCAAGAAGTTCAAGAACATAAAGTATCAATTAAACAAATTAGCACTAATCTTATGATTGCAGATCTTTTAATAAAAGGATTGCCACCCAAAACATTATTGAGCATGTTGAACGTATGGGTGCCATTAAACGTCATTAATGGTTATGTGTTATGCTTTGTTTCTTTTTAATGATATGACACTTTGAGCTCACTTATTATATTCCTGATATATCCTACTTTCTATTTTGTATACATGATTGTTTTAGATTAATGTTTGACAGGATTGTCTGACCAAAGACATTAAAGTGGACTATTATTATATCTCTCAATTATGAATCACGTTAAATAGATGTCTAATGTTGTAGTACATGGAAGGGACTACATTAAGTTAGTGATGTACAACCGCCATGCCTCACTTTAAATTTTTTTTGTTTAATTATGCCGTAGATTACTAGTCAGTTTTAAGAAGATTTAGTATAATATTGTTGTACACATTATAGCCTTATTAAACAAATAAAGGAATATTATATAGGCTAAGTGAGAGTATGATAGAATTATGGCCCACATAATTAATTAAAGGCCTATAAAATTTATCAGATTTGTCATTTATTTATTTAGTTTAATAATTATTTAGATGCTAAAATCCTATTAGCTATAAGGGGTTACAACTCTTATTAAAAGATGTGTCTATATCTGAAGAAATGTGTGCTTTGATGGAAAGACACCTATTGAGGGTCTATAGATAAGAGTCTAGTCCTCTCTCCATCCAATCAATTGTATTCCTTCTCTCCATTAGAAAATACGTTAAAAGTAATAATTGTGGGTTTAGAGAAAGAAACTGGGTTTTCTTTCTCTGTAAATTAAATATATGAATCAAGATACGCTCTAAATCTTCTTCTATAAAAATTATTAAGTTTTAAGATTATTGAAAATCATAGAAATTAAAGTTTACACTAAAACCAACCGAAAAAGGAAGAAAAAAAAGAAGAAGAAGAAGAAAATTGGCATTTTCCTCTATGTAAAGACATCAGCAAGCCAAAACAAAAGGGAGGGAAAAAAGAGAGAGAGAGAGAGAGAGAGGAGACAGAGTGTTATACACGGCCAGAAGGAAAGATCAAGGAGAGAACCAGAGAGTCAATAATAATAATAATAATAAAAGATGCAGCAAGTGTTACGTGAAAGTGAAATCAGAAAAATGAAAGAAAAAACAGTGTGAGGAAAGGGAGATATCGTACACGCAGCTCAAGTCAAGAAGTTAAATGCATTCTCTCTTTTACTAATAAATTTTGTTTTTCTTTGCTAGTATGTAGAAACAGGTAACGTTCTTATTTGGTGCATTTAAGCAAATCCTATATATATTTTTATGGTGTGGGATTTATAATTTGCATCTCACCCTCCCAAGAACAAATCCTATATACGCCTAACAAGTGTGAGGCTTATTGCGGTTCTCCTCCAAAATTAAATCCTATATGCACCTAATAAGCGTGAGATTTGTTGCAGATCCTTACTCAAAAAGAACAAATCCTATATACACTAACAAGCGTAGGGTTTGTTGCGGTTCTTCTTCGAAATTCAAATTCTATATACACTCTTTAGGGTGTGGGGTTTGTTGCTTTTATTTATAAAGAAGAATTCCTCTGATTTGCACTACTACTTGGGTTTCTTCTTAGAAATCTATACAGGTCAGATGTGTATATGAATCAAGGATTTTTAAGTCCTACAAACACAAATTAGTGTGGGACTTGTGACAAAACTTTGTCAAAAAAAATTATGAATGGCCGTATACAAGTCCATGGACGATGTGAATAAAATATATATTTCTTTGGATTTTTATAAATGCAAATCTTAATATTTTGGGACTTGCATGGGTTGTTTCAATAGTAACGAGAAAAAAGTTGTTGAATAACTAACGGACAAGGAAAATAAGCTTTTAAAAAAAAACTTAGTATTACGTTTGGGTTGTTACAATAAAATTACACACGTGCAAGCAAAATGGCTCAAAAAACAAAGGAAATTGGGTTGAGTGACTTTTTTAATGGTTCCTTTAAAATGAATAACTATAACATTTTTAAATTAGGTAAATGACTGCTTATCAGTTATAGAGTTTATTAGTGATAAACTTAAGTGGTCATTTGCTCAATTTAAACAGCCATTTGTCTAATTTTAAAAAGTTGTAATCATTTATTTTAAAAGTATTATTAAAAAAGCCATTCACCTCTATATTAAGAAAACACAGATGCAATGTTTTCTACATGCAAATTTGAAAAGCGAAAAGAAAAACAATAAGAAAAGAAAAAGCCTGCATTGGAACAAAACAATTAAAAAAAAAACTTCTAGCTTAAAAAAAAAAGAAGAAAAAAAAAAACTCCAAACGTGGTTGTTGGGGGGGTGGGGTGTAGGGGTAGGTATAATCGGTAATGTATGTTATATCGAGTTATGAATTTGATATCCTATGTTCTGAAAATTTTCATGTTTGTGTCTTGTCCTTTTAGAATATCTTTTTTTTGTACTTGGAGCCTTTTTTGGACATAAAAAATCAAAAACACCAATTTGTATAATTGATTGAAATTTTGAGTTAAAAAACCCTCAAAAACTATCCATTTCATCATCTTCTTCCTTCCACCTATGATTACAAAACTCAACAAACCTCTTTTCAAGAAAAACTCAGCAAACTAGAAATTAACAAAGCCCAAACACCCTATGTCCACCCACCCCTTCTAGACCTCTTCACTCTCCAAACCTCCTCATGCTAGTTGTCGGAGATGCCACCACCCCTTGAGACCTCCCCCACCCAGAGACAACCCCTACCTCTATCGAGCCACCTGAAGACCCCATCCACCCCTGAGACCCCCCCTTCGAGCTCTTTCGACCTTCGGCCATCTACATGCCATCACCATCCCCACCCTCCAAGACCACCCCTTCCTTCTCCCTCTCCCTCTCTCTATCTCTCTCTCCCCCTTTTCTAATTTCACAGCAACATTGCTGGAGAAGATGAAGATGTTTAGATTGAGATGGAGATTGGGTCATCGTCATTTAGGTGTTAAGTTCTAGGTTAAATTTGAGCGAAGAAAATGTTTTGAAGAGGACTCTTAGAGAGACAAAGAAGACAAGTGGAGTTTGGAGGCACTGTTACGTGATGGAGGGAGAGATTCATTGCAATGGCATAGTTGACGTCGGCTACATAGAGGGAAATGGAGAGAGCTACAGAAGTGCAGAAGACGAAGAAGGAGTCAAGAACAGAAGAAGAAGACAAAGAAGAAGAAGAAGAGGGGTTGTTGGAGATGGAATCATGGAGGAGGAGAGAGGATAGGGATTGGAGTACAGTGGAGGAGGAAAGTGGTTGGAGAGGGTGATGTTTGTTTAGGAAGTGAGGGGATTAGGATTAGGGTTTTGGGGGTATTTAGAAAATTTAGTGAAATGTTTGAGTTTTTTTTTTTACTTAAAATTTAGCCAACTATACAAAAAGGTAATTTTATCTTTTTATATTCTAAAAAAAGCTCTAAAAAAATTTCTCAAACATCGAGGTACCAGCATGATTCTAAAACATAAGATACCAAATTTTTATTTCAATAGAAAATAGGGTATTAATATAAATTTTTCAAAAAAAAAAAAGAAAAGAAGAACAAGGTGAAAAGCTTGTGCGCAAAAAAAGAGAAAAAGAAAAAGAAAAAAAAGGGATGAGTTGGAGCCTTAGGTTGAGAGACTACCAACCAAAATTGCGAAGTAGTGAAGTGGTAACATTGTTCTCGATCAGCAGATGTGGCAAGAAAAGCTACAATGAGAACAAATCGACCAAGCAATCTATGAAGAACTTGTTGCACAGAAGGATGTCAATAAGGCCCGTCAGTTCCTGAAAGCTGAGGTCTAGGGATTTTTGCATATATGCACAAAAAAGAAAAAGTTTGGGTTGATGTATGTCATTAAAAACTAATTGTAAAAATACTACGTCACAACATTATATTATATTTTATAGTATCTAATATATCCACAACAAACTACAGTAATAAAATAATCATAAATAAGTAGTTAGATAAAAAAGTAAAACAAAAATATGAAAAAATAAAATTCAACAGTGGATCTCCGACGGCTACTTTGCAAATCTCCAGTAGACCTCCATCGTCACAGTAGGGGTCTGTAGCGTCGGATCTGCTGCCGGAGAATAACGAAGACGATCTAGCCGTCATGTGGCTCCCGAAGTTAGCCATGCTCATCTCGTGGCTCCTGAAAGTTAACCATGGCTGGTCGTGCGATTCTCGAAGTCCGTTGTGCTCGTCGTGTGACTCCCAATGGACTGGCCAGCGTCATTTCCCATTGATATCTACAGCTGCATGAATGAGGGAAGAAAAAGAGTGCGTAGTGCGTGGAGATCTCAAACTCCTTGGCGTAGACGAGGAGCAAACCAGTAGGTCATGATGACTTGGCGATGGTCGGAGCTTGATGGTGGCAAAACATTTGCAGGTGGATGCAAGAGAGAAAAGCAAAGAGAGAAAAAGACATCGATTAAATCTCGCCAGCGAGGAAAGCAAGGGCCATAGACGTTAATAGAGTTTGTCGGTGTAGTGAATGAGAAGGGGTAAAGAAAAAGAAGATAAAGAAGATGGTGTAAGAGTGATGACCTAATTTGACTCATTAAAGTAGTGATAAAATTGTCAACATAATTAATTTAGTTTTATACAAGTCATCAAAGTGGCATTCAATCAGAGAGTTTATTTGGTTGTGGCAAATATCGATCCTATTGTGTTGTTCGTGGTAAAGAAAGTAAATACCACGAAGATGATGCAGCATCCAACAGGCCTAGAAATTCACAGCAGTCTAGACACATCATGCAGGCCAAAAATGGCTAGACGTGTTGGTAATCTGGCAGGTTACGAGAATACAAAGGAGCCAACCAAGGCTGTCTATTCAAGGGAGCAAGCAAAGCTACAAATCCAAATCCAAAGTTAAGAACTACAGTGACTTGATTCCATTGGGATATGTCGGTAACCTATTTACAAAAGACTAGGCGCTACAACTCAAATCCAAAACACAAATCTTAATTCAAATTTCTAAATGTCCCTTCGATTCCTCGTTGAGTCATACTTGAGGAATTATCTGAATTCAAATTAAAAGTCTTGGACTACGTTTGACTTGATTATACAAACGGATACATAGGCAACCTAATATGAAAATAGATGCAGTCACAAAATTAAATTAAATCAAATCCATAATTCTCAAAAAATAAAAAAATAAATAAGTCCTTTCAGTTCCAAATATGGTCATTTACCGTTGAATCATTCAAGTACCAAAAAGGAATAAAGACATCAAATTACCCCAAAATTCCAAAAAGTGATCATCCATCTTAAAATCTCAAAACAAAATCTATAAATTCCATATGGAGTCCATAGCATTGAATTGTACAAATTCTAAAATTCCTTTGATTCCATAAGAGTCATTCATAATGTAATCCTCCAATATAAAATACCAAATGCAGAATTCGAACTACAAGTGGCTTTATCCCTCAATATATAGGCGACTCGGCCAAACTCATCAAGCTTAGCCATAATTTTAAATCAATCCCAATTTCCTTAAGAAATATACGAGTAAAATTTACATTATGATAATCAGAATCAAAGGGTTTTCTCTTGTATCAAATGATTGTAATTAAGAGGTTATTCTTATAATCTTGAATGGGTCGAACTTAAAAATAATAAACTCTTATGTTTCTAAATTTTAGCAGATGTGAAATTATGTTGTGTGTGAGATATTTGTTATTTTAATATTTTTGCTCAACATAGTTTTTGGCACACTTGGTGGGACCCTTTTTTAATCTTCGATTGCATAAACAAGTCACGTTTGTGTAATTTTGCAAAAATGGCACCACAAAGTGTATCTATTATCACAAGCTCCCTTTTGCTCCTCAAGTTTCATGCCACCTTTTGTATTAGTGGGGTACCAATTGACATAGTGTGTCCAAAATCTATGAAAATTACCAATGTCAACAAAACTCCAAAAGCCCTAAAAGGAAGGGCTATTAAGGGCCTGAAAAAGAGACAAGTAAGATCTGCAAAAAAAGAAAGCTGCTCGCGACATGCAAGCTACTACTGCAATTCCTTCCGTGGATGCAAAAGCCACAAAAATTAAGACAACAAAAGTCGGTGGAGCTCACGCCCCTCTAGCTGCGAAGCTTGATGGCCAATACCCAACGCAAATTATGATTGGTTCCCAATCATTCTCATCACCGCCAAACTAAAAATTGAGAATTATGTTAAATCAACTAGCCACATGGCATTGTTATCAAGACTCGGGTAGTTTTTTTAACAACTACATGCCATCTATGAGTCCTTTCGACCTAGCAAAATGTTCAAGACGCAACTCCAAGCTTGCAAAGCCTCTAAATCATAGGCAATCCAATCTAGAGGTTTTGCTAAGAGTTCAAATAGCTCATTGTTCAAGAAGGCACTTTTCATTCAACAAAGGCAGAAATTCCCTCAAAAGGAAAACAAGTCACAAAGCAATAAGCAATGACTCTTGATCTAAGGCTGTCTTTCCACAAATGAGGAAGCAAAGATGCAAATCCAAATCCAAAGTTAAGAACTACGATGACTTTATTCCATTGGAGATATATAGGTAACCTAGTTACAAAAGATAGGCGCAGTCACAACTCAAATCCAAACAAAAATGTCAATTCAAATTTCAAAATGTCCCTTCAACTGCTTGTAGGGTCATTCATTGAGGAATTATCCAAATTCAAATTCAAAGTCTTGAAGTACTTTTGACTTGATTCCACAAATGAATACGTAAGTAACCTAATATGAAAATGGTGCAATCGCAAAATCAAATGGAATCCCCAAATTCTCAAGGATAAAATTTTTTTTAAAAAAAAGTAATTTCGATTCCATATATGGTCATTCACCGTGGAATCATCCAAATACCCAAAAGGAACAAAGAAATCCCCAATACTAAAAAGAGGTCACTCACCTTATAATCTCAAATCAAAATTCATAAATTCCATACGGGGGTGCATAGCCTTGGAATATTCCAAATTCTAAAATTACTTTGATTTTATATATAGTCGTTGAATATGGAATCCTCCAATCTAAATTACCAAACCCAAAGTGAGAACTACAAGTGACATGATCCCTCAATAGGGTATGTAGGTAACTTGGCCAAACTCATCGAGCTTAGCTGTAATTTCAAATCAATCCTAATTTTCCCAAGAAACACATGAGTGAAATTTACATTATCATAATCGGAATCAAAGGGTTTCCCTTGTACAAAGGGATTGTAATTAAGAGGTTATTCTCTAAGCCTTAAATGGTCGAACTTAAAAATAATAAACTCATATGCTTCTAAATTTTAGCGCAGGTAAAATTATATTGTGTGTGAAATATTTATTATTTTAATATTTTTCATGCGACGTTTTATTCTCTGTAATTATATTTTTAGTGGCAAAAATCAATCCAAGCTTTCTTTTTAATGGCATATATATAAAGAGCCCTATTTTACAATGAGTATGTTTAAAAACGTAGTTGGAACTTATAATAAGGTGATTCACTGTTGGTTAGATCCAATTGGTTCTAACCAATAAACAATAAAAATCCCTCACATGCTATAGTTCAAAGTAAAAAGTTGCTACAGTATAAAACTCTCACATGCTACAATGTTTTTAACCAAATTAGTTCTAATTATTGGTTATAACCATATTTTCCAAACACCTTATAAGTAATAGCTAAAACAGTATAGCATGCAAAAGCTAGTGATGCGAGAACGGGCTGGCTCAGCCCATTCTCCTTAGGCCCACGTAGGTTGCAGGCTGGGCCAGGCTGGCCCATATTAAAATTACTTTGGCCCGGCCCGCCTCGGCCTGTGGGCCCATTTTACATGGGCCATGTCGGGCCATGCCGTGGGCTGTGTTGGGCTGTGTCGTGGGTCTTAAATGGGTCGGCCTATCTTGGCCTATCATGGGTTTAAATGGGCCAGCTCATCTAAGCATTCAATTTTTTTATTATTTTTTATTTTTTATTTTTGAATTTTTTAACAAGTTAACAAATATAAAAGTTTGAATAGTAAAGAGAAATATAAAAAGAGATATTTTATTTACTATTGCCTCATTAAAAACCTTTCTAAGGAAAACCCAGTATGGCAAAACCTTGGTAATAAAAAAAAAGAGTACAATCGGGATAATTATACATAAGATGTTTACAAAATTACTAAAAACAAAAAAAAAACGTAAAAAACATAAAAAAATATTGTTTATAATTACAACGTATTACTCCCAATGGAAGTATTAGAAATGTCTAAATTTTCAAAGTCATCAACCCAATCATCTTGAACTTCTTGGCTTCTTCTACGAGTATTCTCCTAATCTTTGATGCACATTACTGCTTTCAGAATATCGTCACTCATAAGTCTACACCGTTCATCAGTTACTCTACCACTGCAACTAAATACTTGTTCACTTGCAACTGTGGACACTGGTGTGGTTAATATATCACGAGCCATTTTAGAGAGCACAAGAAAAGTTTTTTACTGTGATCTCTAAAATGACAAAAGATCAAACATATTGAAATCATGACCACCACCTTGCTCATTGAAAATGATGCCGTAAAATTTATTTCTAGATAGTTTTCCAATTCACTGCATGTTGAAGATGTGGATGATGCACTGAAACTAAATCCGGTGTAGCTAATCATACTTGCCCATGAAGAACCATGTGGTACAGATGTAGTATTTGCTAAAGGTGCAGGGGATATTGTTTGGCCTTCTCCATGTTTTTCATTATATGCAGTAAATATGTTGTTAACTTTTGCTTGCACATTTTGAATGGTTATGATGTTAGAATGAACCCTTAATTTTTCTCCTATATCCTTAAGCAAATATTCAACACCAGCTAATTTAACTCTTGGATCCAATAGAGTGGCTATGCAATACAAAGGTGGAACATGTTCCTAATATTTTTTGAATTTTTATTCCATGAACTCAACATATTCCCTAAACATGTCAAAATCTCTATGCATATCGAAGGTTGCAGCAATGTCGTACAATTTATGTAATGCATGAGGAGAGGTGGGATAGTATACACCTGAGAGTTGGTGAATGGCTTCATAAAAAAACCTTTAAGAAATTGTAAAAGCATGAAGTCATTTGCCAATCAAATTCTTGAAGCGGCTATGACCTCTTTGTATGGTAGGCATGTGTTCAGCATTAAATATGTTGAATTTCACCGGTGTCCTATGTCAGTTGGAAGTTTTCTGGGTTTTATGCTTGCTCTCTTACAAAGTTTAGTAAACTCTTCAATTCGAGAGCCAGAACTTGCTATCTAACCCAAGGTCGTTCGAATATTTTCCAAATAACCTTGAAAAAGTTTCATGCCATCTTGAACACACAAGTTAATAATATGACAAGCACATCTTTGGTGAAAAAGTGTTTTGCCATGTTGTGGTCTCAAAGTGGTTTTGAAAAGGTTAATAGCAGTAGTATTAACAGATGCATTATCAAATGTGATGGTCAAAACATTTTCTTTAATGCCATAAAAATCAAAAACTTCCATGATGACATCATGAATGACCTTTGCATCATGCGGATAAGACATTGGTCGAAAAGCAATTAACCTTTTTTGAAAAGATCAATCTTTATCCATATAATGTGCAGTTACACATATATAACTAGTTTTGATACGACCTTCCCACATATCAGATGTGTATGCAATAGATGCAGTGAATGAACTAAATTCAGTTACTAATTTTTCCCTCATTGAATGAAAAAATTTCATGGTATCAGCTCTTGTGGTAGTTCTTGAAACACGCCTATATTGTGGATTATAAGCATTTTGAATGTACTCCTCAAAGGTCGGATCATCAGCAAGACTAATTGGTTGTTGAGCATTAGCCAAATATCTAGCGTGCTATTCTCTAGCTCTTTGTTTGTCATATGACCAATTAGTAACAGTACCATTAGGGTTAAATTGAAGTGTTTGTTGACGACAATCAATACCACCTACACCATGCTTAGCTTCGCATTTTTTGTGATGCTTCTCTAAGTGACAGTGCCAGAAGAGGATTTATCTGTGTAGTCTTGTTTGCACACTTTGCAAATTGCACGCTCTTCTGTTACAACATTCTCGTTTGTACGTGTTACTAGATCAAAGTAACTCCAAACTGGTGAAGTTCGTTGCACTTTCCTTTTGCCCTTACGAGTGACTTTGGAGGAGCCATCAACTTGAGATAATAAGTCAGCTCCAATTTCTTCAAGTAGATGATTAAATTGTTTTTCATCGTTGATCGCCAAATGTGAAACGTTGGCTCTCCCTTCATCTGATGAGGCCATAGCTTTAATAAAAAATAACAATACATTAACGTAACATAAAAATTAAATAAATTAATTACATAAATAAATTAACTTATAACAATATAAAATTAATGAACAACAAATAAAATAAATTATACATTCAAGTTTTTTTTCCTTTCTAAAGAACTCTAAGTAAACTAAAAAAAAAAGACAATATATAAGATTTTAGAAGTTTGTTGAATGAGTACCTTTGTGAATGTTCTACGTTTATTTATAGGTAAAAAAATATATTTTTTATTTTTTTAATTTTATTAAATCTTTTTTTATTTTTTCTTTCAAGTGTGATTTGATTAGACAATTCACTGAAGACTTAACGTCTCAGCTTTGCACATTATAGGCCTTCCTTCTGAGCCTCTATGTTAGGCTTGCCCCTTTATAATTGCATAGGGGAATCTAATACCATGTTCACTCACAAGTGAATATGGTATGTATAAATTATATAATATTTAATTATTATATGTATTAAATAATATATATATATTAAATGTATAGTATTTTGATGTAAACATGACCTATAGACTTAGTATCCAATTCTCAGCTTTGTTTCTCAAAAGCAAAGTATGCCTTATGTAAAAAACCCAAACTACCCTAATGCAAAATAAGGTCGATCTACCTTAAGGAGTAAAAAACTCAAACGCCCCTTGCAACCCCTAAGAGGGGGGTTTACCATCTGCCTTCCAACCCCTACGTTGACCTTACCGAGAAGGTCGATCTGCATACAACCTCTACGTAGGGGCAATTTACGTCAGGGTAATAATTAGGCTCTGTTAGACATGTATGCCCTAAGGAGTAAAAATGTAATATTTTTTTGGAGACATTTTTATCAATAAAGAATTTATTCATTTATATATATATACCAAATCTTGTCCTCTTTACGTTCATATTTGTTGAATGTATGATAAGCAAACAATAGTCTGAGACTGCCAGTCTAAACCTTAAGAATTGGGCATATGATGGACTGATTATGCGGAAGACACGATTCTTAAGGTGACGGTCTAAAACATATGATCCGCAATCGAGGGAATAAAGTTGGGCGCTTTATTTATGTAAAGATTGTTATGTTGTCTATATCCCTTTTGGGAGATGGTTTGTCTTGACCATCGGAGTTGGACTCTGTGAATAGAACATTGGCGTGTTGTCATAGGTGACGACGTGTTGGATCGGGACATAAAGTGAATTGATTTGGATTAATAATTCTGTCTTAGCAAATCGATTCACTTTAGACAGTCATTTGTATTGTATCTTAATCCTGAGATGAATAGTGGGCCCGTTGTCTTGACTTGTGTCTTTTGATGTACCAATGGATGACTCCCACATCTCTATAGTGGTATGCATGCCGGTACGTTGGAGGCATGACTCTTGATAGCGTAGACTTGTTATTCATAGTTATGGAATCCATAGCTCCTCTTTAGGAGTAATAATATCCTCTTATATGCGTTGTCCTGTAATTGAAAAACTAGAGCGCTCAACCATTTGGATACATAGGTGTAACCGAATGGTATACTGTCTTTGGATGGTAAGTTTTCTAATGGTGAGACAATAGAATGTAAGATAAAAATAATCGGGAAGGTAAGACAAAACTTGTCCTTAAGCCGATTATGGATAATCATATGGGGATACGATACACTATGATATGTCATGGAGACTTAGCTACACGAGCTTTGTAATTCTATAAAGTTCGAGAGTGCAGCTCCAAGCTTTTAATGGAGTAGCGTTGGAGTTGATAATTGTGAAATGTATATCTGGGATATTGGGTTTCATAATTATCATGAGCTTGAACTTTATAGGTCCATTTTGGTCCCATTTGCTAGCTCACAAAATCCTATAACGACACGGCGTGCTTTTTCAATAATTGGTGACTTATGTCAGATTTATCAGATTGGTTTAAAATTTGTAAGAATCAAATAATTCATGTCTGTTTATCGGTTGAATTAATTTTGTAAGAAATTAGTTCAAGATAAACTTGTTGAATTATTGCGATCAGATAATTCTTGTCTGTTTATCGGTTGTTTTAATTTTGGACAAAATAGAACAAGATAAACTTGTAGAATTATTGTGAATTGATTTATTTTCTTAGAGATTATCTTGATAAAGTTTGTTTTGATCAGATAACTTCTCTATTGGGTTATTCGAATCAAAACTGAGACTTTATCCTTTAGAATCTCGGGTGGAAAATAAAAGATTCGCAGAGATTTTTTCTCGGGAGTTTGGCCTGCCGGATGACGTGTTCGGCCTGTCGAACTGGCCTGATCGGCAGGTTCGGCCTGCCGATCAGCGGGAGATAAGATTACGCGTTTTCACGCAGATCTTATCAGATACTAATCCGATTTTGATTCTGTTTCGAGTTTTTGAGACCTAATTTGATATGGACTGACCCCAGGACCAATAGCTATATAAAGGGAGTGAGTCTCATGATTTACTCAGATAAAAAAAGATCAATTTGAGAGATTAAGAGTGATACTCTTCTAGTGAGCATCTAAAAACTCCCTGAGAGCTTTTGTTCACAATTCACGAGCACTAGCTTTGGGTTCTCTCTATTGGTTGGAAGGAGAGTCACTGGTGGAAGAGCTGTACGTGTGAGCCCACACTCACTCCGGTTGTGGATAGAGAATAGCAAAGAAGACCAGTTGGTTGAGGCTATTCTAGAACGTTACTTCTCTACACAGGTTGCGGAGGTTCTTCGGCATACTGAGGTTAGTAAGATCTGTCTAATTTATACATATAACATGTCAAACTTGTGTTTTAGAAATTACTCTGATGAAAAAAAAATTTTAAAATTTCGCTGCGCACTTTGTTTCCAACAGGCTCCACATATACTAACAATACCTACAAGAAAAAAATAAAAAAAAATGAAAAGAAAAGAAACAGAGCTTTGTCAGGCCTATTGCAATGTAATGTGCATGGAGGAATCTAATGCCATGTTCACTCACCGGTGAATATGATATGTATATATATTATATAATATTTAATTCTTTATAATATTTAATTCTTACATGTATCAAATAATATATATATTAAATGTATAGTATTTTGATGTGATAATACATAACCTATATATTCATCATCTGATTCTCAACTTTACTTTTCAAAAGCAAAGTATGCCTACAAGGAAAAAAATAAAAAAAAAATAAAAAGAAAAGAAAAAGAACTTGCTAGGCCTATTGTAATGTGATATGCATGAGGGAAATCTAATGCCATATTCACTCACAGGTGAATATGGCATGTATATATATTATATAATATTTAATTCATATATGTATTAAATAATATATATATTAAATGTATAGTCTTTTGATATGATAATACATGACTTACAATGGGCCTTACATGACTTATTGGAGAAGGCCATACTCAGCTATGTTCACCCGTGAATGGACATGAAAAAATACATCTAAGAATATATATATATATATATATATATATATATATATATATATATATATATATGAATTGGGCCACAATGGGCCTTCAGTGGGTTGGCCCATTGTGGGCCTGTATGGGCTTTACATGGGCTGGCCCAATGTGGGCCTAGACGGGCCAGCCCGGCCTGGGGTGATGGGCTGGCCCATTATGGGCCTAGATGGGCTAGCCTGGCCTGGCCGGCCCCAGCCTAGGCCTAGCCCAGCTCAGGCCATGATTTTTCATGGGTCGTGCTGGCCCTACTCATGGGCCGATATATATTGGCTCAATCCAGCCCAACCCACCAGTATTTATGGGTTGGACCAGGCCGTGAACAATGTCAGGCCCCATCACTATAGTAGGGCAGGCTTAGGTAGCCCACGAGCCCCGGCCCATTGTTACATCTCTAGCGAGAGCTTTGTACTTTAGTATATTTTTTATTTATATTGTAACATGTGAGAGCTTTTCACTATAACAGTTGGAGCTAATAAGTTTCAACAATGCCGCCAAACAAACCTAATAGTTGTTGGTGATATGGCATTATGACATAAGCAATCCAACTCAAAAATCAGTGTCGTTTTTCCCGGTCGAATAGCCTAAAAAGACCCAAATCCACGCATTTCTCCTTATCCCCACTAATGACTGACCTTAAGTGTGTTTAGAAACAATATTGGCCCCATTTGGTTTCGTTTTTGAAATGGTTTTTGACATTTTCAAGAACACAAAAAATGAGAACTATCTTGAAAACTCATTTGGTTAATAAAATTGGTGAAAATGAAAATGAAAACATTTTTCAAAGTATGTGAAAAAGTTGAGACTTTTGAAAAAAAAAAAAAAACTTGTTTCGGTTTTTTCCAAAATTCTCATCTCCCTCAGACTCTCTCCTAAGCCCCTTTTTGTTGAAGCATATCCCATCTCCTACATCCTTGCTTACCAAATTCCATCGTTGGCCTAGCCGTCAAAGTCCCACACCTGCCATCGGAGCACACTGGAGGTCATCGTCAAAGCACCCACCCCAGCAAATCGTCGCTTAACCATCATCGAGCACCGTCAAATCTTAGCGTGGCCCAGCTACGAAAATCGCAGTTCACCCACCCACGTAGGAGTACATCTCATCTCCGTCAATTCGGCTAAGAAACCCACAACAGCAATAGCAATCCACCCTCTCGCAACGTAGATGTCGAAGTCCCACACCAATCTTCAGATTGCAATGAAGGCGCGATCTAAATCGCGGAGGGGCTAGTGATGTGGGCTGGTGGCGCGACGGGCTAGGGCATTCGAACTTGGCTGTCGCATCGTCGAAGGTAGAGGTGGGGCTCATCGGGGGACTTATCGTCTTGTGGGCCGTCGATTTCGACCATCGCTGGCGTCTTGGCATCACCAGAGCATAGGAGACCCTAACCATCATCGTGTTATTGATTACAATTAAAAAATTAATAATTAGTTTTTTAACAATTAAATTTAGCTTTTATTTATATTAATAATTTTTAATTAAAAATATTTGGGTTTAAAAAACATGCCACCTTGTATAACCAAGCACAATTTTAAAAACAACCTTAGCATATTTTTTAAAACATTTTTATTTTTAGATTTTTTTCAAAAACAAGAACCAAAATGAAAATACTACCAAACAGGGCCATTGAAACTTGTAGTTTAACTTTAAAAATTATAATATATAAAAACTTTATACTATAATAAATTCTTTTTATTGTTATATATAAGTGTTTTATATTGTAGCACTTAAAAATTCTTAGTTCTAAAGAATATCCAAACAAAATTTTTTCTCTTTCTCGTACACGTTAGCCAAGGAGAAGTATGTGAATCTAAGGTGCGCCAGCGCGGCATACTGTTCCAAATCCTTCGCAGCTAGCGGCTGAGAGCTCTCGACCGCTCACTTTTCAAAATCTACTCCACCAATCCTTGTCCAACTCTCTCATCAAACAAAAAATCCAGTCTTTTTTTTTATTTTTTATTTTTATTTTCCTCTTTCCAAATAAATTTCTCAGGTAAAATGTGATGCTATTTTTTTATATTCAGAAACTCGCTCTAGAAGACTATGGCACTAAGCGCCAGTACTTCGTCGTCGCCGTCGTCTTCTTCCATAAAATTCGGACCAATTTCGTGTCCGTACACAAACCCTAGACGAAGCTCGCTGAGCTTCAGCCAGGTCCTATCGAGCTTATCTTCGTCATCATCTTCTTCTTCTTTAGGGGAATCCTCTTCGAGGCCTTCGCTTCGCGTCTCGGCAAACTCGAACCCGAGAGCTCGTTTTTCAGCTCGGCGAAAGGAGTCCGTACTGGTTCGACAGCTCGAACGGCCTCTAAGTAATGTTAGACTGGAATTGCTTTTTTTCTATTTCTTTTTCTTTTTCTTTTTGTTTCTGAAATAGCTTTTTTTTGCATTTTGTTGTCCTTTCGATGTTGTGAACTTGTGGATTTTGAAATGCTAACAAGTAATGTTGGAATGGAATTTTGGATTCGCGCATTGGAACTTTAGTTTGTTGACGTCTCTGTGTTTGGAATTTGTGGATTCCGAAATGCTTAGTAATGTGACAATGGAATTCTGGATTCGCGCATTGAAATATTGGTTTCGTTATCTAGAATTGCTGTTTTTGAATTTTGTTGCGGTTGCAATATTTTTAATTTATGGATTTTGAGATGCTAATAAGTAACCTTAGAACGGAATTATGGATTGGTGCATCAGAATTTTGGCTTCTTTTTTGTTGTTTTTGCTTTTGGAATTGCTTTATTTTGCATCTTGTTGTCGTGTCTGTGTTATGAATTGATGGATTTTGAAATTCTCAAGTAATGGTACAATGGAGTTTCGGATTTGTGCACTGGAACTTCAGCTTATTTTTGTCTTTTTTCTTCCTTGAAATTTCTGTATTTTTCATTTTGTTGTCGTTTTCATGTTTTAAATTTGGGGATTTTTTTTTTGTTGGTAGGCGAGTACATGAGCTTACCGGCAAGTCAGTACTCAGTGTTGGATGCGGAGAGGATAGAGAGAGTGGATGATAACACGTTCAGGTGTTATGTGTATAGAATCAAGTTCTTTGCCTTTGAGGTTTGCCCTGTTCTGCTTGTTAGAGTAGAGGAGCGGCCCAAAGGGTGCTGCATTAAGCTCTTGTCATGCAAGGTGTGTTTCTATGTATTTCTTTCTATTTAGTCCTTTATTTATTTAGGATTTTCTTTGGTCGGCCCTTTGTGAGGAATTTTAGGTTTGGTTCTACATTGTAACATGTAGAAATAAATGGTGAAACATGTCGTTTATTGTGTAACAATGACTTCAGAAAAATATAATATTAATATGTGATAGATGAATTCTTTTTTTTTTTATACCTTCACAAAGTCATTGTAACGTATAATAGTTACATATTTTTGGGCTTTATGCTATATTTGATGTACCTTCTTATTAGCTTGACTTATTTTGAATTCTACAGCTTGAGGGCTCGCCAATCGTCGTTGCACAGAATGACAAGTTTGATGGTAAGATAAGACCTTCCTGTTTCATTAAAAATTTTAGTAATTATAATGCAGCAAATTCTGGGTGTTATATTTTAATTATGCATGCATGATTGTATAAGTAATCCAACTGTTTGTTCAAGGAGAACTTGAATTTATGATTTGGATGGCTCTCAAGGTTCTTAGTCTTTTAGACCATTCTTCTTAATGTTTGCATTAAGTGGTTTTGTTAGGCGGATTAGTGATTTTGTTAGGCGGATCAATGTAATGTGTCCATTGATATTTAAATTGTTATTGTTCTTGCTGTCTACATGCTATATTGCTGGTCTTAAGGCTTGGAACTTATGGTTTATAGAGTGAAAGGTTGCGATGCAATTTCGTAAGTTATTCTTGTGGTTATAGTTTTTTATGAAATCAAACTCTTGAACACTAATTTTTCTGTCCAAGGTAATCATAACAAATCAAAGATATAAAGATGGTATTATAAAAATAGAATAAATATGACGATAATGCTGAGATGATAGCAGGATAGCAACCAGAGAGAAGAGACAAGAAGTTGGGGTGCTAAAAAATTTGCATGTATACTCGGGGAGAGAGAACCTTCATTCTTTATTACTATGGAGCACCTAATCTCTCTCTAGAAGCACCTCACCTTACACTCTTCACTCAACTTGTGCCACTCACTTACTACGGATGCTCGTAACTACTGAAAGGAGCTATCAAATTTGGTGTGTCAACAAGAACCCATATTGTAGCCTGATAGAATGAACCAAAAAGTGATATCTTGAGCATTAAGCGACAACAAAATAGGAACATGGCAAGAGCTAAGGCTATGGTGAATGATACCTTCTCTAGGAGTCTCGAATTTGCCCATTCAACTCAGCTCTCTCTACAGGATTCAGCATATACTGGGGAATATTAGGCTTTTGTGTACCTAGAACAAAGTATATAGCATGCTAAATGCCTCTGGAGGATGTAACTCGTTCAATAGACATGGTATACCTGGACTCATCTGACACTTGAGAAACATTAGGTGAAGGATCTAAGGTGGACTCAAAAGACATGGTAAAATTTTCTGTAGGTACTAGGGCATGAAATAATCTAGATTTGGAACCTTCTGGCTCAAAGTGTTTGTGGATATAATACTTGAACTCCTTGTGTTGATAGATTCTTAGGAGATTTTTTTTTTCCCTCTAGAAAAGGTCAAGTCTTTGTTAGGGGACAAGCTTTTGTGACCAATCTGTGGGTTGCAAATGTTATCACGTGTGAATCATACTACCAAGGGCAACCTAACAAAACATGGGCGACTACTATAGGTAAGCTTTCCTGTAGATATTTTTTAGAATGTGGTCCTATTTTAAGGGGTAGTAGACATTGCTTTGTAATTGGAAAGAAAGTTCCCAAGCTACCAAAAGGATGTGGTTCATGCTTAAGATCAGATCTAGTAATAGCTGACTTAGACACAATGTTCACGGAACTACCCCCATCAACTACTAGCTTACAGGTTTTATCCTTTAGAGGTATGAATGTGTTCAAGATGCTGATACATTTCCACACATTACAATCAGCAGTAGTAGAGGGAACACATCTAATCAAATATAGAAGCTCCTTATTAGGACAGGAATCATCTTAACAAGGGCATCCTGTGGACAAAACAAGCCTATATAACGTTTGGCAAGATTGTAGTGGCACCTAATTTGGGAAGTAAAAGGTCGAGAACTAGAGGAAGTGATTCCCTTACTCTAACCAAAACTGTTGTGATGTGCGTTAACCCCAATGTTGGCCAATTTTGGTATCAAATAATGTGGAACAAGATGCCAATTTATAAACCTATAATAGGCGTCAATGAGAAGAATTAGTACCCTTTTTATTGTTAAGTTTTGTTGCAATTAATTTTATTATTTTGTGTAACTTGGAAACTTGACAACTTTACCTTTTGTGGTAACAACTTGACCAATTGGATATATCACGAAATATGGGAAGAAAAAATGACTCTGACTCTCATTGATTAGAATTACATGACTATATATACATCTTAATATAGAATCAAGAAAGGAAACCAAAAAATCAACAGACTAACTAACCCGACTAACCCACCCCAAAAAAATAGGAAACTAACTCCTAGAATCTCACAATTTAGAATCTAAAAAACTTTCCTGAAATAGTGTACAACTAATATCAGCTACTACTCTCGACACTCCCCCTCAAGCTGAGGAATAGATGTCTTCCATTCCCAGCTTGGAGATAATATCATAAAAGCTTGAACTGTTTAATCCCTTTGTCAAAATATCAGCTAATTGACCCCCATATGGTACGTATGACATGCACACAAGTCCGTCCTCCAATTTCTCCTTCATGAAATGTCTGTCCACCTCAATATGCTTTGTCCTATCATGTTGAATAGGGTTATGAGTAATATTAATGGCTGATTTATTGTCATAGTGGAGCTTGATAGGACCTTCCCACTTAATTTTCAAGTCATCTAGAATAATCTTCAACCATAGCAACTCGCACACGCCTTGAGCAATTAATCTGAATTTTGCTTCTGCTCATGATCTAGCCACAACATTCTGTTTCTTGATCCTCTAAGTCACCAAATTGCCTCCAAGGAAAGTACAGTAACCTGTGGTTGATCTTCAGTCCACCATTGATCCTGCACAATCTGCATCCGTATAAGCTTCTAGGACTAGGTGATTGTCCTTCTTAAACAAGATTCCTTTCCTTGGACTGCCTTTTAGATACTGCAGTACCCTATAAGCAGCTTGTAGATGTGGCTCTCTTGGATCATGCATAAATTGGCAAATTATGCTCATTGAGTAGGCTATGTCGGGTCGAGTATGGGCAAGATATATAAGTTTGCCAACTAACCTCTAATACATTTTTCTATCAACGGCTAGTTCTTCCTTTGCTTCTCCAAGTTTCTGGTTTGGATCTATTGGAGTAGAAACCGGTTTGCACCCAATCTTCCCTGTGTCCTTTAGAAGGTCAATCACATACTTTTGTTGTGATATGAAAATTCCTTGTGTGGAATACGCCACCTCAATACCAAGGAAGTACTTTAATCTCCCAAGCTCTTTTATCTCAAACTCCTTGATCAGCCGTTGCTTCAATTCTCCTTTTTCCTTTTCATCATTTCCAGTCACAATAATATCATCAACATACACCAGAAGTACAGCTACTCCCTTTGGATCTGATTGCTTGATGAAGAGAGTATGATCACCTTGACTTTGTTTATATCCCGACTCTTTCATTACTTTAGCAAATCTACCGAACCATGCCCTTGGGGATTGTTTTAGTCCATATAGAGCCTTTTTCAACCTACAAACTTTGTTACCTGCATCTTCCTCAAAGCCTGGGGGAATATTCATGTAGATTTCTTCATTTAGGTCTCCGTGAAGGAAGGCATTCTTCGCATCATACTAAACAAGTTGCCAGTCAAAGTGAGCTGCTAAGGATATTAAAATCCTTGCAGTATTCATTTTTGCCACTGGAGCAAATGTCTCCTGGTAATCCACCCCATATGTTTGGGTGTATCGTTTAGCCACTAACCGTGCTTTGTATCTCTCAAGTGATCCATCAGCTTTGTATTTAGTGTGAAGATCCATTTGCAATCAACTATGTTCTTTTCCTTTGGTTTGTCAACAATCTCCCATGTCCGATTCTTTTCTAATGCATCCATTTCTTCTCTCATGGCATTCCTCCATTCTCTTTTTGACAATGCCTCCGAAAATGAATTGGGAATGGAGATAGTATTCAGACTCACAATGAACTTTTTGTGGGCTGGTGACAAGTGTGTTAATGACACATATTGAGACAAAGGATATAAGGGTCTCTTAGTACATTCTCTAGTCCCTTTTCTAACAGCAATGGGGAGATATGAGTCATTGGTGGGAGTGTCAGCTGATTGTGTATGCAAAGGAGGATTAGATTTTACCATGGACTCATTTCCAGGGTTCATTTCAAATTCTTGGGCCTGCTTCAGCTTGGGAATAGTTCTTCTGGAATACACCTGTGAATATCTTGGAAAATCATGAGTAACACGAGCTGAATCTAGAGGGTGCACGTTTTCTGGAGGGTGCACGTTTTCTAGAAGAGT
Source organism: Artocarpus heterophyllus (assembly GCA_025403435.1). Lineage (NCBI taxonomy): Eukaryota > Viridiplantae > Streptophyta > Magnoliopsida > Rosales > Moraceae > Artocarpus > Artocarpus heterophyllus. The sequence goes on from CM046353.1 coordinate 14,835,006, forward strand.
TTGTGGACAAGTGATTTCTGTGTTGTCACAAGTGACTTTTGTGTTTTCTGGGGCAGATTGCTCCAAGGACAACATAGGGCTGGACATGTTTGGGACAGACACAAGTACTGGAAGCTCAAAAGGCTCAAAAGTGCTATCTTCCATCCTTGAACTTTCCCCCTGAAGATAGGACTTGGCAAAATATGGTTTGTTTTCAGCAAAAGTGACATAAGCTGAAGCGTAGAATTTGCGCGTGGAAGGATCATAGCACTTAAATCCCTTTTGTGTAGGTGAATAACCTATAAAGACACATTTAATGGCTTGGGGATCTAACTTTCCTCTATGTTGACGATGAATGTGTATATAGGCAGTGCACCCAAATACCCTAGGTGTAAGTCCATTTGAGGTTCTAAAGTTGGGATAAAAGGTATTAAGAATTTCCATGGGAGTTTTATTGTCTAAAACTCGTGAGTGAAGTCTGTTTATCATGTATGTGGCAATTAAAACCGCCTCCCCCCAATAGGATTTAGGAACATTCACTTGAAATAATAGAGCCCGAGTTACATTTAAGTAGATGCCCATTTTTCCTCTTAGCCACCCCATTTTGTTGAGGTGTGTCAACACATGATGAGTCGTGAATAATTCCCTGTTTTTGGAAATAGGTTGACAAGGTCTGATTGAAGTAGTCCCTAGCATTGTTCGACCTAAAGTTTTTAATCTTAACCCCAAATTGGTTTTGAATCATAGAATGAAAATTAGGTATAACAGTGCTAATATCAGATTTTTGTTTAAGCAAGAAAATCCATGTAACCTGAGTACGGTCATCAATCAATGAAACAAACCAACGAGCCTTGGTAACATTAGGAACAGTAGAAGGACCCCATATATCACTGTGAATCAAATGAAAAGGATAAGAACTTCTTTTATTGATAATAGGAAAGGATACACGAGTGTGTTTAGCCAATTCACAAATTTCACAATGAAAATCTGAAACATCTAATCGCTTGAACAAATGTGGGAACATAACCTTTAAGACTCTAAAAGATGGATGACCAAGGCGTAAATGGTAAAGCCAAATGTCATCTTTATTTGACACATTGAGAAATGACATGTACAGATTATTCATGATTTTTCGAGATGATTCAAGGTGGTAGAGACCGTTCCTTTCCTTAGCAAGTCCAATCCTCCTCCCTAAGCCCTGGTCCTGAAAAACATAGTAAGAAGAAGAAAATGTTGCGTAACATTTGAGGTCATGTGTAAGTTTTTGAATGTACACTAGACTGGCGGATAGTTTTGGTACATGGCGGACGTTTTTAAGAATAAGTGAGGGTGTAACACATACATCTCCTATTCCTGCCACAGTAGCTAAAGATCCATTGGCCACTACAATCTTTCTATTACTAGGACACGGGGTATAGGTATGGAAAAAATGTGAGGTGTGAGTCATATGGTCTGTAGGACCTGATTCTATTATCCATGTGTGGGCATAACACTTATCTGAGGCATTCATACAAAAAGAGTGTACAGGTTTACCTGAGAGAGCCAAGGAACTTGCTCCAGAGGGTTTCTCGAGAGATCCCAAAAAACTTCTCAATTTTTCAATCTCCTCACTATTAAGAAATCCTTTATCCAAGGTGTTTTCTACTTTAGGCTGTTCAGTCAGGTGTGCTTGCGTCCTCTGCTGCACTCCACGGTTCCCCCACTCACGGCTTGGTGGCTTTCCATTTAATTTCCAACATTTCTCCTTTGTATGCCTTGGTTTCTTACAGTATGTGCACCACAGGTTGTCCTTATTCTCCTTCAACTGGCTGTCCTTTCTAGAATTCTTTGGCAGGCCACCTTTCCCTTTTTCTTGATGGTCCAGTTTGGTGGTTAAGGTTGAGCTTTCCACAGTCTGGGGTTCAAGCATGATATTCTTTCGACTTTCTTCTGCTCTAATCATGGAGATTGTCTCCTCCAGTGAGGGTACTTCTTCCTTGCCGAGAATTTGGATTCGGACCTGATCGAATTCAGGATTTAACCTTGCCAGAAAATCATACACACGGTCGCTTTCAATGAAGGTGTTCAAAATTGTAGCATCCTCGGGGCACTTCATCTCAAACACTCGATAATGATCGAGTTCTTGCCACAGGTTTTGCAGCAAGGTTGCATATTCAGTGACATTCTTGTCGCCCTGTTTAGTTGCCCTAGCTTTGATCTTGATCTCGTACACTTGAGCAGCATCATGGGCCTTTGAATAGGTGCGATGAATAAAATCCCAAATCTCCTTTGAAGTAGCCAAAAACATGCAGGTATCACTGATCAATGGTTCCATAGAGTCCCATAGCCATGACATAATCATGGAGTCCTCTTCATCCCATGCCCCGAATGATGGATCTTCTCTTGTTGGTCCTGTTCCAAGAAGATGACCGAGTCTCCCTCTGCCTTTAAGGTATGTGCGGACAAATTGAGACCATTTGAGATAGTTTTTTCCATTGAGCCTATAGAAAGCCCGAATGTTTTGCAGGTCTCCGGTCTTTTGGAGCAAAGTTGCTTCTTTGGGTGGATTGGGGTTGCTGGAGATGGCAGTTTCAGAGCAAGACATAATGGGCACGATGAAGAACAAAAAACTGATTTAGAGAAGAAAGGAAAACAGGTGAAGTGATCGAGAGGGAAAAGGAATAAAAGGATAAGCAGCAATGAAGGCTGCACAGGACAGATTTCTAGAAAAAGCCTTACGTCTTTGATACCATAGCACGAAATATGGGAAGAAAAAATGAATCTGACTCTCATTGATTAGAATTACATGACTATATATACATCTTAATATAGAATCAAGAAAGGAAATCAAAAAATCAGGAGACTAACTAACCCGACTAACTAACCCCCAAAAAATAGGAAACTAACTCCTAAAATCTCACAATTTAGAATCTAAAAAACTAACTTTCCTGAAATAGTGTGCAACCAATATCAGCTACTACTCTCGACAGTATACTTTCATCTCGTGTGCCAACTTATATGCAAGTTAAAATGATCTATTGTATACTTTCTTAGTTGTTATTTGTTAGATATTACTACGAATCAAATTATGCGAGTTTAAAAATTTGTTTTCATTTGGAGCAATTTGTGAATTTTGCCCACCTATAATAGGTCATCTTTTACCAAGAAATTTTTAAACTTTGGTTATGAATTATTTGGTTGTCAAGTTGCAAGTTATCCTAGCAAATAACAACTAACTTGAGATGGCACAAGAGGTACAAGTAGAGCAATTTGGTCAAGTAGTCAAGTTATCAGTATTACAGGGGCAAAGTTGTCAACTTGCCAAGCTGCGTAAAATTCTGACAATTAATTTTACCAAAATACTAATTCTTGTTCCATTGACGCCTAGTATAGGTACTTAAATTGGTGTTTCCTTTGTCATCAATGCGTCTCTTTATTTGTGATCATTATTGTTATGTAATTCTTCCAACAGACTATTATTGTTGTTGTCATTATTCTACACTATTATATAATAGATAATAGGGATGATGAACGAGGTCTCATACCATTGGTTATGTTGGCTTCATTCAAAATGATGCAAAGATGGATACTGGAGTTTCTGTTCTAGATGAACAAACAATCGTTTTGTTGGAGTCATTTGGTTTATCCTTTTTTCAGGAATGCTTTGACATTATTTGGTGTGGGCATGCAGCTTTTATGGAGAATAAAATATCGTGCGATAGCAATGAAAGAGGCTTGTCGGAGCGACAACTCACTTCAGAGGCTGTCATCGAGGTAATGGGGTAAAACAATATAGATATTGATTAACATAGATGTTCTTGTAGCACAGTTTTTAAATACTCTAAAAATTCCTCTATTTTAACGTTGATAATTATGTAAATTCAGGTTAGCATTGAGGTTCCTTTCACATTTCTTCCAATTCCAGTGCAAGCTATTGAATCTACTGGCTCCCAAGTCCTTGATCAAGTTTTAAAGATCATGCTCCCTCGCTTTATGGCACAGGTTTGTGGAAATTCCTATTGACTTTTCTTTTCTTTAAATGAGGTAGGAAAGGGTTATAATTACTGATTCTAGCTCCATGTATTTCTGTTTTGATTATATCAAATGTTCCAAATATTTATGATTCTATGGTTGCATTCATTTGCTTATGATGAGTTGTGTGCAATTGTGATTGGATGTGATAGCTAACTTACGTAGTTGAGATTGGCTTTTGAATATTTCACTTGTGCTTATTGTGGAATCTCATAGATTAATATGCAGAAATCTTAGAGCCCGTTTGGTTCGAGTATTTGAATAGAGTATTTGAATGAAGATTTAAACTTTTGTGAGAAAAAATACTGTAGCAAAATGATTCGAACCGTGATTCGAACTACAAAACAATCGGGCTCTTAGGAATTCTGATAAAGTTATATTTGGTATCTTGTAATAAAGAGGATCCGGTGTTAATATTACCAAATTCCTCCTTTTTTGTTTTTTCCTTTTTAGTGAAGGATTCTCCTCTGATTAGTCTTTTAGGAACCTAGAATCTTGGATTAAAATCAGGGAGATCATTCCTATATGTATCACCACTTTTTATCTAATGATTAGTGAGAAAATTCTATCAGAACTCACATGGTATCCGAGCCAACCTCTGGAGCCCTAATCATCCCATGACGAAATACGACATGACCACTGAAAGACAAAACTCATCATCATCTGAAGTAACGTCCAACCCAGTGCCTTCACCCGCAGTAATCAGTCATGGAGGACCTGATACACCGTTACCTCTTATCACAGGCCACAAACTCAATGGACACAACTACCTTCAATGGTCTCAATCGGTGATGATGTTCATTTGTGGAAGAGGCAAAGATGATTACCTCACTGGAGAAGTTATCATTCCAGACGAAAAAGACCCCAAATTCAAGGTATGGAAGACCGAAAACCACATGGTTATGTCCTGGTTAATTAACTCAATGAACAATGATATTGGAGAAAACTCTCCTATATGGGACTGCTAAGGAAATATGGGATGCTGCAAAAGACATGTATTCCAACAATGAAAACACAGCAGCCCTATTCGAGATTGAAACAAATCTCTACGACTTGCGCCAGGGAGAACTCATGGTCACCCAATATTTCAATGCCCTCACCCGCTATTGGCAACAACTCGATATGTTTGAGGTGCATGCTTGGAAGTGTTCTGAAGACGCTGCATTGTATAGGAAAATTGTGGAACAGAAGCAGACATTCAAGTTTCTTTATGGCCTCAACAAAAATTTGGATGAAGTCCGAGGCAGAGTGATGGCAACTAAACCCCTCCCAAGTACACGTGAAGCTTTTTCAGAAGTCCGTCGAGAGGAAAGCAGGAAAAAGGTTATGATGGGAGTACAAACTTCTGCACAGAACCTGGAAAGCTCAGCCCTTGTTGCTCGGGGAACTCAATCCTACACCAACAATGACAACCGTCAAAAAAAGGGGAGACCATGGTGTGACCATTGTCGCAAGCCAGGGCATCTCAGGGAAAATTGTTGGAAAATCCATGGTAAACCAAATGATGGGAAACATTCAAGAACAACTAATGATCGAGAAAATCGGGCTAATACAGCAACAACCACTGATGGAAATCCAACAGAAACAAGCCCGTTTACCAAAGAACAACTTGAAGTGCTGCAAAAACTTTTCAGCCAGAATTCCATTAGTCAGACAAGCACATCTACTCCTGAAACTGGCATGCTAGCACAGAAAGGTAAATTTTCTAAAGCCCTTAGTGTCAATGGACAACACTCAAATCCATGGATCGTTGACTCAGGAGCCTCTGATCACATGACGGGAGATAAAAACTTGTTTCACAACTACAGCCCGTGCAGAGAAAAATATACAGTTTGAATAGCTGATGGCACTATATCCGAAGTTGAGGGAACAGGTTCCATCATAATCACACAAGACATTACACTAAACTCTGTCCTCTATGTTCCCAATTTGGACTGTAATTTACTTTCTATAAGTAAATTAACTCGTGATCTCAATTGCATGACTAAATTTTTCCCTACCGTGTGTGTGTTTTAGGATTTGGATTCGGGGAAGATGATTAGCTGTGTTGAGATGTGTTCTGGGCTTTATCTTCTCAAAGACTTTACTCCTCCTAGCAAACAAACACAAAATGCAAATTGTGTGTCCTCTGGAAGTCAGTCTATTTCTTGTGGAAATAAAAATAATGAGGTTATGTTATGGCATTTTCGTCTTGGTCATCCAAATTTTATGTACCTGGAAAAACTATTTCCTTATTTATCAATAAAAGCTCAAAGTTTTTCAATTGTGAAGTGTGTCAATTAGCAAAACATACCCGTACTCAGTTTCCTAGAGGGAGATTTTGATGAATGACTTTTTAGAAAATTTTTTTTTGATGAATGGCCCTTTTTTTTTTGACAGTTTTTGGCATAAAAAAAAAAGGTTTTTTGGACATTAAAACGGTTTCAGTTTTTTTTTTTTTCATTCTGTTGAGGTTCCTTATTCTGCTACAGTCATTTTCCTTATTTTTTTGAAAAAAACTGGAACAGTTTACCTGCATAGAAAAGCGTGTTTTTTTTGTTCCAAAAAAAAAGAGGACTTTTACCTAATTCAAAATTTTTTTTGTCCTTTTTATCAAAATCTTCCTTTCCTAGAATATCATATAAACCATCTCACCCATTTGCCATGATTCACAGTGATGTGTGGGGACCTTCAAGAGTAAAAAATGTAACAGGAACTCGATGGTTTGTGTCATTTGTAGACGATCACGCAAGATTGACTTGGATATTCCTGATGAAAGAAAAATCAGAAGTAGGCCAAAGTTTTCAAAATTTCAACTCAATGATACAAATCCAATTCCAAACCAAAATCCAAGTCCTAAAAACCGACAATGCCAAAGAATTCTATGCTACTGTTCTCGGTTCCTATCTCAAAACCCAGGGAATAGTTCATATTAGTTCCCGTATTGACACACCTCAGCAAAATGGAGTTGCAGAAAGAAAAAACAGACATTTGTTGGAAGTAGCTAGGTCTCTCATGTTCTCTACATATGTCCCAAAACTTTTCTGGGGAGAAGCAGTCCTTACAGCTGCATATCTTATCAATAGAATGCCCTCTAGAGTCATCCAGTTCCAAAAACCTTGCCAAATTCTCCTTAAATTTTTCCCACACCAAAATAATTACTTCTTTGAACCCAAAGATCTTTGGTTGTACAGCATTTGTTCATATTCATCAACAACATCAAAGCAAATTGGATCCTAAATCCATCAAATGTGTATTTCTTGGTTACTCCTCAAACCAAAAAGGGTATAAATGTTACTCCACAATCACTAAGAAATTTTACAACTCCATGGATGTAACATTTTTTGAGCATCAAGCTTACTTCCCAAAACCTTCAATTCAGGGGGAGAATATGAGTGAATATCAGTTTTGGGATGATTATCATGGCAATGAATTCAATCTCCTTCAACCCGAGGATAACTCCCCATCATACCAGCCAATTACCACTCAAACACCTCTCTAACCCGAAAATGATCCTTCTCCAACAATCCCAATTTCAATCCCTGATTCAGTTCCTGATTTTCCTGGTCAAACCAAGGGTCAGCCACTTGTAAATACTTCTCAAGACACCTTTCAAGAGCCAATTCGTAACCCATCCAAATCACCACAAATTGCAAGCAAAGAGTTCCGTGTTTATGCTAGGAGGACAAAGCCCAAAAGAAGGATAGAGCACTCAATCCCTCTCACTCTTGACCAAGAGTCAGAACCAAGTCCAAATCTTGTTCAGAATAACTCAGGTAAGGGAACTTCTGGCCCTGAAAATACTGCACAAGTCTCTGATGATCTAGATATGCCTATTGCATTAAGAAAGGGTGTTAGATCCTGCACCAATCACCCTATTTGCAAATTTGTGTCTTATGAAGGGTTGCCACCATCCTATCAAGCATTTGTCTCTTCTCTTTGATAGCGTGCAGGTTCCACACTCAATTCATGAGGCCCTAAACAATCCTGAGTGAAGAAGTGCAGTAAATGAAGAAATCAAAGCATTAGAGAAGAATGGTACGTGGTCTATTTCAGATCTTCCATTGGGAAAGAAACCAGTTGGCTGTAAATGGATCTTCACTATTAAACACAAAGCAGATGGGAGTATTGAAAGGTTGAAAGCGCGCCTAGTTGCTAAGGGCTTTACTCAGTCCTATGGCACTGACTATCAAGAAACATTTGCCCCGGTAGCCAAACTCAATACAATTAGGGTGTTGCTCTCTCTTGCAGCTAACAGAGATTGGCCATTGAACCAACTGGACGTCAAAAATGCTTTCTTAAATGGTGATTTGGAGGAAGTGTATATGGAAATACCACCAGGATTGGAAACTACCAACAATCACAGCAAGGTATGCAAACTTAAGAAATCTCTGTATGGACTAAAGCAGTCTCCTCGTGCCTGGTTTGGTAGGTTTACAAAAGCAGTAGCAGATCATGGATATACTCAATGCCAGGCAGACCACACCCTGTTCGTGAAGTTCTCCTCAGAAAGGAAGATTGCAGTACTCATAGTGTATGTTGATGACATCATCTTAACAGGTGACTATGATGAAGAACTTACACAAATAAAGAGACAACTAGCCAAGGAGTTCGAAATCAAAGACCTTGGTTCTCTTAAATATTTTCTTGGCATAGAGGTGGCTAGATCTAAGAAAGGAATATTTATTTCCCAACGGAAATATGTCCTTGATTTACTCACGGAAACAGGTATTTTAGGTTGTAAGCCAGCAGACACTCCAATGGACTATACCAAGAAAGTTGGAACTGAATGAGAAAGTGCACTAGTTGACAGGGGGAGATATCAAAGACTTTTGGGTCGTCTCATCTACCTATCACACACACGGCCAGATATTGGGTTCTCTGTCAGTGTGGTAAGTCAGCATGAACAACCCAACATAAGAGCATATGGAAGCTGTAAACAGAATCCTGAGGTATCTAAAGATGACTCCAGGAAAGGGACTGCTATACAAAAAGAGTACCAACAGAGAAATTAAAGTTTTTTTAGATGCTGACTGGGCAGGAGATGTGTCAGACAGGCGTTCTACATCCGAGTATTGTTCCTTTGTATGGGAAAATCTTGTCACTTGGAGAAGTAAAAAACAACCCGGGGTTGCAAGAAGCAGAGCTCTGGGCATTAGCTCTTGGAATATGTGAAGGTATTTGGATACAGAGGCTTCTTAGGGAACTAGGAATCATTAGCAAAAGTCCTATTAAGATGTTTTGCGACAATCAGGCAGCCATAAGCATTGCAAAGAACCCGGTGCATCATGACCGAACCAAACACATAGAGATAGATCGGCACTTCATCTCAGAAAAGATTGAGAACTCAAGTGTGCAGCTTATCTATACACCTACACGGTCCCAAATAGCTGATATTCTCACTAAAGATCTACCAAGGATCAACTTTGAAGAATTGAGTCATAAGCTGTGTATGATCAACATTTACAACCCAGCTTGAGGGGGAGTATGGAATCTCATAGATTAATATGCAGAAATCTTAGGAATTCTGATAAAGTTATATTTGGTATCTTGTAATAAAGAGGATCCGGTATTAATATTACCAAATTCCTCCTTTTTTGTTTTTTCTTTTTTAGTGAAGGATTCTCCTCTGATTAGTCTTTTAAGAACCTAGAATCTTGGATTAAAATCAGGGAGATCATTCCTATATGTATCACAACTTTTTATCTAATGATCAGTGAGAAAATTCTATCAAAACTCACACTTATTAGCCACAACCGACCAAGATATAGTCTGTATATGATGCATTTACTTTTCATTTATGAATTTCCTTAAATCTGCTCATTTTTTTTCAAATAAAGGGCAGTAGGAAATGCTTACCATCTTGAAAAATAGGTAATGGGATTTAATAGTGGCAATTATGTTGCTAGAACTTTGAATAACATAGGTGGGTCTAGAGTCTTAGGGTGCGTTTGGTACAATGATTTGAATAAAAAAACTCAAACTCAAATTGAGCCTAAGATTCAAAATTTCAAATTGCTCTTTGGTAAGGCTTAAATTTGGATTTGAAACTCAACTCGGATTAAGTTTTAAGTGGAAAATCCGAATTCTACCCTTCCCTTAAATTCGGATTTTGAACTCAACTCGGATTGAGTTTTTCTCTCTTATATTTTTTAGAAAAAAAATATCAAAACTTTTTCATTTCATATCTGATTGAGACGATTCTTCTTTCATCGCATTTAGAGCAAAGGAAGGAATAACTCCCCACCTATATTGCCCATAAAAATTTGTCATGAAATATTAAGGTTTTGTTAGATTTGTAAGTAAACCAATAATTTTCAAATTACTTTTTTCTTTTATTTATCCAAACACAAATTGGATTTTATTTGCTTTTCAAATTAATATTTTAACTGTATATCCAAGCATCAATTCGTTGTATCAATTTAAATCACATAATCCAAATTCTCAATCAAAATAAAAAAGTTCAAATCATCACAACTCAAATCCACGAATCAAATGGGGCCTCAGATAATTGGGACTTATTGCACTTAACTACCGTAGTGGTTGGAGTCAGGGACCTAGGGTCAAGAAACTTAATGGCCGAGGCGGTAGCGGATGCTCAACATGCATATTGCCTCCATTTTGCATCATGAGCACCATTCTTTGTTTGCTAATAAGTAGATTGTGAGTTTATTCTGATATTTGATTGCTTTTTTTGAGAAAGGTCACATTCATATAAGCAAGATTTGGTTTTTAGGACTATAATGTACTGAAAATAAAATTAATAGGTTTTCTTCTGTGGCAGAAAAAAAAATGCAACTAACTTTGGATCCAACCTCATTTATTGAAACTCACTTATCAGTAGTTAGCCATGTATCATAATTCCAATGCTTTGCCTTTGTTTGCCGTGCAAAGTTTTTACATGTTGGAATCAAATTTGGGACAAGTATTGTCGATGGGGAACGCAGGGGATTTCATCTTGGCACTTGAAAATTGACAAAAGGGAGTGTTTTTTTTTTTTTTTTTTTTTTTTTTGGCATAGATGGTGGATAATGTGGGCTTGATTTTCGTTTGTGTAAGTTTTGGTTCTAGAAACACGATGATTTTAATTCGTAAGCTAAAACTTCTGAAAAAAGCATGTCTGCCAGCCGGGCAATGCTAGATGGAATTAGCATTTAAGCAAGCAAATGTAAGCAATCACTTTGTGGATCATTCTACTTCTCAACCGATCATTTACAGATAAATTTTATGAATTTTTAGTACCAATACCTGATATAAATATGATTCAGCGTATGTGCAATCAATACTATCTCCATGAATGCCAATAAACTCAATGCCTCTTTTAAATCTTGTAATGTTGCACTTGTTCTCTTCTGATGCTTCAAGAAATTGGCTATGTAGCTTGTAAAAGACTATCAGGCATGGGCTTCTGGTGATACCTCAAGGCAGCCTTTAGGAACGGGGGAGATATAAAGTTGTTGATAACTCTTGGTTTCTTCAATTCGGCCATCACGTGTTTAATGTTGGATTGTAGGTAGCAGGATTCCTACTTTGCACATCATTTTTTTTTAAAGCTCTCAGTTTCTTTTATTCAGCAAAAAAAGTTTAAGCGACTGTAATTTGAAAGACATTATTAATTATTGCTACTGTCTCTGTTCTCATTCTGGCATGTGTTTCATTAAGTAACTTTTTAATTTCCCAAATTATGTTCTTACTATCCAGAGCAAACAAATACTAGTGCGAAGTCTCGCTAGTGCCTCTCTTGGCTCTAGTAGCTTTTTTTTGGTCCAAATAACCTTCCTATCTCCTCTTTCTTTTTGCCTTTGTCCTTCATTCTTCTGCTCTTGAACTGATGCCCCAAGCAATTGTTGGCGTTGACAGCCTTAGAGCACAGAGGTCCGGCCTCGTGCCAGTCTGATGCGAGCTTCGCCACCTTCACATCCTTTCCAGTCATTGTGCGGTCGTTGACATCTTTATCTCCATGGTCGTTGCCCATCACTGTTGCTGGTTCAAGTGAAAGAATAAAATATTTTTTCTGAGGCTAATTTGATATCTTCCTTAACTGATAGCTTTTAGAGTAAAAATAAGTTCCAATCGTAAAAGGAGAATAACATAAAATTGTGATTTCCTGGTTCAATCCCCTTCAAAAAAAAAAAAAAAAAAAAAGGTCCTACCAAACTATAATTATCAGGACGGTGGAAGTTTTGGAGGGGGGCTACCAGTTATCCAACCACCTTAATTTGGGACAGGATATGTTTGAAGACAGACGCTAAATACACAGTTAAAAAACATTAGATTTTCTTGCTATGAGATGATTGTGTAATGGATTAAATATAGAATAAGGCAGGAAAGAGGATTCGAAGTTTCAAGCCATAAGTTTAAGCCCAAACTTGTTCAAACTGTGCACTATATTAATTAAGTGCGCGCGCACATACCTATACGTATATGAATGTGTGTGTGTGTATATGTATTTTTTTTTCTATTTGGGCAATGACATTAATAAGAACTAACTAGAGAGATCCAGAACTCCTATTTTGGCTCCAAGAAAAACACCATTTTTGGCTTGAATAAGAGGGTCACCATTTTTGTCTTTGCGAAAAGGGCATTATCCTTTCCACTGTTTTTGTTTCCTCAAACTAGATGAGGCCATCAAGAATTTTCAAATTAAAAAATTCATCTAAAAGCTTCACTAAAGGACCGGACAACACTTTCGTTATTTGCCTAATTGCCAGAGAGTAAAGTGGATACATCTTACTTTACGAGTAGGTTCAATCTACAAAAAGGAGTCCCATGTAACTTTTTAAATTATAAATTAATCAGTTGTTTTCAAGTTCATACGCTTTTATGTTCATTTTCCAATGATATTAAAAAATAATACAAGATTACTTAAATTGGTCGGAAAGTTTAGCAAGGTGATGACTATTTGCCATGTTTTTTCTTTTTCTTGGTCTTCATGGTGATGAGGATTAAAGCTCTTTCCCCACCTTTCATTTTCAACTTACCATCCAAGCTCTTGCAGATCAGGCAGATATACAGCCAATAGATTAGATTTTGGCCCATTAATGAGGAAAAAAAATTAGTTAATAAGTCAAGTAGCACCAAAACTTTTCACCACATTATGATATGGGGCAACCTTTTTAGGTCTCTGTAGAGCCATAATTCCCCTTTTTAAGGAAAAAAAAAATTGTAGAGTCATAATTCTAGGAGCCCTTTGATTGGACAACACCAGAGCAGCTTTCCACCACCATTTTTAAGCGAGTTCTACGCGTTTGTTACTAGCTAAAAAGAAAAGGCCATCCATCAACCACACTTTCTTTTTACTTTGCTAACGGGGTCTTTATTTATTTATTTATTTATTTATGTGGTCTTTTAATAAACTCATTATTAACTCCTTAGTTTTAACTCAAATAATATAAGACTTTCACATACTACAATATAAAACAAAATTATATTACTATGTAAAATCTTTAAATACTATAATACTTTTAGTTTTAATTTTTAGTTTCAACTTATTTCTTAAACTCATATTATTTTGATAGAAATACTGTGCTCAACGGTTGATTTGACGTTGATGTGTAAAATTTTATCATGATGGGTATGATTTGGTGGAGAATAAAACAAAGAGATAGGAAAAAAGGAAAACAAAATTCTCAGGCTAAATCGTACTGAAAATTTTTTAGGAAATGATTGATAGAAAAAAAATAAAGTGAGAAAGAGAAGCAAGAAAGGGAAAAAAAATTAATAAGCAACTTTGACATGCAGATGCTATCCTTTTCGGCCATTTGGAGGACTCAAATTGTCTTTGCTCTATTTTTGTTTGGCATTTCCTGATGCAAAGGGAACATTAAGAGATTTGTTCAGATAGCCATGGCCCATGGCTTACTTATTGGTTTAATTAATCAATCACTTCTTCAGCCAAAAAAAAAAAATCAGTCACTTGTTCCATGCAGTCACTAGTCTACCAATTGGTCTTCTCATGGCAATTGATTTATAAGTGTTTGATAAGCATAGTTAGAACTAACTTTTAAGTTAAAAAATAGTGTAAAATTTTCGTATGCTACATTAAAATTAAAAATTTAGTACAGTATAAAGTTGTCATTTTGAACCAAAAAGTTAGTTCTATTAGTCTTGCCAAATACCCTATTAACCTTTCTTGCTTCCCTTTAAAAGTTTTTAATGGATTTCTTGTTACTGAATATATCCCATATACATATATTATTCTTTTTTTAAAGCCATTTAAAAAAAAAAAAAGAGAAGCCATGATATTTGAAGTGTTTGGGAGCACAGTTAGACCCACACACCTAATTCTATATTGATTAAGAGCTTTGAATATGAGATTAATGAGCATGAGCATTTTATTGCAAGCTAAATTATAACTTCGCTAGTTTGAGATCGACTACGCATACTAACATACTTTGCATCAAAACAAAAATGTAGAAAGGAATTCTCCTTTCTTTTAAATAATTTGTTTACTTGTCAAATCAGCAATAGAGTTTTATAGGCGTTACATAATAAAGAAAATAAAGAAAGGAAATATCAATCTTTCTATATTTTTAAGACTGATTTTCTATCAAAAGAAATGGATATTATATTTATTTAGATGTCTAAATTCAAATTATATTATTTAATAACTATTAGTTATGTAAAAAGAATATTTAATAATTACATTAAATAAGATCTTTAATTTTAAGTAAATAAACACAAGAAAAAGAATAAGATTGTTTCTTATTATGCCATTAAATAATTAAGTAAATACTAGAAAGAGAATGAATAATATTTACTCCCATTACATTCCTTTCTCTTTTTATTAATCTCCTTATCGTTTCCTTTACATTCTGTTACGGTTTGGTGTACATGCCCATTATTTTCAATAACAGTCAGAGAATCTCCCATGAGCAGATCAATGGCTTTATCTTACATTTTTTTTGTTTTTTTTTTCACAGACATAACTGTCTTTTTATTTTACATTCAAAAATGCTTTAATATTTTTTAGTTCGTGTTTAAATTTAAATAAAGCGCAATCTGCATTTGTTTTTTTTTTTTTTTTTTGAAATCAAATGCGAGTTCTTCAAAATTTTGCATTTAATCAGGAATTTCGTGAACTCTATAATAATTTGGTTGACCTAGTTTAACCAATTGTGGCGATTGGCCAAATTTTTACCAAATTCTCTTTCTTATTTTTGATTGAGTAGTTCCTTTGATATGATAATATGTTTGATAGTGATGTTTAATCTCTGTTTTTTCATGAGATTTAAATCTTTATTTTTTGGGGTAAAAGGCATAGCACGTCTAGCTATGATCTAATCTCTGTTTATTTGAAAAAAAAGATCACTTATGCTTTTTTTTATATATTTAAATGTGATATATTTAAAACATACCGTTGGAAATGACTTGCTTCTCACCTGGGATTTGCATGCGAATGTTATATAATTTTTTTTTTATTTTTAAATATTTAAGTTTAAGTTTTGATTTGTTTTTAGATTTTATTTAAAAGTATTTTTCACTTTCAGCAATAATTTTATTCAAAAAATTATTTCAATCCAAAAAATTAGAAGAAAAAAAGAATTTTATGAAACACATTTAAAATACAATATTTTGAGAGAAAAAAAGAGAGGGAAAAAGGTGAAAAAGAGAAAGGAAAAACTTTAATACAAAAAAATGCAACAGAACACCATAAATAAAGAAATGAATGAATAATTAAGTTAAAAAATTCTCTTTTATATTATTCAAGTAAAAAGTTAATGAAGACAAACTTGACAAAAATTACTTCAAAGTATATACACAAAAATAAAAGTATTTATATAGGTCATGGTGAAAATAATAATATTTTAGAGTATTTTTGTAAAAATATAAAATTTTAGAGAGGTAAGGAAAGTTAAAAAAAGGGAGGGAAAAAAGGGAAAAAAAAAAGAATCACAATGGGGCAAAATAATTTGACTATATTTTAAATAGATCCATAAGAAAACTCTCATTAATATAGTTATAGTTATAAATTGTAGATGTAAATAGATTATGAATTATGGATAGAAAAAATAATAAGTTGATAAAAAGGAAAGATATAATTGAAAAAGAAAAGAGAAGAAAAAGAAAAAAAGACAAAAAAGACAAAATAAAATAATCATTTTTAACTAGCGCGTTAAGAAAACTTCCACTTATAAAAGATATATTATAGGGGCGCTTTATTTTGAATTATCAGTTAAACAAGTTTTATTGGCCGTTTAATTAAATTTTGAGGATCTAGTTTACAAGTGTTTATATTTAAAGTAATTTATAATCCGACACTAAAAAGCCAAAAGAAAAAGAAATTCTTTCTTCGTTTAATTTTTTGATATTAAGAAATGAGATGATTGAGGATAAGTCAAGGGTAATATAGATTGTGATCATCTGATTAATTTTGATGTTCAAAAGGTATCTAATCAATTATATTATGACATGTTATTTAATAAAAAATATAAAAGTGAATTAAATATTTTTCAAACTTTTTAATCAATGTGTCATAATATAATTGGTTAGACATCATTTAAGACACCAAAATTAGAATAAAAATTTTGAGTCTAAGAAAATACAAGCATATAGAGTTGCAAATATGTGTCTATTTGTCGAATTTTGGTCATGTAAGTTTTTCCACATCATGGTAGTGTTTTGTTTTGTCATATATCATAGATAATGTATCATAAAATCCCAAAAAAATATATTAAAATATAAAAAAATATATATCATAAAAAATGTCACACATTAATCCAAGTATGTTTTTTTTTTTTTAATGTTTTTGAGATAAAAGTCGTTTTATACTTTTAGTTTTAACTTTTTTCAATTATCTTCTTTTTGTTAACTACAAACGTATTTTTTTATATTTGAAAAACATCTTCCGATTCCATTAATCTAAGCATGTTTTTGGCAAAAAAAAAAAGACAAAAAATAATTTTAGAATTTTTGAAACCATTCAAAAAAACACAAAATTATAAAACAAAACATCATTTTTAAAAGAAAATTTTTTAAAGAAATTATTTGAGAGTATTTTTTTCACTTTGTTTTTTGGTCCCAAAAAGTGTAGAAAGGAAAAAATGGAAACATATTATTCAAATTCAAATGATACTTCTATCGTTTCTAAAAATAAAAAATGAAATGATAAAGATTGAAACTAAGAGATACACTTATGCAATTTTCTTTCTTCTAAAGTAAAAACAAACAATATTTAAACTTTATAAGTTATATCGGATTAAAGTTCATGTTTCATCTCAATAATTGTTACTCACTTGATTAATCTTTAATCAAAGTCTGAAACACCAAATTTAGGGAAAATGAAAGTTCTTGCAAGGTCTTTTCTCCTTTTGAAGTTTGACTTTTATTTAGTATGAGAGGTATTTCATGTGATTAGTAAAATAAACAAATTTTTTTGTTCTTTCCAAAATTAGATGGGAAAATTCTGCGTTTCGAGATATACTTTTGTAATTATCTTATCTTATTCTATATACAAAAATCCAATGTGCTCTTGCTCTCTACACTTGTTATGCTAGGGTTTTGGATCTTCTTTGAGCATGACCCCTTTTTTTCTCTCCCTTAGGTCGAGATCTAATGCCAGCCTTTGGTTGGCAGCTGGATCTATAGCCCAAGGAGGGGGCAACATGTGGCTTCGATAGTTCTAGTGGAACTGCAATTTGTGGATAGTCACGAGATGTGACTTAGAGATGGAAGAGGTGAAGTGGTGATGGGTTATAGAGAGGCAATGATGGGTTTGCAAAATTGAGTTTGTGAACCTCTGTCATATTGGATTGTGGTGGTGGGAAAGTGCTACGGCCTCCAATTGTGCAAGGTGGGGATTGGCAAGGTGACAATGTAAAGGCTTGGTTCTTGGTGGGTCACCAAATTCCTCTGGGGTTCTCTACACTAATCTTCCTAGTGGTTGGGGTCTTGCTTCTTCTCTGATGGCTTCACCCGGTTTTAGCCTTAAGGTTTCGATGGTGGACTTGTCGTCAACGAGTCTATTGGGTCATCTAGTTGTTGTTTACAGTTTTTTTGTGTTTATTGTCTCTAGGAGGTGGTTTCCTCACCTCCGATCTTGGCTTGGATTACACATCTGCTGAGTAGCTATGATATGTGCAGTTACTGGTAGTTAGATCTAACTCTAGGCCTAGTTGTATAAACCCTTATTAGGGGAAGTTTGATTTTAGTTGATTGGTTTTGTTCTTTAACAAAAGTGGTATCTTGTAACGAGCCGTTTATAAACTCTGTACTAGCTGTCAAGCGGGTTTTTCCCTTTTGGGTCTTGATATTTGTCTTTTGTTTTTGTGCTTTATCCATTTTTTATTGATGGATCCAATCTTTTTCTAAGGTCAGATTTGCCCACTTTAGGCGGTCATATATGACTTTATTTATACTTTAATAATTTGAACAAAGGTTCATTTAAAAAAAAATCCAATATTCTCTTTCAATTGATGCTGACATGTGTCTCCTTTATTTGGACTCAATTCCCTTTCATTCTTTTTTTTTTTTTCCTTTTCTCATTTCTTTTTCCCTTTTCTTTATTTGTCCACTCTCATTTTTAATTTGCCTTTTTAACCTTTCATTTTTTTTTGTTTCTTCTCAGCTTTTTTTGGTCATTGCTCTTTTTTTTTTACCTTTTTTCTTATATGTTTTCACATTCACTTTGTTATATTCCTTTTAATGTGTATTATCGATTTTTTTTGTTCTAATTCATCCTCAATATTACATATTCGTTTACATCTTTTAAACATATTGTTTTATCAAGAGTGACTTCTAGTATTCTTCTTAATTTTTTTTTTATTTTAGCTTTTATTTCTTTTGTCATTTTGGTTTGTTGTTGGATCTGTAACTGCACAAAATCGTACAAGTAATAAAATGTACTTAAGTACAAATATCATTCCTACGAGGATTGTGCTTAATTTTCATTAATCACCGAAATTGTCTTAACTTTAAGATTATTTGAATAATCAATTAAAAATAAAGCTAAAATCAAAACTAATTTAACAAAATATAAATAAACTAAATGAAACTAATGAAATGAATAAAATGGAAGAAAATGCTTTAGGGATCCAATTTTACCTAATCATGTCACTAAACATCCATTAATCATCTTAATCATGTTGTCTAATCGAATAAAAGCCGAAATCTCCTAAACTCTTCAAAAACCCCTTTTGGTAGTCAATTGGAAATACCACATATTAACTAATTAACTATCTTCCTATATCTACTAATTAAGTATAGTTCATTAAGCTCTAAGATTTCACTAATGGCTACTTAATCGTAGTGGGTATATTCCTATCTTGCTAAGGTTATATTACTCTATGGTTGGTTTAACACATAAATCCCCCTCCCAATAGCAATTCAAGTTAGACATGATGCCCTAAAGAGTAAAATAGTGTAATATATTTTTGGAGACATTTTATCAATAAAGAGTTTATTTATTGTTCATATACCAAATGTTGTCCTTTTTACATTCGTTTATGTTGAATGTATGATAAGCAAACAAAAGTATGAAACTGTCAGTTTAAACCTTTAAGAATCATGCATATGATGGACAAATTATGAGAAAAATATGATTTTAAAGGTGATGGTCTAAATCACAAGATTCATAATCAAAGGAATAAAGTTGGGTGCTTTATTCATGCTAAGATTCACTAAAAGAAATTTTGGATTAGACGACCTTTATTTAATGACCGTTTCCTAAAAACCGTCGTGGTAAGGCGAGAAAAGTGCAGCGAGTTACGCCCGCAAAAACGAAGATTGTCGTGGAACAGGGCGGTAGCTAACATGATGGTTTTTTAAAAAACCGTCGTGGAATACATCAGCTACCACGACGATTTTGTGAAAAACCGTCGTGGTATTTTACTTAAAATTCCTTTTTCCTACCTCGACATTTAGACATAATTCAGAAACTTACTTCTCAAATACAAACATAGACCCGTCCAATTCAGCTGCCGCTGTCCCTCTCCACCTCCACACTCCTTAATCTCAGCCCAAATTGTAAGTTTTTGTTAGAAATTGATAAATTGTTGTTGATTGTGTTGTATAATTAATCCGAAATTGATAAATAGTTATTGATTTTGTTGTTTATTCTGTAAAATTTGTATTGTGGATCATAGGTATGATTTCTTTGTTTTATAATGAGTATGTGTAACTTGTTTTATGATGGATGATGTTTTTGTTTTATGATTAATTAATATATATAGGTGGGTACATATATATATAAATTGTGAAATTAATTTTAATTGAATATTTGCTATTTATTATTTCGATTTATATATTGCAAAATGGATAGGAAATGGATGTGAGATTTTTGATTGTCTATAGATTATGTGAATGGTGTGGAAGAATTCTTGGATTTTGCCAAAAGTCATGCCAATTGTGATAAAATTCAGTGTCCTTGTGTTTAATGTAGAAACCATAGATTACATCCAATTCCAATTGTTAGAGGACACTTATTTCGAAATGGAATTATAAATAGTTATCAAATGTGACATGTTCATGGCGAGTCTAATTTCAATCCAACTTTACTAAGTAAAGAAAAGCAAGCTATTGTGGAGGATAATATGGATGATCAAGACAATATGGTTGACATGGTCAATGATTTTGAAGAACACTTTATGTACCGTCTAGATTTATTTGAGACAATGATGAATGATGCCAAGACACCTATGTATGAGGGGTGTATATTAATAAAAACTAACTAAAATTAATAAAATTAAATAGAATTACTTAAAAATAAAATAAAAAAATTAAATTCAAATAAATTAACAAAAACTAAAATTAAACTAAAATAGCCTAAAATAAATTAAAAACTCAAGAACTTAGTCTTTTTCAAGTATAAAAAATATTGTAATAACTCCATTTTCTTAAAGTTATCATGGTTCTCAAATATCTCTCTTCTTACATATATATATATATATATATATATATTTTTTTTTTTCTCATGGCACTTTCAGATTACTATTTGTCCCATGCATGTCATTAATCCTCTAATTTACCCCTATTGAAATAATATACCTCACATATATGTCCCCATTAAATTTTTGTACGTGCCCTTTTAGTTGTTATTTTCTTATAGTAACTCATTATTTTTTATATGATTTTGCTAACTAATATTTTTTAATAAAAGTATGTGTTATTTGTTTATGCCCACCAACACATTTTTCTCTCTTTCACACATATCCACGTCTTTTAATTTGTGTTTGACCAGATAGTTAGAACTATTTTTACTATAGCATGTGAAAGCTTTACATATAACAATTTTTTATTATTATTATTGTAGCATGTGAGAGCTTTACACTGTTTGTAATTGAGAAATAGTCCAGACCGCAACTGCCAAACACCCTTTTAATGTAAGCGTGTATTTCTATTCATTTGTTCTTTATTTTTTTGGTTCATTTTCAAATCTTGTACTTCAAATTTATCTTATTAAACATGTTTTCCTCTTATCCATTCTTATTTTAATAAGAAGAAATTTAGATCTTTTTCTGCTCATTGTAAGAAGAAATTTAGATCTTCATTTAAGAAGGATGTAAGAAATACACCCACGCGGTGCCTTTAACTAGGATTGCAAATAAAAAAAAAAAATGAAAAAAGTGGTGGCGGTGGCTCCTGTACAATTTGACACCACGACCAATCTACCCTCCAATCAACACTCACCACTACAGATGTATCCACTGAGAGGAAACAACTTTTGTGAAGACAACCCCAGCTAAAAGTTACTATTTCTATATTTGGCACGTAATATCTTTAGACAGAAATCGCACAAATATATTCCTTCCAAGAAGAACTAGACACGCATTTAGCAACGCCCAAGGAAAATAAAGAGAACTCTATGTTAAAAATTTTTACAAAATAAGGGCGACACTTTGATTCAATCATAACGAATATTTATAACAAATGATCTATTATAGCAAAAAAAGAGGTCAAAACATTATTTATTTTATTTATAGTTGTTAAAGTAAGGCAGATTTTTTTGGCATTTTTCCCGAGTAGCTTGTGTATAACTTTGCGAAGAAAATAAAATGGAGCTCCGGAAAACTTTTTTTAAATTCTTTAAAATTATCAAACATGGTTCCCATATTCTCTTAAACGTTTAAAACAATGATTATTTATAATAACCCCACTTACTATTAATTTACACACATTTTCTTTCAGCTTTCCCACATGATACCAAACGCTATCACCAACTTAGGATTCGGAATCACGAGCGCCCCAGACAACTTTGCAATAAGGATGTGGAAAACTGCAATGTGACTTTGTTTCCCAATAAGAGAGTAGCCCCAAATTTCTGATATATATATTTTCCATATAGTAGACCAGCCACTTTATTATTAGGTGCCTGAAAATTAAGGGCACCGAGAGTGTGCATGGATAAGGGTGATGAATTTATGGCTTCTTGGGGTTGGAATTTTGCAAGATCATAAACATATTTGTATCTGTGTGTGTATATATATATATATTTATACACATATATATGCATGTATGTATGTATATATAATATGAATTATGGGTGAGGAAGAGCAAGCGAGCTAGGGGACAACTCCCATGAAGATGAAAGGAAACTTCGACACATTACCTAACATAAACTTCACATGGATTTGCTTATTTCAATGTATTTGTCTCTATGCTAACGGACATATATATGTGAATTATTGTACTCCTTGTATTTCGGCTGCTTGATCTAGTTCTACGCTGCCAAGTTGTAACAAAGTCCAATACAATTAACTTCTACCTAACAAAGGCAAATAAAATTGATTGATTAGTGAAATGTATATATCAATTGTTAGGTACTTTTGGGAAGCAAAATCAAGTGTTCCCTTTATCCTGTTGGGATTGATTTTGGAATAAAAATGACGGGATGTTCGAAAATTTGTTAGTAAGGTAATTTTTTTTAATACACATTCTTTTTTGTTTTGATGTGATTTTAATTAAAAAGAAACGTTGAAAACATACATTATTACTTTACAAGAGCAAAGCTAGTAAAGACTTGCATCGAAATAAACCTATTATGTTAATTCATTTAATCAACTCCAAAGTGTATTCTGTTTTTTTAATTTATAAAGTTACTTGTGGATCTTAATCACTTTAAAGCCAAAAGAAGGTAGGCATCCTTTACAGGTTTCAAACTTTACATCTAATCGTATCAAATTAAAATGAAAACATATGTAAAATTGATAGAATATTAAAATACGGATTTATTGGTAAAAGGCTGAGCTCAATAGATACACGCCGTTTTTTTTTTCTTCTTTTTTTTAAGTAATCTAATGTAAAATGCTTAAAATATAATGGACGTGCGTGTGTATTATAATAACAAGAGCATTTTGTCAATATTACTTTGATTGCATAATGGGAGTTCCAAATGAGTAATGTAAAATCCAAAGGAGGTTTTTATTCGATATTTCATTACCCAAATAAGACATAAACATTGTCACCGTCTAAAAATTTTGTAAAGCAAATATGATATTAGGGAGTTGTTATAAATTACTTGCTTCTTATAAATGTTACTAGATAATTGATTGTATGCTTTGTCCTTTGCTTATACTGCATATTGATCCATGATCCCTGTAAAATCGTTTATAAAAATTAACGGAATTGTCAAAATATGAGTTTGGGGACTTAAAAGTCAAGATTTTGAAAATATAGGTCCAATTGTGAAAGGTCCAAAAGTTTTGGGACCTG
The DNA here is from genome assembly GCA_025403435.1 of Artocarpus heterophyllus. Classification (NCBI taxonomy): domain Eukaryota; kingdom Viridiplantae; phylum Streptophyta; class Magnoliopsida; order Rosales; family Moraceae; genus Artocarpus; species Artocarpus heterophyllus. The sequence continues at coordinate 14,858,622 of CM046353.1, forward strand.
AGGCCTAAACTCATCGAGTTTTGAGACATTCAACGGAAAAGTAAGTTGGGGACTAATAATTGCAAAGAACGAAGGATTCTGATGCTAATATATTCAAAACAAAAACTTTAAGCGTCATATAATTTCAGGAGTTCAATAAGGACATGTGGCACAAATTTTCCTTTGGTTATTGATTACACCAGAAGGAAAAAAAAAAGTCCATGATTGCTGTCTAAAATAATTTTTTTCTTTCATTATTAGCTTTATACATACATACATACATACATACATACATACACACACACACAGATATATATATAAACTACTACCGGCTATTGGAAGGGGACTAACCGTGTAAAATAATGAAAAGAAATATATATATATAAACTACTACCGGCTAGTGGAAGGGGACTAACCGTGTAAAATAATGAAAAGAAAGCGCGTATATATCGCCATGCATGCAAATACACAAAAACTGAGCAGCCATGAGCTCAGTGACGAAAACATTTTCCACTCAATAAAATGACAACCTGTTATATGTACAAAACTTCCCCAGTGAGTGCCAGTAAGTAGATCCACCAACTTTGTGCCTCTTCTGATTGGTCTTTTCTGGGATTTTGACAAGTGGCACTGTTCAAGTAGTTCTTTTTCTCCTTCCTGAATAAAACTGGTCAAGTAGTTTAATAATTAGTACACGATAAATATATAAATGCATTCATCATTCATGTATACCATTTATTCATGCCAATTGCAAGTTTTCAACTGTTGACTATGTACGTGATTTATGACCACTTTTTGTTGTTGAAAATCCATTCAATGTGATCGTTTCACTTAATAAAGCAAACAAATAAATAAATAAATAAATAAAACCTTTGAAGTGGGAAAAAAATAATAATGCGTGGGATCACTAATCCCACGTTAAAAGATATACTTTACTCATTTTGTATCCAAAAATACATAAAAATTTATATTTGAAAAGTTTAATATTTTAAATAAGATTTTCAAATTTAATTATGTTTAAAGGTAATGCAATCTAATTCAATTCTAGTATAGCCATTCAAATATTTATATAATCATTGATCAACCTTATACACTAAATACAGATTTATTCTATAGTTATTTTTTTTAAGGAAATATATTAATTAATCTGTTGTAAGAGGAAATGTACCATCTCTTTTCTCCTTTTTTTTTTTTTTGTGTGGAAAAGGTATCTCTTTCTCCTGTTATACACACCCACCTACACACATAATTAGTGAAGTTTTTTTTAATAAAATATATGATTAATTTATTCTAGAAATTATTAGTAAGCTACTATATTAATGAATGCACTTTAAATAATCAAATTTTAAAGTAATAAGGCTTAATGTTAATGACTTTGCCTCTAAAGAAATAAGGCTTTAGTCATGAATGTACAACGTTATTGATGTAGTATGTACTAGACGAGATTAGTAAATACTGCTCTTGCACAGTACGACCCTTCTATTTTCCTTTTCATTGGTTGATATTTTGCTTTTAAAAGCTACGTGGGAAAAAAATAGGACAGTTGTCATAATTTCTTTGGCTTGGGGCTTTAAGGTCTCATACTTAGTAGAGTTTGGTATCTTGATGGTGCTTTGTATGTATTTTACTCATGCATATACACACGTGTGTGTGTATATATATATATATTTATATATACATTAGGAGAACTGATAGAACAATAATACATTTTATATAGTCTAATTGGAAATTTCGCCCTAGTTTTAATATAAAATATAGAGTTTAAATTTCTCACCTTAAATTAAAAAAATTGAAAAAATAATATATTCTCTATATTATTATACCACCTTTTCTTACACCAAAAAAATTACTAGAAAAAGCAAATTTGTGTATAAATGGAAGCAATTGAGCGAATACCAAATTATTCCCTTCTTTTTTATATTTTTTGTTTTCTAAGGTTAACGTATTCCCTTTTAGCAAAGATAATGTGGTGCCATATGTGTTCTTAAAAAAGAGTGATCAAGTCCTTTCACCAAAAAAATAAAAAAAGAGAGAAATTGTAACAAATAGACCAACTTTAAAGTCATTTAAAAATAAATAGCACATTTTAAGACATTATTGAATAATAAGCTAATTTGAGATTATTTTTACCTTTTTGGTTATTAATACCAACAACTTCTAAACTTTAGGTCTCCTCCACTTTACTCCCTGAACTTTAAAAATCACCTTTTTATCCCTTAAACTTTCAAACCTCCTCACTTTGTCTTCTAAACTTTAAAAATATCATTTCGCCCCCTGAATTTTTAAAATTCCTTACTTTACCCTTAAACTTTCAAAGTTCCTCACTTTGTATATTTGTTTTATTAGTTTAGCATTTGGTTTTTGTTTTTGTCTGCTGGATTTGATTCTTTCTAGTTGTTCATATAACCTTGGTGTTTTAGGTTGCTTGATATCAGTTAAACGGCTATTCCAATCGACTATAGAGGATTTTTAAATAGCCATATGTGTGCTTGATGTTTGTTTACTTTTTTAGATATCATCCATTTGTGGATCCCGGTACATTTTATTTTCCCTTAAACACTTTATTCAAATTTATTGATGGAAACGGTTGTCCATCAATGCTGTGTTTCCTGTAACAAACGAATATGTGTGTGGATTGAGTTACGGGTTTGATGCTATGGATTTTTCTATATTAGTTGAACAGATTTTCCCATTGTTCAATCTTTAGTAACTTTTTTTGGGTCTCTTCTATTTGTAGAGCCTGGCATGCGTAATTTTCTCTTAAACGTTTTATTTGAGTTTATAGGTATTGTAACCGACTGTTTGTTGTTTTTTTTTGAGGGTAGGAAGCTATGTGTGTGGATGTGTGTTTTTATTGCGTTTTATACTTGGGAAAATATTTCTCCATTTCAGGGAAAAAATGTATTCCCACAGAATAAAATATAGAACTCCTATTTTCTGCCAAGAAGATTTATGATAATGGCGATGGATACAACGCGGAAAGGTGGAAGATACTGATTACAAGCTCCCAACAGTAGTAATCATTAAGTAAAATAGGTTAGCTTAGTTTTGTTTTCAACACTGGTAATGATCAACGCAAATTGGAGCGAGCCCTTTAATTTATGGTCCCCACAAACAAAATAAGTTGTTTCACTTTTCCATCATCCTGGCCATGGCCCATGCTTTGTGAACTTAAGTGCCTATTATATATTGCATTATAAGCTCTCCTCTTTTTTTAAAAAAAGCGTTGGGAACTTGGGAATGTTAGAAATTAGTGAAAATCTTCAAATTTTCTTGACTTTGAGAAAGCAAGTTGGCATTGGCTCCGTTTGGTTCGAGTATTTGAATAGAGTATTTGAATGAATATTTAAATTTTTATGAGAGAAAATACTGTAGCAAAATGATTTGAACCGTGATTCAAGTATCGAAACAAACGAGCCCGAGCGACTGCTAGCTAGCTAGGGTGCTATTTAACCCCTCGTCAACTTTCATGCCCGAGCGACTGCTAGCTAGGGTGCTATCCCGATTGGGTACTAAGGAAATACTTAGCATCCACTAGGGTCAAAGGCGAAACTTACAAAAATCGTATTGCAATAATGGGATTTTTCTGTCACCACAAATGATTTTTTAAAGGTTTTTTTGTTGGCATAATTGGCGTGTAATTATCAAGAAATAACCACTTGAAAAATGCCAAAAAAATTTAGAAGATTCTAGAAACTTGGAGAAGGTAGTTTTGTTTCCCTCGAAGATATACTTGAATCCAAATTTGAATTGGAGTAAATCTAATGATGAGATTTAAATTTAAGTGGGATAAGGATTAGGATTCAGTTAACCTTAAAGTTTTCGAGGCGCATGTGTTTAAAAAGATCAAATAGAAGGGAATAAGATTCAATGAAAGTGCTCCTATTAGCCAGATCTCGCATGCATTTTTGTGTCACACGTTTTTAGTTCACAATTCAAATCAGTTGTGAGACTTGTTGCAATATATATGCAATAGTTTGAATTTTGATAGGATTTGAATTGCTTGACTTGCTTTATAAATATCTTAAGTCTAAGAGCATTATAACGCCTTAAAATTTATTTAATGTTATTGTAATGTAAAATGGTGAATTAGTGTGCCATAATGAATATTCTAAACTTAATTTGGTTATTTAATGACATTTTGGGTTTAAAGTTATTTTCCTTATTTCAATAATTTCTAATGATTTTTTATTGTTTTGAAATGTTGTTCTGAGTTTTAAGACACAACAAGTTGTAAAATGTCAAATATATTTGGTTTTACAAAACCGTGGGTGGCACATGGTTTTCGTACAGTAAAACCGCCCACCATTTCTCTCTATTTATTCTCTCTTCTCTCCCTCTCTTTGGTTCACTCTCTCTCTTCCTCTCTCTCTTTCCGTGGCCTCTCTCTCGTTCTCTCCTCTTCTCTCTCAATTTCACTCAAATTTTTGAAACAAAATTTGAATCCAAGCTTCGGGTTAGCAAGTAGGAAGCTCGAGGACGTGATTTAGCGACCAAGAACGTGGATTGAAGCTTGAATTCGATGTTAGTTTTGAAATTTTTAAACTTTTTCTAAATTTTCAATTTTCGTGCATTTTTGAAATCTAAGTTTGTTTGAACTTAGAAAACCCTTGATTTGAGTTAAAGGAACTTAGAACACCTAGAATCTAAGCTTGGTTTGAAGAAAAACGGATTCGATTCAAGATTTTTCATTTTTCCTCATTTTCTCCCATTTTCAGATTTTTGGGGATTTTTGTGTTTAAATCTTGTTTAAATGAGTTCAAAGGTGTTCTATTATGCTTTTCTATCATCTATGATTGTTTTTCTATGTCTGGGATTTGAGAAAAAATAGGTTAAAATCAAGATTTGAGTTTTGGGAAACCCAAAACCCGTGGCTAAAAATTCTGGGTTTTTCCAGTTCGGCAGGCCGAACCTAGAAAATGTCCGTTCGACCGGACTTGATTTTCGGCAGGCCGAACTGTACAGTTTGGCCGACCGAAGCAGGGCGTCCGGCAGGCCGGTAGGGCATGGGAAAATTTTGTGATTTTTCACCCGTTTTCACTGTTTTGAATCCTAATCGAAATTCGAACCTTATAAAATGATTTTAAAGATACAAATGGCACACTAGGACATCATGAAATGGTTTAGTAACGTAGAATGTCTTAAACTAGATATTGATCGACTTAGTGTGTATCTAGGATCGTTCGTGATTCCGCGGAGCTAACATATAGCGGACCGGGATTACGGTGTGAGGCACCAGCATGAGCATTGAGGTAGGACTTCTACCCTTTCTTTGGTAACCCAGTTTCAAAATGATTTGGCTTTGAAAAGGGTTTCTATAAAAATGTTTTCAACGGTTGATTGAAAATAGAATTTATCAGTTGTATTTTTTGTAAACCATGAACTAAGATGAACTTCATAATGAATGATAATGAAAACATCTGGTAAATGAGTTTTGAATAATGTTAGAAATGAATATAAGGGCATGATGTCATATCAGAGATCGGGTCGTGTAGCGATCGACCTTAGGGGGCAAGTCCCGAAACCCAACTGGGCCACTACGGTGGTGATATTCATGTAGTTTGCTTAGGAAAAGAAAATGATGTTTCTGGTCAACCGAATAAACTGTTTTGAGTAAGAACGGTTTTATTAAATTTATTTATTCAAGGTTTCTTTTAAATAATTCCCTAAATAGTGAGACTTTTCTTTAAATTAAATGATTTATTAAAATGTAGTCCTACTGAGCCTTTCGCTCACACTTTGTTTGTTTTTAAATTTCCCCCTAGGTGGATTTTCTCTTAGGTTCAGAGAAAACTCTACGGACAGAACTCAAGAGCAGTAGAAGGACTAGTAGATTATTTACAGTAATTGATCAAGGCATGTAATGTTTAACTCTATTTGTACTTGGATTGTGGTTGTATTATTATATTGTCAGTATTATGTGTGTGCACAAGTTGTGGGTCAGTGGGACCCTTACTCGCGGTTCTTTATTATTTTATTATTTGCTTAATGATTTCACCTGCTTAATGTTTATGAATTCTTTTATAAAATGTTTTGAAACTTCCACATTTTTATTATTTAACTTAACCCCTAAACTCTTGATTTTAATTAAATTCTTCTTTTAGTTAATTTAAATAATCCACCACGTCACCTCCCGTACTCCGGGGTGTGACAAGCATATTGGCATGCAATTCGGGAGCATACGCGTATAAATTCAAGGAGTTTTCTTTATTAGCTAACTTTGGAAGAAGGAGCTTTGGTTTTTAGAAGAAGATATTCTGGACACAAAATTCCTTTTCATCGAGAAAGGAGGTTAGGAGTTCTTCATCTGCTTCACCAAGAATCATCAAGAAATTAAGGGAAGAAATTCAAAACCTAATTCTTTGATCTCTATTGTTGACCCAACTTTGAACTCCACCCTTAAACCCTTGGCCATGGTCGTTTTGTAATATCCAAATTTAATTAATCATAATTAATATGCAAAACTAGCAAATTAATGTGCCTAATTAAAATTTAATCTCTAATTAATCATTTTTGTGATATCTCTTGTTTATTGTATTTTATCAATTTTGTTTGCTTTAATTTATTTTTAGCAATTATTAAATTGTTTTTAAATAAATTTATGGCATATTCTTTTATTTTCAAAATTAGATTTTCATTAAAAAAAAGAGAGACAACAAATACCAAAATAACCAATATATCCCCAACACACTCAGAGCAATTCACTTGTAGAACTCAAAATAATCTCTTCACATGGAATGAACAAGTACCTTGAAACTATACCAGGCAAAACCATCTACTGCCTCTGGTTTTTGAGTTTAAATGCCCACACAAATCTGAGTTAAAAGCACCAGACTTATCATCACACATTTTCTCTTTGTCTTTCATGTCTTGCTCTCACTCTCTCTTTCTCTCTTCCATTTCTGTTTCAATAACTCAGATACAAGCCTTCATTCCCTTAGCAAAAATAGAAGTATTTTTGAAGCCACCAAGTCAGTACAAAGTTGTTCAATTCGAGGTTAGAAAAGTTTATAGTAATTTTAACCTTTCATTAATTTTGTGTTCAAATTTGTGTTAATACGTTTGAGTATTGTTTTCTATTTGAACAACTCTGTTTTGTGTATGCTTGTCAAGAATTAAATTTTGCAAGTTATGATTTGAGACTAATGAACGCAAACTACATTTTATCTAAGATGGTAAGATGATTAGAAACAAAAATCCAAGTTTTATTCAAACTAAAAAACGAATTAAAGTTGTTTTTATGTTTATTTTGTTCATTTTCAGAATAAATGTGAAAAATGTATGAAAGATGATGAAATTAAGTTGCATGTATAAGGAAATGAGTTTAAATGATTCATATAATATTTATGGTCCTTTAGAACATGTTTTAGAAGCTTTTGGAACTAGTTCGGAAAGATTTGAACTCGGTTTGAGTTCGGAAGCTTGAAACAGGCACCTTTGGTTGCAACATCGCAATCGGCCATGGTTAGTATAACGTGGTTGACCCCCTCCAATATGAGACACACAATCAACTGTGGGTAGTGTACCTTGGTCGACCGCACTGCACTCGAACCCCTCTTGTTTCAAATTGAATTCTAAGTGTGTTTTCATTTGTTTTACTGATCAAAAATCATTATTGATGTGTTTTAAAGTATATTTAACTATTATGTAAATAAATTAATAATTATAATTAGAAAAGGCACACTAAGAAATCATGAGATTGCATAGTAATATAATATGTCTAAGTTTTGACATTAATACAATGAGAGTATGTTTGGTTCATGGATTCTTTGAACTCAATGGACTTAAATTTAGATTCGAGTATCAAGAATTCTTCAAATACATGTTTGTTTCCCTCAAACTCTGAATCATTTGAGTATCAAGAATCCAAGTTTTTAGAATTCTCATCCCTCTTAAACTTTTGATACTCGGATATCTTTGCTACAGTGAAAACTAAAATTCTCTTTCTTATATTTGAAGAAAAAAAATCATAACTTCTTCATTTGATATTCAATTGAGATGATTCTTTTTTCACCGTGTTCCAAATAAAGAGAGGAATAATTTAAGACCATATTGCATATTTTTTAAGATCATTAATACTAAGATTTTATTAGATTTATTAACAAATCAAAAACTATATTCACTACCTCTCCAAGCACAAATTTTAATTTTATTTTATACTCAGATTAAAACTTAAAATACACATCCAAACGTCAATTCGAATCACAATTCAAATCACTAACTCAAATCTTAATTCAAATCATACTAACTCAAATTAAATCGCTAATTCGATTCTATTTACTAAACGGACCCTAAGTCTACACCTAAGGTTGCTCACTGTCCTTTGGAGCAAACGTTTAGCGAGACAGGATTTGCAAGGTAGACATGTTCGGTATTAGAGATCGAGGTAGAACTCTAAGCCCTCCTTTCTTGATAGCCATGATTTTAAATAGTGTTTTGGCCATGCCTCATATTTTTAAAATGTTTTTAAGAATTGAATAGTACATAAATATTTTCAAATATTTTAAATATATGCATATTGAGTAAATGATAATAAATGTCTAATAAAATCTTGGTATTAGTATACCAAGTGAAATAAAATGATTTGTTGGTTTTCAAACACCAAACGTTCTAAGATCCTAGTTTGGTTAAGTTTTAAGTACATAATGCCACACAGAGATCAGGTCGTACAAAGAGCGACCTTAGGGATAAGTCTTGAAACTAGGTCCGAGCCTCTACGATAGTGATTATATTAGGCTTTACACACAGTAAGCATTACTGTTGATTTGAGATAAATCATATGACATGAACGGTAAGCATGAAATTTATTTAATTATTTATTATTCCTTCAAATCTTATTTGAACTATTTATTTTACTTTATAAATGATGTTTTAGAATTCAAGTCTTGCTGAGTCTTTTGCTTATGCTTTCTATTGTTCTACTGTCCCCCCTCTTGGAGGTTCGTAGTATGCAGCTGAGTAGGTGCTGCTGTTTTACTCACATAGTCTGTGAGTCGTTTAGTTATTTGTTTTTGTCAAGGCATGTTATAATGAGACTTTAATCATGCTCTTTGATTATGCTTTGTTGGACTGTGGTTTGGTTGTATTTATTTTATGTTTATACTACGTGTGTACCAACGTGGGATCCGATGAGACCTAGACAACGTTTGATAGATTTTATGCTTTAAATTAGTTTTAAGGTTAATCCAATAATTTCTTTTTGCTATGTTTTAATATTAGTGTTATTCTAATTGGGTTTAAAACTGTCATATTTTTGAACTTGTTAAAAATATTTTAAAAATACAAAGAAAATTTCAAGTGTTTATAATTAATCTTAATTGTTTATTTTAATTAAACTGTCACGTCACCACTCCAGTTTGGGTACATGACATGTTTATATGCCATCAAGTGACAAGGTGGCTCTGTCATAGAGGGTTAGAAGAGATGGCGAAGTCGTTTAAGTCGAGACTTTTGAGAAGCCGTCAGTGTCACTGTCGCATGAGCAAACCCCATCGTCGGTTCTGTCACCACAAACGAAGTCTCCAACACCGCCACCTGAGAAGGTTCCAACACCGATATCCCCACCGCATCCAATATCACCAATTTAGTCATCTCCTCATCAAATTTCATAACCTCGAAAAACTCTTCTGGAGTTAAAATTCTTGCCTCGATTAAGATTAGCAAAAAGAAGGGGGAAATTAGATGAGACAAAAGCCGATCCTGCCTTTACTCTTGACTCTGATTCTTTCTCCTTTGAGACGCAATCGTGGGATGAACATAAGGAGGTCCCACAAGCTCCAACTCTAATGAAGAAAAGGCCTTAGAACAAAAATTCTACAAAATCTTCTCTAAGCTTCTAGAATTTTTAAAATTTTGGCACTTTTCAAAATTATTTTTTCTTCATAATTTCACGTCAATTATACCAATGAAAAACCTAACAATCTCCCCCTTTGGTATATTTTGGAAAAACATAAAAAAGTAGCTATACTTGAGCAATTATCAAGGAAAAAATAAACTTTTACAAACAAAATCTTTTACAACAAACTATACAAAAAGTTGTGATAGAAATTTTGTGCCAGCAGATTCCAAATTTGAATCCAAAAACAACAAAGATGATGAGAATCTAAGCATAGAAATGGTTCAGGATGCTTATAGGAAGATATACAACAAGTGGTTGATGGTGTGCAAATTGAACAAGACACTGAAAGAACAAATAGCTGAACTGAAAAAAAAAAAAAAAAAGAATTAAAGAAAGTCGCCACAAACTATGAATTTCTTGTTGCTGAAAAGGAAAGAAAGTTGTTCGAGACATGGTCTGAGTTAGAGCATACTTTGAAATTCTTGAAGATGATGAATGCTGGAACGGCTAGACTTGACCACATTCTGATACTAGGAAAATCAAGGGATGATCATCATGGTCTTAGCTACACAAATGAAAGTTCAAGAACTAAAATTGTGTCTGTCAAAAAAGTTTGATTACTATAAATCAATCCACTTCTGGTAAGAAATCTATCCCCTCACCTCCTAGACATAAGCTTAAGAGATTTGTTTCTATTTGTCACTACTGCTGTAATCTTGGACATATTAGAACTAAAAGCTTTAAGTATTTAACTACATTAAAAAGAGGAATGCTTCTTAACCTCTTAATCCCTGCAAAACCAAGAATCATTGTTAAACCTAAAATCGATTTGTTAAATATATCTTTCAAAAAAAAAAAAAATCTTCAAGCTTTCAGACTCTTCTAGATTTTGGCATTTTTTAAATTTGTTTGTTCTTGACAATTACACGCCAATTGTACCAACGAAAAACCTAATAATCTTCTCCTTTGGCATATTTCGGCAAAACATTAAAAATGACCTAAACTTAAGCTATGTTCAAAAGAAAATTTGTAAAGGTTTCATTATTCGACAGAATATATAAGAATTTTCAGCATTTTACGAAGTGAACCAATAATACTTCTAAACTTCTTTTAATAAGTCTCTAAGGTCGTGTAAACTGTAAAGAGTCACGGTAAAAAGTGGGGCAAAATATTCAAATATACAACTTTGTTTTATAATGAAGTCTATTTGATCACTTGTGAAGTGGGCTATATGATAGGGGGAATGGGGAATGGAGCTTTTTGGATAGAGCAGCGACCAAATTAATGAAAAGATTTTGGTACAATGATTGTTTGGGATGAATGAGATGAAATGAAAGAATGGATTGGGTAAAAGATTTTAAATCAAAATAGATATACCTAATAATTTATTAATTTAATTATTATTATTATTATTATAGTAAGATATTGATGTTGGTTCCTCAACCCAAATGCATGAATTGAGCAAGGAGAGGAGATTCTCTAGGACATTGTTGGCCTAAGCTCAAACAAGATCCATATTTTATTTTATTTTATTTCATTTCATTTGTTATCATTGCTATTATTTTAATTTTATTCTGGAGTTCAAAGTTCAACATCAGAAGCCTTGAAAAAGGCAGCTCAACGTACATGAATAATGCACATTCACCCAATCCCCAGTGGGAGTAAGACAAGGGCCTGATCTCCCTCCCAATTACAAGGTACCCCAAAAGAAAAAAAAAAAAAAAAAAACTGGTCCTTCACCAACAAAAGGGTCTTCACTTTTACTTTCTTACCTTTAGAATTTCCTCAAGTTATTATTTTTTATTTTTATAATGTCTGCGTACTACTTGACTATGACTTTACACAGGTTTTATATATTACTTGGTGGGGAAACTACGAGGACACCTAAGAGTGGAGCCTATTGGTTTTTACTGTATAGTTTACATCATATAATATTTATGAACCAAGTGTAACCATGTTGTAATTGAACGATTCATTCATGCAATTCGGTCCATACAAGTTGTACTATTTGATTTAAATTCTACAAGAGCAAACACGTCACAGAAATTTTGTTATGTACATAATGAATGCATGCATGTCAAAATTCTATAAAACTAAAATGACTATTTTATCTTCTTTTTTTTTTTTTAATTTAACAACTTATAATTATAAGTTTCATGTTGCATTGTCAAACTACATTTTTTTAATGCGTATTGCTTTTTTTTTTTTTTTTTTTTTTTTTTTTTTTTTTTTTGTATGTAATCGTTTTTAATGTACATGGGTTTTGTAATCAATGCTTAAATATTGAAGGGGTGTTTGATACTGTTAGTCCTTGAAATATCCCAATGTGATAGTTGGTCCTTAAACTTTTGTTTTGCTAATTAGTCCTTATATTTTCTTTTGACATTTTTTGTCCTTGACTACACACAATTAGCAATGAATTTTTAAAATCTAATTAAGATGATCCCATATCCATTACTTAATAACTTAAAATTTTACAAAGTAGTCACATACGATGAAAATGTTTGAAAATTTGTATATTTTACATAACACAACTATTTTTGTATAGAAAAAATTCTTCTCATCTTTAGGGGTAAAAATCTCGCTATTTAAAGAAAAACCTAATATTTTATTAGTAACAAAATTATAACCCATAGAGTTAAAAAAAATTTACCCTTTGTAGAGTTACAAGTTTTTACAAGTTGAACACTCGACTACTCTTATTGAATTTAAAAAACATGTTGTTCATTTTACATGTGAAAAACCAAACCAGCCCCAAAAAAAAAAAAAAAAAGTTCTAGAAACTAATCGATAAAAAAAAATTAAAAAACCATCCGTAGAGCAACAAACAAATATCGAAAGTCGCCTTTTGTTCAATTTGTTTGGTTGACAATCATGCATACATTCCCTTCAACCGAAAAAAAGAAAAATGCGTTTCACAAAAAATGACCGGTCCAGAAACATCTTTGTATTTCCTATGTTTAGCTTCAACAACCTTTTGTTTCTCCGTTGCACCAAATCTTTTTATTTTCTAATGATTTAGCCACAATGGACAAATAGAGAAAAAAAAAACTGAATCCTGTTCTACCCAAAAAAAAGAAAAAGATTAGAGTTAAAGACTGCGTCATTAGCAACATAATGTGCACTAATAACAGAAGCTGTGAGGATTCAAGGGGAAAAAGAATTCACATTTTAAAACCACTTAACTCATTCTCAAATAATATAGGGGAGTGTACTAAGAAGAGATGGTTCTTATTCTCTCTCTCATTACAAGATAAAAAAAGAAGAAGATATTAATACCAATTATCTCAAAAATAAATTTAGGGTTTCTTACATTTTACCTCTTAAACTTTAAAAATTATCATTTTACTCCTAAATTTTCAAAACTCTTCACTTTACCTTTTGGGATTTAAAAATCACCGTTTTACCCTCTGAACTCTCAAAACTTCTTATTTTGCCTCTTGAACTTTTGATTTTTTGTTCAAAGATGAGGAGATATTGTCAAATAATAGACAAAATAATAGCTAAAATCTCATTTTTGCCCTTATAGATAACCCATATACAATTACATGAGCTTAATTTTATCTATTTGAATGAAAAATTGAAAGTTCAGGAGGCAAAATGATGAGTTTTGAAAGTTCCAAACGAAGTAACAATTTTTAAAGTTCAAGGATAAAGTGGGGAGATTTAAAAGTTCAGGTGGCAAAATATGATTTTTAAAGTTCATAAAGCAAATTGAGAGAAACCTTAAAGTTTAAAGGTCATCGGTGTTAATAACCCAATTCATTTTTTAGATTTCACTAGTAGCTCATACTATATTAGCATACAAGTGTGGTTTCCCATTAAATATGTGAACTACGAGAATTCCACAAGCCCTTGCCATGCGATTTTATTTTTTTTTGGGTTAATAAGACAAATAAGTTATTTATGTTTATTGAATTGGAATATGATTTTAATTTGTAAATATTATAGGTATATTTCAAAATGATATTATTAAAATAATTACCATATAGTTAAGGATATTTTTAAAATTTAAATATCGTATTAAATTTTAATTTTATAATAATAATTTGGTCATATATTATAATTTTTTCTTTTATTTTTTGGTCAACAAATCCCTTTCGACAATTTTGCAAGTTATTTCTAGAATTGGACATTGACAGCCATGCTAAAAGAGTAATTCTGATACAATATGTAAAGTACTTGAGCGGACAGTTGGCATGTACGCCATAACTAATGGAAAGTAAACTATGCTGCATGTAGCGATGCCCACTTACTATTAATATGTATTGTTGGGCATCAATGCTGCCCTCTAACATAGTTCTTAGTATAAGAACTGACAAAGTATAGAACAACTCATTAACACCTTGTTGGTGGAGCTAAACTCATGTGATTCAGATATGACTCACTTAAAAAGACAAAAATAAAATTTCATCACTTTTAAGTTTTGTTTTATGTAGACTTAATTCTATTTATTTGAACGAAAAATTAAAAGTTTAAGGGGTTAAGTGAGAAGTTTTAAAAATTCAGAAAACAAAGCAGTGATTTTTAAAGTTTCAAGAATAAAGTGAGGAGTTTTAAAAGTTCAAAATGTGAAGTGATAATTTTTAAAGTTCAAAAAACAAAGTGAGAAAGACCTCAAAGTTTAGGATCATCATTGTTAATTAACTATAAAAGAAAATAATCAAAATTATTGCTATAACGAATTTTTTTTTATTAAATGCTATTAAATTTTTTTAACCCTTTTCCGATATGAATTCAAATCAGTTTCTTCTCAATTAATTAAATAATTAAAACGAATAGAAGAATTCCAAAGGCATGTTTCTCATGGGGACACTTCAAATAAATAAGTTAGAAGTGCACTTCTCACCTATAATAATAACTACGATAATGACACAGTATATAACTTCTTTTTTCTTCTTAAGTTGTTAATTAGCTAGAGTTTTAACAGTCACTCATATATTATTCAGAACTTCCAATAAGGCTTCCTAACATAAAAGATTAGTCAAGAATATCTTTAAAACCTAAACAAACACATGAGTTAGAGGACCTTTTCTTATAATTAGGTGAAATTATACATATAGAGAATTTGAAAATAGCTTTTATGACAAAGATAAAAAGGATTAGTACATAGTTTTTACTAATTTTAAATTAATAATTTGTGAAAACAAAGGGAATGGAGAAAAAAAAAAAAATTAATGATTTGTTGTTTCGGATACCAAGAACTTCCAACCTACAACTTGGAAAAAGCCTCATAAATTGATGTTCCTTCTCCAATTAATTATTTTTCAAAGAACAACTGGATTAGAATTATTCCATTAATTCATGGTTAGACAATATGTTTGATGTTTGTTTAGTTTTCTGATACAAGATAGGCCAACAGGATTCTTGCTGCCTGAGAAGTAAACTATCCTTTTCCCTTCTAATCACACACCACACCTTGTACAATATGTTTAAAAATTGAGGTTTTGACTAGTTAATAGGGTGTTTGAAAGGGTGGTGGGAACCACTTTTACTGTAGCATGTGAGAGTTTTATACTGTAGCATATTTTTTTATTGTTACTGTAGCATGTGAGAGCTTTATACTATTCATAACTGAGATTGTGGTGGGAACTGAGTGGTTCCCACCACTGCCAAACACCCCCTAAGATATTTTCCTTAGGAATGGTTCTTTGAAAAAAGGACCAATCATTATTCCCAACATTCAATCTCTTAGATATTATGCCCCACTCCCCCCTATTCTCACCTAAATTTTTTACTCCATTAATTTGTTTATTAGACACATAATAGTTTTTTATTTCATTAATAGTATTATTGTGTTTGTGTCTTTGCCATTTTGAAAGGGTGGCTTTTAGTCAAAGATTATAAGCCTAATATAAAGATAAATTATCATTCTGCTATGAAATAATGAAATAATAATCGCTCACTTCATTTCAAGTGCTCAACAAGATAAATTCATCTCAGGTGACACCAAGCAATATGGACGTTTTGTTTCAATTTTACATCAAATTCAATTTTGATTCTTAACATTTAAAATATCTCTAAAACTAAACGTAAATCTATCTTGGTATAACTTAAGCAATCCGAAATCTTTGCGTTAAAATCTAGATGAATAGATTATATGTCACCTATATATCATTTAAGTGAGAGTAAAATAGACATTTAGTAGCTTCAAGGTGAGATTAATTAGCCGATTGTATATTAGGATTTAGTGTTCATATTTACGACACACTTTTACAACTCGTGTTATTTACCGTCATTTCTTTAATAGTCAAGTGCAATGATAAATAATTTTTGTCATTCCCATCTAAGATTAAGCTCAGTTTGACAATACTTAGGCTTCGTTTGGCTAACCTAGTTGGAACTATAACTTTCAACTAGTACAGTGTAAAGCTCTCATATGCTATCAGTGTTTTAGTTCTAACTTGTAGTTCCTATTATGTTACCAAACACTCAATGTGAAGGACCAAAATGGCATTTAAGTTTAAAGTATAAAGTTTTCGAAACTATTTTGAGATTAAGTGTTTGGGAGCATTGGTTAGAAAGCAATAGTTGGAACCGATTTTGTTTGAAAATACCGTAGCACATAAGAGCTTTATATTATAGTACATTTTTTCTTGACATTGTAGCATGTGAAAACTTTACACTATAACAATCAAAAGTTTTAATTTTAACTCACAATGCTAAACACAACAAACTCAATATTGAAACTCAGGTTTCTTTTCCCTCTCATTTCTAAGGGAGACTAATACCCGGACAATTCTGAAATACACCAACCAATATTGTTCCTCTCTTTTGTTGCATTACAGAACCAGATATTCCATGTTTTCATGATCTCCTGCCTTTTTTTAGCAAAGATTCCCTTACGTTAAAAAAAAAAAAGGAGTAAAGATTTCCTTTATTTTGAGTTAAGTAAAGATTTCCTTCGCTTATATACACAATGAATTCACATTTTAATCCGGTAAGTTTTCCTTTTTATGGAATTCATAAATTCCTTAATCCTAGTGAAAAGGGATGGCTGGATTATAAATTAATTACAAGACTAATGGGTCCGTATGTGTACACCACAAAAAAATACACATTAAAAAAGAAAAAACATTATTACTAGTCTTTAACATGAAGAATAACAAAAAAAAAGAGTCTTGTATGATAATTAAGAGGCTTAGTGCCGCATAAAGCAAATAAGTGGAGTGGAATGAGAAATGCTAAAATCACATACGTGGCAAATTCTAATTGGTCCAATGAAAAATCATTATCCTAATTTCCTTTTTTTTTTTGGCTTGTAAGTCTTAAATGGTATTAATACGTGGCAACCTAATAGATTGCCGCTCCTTCCCTCTCTCTCTCCTCTTTCCCCCTCTTGCCTTTTAGATTGGCAAAAAATCAATAAAACAAAGAGTTATATTTATCAAGGTCTTCGAACTCTTTTACCTTTTTAAAATTAGTCTCTGCATTTAAAAATGTTTTAATTTAACTCTTAAATTTTTTTTTAAACAAATTTAGTCCTTTAATTATATTTGATTAAATTTTAGATAAAAAAATCAGAATTATTTTCATAAATCTCATGACCTATGTACCCTATTTTAATTTCCCCTGATTTTTTAAAATTGCCTAAAGCACCCCCTAATTATAAAAAAACCTATCACTTTACCCGTATGTCCAATTTCATCTATATCGATAATGGAATTGATGACGTAGTATGTAATTAAAATATTCAAAATATTTTAAAATTATGATTAAATATATAAAAATAATTATTTTATTATAATTATAATTATAATTATAATTTTTTCCTATTTTTCTCATTCCTTCTTCCTGACGATTTCTCTCCTTATTCTCTTTCATCTTCTTTCTCTATCTCATTCTCTCTCTCTTTCTCAATCTAGCTAACGACTCTCTCTTTCTCTCTTTCTCAATCTAGCTAGCGACAGGGTGGCGTAGAGCGACCGTGTGGGTTGGGGAATGCGACGGGGGTGGGGTGGCTGTAGTGGGCTGATGGGGGGCAAACGGGAGTAGGCGACGAAGATGGGTTGGTGGCAATGCGGTGAGAGTGATAAGGGTGTGCTAGTGGGCGAATGGGGGTTTCAATTTCTTTATTTGGGTTATATTCTGCTTTGTTAATTAATCATAGAGTAGTTTTATTTGGTGTGAATTTGTCTTTCTAGTTTCTTGGTATGAGTAATATGTGATTCCTATTGTCTATGGGCTGTTGACCGAAAAAAAACCAATTGCTAAGTTTCTTAAATTCTTCCATCTTAAAGTTAAACGACATTGATACTTTGGTTTAAAGATGAGCTTGCTACCATTGTTGGAAAATTCTATCAAGCAACTTGATTTCTTTATTAAAGAACATGAAATCTGTGTATATAGAGAGGGAAAGTAAGAGAGACCGAGAGATGAGGAAAGTAGAGAGTAAAATATTAGAAAAAAATTAAAATAATTTTTTAATATTTAATTATAATTCTAATATAATTTTTTAAACTTTCAAAAACATATAATTTTTTAATATTTAATTAGTATAGATGGAATTAAACAAAGGGGCAAACTGACCGGTTTTTTATAGTTCGAGGGTGTTTTAGGCTGTTTTAAAAGATCAAAGGTAACGTGAAATATAGTACATAGGTTAAGGGGATTTATGCAAATAATCCTAATTTTTCCATCTAAAGTTTAATTAAGGGACTAAACTTAAGATAAGAAAAAAGTTCAAGGGTTAAGCTAAAACATTTTTAAATATATGCACTAATTTTACAATGAGAAGACAGTTTAAGGGCTTTTAATCAATTTAACTCTAAAATAAATAGCAATAATAATAATAATAATAATAACAATAAATAAATAAATAAATAAAATAGTCAGGTCTTTTTCTCTCCCTTTCAGAATGTTAATATATAAATTCCGAAATCATTCTCTTCTCTCTGATCTCGTTCTCTGTTTTCAGCTTATTTTCTTCAACGATTTTCTCTTTCACTCGCATTTCTCTCGTTCTGCAACAGAATAGGGTTTGTTTGTTGGTTTGTTTGTTTGGCTACCGAGAGAAGAAAAGAAAAGAAAAGGGAAAAAAAAAAGCCCACACGCGCGCAAACTCAGAGTCTTAGAAAAATACATAAGAAGGAAAATAAAGAAGTAAAGAAGCTCCCGAGGTACGTTTTTACCTTCTGACCAATCCTCAAAACCTAATTTCCAGTGTCGAATTGGAGCACTTCCTCGTTCTCCTACACAATGATATCGGACCGATCTAATTTTCATTTGAATTTTCTGGTTTTCGTTGGCCTCGTAGTTCGATTCCGAATTCTTTTTGGAATTTTAAATGTAATTTCGTTTGGTGGCATTCCTTGGACTTTGGACGGAATTCCAATCTGATTAGGCACAGTTCTTTTTTGGATTAATTTTTGTTCATTTTTTTTTCATGGTTTGTATGTTGTTCGAGAAATATTAGGGTTACGTATAGATTGTAATGCTGGTTTAGACGCTATTTTTTTTTTATTATTTTTTTTCTTTTTTAGCTTGGGGTGGTGTTTTAAGGGTGAATTAAATAAAGGATTGAAGGCTGGTTTTGGCGTTTGGAGCTGTTGAGAGGTTTAATTGGATAAAATAGGATGGCGGATTTTGAACCGCTTCAACAGAAGCCAGAATCCACTGATGCCTGCTCTGACTTTGAGCGTGGATTGGAGGAATTGATGATGCGTGGGCATTTGGATGATTGTATGTCCTTCCCGTCTTGTAGCTCTGCTCGCAACCCCGAAGACGAGGATGACGAGGGCGATCAGCTGGTGCGGAGGAGACGGAGGTCTGATTTGGAGGGGGATAATTTGGCAGAGTCTTCGGTGGCACGGCGTCGTCACTCGCGGATTTTGAGCCGCTGGGCCGCGAGGCAGGCTCAGGAGATGATCACTACGATTGAGAGGAGGAATCGGGAGTCAGAATTAATGGCACTTGCAGGGCTTCACACTGTCTCGATGCTTGACTCTTCATTTCTGAGTGAATCGCAGTCCCCAACTTCGAGGCGGCAAGGGGCTGTGGAGAGGCCAAGCACTCAAGCGTCTGCGATTTTGCAAATGTGGAGGGAGTTGGAGGATGAACATGTGTTGAATCGGGCACGGGAAAGAGTGAGGGAAAGGTTGAGGCGGCAGAGGAGTGTGGAGTCTACTACTAATGAATCCAGCACAAACATGTCAGATACACGGGGGAGTGAGAATCAGGGGAGCATTGGGGATGCAAGTGAGAGTGAGAATGAGTATGGACCTTGGTCACATGATCAGATGGGTCCACAGAATCAACGCAGGGATAATACTGGATCCAGCAGGGAGCAATCTCCTGACCTTGGTGAAGTTGAGAGGGAGAGGGTGAGACAGATTGTGCGGGGATGGATGGAAAGTGGTATTAGTGAGCATTCTTCAAGCGTTGGCCAGAGAAGCAACAGTCACAGAGCTGAGTGGCTTGGTGAAACTGAGCGTGAAAGGGTGAGAATTGTTAGGGAGTGGGTGCAAATGACAAGTCAGCAAAGAGGAGCTCGCGGTAGGAGGGAAAGTCAAGTCAATGCAACTGATGGTGCTCAAGCTGGGCAAGTTCGTGATGGGTTGGTTTCTGAACAGGATGAAGGCCAACCAGAGCACGTTCGAAGGGACATGTTGAGGTTGCGTGGAAGACAAGCTCTGATTGATTTGCTTGTGAGGATTGAGAGGGAAAGACAGAGGGAACTGCAGCATTTAGTTGAGCATCGGGCTGTCTCTGATTTTGCTCATCGAAATCGAATTCAGGTCAGTCCTCCACGACAACTTTTCTTAACAAGTATCTTTCATTGGCTGTTTTCTTTCACCTTTTTTCCGCATGTGGCTGAATCTGTTTCTTTTGTTTCCATCTAGGTACGCTTTACATGAGATTGGATTCTGCGATGAATCTGTTACTCTTGTTTCTTTTGGCTTCTGAGATGCTTAATGTTTTTGGATTTTTTTTTTTTAAAAAAACAAAACCACATGGATTGTAGATTATAATGTATCTGAACAATAAGGTTGCCTAGTGGGTTTCTTATGATTGTATCTGAACAATAAGGTTGCTTAGTGGGTTTCTTATGATTTGTTAATTTTTTCCCCTCTTTTATTTCTGGCTTGGTATCCCGAGTGATTTCTCTTAATCCTCACTACTTTGAACATCTTTTCTTCTTTTGGGCCTGATCCTGGATTGATTTTCGTCCTTGTTTTCTTCTTAGAAGCCTGCATCAGTTTGTAGTGTTGAAGTATGCTTTTTTATCGCATGTTGATTGTGTTTTTTTGTGGGTTCAATTTAAGCCTAACCGGTTACAGTGTTTCCATTTTTAAGAGCATTTGCACTCGTTATTTCCACTTTAAAGATCACTGTTCTAGGTGTATTACTTGTCCCCTATAGACTTTCTAATTCAGTTTATAAATTTTTGATGTTTCTTCAGGAAAAATAGTCTCTTTACTTTTTCTTCCTCTTCCTAAAGATATATATATATGTTTTGCGACAAGCCCCCACAAACATCCCTTCTTCTCTCTTCTCTTCTTTGCCCTTTACATTTAACTGGCCATGTTGTGGGCTCTAATACTTAACTATTTTGTCAGTCACTTCTAAGAGGTAGATTCTTGAGAAATGAAAGGCCTGTTGAAGAAGAAAGACTGCCTTCTATGGCAGCAAGTGAATTAGTTCAGTTGAGACAGAGACACACTGTTTCTGGTTTAAGGTATGTAAACTTTTTTTTTTCGTGCCACGCTTCTTTATGTGGAAAATTTGTACAGTTGAAAGTTAGCATATTATCCTTGTTTACTGGATTGGTTATAGTTTGGAACGATTAAAAAATCTTCCTTGTTTCCCTTGTGCAGTCTTGTCATTTGCATCTTCTTGTTGGTTAGCGCATTGTTGATGTGTATGAAGCAAATTTCTTAGGAAATTAAATCCATTGGTAGTTTAGCTTTCTGCTGGACAAGTTGTGGTATTCTTTTTTGTTGAAGTGTTCTTTTTTTTTTTTTTTTTTTTTTTTAATTAGGGTTAATTACATAAATATATCTTCTGGTTTTAACTATTTCTCAATTTGTCCCTCTGTTCTTATAAATTACAAAGGTATCCTTGAAATTTTAAGAACTTATTTCAATTTTATCCTCATGAATAGAAAAAAATTGGGTAAAAGAACATGATTACCCTTAAATGGTTATGATAAATATTTTGTATATTAAAAACATAAAAAATCCTAAAACAAAACATCAAATTTCAAAAAAAGATTTTAAGTTTTATGACTTTTTAAATTTTAAAATGTATATATTTTAAAATTTTCTCAAAAAGAAACATATATTTCATAACTAAATTAGGTTTTGTCAATGGAATTTTTATCTTATCTTTATTGTTTTAAGTCAAAAAGGTCTACAAGGGATAAGATTGAAACAAGTTTTTCAAATTTGAAGGATACCTTTGTAGTTTCTAAAAATAGAGGAAGAGATTGAGAAATAATGAAACCTAGGAGATGTAGTTATGCGATTAACCCTTTTTTATTATTATTGTTATTTTTTTCTGACTAGTGAAAGATAGTATTGCTACTATTGTAGTGTGGAGAAATTTATATTGCGATAGTTGTATATGTTTAGGAGAAATTTCTCAAAGCAATTTCTGTGGTGAGTTTAGGTTGGTTTAGATCGTAATATATTCCTTTGTAGTCTGGGGCGGACTATCTATTTCTTTGGGTAATGCTTTTTGCCAAGGGTTTTAGATTAACCTGTAATGCATTTGTTTTTGCCTAAAAGATTTATTTCTTTTGGATTTGCTTGGACATCTTTAAATTTATGGTTTACGCCTATTTTGTACTTTTATTAAGAAAGTAGAAGTCAAGTATTTTTAGGGAACGACAATCGACTTGATTGGCCTAACGACGAACCTTTTTTTGGGTAGGGAGGGGTTCCGCTCAAGATTGGAAACCATTGTTCGTGGACAAGTTGGCAGCCAATCTGAATCTACCGCTAACAATAATCTTGATGATTCTAGAAATGATTGGATCCAAACAAATGATTCACAGGATGCCCAACGTGAAAATCATGAACAGTTGCAACCTCCGAGTCAGGAAGCTGATATCAACCAGTTACCTGATCAAGCTGGAAACTCGGAGAGCAACACAGCTGTTGAACGTATCAATCTGCAGGAAACTGCAACTCAAGGAGGGAATTGGCAAGAGCCAATCACCGAAGACGCTAGCGAAAACTGGCAGCAGACGAACTATGGTCAGTTCAATGAGTGGAGAGATGGAAACACGGAAGATATGGACGGAAATTGGCGCGATAATCAAGTCAATAATTGGCCTGAGGAGACAACTAGGAGTGCTGATGGGGAAGAGGGCCTTGCACGAGAGGCCCAGGGGGTTTGGCCAAGGGAGGGCACTCGGGAAAGTGTTGGGAATTGGTCGGAAGGGCCTTCTGGTCCCCTCAGAAATCGCCGTTCTGTACCATTTAGAAGATTTAATAGATTTCATCCGCCTGATGATGATAATGTGTATAGTATGGAACTACGGGAACTTTTGAGCAGGTAATTAATCAACTGCAAAGGTTTCATCTATCTTGAGAGCTTGCCATATCAATTGTAAAGGGCTGTCTGTCCTTGTAATTTCAAGGCTAACTAGCTTACTTTTGCAACTCATGTAATTATATGTTTCAGGCGGAGTGTTTCTAATCTTCTTCGAAGTGGTTTCCGTGAAAGTCTAGACCAATTGATTCAATCATATGTGCAAAGGCAAAGTCGTGCACCCATTGATTGGGATTTGCATAGAACTTTGCCAACATCAACTCCTACTTCACCGGAGCGAGATCAGGAGCAACAAAGAGATGAGCAAACTGAAGATCAAAATGATGCCATCAATAGACCTTCACTTGTGCTGCCGTCTCCACCTGTTCCTCCACCACAGCCACTTTGGCATCAGGACTTGCATCACACTGGCTGGTCTCGACATAGCATGCACCGTTCTGAAATTGTGAGTAATTTTTCTTCTGAAAAAACATGGAATTAAATATAGTGATTTAATTTGCATCGAAGATTTGATCAAAATTTTATCCTGATTTGGAGCAGGAGTGGGAGATGATTAATGATCTGAGAGCAGACATGGCTAGACTTCAGCAAGGCATGAGCCACATGCAGAGGATGTTGGAGGCCTGCATGGATATGCAGCTGGAGCTTCAGCGTTCTGTCAGGCAGGAAGTCTCTGCAGCTTTGAATAGATCGGCTGGTGAAAAAGGTGATTTAATTTTTCTGTAGAGTATTAACAATGCTCTTGTTTGTTTTGATATGATTTGTTTGTGTATTTTACACTTGATTATGACGTGATTGCTGCGTTCTGAATGAAGCGTCTTAATATGAATCTTTTTATGTTGGTTGGGTCTTTTATTATTCATGCATTAGTGTATTATCTTTTTGCTGTCTGACAACATGAAGGGTGGAATTGCAGGGTTGGGTCTGGAGACTTCAGAGGATGGTTTTAAATGGGGTCATGTGAGGAAAGGAACTTGTTGTGTTTGTTGCGATAGCCACATTGATTCTCTTTTGTATAGGTATGTTTGTTGACACTTGGATCTTTTTCGTGAATGCCTGAACACACTCATAAATACAATACATTTTGTACTAGATTATTTCACTCTTTTTGTTTTGTGCATTTTAACAATTTTTCCCCCTAAAAATATATTTGCAGATGCGGGCACATGTGCACTTGCTCAAAATGTGCAAACGAATTGGTTAGAGGTGGAGGTAAGTGCCCATTGTGTCGAGCGCCAATTGTTGAGGTGATTCGAGCTTATTCCATACTTTAAAAAAAGAACAGGTAAATGAAAAGGAGGAAAGAAAAAGAAAAGGAAAATAAAAAACTGAAATAGAATGGGTGGTAACATTGAGAGAGCCAATGCTTGGTTCCCTCCCTTGGTCAGGGAAGTCTCTGTGTGATTCTCATCTGTAGAGTGTCGAGTAGTTGCCTCTGTTTTTCTGATTATATAAATACACATTGATGCATTGTATAATTGGAATAACAAATGGCATTTTTTATTCATTCTTGCATAAATAAAATGTTCTTATGCAAAATTCATTATTTTATTTTTCTGTCTAATTTTCTGTGGAGAGATCCATTATCACAAGCCAAAAAAAGGAGGAAAAAAAAGAAGAATAAACCGAATCCTTGGCTAAAAATGGGTACCAAGATGATTAGTTTTACGGGCAGCAATCTAATCACTCAGTACACCCTTTAAAAAAAATATTTGGTGTTCTAATGATCAACTCTCATATTTGTCGGTTGTGTAGTTTTTAAACCTTAGGATATCGTAAAGCCTAATGGAGCAGGTATTGTATACATGCTTCTTTAGCCATAGAAATTGTAGAGGACATTCTCTTTGTGGTGATGAAATTTGGAATTTAGAGTCCCATGTGGAGTTCCATCTGACAATGCCCCCAGGAAGACAGACAAATGAGATAAGGCTTGCAATTGGCCATATGATAAGAGTACAAACATGTTGCTGTGGTCTTCAACGATGGGTTAGAAGGCACGTTGGACTCATCTCATGAGAAATAATACAAAATAGTTTTTTTTTTGATATCTTAATCTTGATAAAAGACCTATAGAGTGGTATTTTGATTCAAACCAATTGGTTAACTATCATATAATTAGTTAATCAATTGGTCGTCAAGTATTGATTAGAAGGCACGTTGGACCTTTGTCTTGAGAAATTGTACTAAATAGTTTTTTTTCCTCATTTTAATAAATGACCTATAAGGTGTTTGACATATTGATTGAAACGAATGGATTTGAACCAACAATATAAAGCTCTTATATGTTAAATTGTAAAGCAAAAAATAACCATAATATAAAGCTCTTACATGCTATTAGTGTTTGAACCAATTTTTTCAATTCAAATCAGTTTGCCAAGTACATCACTAATTTTACAAAATAATGTGTTTAACAATCTTAGTTTCAATCAAAACTTTTGGTTACTATAGTATAAAGTTTTAACATGCAACATTGTCAGGAAAAAATAAGGTACAACGAAAAGCTCTTACATGCTATCGCGGTTTCGACCAAAATTAATTCAAACCAATAGTTTCAACAAATGTTTTCAAACACCTTAAAAGAAAAAAAAAAAAAAACCGTGATAAGTAAATATGATTTTGGCAAAGCAATTATAATATAAGATTTATCAATTATTTATTATGAGATTGATGCTTGAAGGGACTCTCTTTTTTTTTTAATTATTCTTTTAAGTTAGCCTAAAACAATATTCTTTTAAATCTCTACAAACGGGATATTTCCCTAAATAACCCTCATAAGTAGTTGTGGCTCTCAATTCGCCTTTTTCAAGTTTGGCTAATTGCCAAGTACGCACACAAGTATCACAATTAATATTGAACTTCAAAGGACAATCGCAAATTTGTATATGACGAATCTTAGATGATTTTTTTTTAACTCCACCTCCATTGCTTCTTTTTCCTAGTCTCTTTCTTTCTTTATATCTTTGTTTGTTTGTTTTGTTTTTTTTTTTTTAAGGTCACGAAGATGCTGACGGGTATTGTCGAACATGACGAGACATGCACAATTTGATATAGGAATTATTTAACGAATTATAGAAGACACTTGTTACATTCCTTGGGAAACATCTACCGTAGTGTCCAGTTGAGAGACGCGTCCCATAGGTTCAATCCAAAAGTAGAAAGAAGTACTTTTTTATATTAATTTTCTATCTGCACTTTAACAATTGGGTTTTATTTTAAAAAAACCAACGATCTCTTTCAGAAAAAAAAATAAAAGATAAATAAACCCCACGGTTTCCTGATGTATCGAAGAAAAGCCCCGATTAGATATGCAATTTTGAGCAAAAAAATTCTACTTCTTATGCGTACAAAAATTTTTGGGGGAATTGTTGATCTTTACTCACCGCTCAAATTGGTTGTAACATCAATTTTTATAGTTTGAGAAACTGAAACCAGACTATTAAACAAAATAGAAATTCAAAAACTTTCGCTAGATCTTGAAAACTCATTAAAGTGTACAACACCGTCTACTTCCACCAAATTGAATGAAGGTGACGCGAACCAAATCAACATCCTGCAATCCAAGCCGAAGTAATCGTTGAAGCCCAAGACTACCCAAGACCAAGCCGATAGGATAGTCTCCAAATCTTCACCGTATCTGTTTTAGCTATTTTTGGAAAAGCAACAAATCCTTTTCTTATTGGAGCTTTTGAATAATTTCTCTTGGACTTTTGGTTCATATAAGCTGATTTCCACTATATGAAGCACCTGAAGAGATTGTTTTGTTGAAAAATCTTTGCCAGATTTATATTCGTTGAAGAAGAACAAGATCACATGCTTCTCTTTATATTTGCTTTTCGTAGGGTGCTTGTTGTTTGGTTAGCCTACTGTCACGAGCTTACTTTCTCCAAGCTACTCGTGCGGCCTTAGCACAGTCTCGATGCTAAGTCAGTCTAACTCACCCACGCTCTTGCCTTGAACACAAGGGAACACAGAGAGAACAAGGAAAACTTTGAAAGGAAAGTTGTATTGAGCTAAGAGAACTTTATAAGGCTTTGATTCTTGGATTTCCTTGGATGGTTTACAAATGAATGGGATGGTCCTATTTATAGGCATCCTCCTAACTAATGGACGGTCTAGATTGCATTGATCCAACGGCTACTATTTCCTATCTAGAATGTTCTAGCAAAGTGTGAAGGATATTTACAAGTATAGAGTATTCTACAGATTTCTACATTATTCTATATTGTCCCTAAGTGCTCTTATAGTTCTAGAGAGTTCTAGAGTAGTCTTGAGTCTTCCAGGACCTCCTAGGTTCTTCAGGATGCTTCTAGATTGTGATGGAACATTCTAGAATGCTGCGGAACAATGTAGATTACTCTGGACCCTTCTAGATTCTTCTTTGGGCTATGTTTTCTCCCAAAAACGCCCAAGACAAGTGAGTTGCCTCTTCGTGGCTTGGTGGGGCGTGACATTCTTCCCCCACCTATGCTCGCTGACGCCCTCGTTGCGTCCTCATGGTATTGTTGGATCTTGTCTTTGAGCTGCCAAAGTGCCTCCTCAGTTTTCCAACTAGCCTCAGTGTTAGGCAGTCCCTTCCATTTGATAAAGTACTCCCTGTAGCTTGGCACACCTCGTTTTCGGATGACTCAATCCGCTAGTATTTTGTCAACCTCTTTGTCAAAGGAGGTGACCACGGTTGTGGGTGCTCGATGGGAGACTCCCCTTGCTGGATCTTCCATGTCTTCATGGTATGGTTTAAGCATACTTACGTAGAAGACTGGATGAATCTTTAGCTTGGGTGGGAGGTGGAGTTTATATGAGACCTTACCTATGCACTTGATCACCTCAAAAGGTCCTTCATAGTTACGTATTAGACCCCTATGGACCTTCTTGAATGTCTTGAATTGCTGCGGCAAAAGTTATACTAAGACAAGGTCTCCTTGCTTACACTCTATGTGCCTCCTTTTCTTGTCCAGCCATTTCTTCATGCGCTTTGCTGCCTTGTGTAATGCTGCCAGGACCAACTCTGCTAGCTCGTGCCATGACTTGGCAAACTTGAATGTAGCTGGGCTTTTCCTTTCATAGTGAGTGGCAAAGGAAAGGGGAGTTGTTGGTTGTTGCCCCATGACAATCTCAAAAGGACTCTTGTTGGTGGCCTCACTTTGTTGAAAGTTGTAGGAGAATTGTGCAACATTTAAAAGCTTGGCCCAGTCCCGTTGGTTGGCACTCACATAGTGCTGCAAGTAGAGCTCTAATAGAGCATTGATGCGTTCTGTTTGGCCGTCGCTTTGGGGATGGAAGCTTGTTGAGAAGTTCAAGTCCGACCCTAGCATCTTGAACAGCTCCGTCCAAAACCTTCCAGTAAAACGAGGGTCTCGGTCACTGATGATGCTTGTTGGAACGCCCCAAAGTTTGACTACATTGCGTAGGAATAGTCTGGCTGCCTCCTCTGCGGTGCAGTCAGTTGGCGCTGCAATAAAAGTTGCATACTTGCTAAACCTGTCCACCACGACCATGATGCTACCACATCCATCGGACTTTGGCAGGCAGGTGATGAAGTCCATAGAGACGCTTTCCCATGGTCTCTCTGGGATGGGTAGTGGGTTGAGCATACCTCCTGGTTGCTGTTGGACTACCTTATCTTGTTGGCAGACAAGGCAGGTCCTTACATATTCCTCGACCCCATCTCGCATGTCAGGCCAATAGTAGACAGACTTCAAGAGAGCAAGTGTGCGTTTCATATCCTGGGTGGCCCACCCATAAGGAGTCATAACACTCCTTTATTAAATCTTTTCTTAAATTGGCCCACTTTGGCATGTACATTCGGTTGCCTTTAGTGTAGAGGATGTCATTAGCTAGCCAAAACCTTCGTGTTTTGCCTTCGTTCGCCAAGGCGATGATACTTTGTGCCTGATGGTCCGCCTTTAGTCCCTCCTTGATTTTGCTCAATAGTGGGCTAGTGACTTGAGAAATACTTGATATCTTGGCCTTTCGACTCAGCGCATCAGCTACCACATTCACCTTTCCTGGCTTGTACTCCATGACATAATCGAATTCGGCCAAGAAGTCTTGCCATCTAGCTTGCTTTGGACTGAGTTTCCTTTGGGTCTGGAAGTAGCTTGTTGCAATGTTGTCCGTCATTATCATGAACTTTGACCCAAGTAGATAATGGTGCCACACTCTAAGGCAATGGACGACGGTTGTCATCTCTTTCTCTTGTATTGTGTAGCGTCGCTCAGTCTCATTGAGCTGTCGGCTTTCATAAGCAATTGGGTGTCCTTCTTACATAAGAACGCCTCCTATGGCAAAGTCTGAGGCATCTAGTGTGTACCTCATATGGTTTGGTGTGATCGGGTAGGCTGAGTACGAGCTCCTCACGGATTGCTTTCTTTAGATCTTCAAAGGCCTTTTGATACTTCTCTGTCTAGTCCCATGCTTTGTTTTTCTTGAGAAGGTCGGTCAGTGGAGCAGCCCTCGCCGAATAACTCTTGATAAAACGATGGTAGTAGTTTACTAGCCCAAGAAAAGATCGCAACTCATGTACTTTGGTTGGTGGCTCCCAAGTTTGGATAGCAAGCACCTTGTCATCCTCCATCATTTGCTGGCCATCCTTGATCTTGTGCCCCAAGAAGACTACCCCTGGCTTGGCAAAGGAACACTTCTCCTTCTTGATGTATAGCTCGTTGTCTCGTAGCACCTTAAACACCTCTCTTAAGTGCTACACGTGCTCTTCTAAGGTCTTGCTATACACCACTATGTCGTCCAAATAGACGACCACGAATTGATCGAGATACGGGTGGAACAACTTATTCATCAAAGTACAGAATGTAGCAGGTGCATTGGTTAGTCCAAATGGCATAACCAAGAATTCATAAGACCCGTACCTTGTAACACATGTGGTCTTTGGTTCATCTCCTTCGGTTATGCAAACTTGGTAATACCCCGAGCGAAGGTCTAACTTCGAGAAGTAGCAAGCATGACCTAGTTGATCAAACAAGTCAGTAATCAGAGGAATGGGGTATTTGTTCTTTACTGTGATCTTGTTGAGAGCCTTGTAGTCGATGCACATGCGCAAGGAACCATCCTTCTTCTTCTGGAATAGGACTGGTGCGCCGAGCGGGGCTTTGGAAGGCCTAATGAACCCTGCATCAAGTAACTCCTTGAGTTGCCTTCTTAGTTTCGCCAATTTCCGGTGGTGCCATGCGATATGCACCCATGGCTGGTGGCTTTGTCCCTGGTTCCAGCTCGATCTGAATGGTCTACCTCCCTCCTTAGTGGTAGCTTCTTTGGTAACTCTGCTGGTGCAACGTCCTTGAACTCCTCGAGGATAGCTGCTACCTCCTTTGGCTCGACTTCTAGTGGCCCTTGTTCTTCATCGTCATACTCCTTGAGAATAGCCAAATAGCTTTCCTCATCCCTCCGGATGCCCTTCTTAAATTGCATTGCTGAGAGCACCTTTATGTCTTGCTTGTTGGTCCTTGTTGTTGGTACCACACAAGCCTTATCGCCGTCCATGATGCACATGCTGTTGGTGAATGGTACTGGGAATGCCTTGACTTGATCCAAGAATTCCAATCCTAGGACAACCCTAAAGTCATCCATTGGAATGATGGAGAAGTCCATATGTCCGGACCAGGCTCCCACGCTAGTCTTAACTCCTTGGGCTATGCCGTGAATGGGTCGAGCAGCTAAATTAACTGCCTTGATGGAGCCCCCTCCACTAGTCACCTTAAGTCCTAACCTTTGGGCTTCTTCGATTGAGATAAAGTTGTGAGTTGCACCTGTGTCAAGCATGGCTACCAGTTGGTTTTCCTCCAATGGACACGTCCACAAAGAGTAGCCCTTTGGCTTGGGTTTTGGGAGCAGATTGGATCACATTGAGTAGCTGCATGGACCCCATGTGTGGACCATTGTTGCCACCATCGGCCTCTGTTCCGTCTTGATGACTTGCAAGGAGCGAATTCAAGGCTCTTTCTGTGGGCAATCCTTAGCCCAGTGGGGCCCATCACAAAGGAAGCATTTGTTGTTGTTGGACTTACTTGAACTCTTGCCATCCTTTTGCTTGCCCTTGTCCTTGCCCCTTGAGGTGTTATCTTGGCGGTGCTCATCTTTGCGTTGGCCCTTGTCTCCCCCACCTTTGGCTTGACCACTCTTCTTGTCCTTCGGCTTGTTGGTGGACTCCTTTTGGCTTGCATAATCAATTAGGCTTTCGGCCACAGCTATGGCAGTGGCAAGGTCTTGCACCCCACGTCCGCCTTAGCTCGGTCTTGGCCCATTGTTGGAGCCCATCCATAAAATTGAAGAGTGCGTCTTTGTCAGACAAATCAGAGATCTCAAGTACTAAGTTAGTAAAGTCCTTAACATAATCACGAATAGACCCTGATTGTTTAAGCCTTTACAGGCGAGCTCTAGCCTCATCTTCAGCATTCTCCGGATAAAACTACCTTTTAAAGTCATCAAAGGTAGTCATGGTACACGTACCTTTTTCGACTGTATCCTCGTCTTCGCCTCCACCAAAGCATGGCTGTGTCATTGAGATAAAGAGCCGTGGACTGGATCTTGGCATCCTATTTTGTGATGCCCATGGCTCCAAAGCATTGGTCTAGGCCCCACAAGAAGTTGTCCACTTCTCGTGCATTGTGTGATCCCCCGAAACTCTTAGGCTTTGGCACCTCAATGCGCCTAGCCTCAACGATGCTACTGCTGGACTCTGTCGCCAATGCCCGCTTGCAAAGGGCTAAGTCCCCATGCATATCCTCAATGCGTGCGAGTGTGCTATTCAACTCTATCTCGTAGGCTCGACACATTTTAGTGAGCTCTCCCGCAAATTCATCACGAACCTTCTCAATTTCGGCCCGCAAGGACTCCTCTAGTTAGAGCAACATGCCTCGGATCGCAGTGTGGATAGCGGCATCCTCTGCTTCTAGGCCATCCACCCGTTGGCTTAGGTCATCCACCTGGGCCTTCACGCCACTCACGGCCTCCTCTACTCGAGATAGGTGTGAGTCGAAATTAGAGATCACGTCCTTAGACCGACCCTGCTTAGTCACAACGTTGGGGTCGACTATCTCTTCGCGGCCTCGCTCTTGCGTCACCTCCACGTCAGAAGGGTTGGATCTCGTGGCCCTTTGAGCAGCATCGTTCTTAGCCATTGTCTCAGCTTGAGCCTCGCTCTGATACCAACTATCACAAACTTACTTTCTCCAAGCTACTGTGCGGCCTTAGCACAGTCTCGATGCTAAGTCAGCCTAACTCACTCACGCTCTTGCCTTGAACACAAGGGAACACAAGAGAGAACAAGGAGAACTTTGAAAGGAAAGTTGTATTGAGCTAAGAGAACTTTACAAGGCTTTGATTCTTGGATTTCCTTGGATGGTTTACAAATGAATGGGATGGTCCTATTTATAGGCATCCTCCCAACTAATGGACGGTCTAGATTGCATTGATCCAACGGCTACTATTTCCTATCTAGAATGTTCTAGCAAAGTGTGGAGGATATTTACAAGTATAGAGTATTCTAGAGATTTCTATACTATTCTATATTGTCCCTAAGTGCTCTTATAGTTCTAGAGAGTTCTAGAGTAGTCTTGAGTCTTCTAGGACCTCCTAGGTTCTTTAGGATGCTTCTAGACTGTGGTGGAACCTTCTGGAATGATGCGGAACAATGTAGATTACTCTGGACCCTTCTAGAATCTTCTTTGGGCAATGTTTTCTCCCAAAAACGCCTAAGACAAGTGAGTTGCCTCTTCATGGCTTGGTGGGGCGTGACGCTATGGTCGTATGCATATAAGCATTAGTGCAACTATGAAATTCTTTCTCATTGGATTCAATCCAAATGGCCTCAAATTGGACCCTGTGGGTAGTGCCTCCCATATTTCTTGTATGCTTTATTAGCATAATAACGGGAAAAGAAATATAATAGTATTATTCTGTCAAAGCATGATGTCCGTTGTTGATAAAGAAAACAATGGCCCAGATGCTCCATTCATAGAGTTAAGAGATTCTTTTGCCAAAATTAAAAAATGAGAGAGGAAAGTGTCACTTATTAAATAATTGAAGAACTATTTGTACAATTTATTTTTCTCAAAAAATAACTATAAGACCAAAATACACAAAGTCATGATTCAAAATGTAGAAAATACTTTTGTCTATCATTTTTTTGTCGTAGAATTCTCAGAAAAAAAGAAAAGAAAAGAAAGGGGCAAAAGTATAAAGAAATAGAAGAGGAAAAATGAAACTTAATTGCAAACAACTATGAGCTCCCACATCTTAATTCTGTCACTTTATAGGAAAGTTAGCTCCGATAACCTTTTATTCGTTGCTGCTTTATGTTTGTGAATGTGCTTCTAGTCTATCTCCAACATTGCTACACTGAAAAAGGGCACTAGAAATTAGAAAAATTGTGACACCTTAACATTTTTAGTACATTAAAAATACAATAACTTAAAGATTATGTTAAGCAGAAATATATGTCACAAGGATTATTGCTTAATCTAATTTTTATGACAAAGTCCATAAAAGCAAAAAGGGGAATTTTAAAGGTAAAATCATGCCATAGTTTTATATGAGAAAGAAAGGATACAAAAATAAGCTGGAAAGCTTAATTGTTGTAAAATGTATTGAAACAAATGTTAAGACAAATATACAGCTTAAGAAAAATACTATATAATAATATAAAAAATTATACAGTATTAGAATAATGCAATGTAAAGAAGTATACTGATAAAGTTATGTAATATGAAAATTACACTGCAAAAGTAATGCAGTGTAGGAATTGGATTGTTTAAGGTTAAGTAGTATAAAATTTAGACTGTTTAAAGTTAAAGCGGTATAGGAATTATACTGTTTAGAGGACATGAATGAGTAAGGAATGTTGTCTAAGCTTGTAGCAGTATAGAAAATATACCGATAGTATAAGAAAAATATTGTCAGTATAAATTTGAATTGTATAGAGTTAAGTAGTATAGGATTACATCATGTGGTGGATGTAAATAAGTAGGGAGGTTGTGGGACCTCATGAATTGTATAGAAAAGAATACAAGCAGTATAGAAAAAATACTGTCAGTATAAATTTAGACTGTGTAAAAAGTTTTTGTGGGACCCACCATGGGACACTAAAATGAATGAAAATTTGCCATCAAACCCCCTTGGGTGGCCCAATTACACATTGCTAAGTTAAGTCAACTTTTTACTACAAATAATGGCAAGTGATGACTAATAAGGTGAGTCATCAAAAGCTTATAAAAATCAAGTTTTATTCACTTATGTGAAGAACCAAAAGTGTTCCATTTCCTTCCTCCAACAACCGTCCCTCCCTAGGCATTTTTCTCTCAAGATTTTGATGAAATTCAAGCCTTCAAATCATGTTTGAAGCAAGTTAAGTGTTGAAGATCAAGGGTAAGCAATGGTGGAGGTAAAAGTTCAAGCTTTTTCTTAGAGATTTTGATATTTCTCTTGAACTTTATATGTGGTTTTCAAAGGTTGTGTTACGAATTGATGTCAAGGAAACTTTGGAAAGTTTTGTTCCCTGTGAAAAACAGGATGTTTTGGCACAAAATGATTGTCTTTAGTTCTGGGGGCAAAAATATAAAGATTTTTGTGTTTCGGGCCAAAATCGTAAAACTATGTGAAACTAGGTTTTCACCAAGGACCATTAGGTTCCTACATTTATGTGGGGAGTGAGTAACCACAAGGTTTATGTTTTTAAAGATTAAAAGTTTAATCAAGTAAAGAATGAAAGAAAAACATTAAAGGCAAAAATGTCAAGATTTTTGCATTATGGGTTAAACTGTAAAGTTTTGACAAAACAGATGTAATTGAAAGGAAAGCCATTGTTTTTGTTTTTTGTAATTTTATGAGACATAAAGAAATGAAAGTTATGTTCTAAAACGAGTTCTAAAAGTTTTCTAAGACCCATCAAGGGCAAAATGGTCATTTTGTGAAAAAGGCCAAAACGGACCCAAAACGCCCAATGTTGGAAAACGTCCCTTAGCGGGAATTTTTTCATAACATGTAAGAAATGAAAGGAAAAGTTAAGCAAAAAGTTTAACAAGCTACGAAGTTAACGAAAAACCCGATAAGCTAAAATCATTATTTGTGAGGAAACATCTAAAACAGGGTCGAACACTATGAATTAGCAAAATGATTTTAGATGAAAAATGTTTCGTATCTTGTTAGGTATATAAACCGTCGAGTGAGATAGGAGATTTAACTAAGGGATGTTTAAGTTAAGTAAAGAAAAAGGTAACCCGGTGGGTTACAAAGTTAAGTAAAGAATGATAACCCGATAGGTTACGGAATTAAGTAAAGGGAAAGTTAAGGTAGAAGAAAGGTAAACCAATAGGATACAAAGTAAAAGAAAGTAAACTGATAGTATACAAGTTAAGTAAAAAGGAATGAACGATTAATGATTAAGTTATGTTATTAATCGAGTAGATTGATAATATGAAAAGTTAGCTAATAAGTCGAGTGTCATTTGATTAGGACACAGAAGCCGACTAATGAAAGGAAAAGGAATGAGATGGGAATGCTAGAGTTAGGACCAGGTAAGTTCAAACCTCACCTACAACATGAAGTAAATGATTTTCAAATGTTTATATATATGTTTGCAAATGTGTTTGCAATTATTATGCAAGTTGTTTTTAAAGTATGTTTGCATTTGTTATGCAAAAGGTTTTAAAGTTTGAATCAAGATTTGTAATGTGCTTGTAATTATTATGTTTAAAGCATGATTGCATTTAATATGCATAAAGTTTAAAAGATCAAGTAAAGGTTTGCAATGTATTTGCAATTATTATTCTTAAAGTATGTTTGCATATGAAATGCACAATGTTTTAAAGAGTACAAGTTATGATTTGTAAATATGTTTGCATATGATGTGTTAGCATTTAATATGATCACTAAAGTTAAAAAAAAGGTAAAATAAAGATTAAAAAAAAGTGTCATACCAGCCTCCTTAATGTGAGGTACACAAGTAAAGTTCCCGAGTCATCAATCTAGCCTTCTATATATATATAAAGGGCATCTACGGTCTTTACTTCAGACCGTCCAGACAATGTAACATTTTTTGATAGGATAATAACAATGTTATATTAAATATAACATCCAATATTGTTGTATATTTTGTTCTAGAAGAGGACATACCGTGTGGAAGATTTAAAATAGCTTTGCTTTTTGTAAGAAATATTGCGACTCCATTTGGGAACCATAATTTTGATTGAAAAATTCAGTCCAAACACAAATTGGTGTTTGACAATGTTAAAAGAAAAAATCAATTCAGACAATTAGTCCAAATTGAAATCTCAATTTAAACTCATTTGTTATAATAAAAACCATTCACTAACTAAATGGTTTATGTTTGGACTGAATTTTTTGATCAAAACTATAGTTTCTAAGTGGAGTCGTAATGTTTATAAAAAAAAGCATGGCTATCTCAAATCTTCCACGCCTTTTGTTTAATTTGGTGTTTCTACATTAAGGATATGATATATCTTCTTTTAGAACAAAATATACAACAATATTAGATGATCAAAGCTTGACGTTATGTTTAATGTAACACATTGTTATCATTCTATCAAAAAATATTACGTTGTCTAGATTGTAACAGTTTTTTTAAACTCAAAAATTTATATGATTATAGTAGTAGATTTAATTTTGTGATTAAAGCAAAAATAATGTCATAAATTGTTAAAGAAATATTATTCTCAAATCTATTTGTAATAAATTTGTAAAATGTAGAAAATTTTCATCATTATTTTAAAGTATTGGGTGAAAATTTGAATTTTGATAAAATAGAATGGTTATATTCATAAGTATTTTTCTTTGTACTTATGCAATAATCTGATGTACAATGGATTCGGTACACCCTTGGTGTCCATTATTTTGACATTGATATAAATTTATGGACCACACTTCATCACAGGTTACGTACAATTTGCGAATTTGACTGCTGCATGAAGTCATAAAAATAATAAAAAAAAGTTTTTTATATTTTTATATCTTGTATTTTAAGTTATTAAAATACAATATTTTTAATTTTTAATCTTATTAAATATATACTTTTATATTAAATTTAATATACGCGTCTATTTTTTTGATAGTCGAAAATCTATTTTAACATTTAAAATACCAAAAAAAACCCATAAATAGAAAATAAAATAGACAACTAAAAAAATTTTAAACTTAAACAAACCCTAATCCCTTTAAAAAACAATAAAAAAAACCTCTATTAAACTTGAACTAAATACCTTTGCAAGATACGGAGAAATGGAGATGTACATCACTGTTTCGACTTGAAGGGGGAAGGGGTGCTGTTGATATCTCGACGGGGAAGGAGCATCGTTGTTGTTTCAACTTGAACTGTGGGATCTAAAGATGGCATATAATAAATGAGATTAACGGTTTGAAATATGGGTTCAGAAAATGGCTGAAGCAAACGCACTTGGTGGGTGCTGGTTTATGTTTGTGACCAAGCAGCAATTTAAGATTTTGCTTCCGATAATAACCCAAATCCAAACAGCCGTTTCTTTTCTCTCTCTCTCCTTTTTTTTTTTGCTCATGACCAAAATCCAAACAGCCGATTGATATACCCACATTCAAAACCCATGAACAAGCATCACAAAGAGACAATAAAAAATTGGAGGCAAAGGGAACCACGTGAATTGGCTAGGTAATGACTTAGTTCTAAACTTCTAGCTCTCTTATTGATTTCAGAAATAAATAGAGTAGATTAGTTGTGTCGAGTTAATTTCTACCCAAAAAAAAAAAAAAAGAAATTGCCAAGAAACATAGGAGAGGAGCAGGGGGTCATCGTTGTGAGATGCATCTCAAACATCTCGACGGAGAGGGGGTGTTGCGCGTCTCGACGGAGAGGGCCAATGGCCAGCAAACATCTTGGCCGAGGTGAGATTGCGAAGAACAGGGCAGTGCTTGGCTCGCCTTGGGGGTGGGTCGTCTAGGCTTGTCGCAAAGACCGGGGACTGCCTAGGCTCGCCGCTAGGAGAGGGGGGCAAGGCGGTGGAGCATTAGGGGGCGAGGGTGCCACCGCGGTGGTACTCAAGCGGGCAAATGCAAACGGCGTTGAGTGGAGAAGGTAGTGTGGGTTAGGACTAGAGATGCAACAATGGGCCGGGGCTCGTGGGCTGGCCCAAGCCTGTCCTGCTATAGTGATAGGCCAGACCGTGCCGTTCATGGCCCAACAAGGCCCATAAATGTTGGTGGGCTGGGCTGAGCCAATATATGTTGGTCCATGGGCCGGCCCGACACGGCCCATGGAAAATCATGGGCCAGGCTGGGTTGAGCCTAGGCCGGGCTGGGCCTAGCCGTCTAGGCCCATAATGGGCTGGCCCATCCCGGCCTACAATGGGCCAACCCACCGGGCCAGGCCGGGTCAGCCCATCTAGCCCATAATGGGTTGGCCCATCGCAGCCTATGTAAGGCCCATACAGGCCCACAATGGGCCAGCCCATCGAAGGCCCATTGTGGCCAAATTTCATATAAATATAAATATATATATATATATATATATATAATATATATATATATATATAGATATATTTTTTCATGTTCATCACGGGTGAACATGGCCTTCTCCAGTAAGCCATGTAAGGCCCATTGTAAGTCATGTATTATCACATCAAAAGACTATACATTGAATATATATATTATTTAATACATATATAGAATTAAATATTATATAATATATATACATGCCATATTCACCCGTGAGTGAACATGGCATTAGATTTCCCCAAGCACATCACATTGCAATAGGCATGACAAGCTCTTTTTCTTTTCTTTGTATTTTTTTAATTTTTTTTTCTTATAGGCATTGTTAGTATGTATGGAGCTTAATTATTACCCTGACGCAGATTGCCCGTATGCAGAGGTTGTATGGAGATCGACCTTCACGGTAAC
This sequence comes from Artocarpus heterophyllus, assembly GCA_025403435.1. Classification (NCBI taxonomy): domain Eukaryota; kingdom Viridiplantae; phylum Streptophyta; class Magnoliopsida; order Rosales; family Moraceae; genus Artocarpus; species Artocarpus heterophyllus. Next base: position 14,897,830 of record CM046353.1, read on the forward strand.
GTCAACGTGGGGGTTGGAAGGGGGTGGTAAACCCCCTTCCTAGGGGTTTCGCCTCCTGAGCAAAAATTTTATATGCAAGTTTATTTTACATGAGGGTAGCTTGGGTTTTTTACATAAGGCATGCTTTGCTTTTGAGAAGCAAAGCTGAGAATCAGATACTGAGTCTATAGGTCATATATTATCACATCACAATACTATACATTTAATATATATATAGATATATATTATTTAATACATATAAGAATTAAATATTATATAATTTATACATGCCATATTCACTTGTGAGTAAACATGGCATTAGGTTCCCCTATGCAATTACAAAGGGGCAGGCCTAACATATAGGCTCAGAAGAAAGGCCTGCAATGTGCAAAGCTGAGACGTTAAGTCTTCAGCGAATTGTCTGATCAAATCACACATGAAAGAAAAAAATAAAAAAAAAAGATTTCAAAAATAAAAAAATAAAAAATAAACTTTTTTTTACCTATAAATAAATGTAGAACATTCACAGAGATACCCATTCAACAAACTTCTAAGATCTTATGTATTGTCTTTTTTTTTTAGATTACTTAGAGTTCTTCAGAAAGGAAAAAAAAAACTTAAAGGTATAATTTATTTCATTTGTTGTTCGTTAATTTTGTATTGTTATAAGTTAATTTTATCGTGCAATTATTTTATTTAATTTTTATGTTACATTAATTTATTGTTATTTTTATTGAGCTATGGCATCATCACATAGAGAGAGAGCCAATGTTTCACATTTGGTGATTAATGAAAGAGAACAATTTAATGATTGACCAGAAGAAATTGGAGTTGTCTTACTATATCAAGTTGATGGCTTCTCTGAAGTCACTCATAAGAGCAAAAGGAAAGTTCAAAGAACTTTACCAGTTTGGAGTTACTTTGATCTAGTAACAAGTACAAATGAGAATGGTGTAACAGAAGAGCGCCAATTTGCAAAGTATGCAAACAAGACTACACATGTAAATCCTCTTCTGGCACTGGTCACTTAGAGAGGCATCGCAAAAAATACGAAGCTAAGCACAGTGTAGGTGGTGTTGATTGTCGTCAACAAACACTTCAATTTAACTCTAATGGTAGTGTTACCAATTGGTCATATGACCAACAAAGATCTAGAGAATGGCATGCTAGATATTTGGCTAGTGTTCAACAACCAATTAGTCTTGCTGATGATCCAGCTTTTGAGGAGTACATTCAAAATGGTTATAATCCACAATAATAGGCGTGTTTCAAGAACTACCATAATAGCTGACACCATGAAAGTTTTTCATTCAATGAGGGAAAAGCTAGTAACTGAATTTAGTTCATTCACTGCATCTGTTGCATACACATCTGATTTGTGGGAAGGTCGTACCAAAACTAGTTATATCTATGTAACTACACATTATGTAGATAAAGATTGGTCTTTTCAAAAATGGTTAATTATTTTTCGACCAATGCCTTATCCGCATAATGCCAAGGCCATTCATGATGTCATCATGGGAGTTTTTGATTTTTATGGCATTAAAGAAAAGGTTTTGAGCATCACATTTGATAATGCATATGCTAATCTGCTATTATTAACCTTTTCAAAACAACATTGAGGCCACAACATGGAAAAACACTTTTTCATCAAAGATGTGCTTGTCATATTATTAACTTGTGTGTTCAAGATGGCATGAAATTTTTTCAAGGTTATTTTGAAAATATTCAAACGGCCTTAGGTTACATAGCAAGTTTTGGCTCTCGAATTGAAGAGTTTGCTAAACTTTGCAAGAGAGCAAGCATGAAACCTAGAAAACTTTCAACTAACATAGGACACCAATGAAATTCAACATATTTGATGCTGAGCGCATGCCTACCATACAAAAAGGTCGTAACCGCATATTATAACTTGAAGAATCCAACTGAGCCGCTTCAAGAATTTGATTGGCAAATTGGTTCATGCTTGTACAATTTCTTAAAGGTTTTTTACGAAGCCACTCTCCAACTCTTAGGTGTGTACTATCCTACCTCTCCTCGTGCATTACATAAATTGTACAACATTGCTGCAACATTCGATATGCATAGAGATTTTGACATGTTTAGGGACTCTGTTGAGTTCATGGAACAAAAATTCAAAAAATGGTTGGGAACGTGTTCCACCTTTGTATTGCATAGGCACTGTATTAGATCCAAGAGTTAAATTAGCTGGTGTTGAATATTTGCTTAAGGGTATAGGGGAAAAATTAAGGGTGCATTCTGACATCATAACCATTCAAAATGTGCAAGCAAAAGTTAACAACATATTTACTGCATATAATTAAAAATATGGAAGAGGCCAAATAGCATCCCCTGCACCTTTAGCAAATATTATATCTGTACCTCATGGTTCTTCATGGGCAAGTATGATTAGCTACACTAGACTTGGTTTCGGTGCATCATCCACATCTTTAACACGTAGTGAATTGGAAAACTATCTGGAAACAAATTTTGCAGCATTCATTTTCAATGAGCAAGATGGTGGTTATGATTTTAATAAGTTTGATCTTTTGTCATTTTGGCGATCACAATCAAGAACTTTTCCTATGCTCTCTAAAATGACTCGTGATATACTAACCATACCAGTGTCCACAGTTGCAAGTGAACAAATATTTAGTTGTAGTGGTAGAGTACTTGATGAACGGTGTGCATGTATGAGTGACGATATTCTAGAAGCAATAATGTGCATCAAAGATTAGGAGGAGCTCGCAGAAGAAGCCAAGAAGTTCAAGATGATTGGGTTGATGACTTTGAAAATTTAGACATTTCTGATACTCCCACTAGGAGTAATACGTTGTAACTAATTATGAACAATATTTTTTATGTTTTTGTTTTTTTTTTGTTTTTAGTAATTTTGTAAACATCTTATGTATAATTATCCCAATTTTACTCTTTTTGCCTTACCAAGGTTTTGTCTCACTGGGTTTTCCTTGGAAAGGTTTTTAATGAGGCAATCATAAATAAAATATCCCTTTTTATATTTTCCTTGACTATTCAAACTTTTATATTTGTTAACTTGTTTAAAAATTCAAAAATAAAAAATAAAAATTAAAAAATTAAAAATTACATGCTTAGATGGGCTGGCCCATTTAAACCCATGATGGGCCAAGATGGGCCAGCCCATTTAAGGCCCATGGCACGACCCTGGCATGGCCCTTGTAAAATTGGCCCGCGGGCCAGGCCAGGCCAAGATAATTTTAATATGGGCTGGCCCGGCCCGATCCGGCCCATAAAATTCTAGCCCGGCCAAGCCTGGCCCGCCCTGCAGCCCAATGTGGGTCTCAGGAGAACGGGCCGGGCTGGCCCGTTCTTACATCACTAGTTGGGACATCCAATTTGAGATTTTTAATTTGTTTTTTTTTTTTTTTTTTGTTTTATTGGTTTTTTTTTATTATTTTTTGTTTTTTCCTTCTACTTTTTCTTATGGATAGTTTTGTCATTTCAAAGGTCAATTAATTGTTAATCAAAATAAGGTATAAATTTATATATTACACCTAATTTGAAGGTGTATATTTGATGAGATTAAAAACAAATGTATAGTTTTTGAACAAATCTAAAACACAAGGTATAAAAATGTAAATAACTTTAAAAAAAAATTACCCTTTGTTTTGGCTATGGTGTCTGAGATATTTTTGCATTTTGTAGAAATTGATTTGGATTAATTAATGGAAAAGGATTAAAAGGATAAGATATTTGTGTCCCAAACAAAGGCCTAAGGTGAAGTATCTTAGGATAAATCTCCTTAAAGCATGTGACATTTTATAAAGTACATATTTATAAATAAATAAAGTGAATTTTTTATTATATTTTTTATGTATGTATTTTGAATATTTTATAAATATTATCAAAATTCCTTAATTATTTATTGACATTAAATATTGTGTATAAGTATTATATACAAGAGAATAATTTTTAAATGTGATCATTAAAATGATCAGTAATATGTAATTAATTATTATAATTAATTATTCAATTAAAATATAGAATCTTTAATTAAGACATTATTACTAAAGAATATTTCCATTGAGTATGGAACGGTCTTATCTGAACCGTTAATGTAGTGAGTTATTAATAGAGTGCACTATACACAGTTAAATTATGTAGGAGGGGGCATGATGTGATATAAACAGCTAAATAATTTTTGTTAGAATATAATAAGTTCTAGCCACATCAATCGATGGTTATATATAAGATGATCTTAATCCTTTATTATTAGCAAACTGCCATTTTTAGAATTATGTCTTTTGATTTACTTGGTATGTATTCGAGTATCTAATCCTATCACATATATTTTGAAGACATGGTGAAGTAAGTAGCATGGAACGTTAATATTACAAAACAGAATCCCTATTTTTTGTAATAAGGAGCAAATCAATAATTCTCTTGAGTGTCGATTCAAATCTTAAATAACATGTGCACTCAATTTATGATTAAGTTCATGAAGTTATTATTCATCAGAAAATCAATGAAACTCATTAATAAAAAAGTAATTAGAGAGGTCAACGGATTTTACTTAACTCTAATTATGAATTATTTATGGAGCATCAATTTATATGCAATGATTTCAAAATGGATGACTCTAGAATTTGTGTAATTATATTTATAATTTGAAGACTATAATTTCAAGTTTTTAGTAGACTAACATAGGAATTAATAAAAGAATAGTATATTACTTAAAAGTTTAATCAATATATTGGTTTTATAGGAGCATGAAATTATGAGTCTATTATTTCTCCACCATCCTTATAAACATTGTTTGGACAAATAGAATTATTACTATAATTAATTAATTTAGAATTATAGAGTTTTAAATTAAATATCACTCAAAATAAAATAATTATGAATTAATTTGTAATTATTAAATAATGAGATTATTTAATAAATAATAATTGATTTGGAAGAGACACAGTGGGACCCACCCACTGAGTGTGATGTGTAATTGCATAGGGAAAGGCTCCTTGTGCAGTCCAAGATTTGTTCACTAAGTTTTTTTTTTTTTCTAGAAGTTCCTAATTTTAATAAACATGATTTTAAGAGTGTTTGGGAGGGTAGTTTATACCATTAGTTTGGGTTTAAGAACTATAGCATGTGATAGCTTTTTTACTATAGAATGTGAAAACTTTACACTATTTACAATTTAAACCAATGGTTTGAACCATTATTTCAAACACCCATTTATTCAAAATTTGAAATTTAGACTATGGAAACAAATCAGATTGGGTAACAAGCAGAGTTTTTCTCTCTCATTGCTCCTCATTGGCACCACATATAGATTGAGCATCTGTGTGTGTGGCGTATAACATAGATAAGAAAAGAGAAAATTATGTGGCATATAACATAGATAAGAAAAGAGAAAATTATCTCTTTTATTTTAATTAAATATATCATATTTAAAATTAAAATAAAGGAAGCTTTCAGAATTAATTAGGTCTCTTATTCTTAATAAATAGAGGCCTCTTTTATTCATTCTATGCAATAGAATCCTCCTCTATTCGTTCTACATGAATTGTGAGTCTTGGTTTTTCTGTAAAGACTTTGTCAAGTTCCCTAGTCATAGGTGTATAGAGAGAGTGAAAGAAGAAGTGTTCTTCATTTACCGTCCTGCTGTGTTCATGCGTTGAGGTTAGTGGGAGTGAAAAGTGAGCAAGTGATCATTTAGTAAACCCTAATTCCATCTACACCCACACATTCATTTGATCGCTATAGAGGATTAGGCGAGTAAGATGGTGATGTCAAATAGAAAACAATTTCTGTAGACGATCTCCGATTTAATCGCTTCATTTGGGTAAGCATAATTATATATATTAAGCATAAATTAATATACTCTATAGCATTGTTTTACAAAAGTTTTATGAAAATTTTTGTTATATAAGTTTCGCACCTCTGTCACCACTTTCCCAGGTTTTCTCCAACAACGTTTTAGAAAACCAACAAAGCATACGGAAGACATTTTTTTATAATTTTTAATATTAACAAAACTTTAGGATACTGTTGTAATAATTTAAGAAGAAGAAGAAGAAGAAATAATATGAGAATTTCCCCAAAAAAATCTAGTTGAGGGAAAACAAACACAAAAACAAAAAATGTTTTCAATCTTGAATTTATATTTAAAAGTAAATAATGCAGAAATATTAAAGAAAGATTTTCGTATATGTCCATAAATGTAACCAAATAAGGACACTTCTGTTTTTCTCAATTTACAAAAATAATATTCACCAATCAAAATATGGATGCATACCATTTCTAATTGTATACTTATTTATTCGAATCTAAAGCCTCAACGAGCTCCTCCTTTAGAAAGTTTTTTGACCAGGGATCAATCTGAAACATATAAAGATAGGTATAAAGAGCAGAGAGGGAGAAAATATTAATCATATCTTGCATTTTTATAAAATGCATTAAAATTCCTTTAAAAGTATTGAAAAAAAATAAATAAATGAAGCATACGAACCTGTCTCTGATAATGAAAGGTGTCTTGCTCGTTTTGACCATCCAAAAGTTTCTTTGCTTGATCATTTTTGTCATCTTCCTTTACCTGCCATGATGGGATAAAAATATTGAGTTCAAATTTATGAACTGTTTGACTCATTACTGAAAGATGTACTTACAATTTCTACTGCAAGATCGTGAAGAAGACTTGTTTCATTATTGGGTGCTTTCATCTTCTCTCTCAATTCCTCTTCAAGTGCTTGAAATTTTCTCGAGCTTTCCAATTTCTCCCCCTCGAGATACCTTATTCTCCTCTGAAGTTCTCCATTCGCGCTCTTAATCTGGCCAAGTTCACTCTTCAGCTTAGCAATGTGCGAGGGCAGTGCTTCTCTCGTGACTAAATCTCATTCTAGCTGCATAATCTTTTCCTCGAGGATGGCTTTGCTGTGTTTGCACTCATCTATTTCGGACACAGCCTTTTTCATATTAGAGATTCTCTGAACATATGAGATTCTCTTGGCTTCTAGTTCTTCATAATCACCGGACAATATATGAAATGAAGCTTCTAGTCTTTGTTTCTCGGTCCTCTCCATGCAGAGTGATTTTCTAAGAGCGAAAACTTCGTCCTGCAGGACTTCTGCATTTTGCAATCTAATCTTGATGTGGGAAACTTCTTCTTCTAGCTTCTGTCTCTCGTATTCAGAAGCTTTAAGCTTTAACTTAAGCCTTGTAAGAATGTTATCAAGTTTCTCTTCAGTGGCTTTTGCATCTTCTAACATCTTTTGTAATTTTCCATAATTAGTTATCAGAATTTCCTAGTTTTGCTTTGAAGCAGCAAGCTCACATATAAACCTCAACACTTTTGCTTCGGATTCCATTTGGAGGATTTCAAGCTTGTTCTCATACAACTGGACTTTCCCTTTGACTTCTTCAAGAGCAACTTCAAGCTGGGTTTTGTAACAATCGAATTTAGTTGTTGAGAGCATTATTTCCCGGTTCTCAACTTTAATTGTTGTCTCTAAGTGAACCTGATTCAACAAGCTTTCTTCCAGAGCAAGTTTCTCTTTCTGCCTTTTGCTTTCAAGAAGAAATGTTTCCAATTCCAAGTTCAAGCCCTTCTCTTTTAAGGTAATTCCTTTGATCACATACAAAAACTTTGCTTCCAAAGCTTCAACTTTCTTTAATGCATCATAAAACACCTTTTGCAATTCCTTTAACTCTGCTTCCAAAACTGTGTAGAGCTCCACAAGTCCACATTTTGTTTCCTTGGCTCTCCATTTGATTTCTGAAGCAAATTATGCTCCTCGACTAGACTTTCACTTGGGGCTTGTAACTTCTGATTGGCTATTCTTAGATACTCGTACTTCTCTTGCCCTTCTAGCTACTGCTTTGTCATGTCTTGTAACCTTTGTTTCATACCAACCTTGTGCAACTCCATTTTGCTTTCCAATCTTTTAATCTCATCCTAGAGATTCAAAGCATGAGCTTCCAAACTTTGCAGTGCCAAATGACACGACTCCTTCTCATTTGTCATGAATCTTAAGACAGCTTCCAAGCCACTTATTCATTCGGTTAAGAGTACATTCTCTTGTAGTTTAGATAAGTGAAATTCTAGATCATATTACTTACTACCTATCTCCAATGATTCCTTGGCAGGAACTTGATTGAGAAATTTACCACCATTTTCTTGCTAATTTAGACATTCCATAGTCGCATTTAATTTAATTATCTTCTTATCAAGATGGGATGCATGAGACTCCAACTTCCTTACCTTTTGTTCCCAAAGCATGTTGAAAGTCACAAGCTTGTTGGTCTCTATAACTTTTCTCAATAGTTTCCCCTTCAGATTAGTTGCTTTGCATTTGATGGTAATGGTCCTTCTAGACCTCCTATAAGATTTACATATGCTAGACGTGGCACCAAAAAAAGGCTGAGTTGGCAAGAGCATTGGCTTTGAGGCTGATAGAAGAAGGATTGGGTGACATGGAGATGGTTTTGGGGGAATACAGTTAGCATAAGTAGGAGGTCCTGAGAATTCAGGATGGGAAGGAAGGAAAGAATGAAGTTGGTTAAGTAGTGGGCCTCGAGATTAGAGAGAGGTAGGGAAATTAGAGAGTATAAGTGGGAAAGAAATGGGAAGAAGGGGATATTGACCATTAACTAGATTCTTTCTCTAATTTGTATAAGGAGTGCAGGGCTCAGTTGAATGGCCCCTATCTGGTTATTCACTATCATTAGTTATCAATAAAAAAAAAATCTCCTGTACTTGTTCCAATTCTACTATCAAACATACCTGAGCCAACCAAATTGGTATCAGAGCATTCGATCGTTGGGATGGCAGCTGCAACGAAAAAGTTTGAAGATCGTTTCGAGTAGGTGGAATCGACCAAGGAGATTTTCCAACGAGAGTTGGAAGAGGTGAAGACTGATGTTAAGAAGCTTTATCAACTGGAAGATGGAATGGCCAGGCTACTGACTGAATTACAAGGGATTTGAGGGGCAGCTCACGGAGGGATCTACAGAAGGACATCGATGAGGGCGATCATTCCCATAGTACAATCAAGGTTCACACTTGGGGAAAGAGAGACAGACGGGCATCGAGAAGCCATGGAGACATGAGAGGGACAAGAAGGAGGTGGAAGAATGGAGTGTCAGACTCGAAGGGTCGAGATGCCTACCTTCGAGGGCCAGAATCTGGATGACTAGATCTTTAGGGATTGGTGATATTTTGTGCTCAATCGCCTGAGTGAGCACAAGAAGTTGGAGGTAACAGTGGTGAGTCTTGATGGGGAAGCTCTGGTGTGGTCTCAATGGGAGGATAGCCGACGTGCTGTGCGGAGTTGGATGGAGCTAAAGGGGATGATCGTCGGTCAGTTCTGGCCAACACAGGAAAGAAATCAGTGTGAGAAACTATTTGTGCTTCATCAAGAGTCCATCGTCTGAGAGTATCGCTGGCAATTGTGTTAGATATGTATGCCCTAAGGAGTAAAAATGTAGTATATTTTGAAGACATTTTTATCAATAAAGAATTTATTCATTATTTATATAGCAAGTCTTGTCCTCTTTATGTTCCTATTTGTTGAATGTATGATAAGCAAACAAAAGTCTAAAACTGTTAGTCTAAACCTTTAGAATCAGGCATACGATGGACAGATTATGCAGAAGACATGATTCTAAAGGTGATGGTTTAAATCATAAGATCTGCAATCAAGGAAATAAAGTTGGGTGCGTTATTTATGCAAAAATTGTTATATTGTTTATATTCTTGATGGGAGATGGTTTGTCTTGGCCATTGGAGGTGGACCCCGTGAATAAAAACATTAGCACATTGTCATAGGTGACTATATGTTGGATTAGGACATAAAGTGAATTGATTTAGATTAATAATTCTATCTTGGATAATCAATTCACTTTACACAATCATATGTATTGTATCTTAATCCTAAGATGAATAGTGGGCCCGTTGTCTTGATTTATGTCTTTTGACGTACCAAAGGGTGACATCCACATTTTATGTTGGTACGCATACCGGTACGTTGGAGGCATGACTCTTGATAGTATAGACTTGTTATTCATAGATATGGAATTCATAGTTTCTCTTTAGGAGTAGATGATGTCCTCTTATATGTGTTATCCCGTAATTGGAAAATTAGAGCGCTCAACCATTTAGATGCATAGGTGTAACCGAATGGTATACAGTCTTTCAATGGTAAGTTTTTCGATGGTGAGATAATGGAAAGTAAGATAAAAATAATCAGGAAGGTCAGATATAATTTATCCTTAAGCCGATTATGGATAATCCAATGGGATATGATACATTATAATATGTTATGGAGACTTAGCTATACCGGCTTTGTAATTCTATATAGTTTGATAGTGTAGTTATGAGCTTTTAGTGGAGTAGCGTTGAAGTTGATAATTATGAAATGTATATCTGGGATATTGGGTTTCATAATTATCAGGAGCTTGAATTATATAGGTCTATCAGTTCCCTTTTGTTAGCTCATAAAAAATCTTGTAACGATACGATATGCTTTTCCAATAATTGGTGACTTGTGTCAAATTATCAGATTGGCTAAAAATTTGATAGGATCAGATAATTTATGTCTGTTTATCGGTTCAATTAATTTTGTAAAAATTAATTCAAGATAAACTTGTTAAATTATTGGGAATATTTATTTTCCTAGAGATTATCTAGATATGACTGTTTTAATTTGATAACTTTTTAATTAGGTTATTTGAATTCAAACTGAGGCTTTATCCCTAGAATCTAGGATGGGAAATAAAAGATTCATAGGGATCATTTATCGTAAGCTTGGTAGGCCGAACTTACAAGCCGATCTTTAAGTTTGGCCTACCGATGGAGTAAGTTCAGCAGGCTGATCTGCCAGTTTGGCCTGCCGACTGAACGATTTATGATCATGCATTTTTAGACATAAATTTTATCAGATATTAATCTTGATTTGATCATGTTTCAAATTTTTGAGGCTTTATCTCATAAGGACTGACCTCTAGGCCTAATCTCTATAAATAAGGGAGTGAGACTCATAAATTATTCAGATCAGTTGAGAGATCAAGAGTGAGTATCCTTTATTGTGAATCTCTGAAACTCCCCTGGAGAACTATTGTTCACAAATTATGAATAGTAGTTTTAGGTATCTCTCAATTAGTTGAGAGGAGAGTCATCTATGGAAGAGCTGTATGAGTGTGCCCACACATACACCAGTCGTGGATAGGGAATAACAAAGAAGGCCAGTTGGTTGAGATCCTTCTACAACGCCCTTTTCTTCATCGATTAAGGAATCTCTTGGCATACAAGGTTAGTAGGATCTAGTTAATTTATGCATATAGTGTGTCAAACTTGTGTTTTGAACAATACTCTAGTATAAAAAATTTTTAAAATTCTGCCGCGTATTACTTTTCCAACAATTGGTATCAGAGCTATGGTTTTTATATAAATTTGCAAGTTTGTGATCATGCTATATGAATAAATTATGTGATCTTGATCTCTTCTATGCTTGAATTTAATTTTTTTAGAGAGTTGACATTCTAGGGTTTCTATATATTTATATGTTGTCATGGAATATATGGTGAATGTTTATTAATAAATTATATTGATTAAATTATTATTTAATTATTAATTAATTAACTAATTAATGTTTGTTATGGTTCCTTAGAGGTTAGAATATGTATCTAGGTTTTCATGTAATTAGATGGCAGACTATTATTTCTGTCTGGGAATTATTATTTAATTCTAAATTTGTAGGAATTTTGTAATTAAATAATTATTTAGAGAAGACAAATCTAGAAGATGGATGATAGCATTCCAAAGGTATTTCTTGAGTCTCTAATTTTATGTTTTTGAATTGTTGATTATAAAATTGATAAATTACATTAAAAACTATATTTTCTAAAAAAGCATGATTTTTGCTCAGTCGGCATAGTGAACTTTCAAGTTCGGCAAGTCGATGGTCGGAGGAGATAAGTAAGCTAGAAAAGTTGGCAGAGGTTACCTTGAATTCAGTGGTGGGACTCACCACTCCCTAGATGATGAAGTTAAAAGGGACAGTACAACAACAAGAAGTGGTGGTACTCGTTGATTGAGGAGCTACCTACAATTTTATTTCCTTGGATTTGGTTAAAAAATTAGAGCTCCCGATAGATATTACAGGGAGTTATGGGGTCGTGATGGGTACAGGTGTGACTGTAAGGGGAGAAGGAGTGTGTAAGGGGTCGTCTTGTCGTTGCAGTAGTTAGAAGTGATGGAAGACTTCTTATTGCTCAATTTGGGAAGCACAGATCTAATTTTTGGAATGTAGTGGTTGGCTTCGTTGGGAGCAATGCAAGTCAACTGGTCGTCCCTTACTATGAAGTTTCACATTGGTGAGACTTTTTTTTGTTTACAAGGAGACCCCAGCCTATGTAAAATGGTATTTCTTTCAAGGCTATGCAGAGGGTAGTGCGGCATGAAGGCCATGGGATCCTATTAGTAGTTAGGCAGAGGAATGAGGAGGTAAGGAACGTGACCAGTCCTATTGAGTTGCTACCAATTGTTGTATAAGCAGTGTTGTAGTAGTGGAAAGGTGTATTTCAAATGTCACAAGGCCTGCCACCACTTTGGGGCCTTGAGCATGCCATTGTTCTCAAGGAAGGGGTGTCACCAATAAATGTGAGGCCATACCAATACCCACAGTTGCAAAAGGTAGAAATTGAGCGCTTAATGGGGTAGATGTTAGCAGTAGGTATAATCCAACCAAGTGTCAACCCATTCTCGAGTCCGATGCTCTTGGTTAAGAAGAAAGATGAGAGTTGGAGGTTTTGCATTGATTATTGGGCCCTCAATCGTGAAACTGTTCCCAAACCATTTTCCAATTTTGGTGATTGACGAGTTGCTCGATGAATTACATTGCGCCACCATTTCCAGGCTTGACCTTAGGTCAGGTTACCACCCAATTAGAGTCCACAGTGAGGATGTGCCTAAAACAGCCTTTCGTATTCATGATGGCCACTATGAGTTCTTCGTGATTCCATTTGGGCTCATGAATGCACCAGCCACATTCCAATCCCTTATGAACGAGGTATTTTGGCCCTATTTATGCAAGTTTGCCTTGGTATTCTTTGATGACATACTTGTGTACAGTCACTCAGTAGAGGAACATATGGAACACTTAGAGACCATATTAAGGGTGTTGCATCAAAATAAGCTGTTTGTTAATGAAAAAAATGCATATTTGGGTAGCCAAGTGTGGAATATTTAGGGCACGTTATTTCAGGCGGAGGGGTTGTTGTCGATGTGTCGAAAGTAGACGTGATGAAGAATTGGCCGATTCCGACCAACTTGAGGGAACTCCGAGGCTTCCTTGGCCTCATGGGTTATTACTGCAAATTTGTGGAGAGATATGGTTCCCTAGCTCTCCCCTTGACAGACCTTCACAAGAAAGACAACTTCATTTGGAACATAGAAGCCGAACAAGCTTTCAATTCCGTAAAACAAAAGATGACTGAAGTCCTGTATTGGCTTTACTTGACTTTAGCCGACCATTTGTCGTGGAAACATATGCTTCTAGAGTAGGGGCAGGCGCAATGTTGATGCAAAAGCAAAGGCCTATTGCTTATTTCAGTCAAGCCCTCTCCCCTCAAAATTGTCTCAAATCAGTCTATGAAAGAGAATTGATGGCCATAGTCTTAGCTGTGCAAAAGTGGTGCTCATATCTATTAGGGCGGCATTTTATTATTTGCTTGGATTAGCAAAGTTTGAAATTTCTTTTAGAGCAGCGAGTAATCAATGAAGACAATAACAAGTGGTTGTCAAAGTTGTTGGGGTACGATTTTGAAATTCAATACAAGGTATGGGAAAATAGAGTGGCAGATGCTTTATCACGGATGCCAACTACGTTAGATTTGGGAGTTCTTTCAACTCCCATGGTGTTGAACACAAAAGAGTTGGCACAGCAGGTGGCTTTGGATGATAGGTTGGCATGAATTGTGGCAGATCTCAAGCAAGACTCGAAGGCACACCTAGGTTTTACCATTGAGTGAGATCGCTTGTTCCATGAGGGGCGTTTAGTCCTATCTCATTCCTCCCCATTTATTTTAAAATTGGTTCAAGCTTATCATGACGGAATTGTTGGGGGGCACTCGGGAGTCTTGAAAACATACCAACGTCTTGCAACAGAGTGGTTTTGGTTCGGTATGAAGGCAAATGTGATGTCTAATGTGGCGAAGTGCCAGGTTTGCCAACAACATAAATATATGGCTTTAGCTCCTAGAGGTCTATTGCAACCCTTGCCTGTACCCGAACGTGTTTAAGAGGACTTGTTTATGGATTTTGTTGAAGGGTTACCTAAGTTGAAGGGGTTTACCATAATTCTTGTACGAGTTGATTGACTCAGCAAATATGCCCACTTTATTCCATTAAAGCACCTATATACAGTAGTGTCAGTGGCTACTGCCTTCATCTAAGAGGTGGTTCATTTGCATAGGATACCCTGCACCATCGATCGGATCACGACCGAGTCTCTTTGAACTTGTTCTGGACAAAACTATTCAAATAGCAGCGTTCTACTCTTTTGCGGAGCACGGCCTATCATCCCTAAACCGATAGATAAATGGAGTGGTAAATCGCTGTCTTGAAACTTATTTGAAATGCTTATTGTTTGGTACGCCTATGCAGTGGCACCAATGGCTACCTTAGGCTGAATTTTGGTATAATACTAGCTTCCATACTGCCACTAAGACCACACCTTTCTATGCCTTATATGGGTTGGATCCCCCTCCCTTAATCCGCTATGTTGTGGAAACTTCTCAAGTGGCAACTGTGGACCAGGAATTAAGGGAACGAGATGCTATGTTGGAGGAATTGAAGCAGCATATTTCATGGGCTCAGCAGATGATGAAACTCCAAGCTAATGTTAGATGGAGAGATGTGCAATTTGGAGTTGGGGATTTAGTGTTCCTTAAACTGCGTCCTTACAGGCAGCAATCCTTAGCACGCCGCTAGTTTGAGAAATTGGCTCCTCGTTTTTATGGACCGTTTGAGATTTTAGAGTGAATAGGAGCGGTGGCGTATCACCTTAAGTTGCCACCATCAACTACTATTCATTATGCTTTCCACGTGTCCCAGCTTCAGGCAGCTAAGGGTAGCTCCCTTCCTATTTGTTCTTTACCTTCACTGCTCACATCTAACTTGGAGTTAGAGGCAACACTTGCTGAGTTATGTGGGGTGAGATAGGTTCATCGGGGTGCATCTTTTGACTTGGAATTTCTCATCCATTGGTCTAACCTGCCTGCACATGATGATACTTGTGAGTCTTTTGAGGCAATAAATGGTCATTTTCTTAAATTTCACCTTGAGGACATGGTTCGTCTTTGGAGGGTGGGTATTGATGTGAATGGTCCCTCTAGATCTCCTATAAGATTTACACATGCTAGACATGGCACTTAAAAAGGTTGAGTTGGCAAGAGCATTGGCTTTGAGGCTGATAGGAGAAGGATTGGGTGACCTGGAGGTGGTTTTGGGGGAATACAGTGAGCATGAGAAGGAGGTCCCAAGAATTCAAGAAGGAAAGGAAGGAAAGAATGAAGTTGGTTAAGTAGTTGGGCCTCAAGATTAGAGAGAGGTAGGGAAATCAGAGAGTATAAGTAGGAAAGAAATGGGAAGAAGGGGATATCGACCATTAACTAGATTCTTTCTCTAATTTGTATAAGGAGTGTAGGGCTCACTCGAATAGCCCCTATCTGGTTATTCACTATCATCAGTTATCAATAAAGAGTAAACAAATTTCCCTTAAATTTCCTGTACTTGTTCCAATTCTGTTATCAAACATACCTGAGCCTACCAACTTTCAGAATTGTAATTGTCTAGTCCATTGTGCATCTCATTGGCCTTTTTCACTCTTGCAATCACCTCTTCTTCACTGCAAAAAAATTCCTTGGTGCACAACGTAATAGTTGCTTCAAATAAATTCTTCAACTGAATAAAAGTGTTTAGAACAGTCTCATCTTGTTCTTTCCGAGTTTTCAAATCCACAGTTCGCGAAACTTCTAAGGTCTCAAGCTTAGAGCCATATTTATGCTTGGTGAAGGGCATTTGAGTGTTGTTTCTTCATGTTGGCTAACGATGGTTGAAGCTGCTCGTACAACTTGTAGAATAGTCCGCACATGTCAGTAGCAGCATTTGAGCAAGATGTCTCCGGTCTTTCACAGGCAACTGGAGGATATTCCTCATCATCATTTTTGGCTTCTTTATGGTATTCTAGTTCTTGTTGCAGCCCCGCAATTTGAGTCTCTTTATCTTCTGCTCCATTACGAACTTTATAAAGTTCATTGGCGAGACAAAATGCTTTGTCCTTGAAAGCTTGTACCTCATGCTTCAAGTCTGCATTCTTGTTTTCAAGATCCCAAATGGAAAGAAGAAATTTCTTTAATGATGATTTCCTTGTTTGCAAGCTCTTGTTCAAGCACACAAACTTGAGATTTCAGTTTGTTTACTCCATACTTCGAAGGACAGTAATCTTTAAGGCAATCTTTCTCCAGATTCCCAAGAGCTTCTGATAATTTTACTTCCAAGTTTGTGACCTCATTTTCTTTTTCTGCAAGTTTAGCTCTCCATTCTTCTCCTCATTCAATCAAGCACTTGTTCCTTAACCCTCGTTCGACCTCTGGCTTGTAGGTTTTTTGTGCCAATTTCTTCTCAAGAACACATTTGGTATCTTCCAAGTTCTTTAAAGGCTCTTGAAACTTTTGTCCCTCTAAACAATGGTTATTAATCTCTATCTTTTCTTTTCAATGGTGCTTTCAAGTTCCTGAAGAATAGAAACTAGCTCAATATTTGCTTTTAGGCTTTTCTTTAGCTGTAAGGACAAGTTAACATTCGCTTTTTTCTGAAGCTTCATCTCATCTTCCATTTCTTTCTGAGTTCGATCCATACTATTTGATGTCAAATCTATTAGCAAATAGAGCATGGAATATGAATAAAACAAACAATGTACAATAAAAAAAAAAAAAGAAACAGATACAACAAAACCTTTAATTGAATCAATGTGGAAATTAGACAAGAGACGGTCAAGGCATGTGTAGCTCATGCTTTTCTTAAAATGGATTCGTCTTTTCTGGTTGTGCATGATAATTCAACAGATGTCTATCTCCCAGGATACAACGACTTGTAACAAAATCTTAAGCACTATCGGATACCGTTTCCGACAAACTTGAAACAATGTTTTCTTTATCACCAAAAATCGACCACAAGACCACTAACCAAAACTCAAGAATGAGTAAAAAATGGGCTTGAAAACGTGAGAAAACTTTTGTGAATTTGAGTGTAAATTTTTCGTGTATAAAACAAGATGAAAATACTCTTTATATAGCTTGGTCATGAGTGGGTTACACCACCATGGTTTAATTTTGGATTTATGAGCAGGTATTATGAGGTTTAATTCAATTGCATTAAACTGCATAACTGTAGCATTATGAGTAGGTTTAATGTTGAGCCATTACCTCTCGACAGTTAAATTTGAATTTATTATTCGCGTTGCCCACGTCTAGCATGCACACATTGGTCCCCTAACCCACCAGGGTCATGATTTGCCCCCCCCTCTTTCCTGCGCGTGAAAGAGCCTCTTAGGTACAATATTTTACCTAAGCACAAAAGTGCAATCATATCAAGCTTTAATGCCTAACCTAATGTAGGACTCCACATTTAGGTTTTTTTCAACAAAATCCAAATGTCAATAGGCACACTTTGAGCATCAATTTCTCATTCACCCTATTACCATTTTTTCTACAATCCCCCACATGAATGAAATTGATAGACTACAAGGAAAAAACAAAGACACGACATGGTGATAGAGTTCTATGGTTAATACCTACATAGGATAGGTAGGCGTTAACCTTGAACCTTCCTTTGTGAAAATATGTTTACTTTATTGGCTGACCAGTAGACGTGATGTCCTTGAATTGCTCTGCCGTTTGTATAAACGATAATATAGCTCACACATATATTTTCTTGACACAGTTTCAGTTCTCATGGTTGTCTTCATTTTGGCCATGAACATCTCCCTGGTTCTGCAAGAGTTTTTAAAGAATTGAGCCCTAGCAATTCTCCTTTGAAGCGGCCCCATTCTCTCTCACATAGGTGATTTCTTACTTAAGAGTAAACCCGCATTTCTCCGCTCGAATTCTCAATGTATTCGATGCATAAGAATCATTAAAAGCAAACTGCTTAACCTTTTCCTATGGGTATCACTATTTTTATTATAGGAATGGTTTGGGTAACCCCCACAATTATCCTACTCTGTCTATTCAGTTTAGTTATCCTATTGAACCTAGATCTTGGGATCACCAATCAACAAGGTTTGGTTTCCACTGTTTCGACCTATTCTTTCATGGGCTTAAGTCCCATTCCTCTTGATGTTTTCTCAACTTGATCTCTATTTAGTCCTTTGGTTAATGGATCTGCAATATTTTCTTTAGACCTTACATAGTCTATTGTCATGACTCCAGTTGAGATTAGTTGTCTAACGATATTATGTCGACGATGTATATGTCTTGACTTGCCGTTGTACATCACATTTTATACCTTGCCAATAGCAGATTGATTATCACAATATATGCATATTGCAGGCACAGGTTTAGGCCACTCACGAATATCCTCCAAGAAATTCCTTAGCCATTCAGCGTCTTCACCACTTTTATCTAAGGGCACAAATTCAGATTCCATAGTGGATCTAGTTATTACCGTCTACTTTGAGGATTTTCGTGAAACTACTGCGCATCCCAAGGTGAATACATATCCACTTGTAGCTTTAGAATCCTATATATCGTATATCCCACTTGCGTCAGAATATCCTTCAAGAACAGCAGGATCTCTTGTATAATGTAGCCCATAATCACGAGTATATCGTAAGTATCTGAGTACTCTAACAATCGCTTCCCAGTGGTCATCTCCTAGATTACTCGTGAATCTACTCAGACTACTCACAACATAGGCAATATCTGGTCTTGTACAATTCATTAAGTACATTAAACCGCCTATCACACTAGCATATTTCACCTGGGATATACTTTCTCCTCTATTTTTGGACAAATGTTTACTAATATCAATTGGTATTCTGGCCACGCCAGTGTCATTTTTACTAAATTTGTCAAGTATCTTGTCCACATAGTGTAATCGACTCAAAACAAGTCCATCAGGCGACCTTTTAATTTTGATTTCCAAAATCACATCAACAGGTCCCATATCTTTCATGTCAAACCTAGAGTTCAACATATCCTTGATAGATTTGATCATCCGATCATTGCTACCCAAGATTAGTATGTCATCTACATACGACAAAGAATGACATATCCATCGTCTGTTCTTTTGACATAAACACATTTGTCACACTCATTAATTTTGAAACCATTTGACGTCATAACACTGTCAAATTTCTTATGCCATTACTTTGGTGCTTGTTTAAGCCCATACAAAGACTTCACCAATTTGTAGACTTTCTTTTCTTGTCCTGGAGCAATACAACCCTCTGGTTGTTTTATATAAATTTCCTCTTCAAGGTCTCCATTAAGAAAAGCAGTCTTTACATCCATCTAATGTACTACAAGATTCTACAAAGTGGCAATCGCTAAAATCATTCTTATGGAGGCAATTCTTGTTACAGGAGAATAAGTATCAAAGTAATTAAGGCTTTCTCTTTGTTTGTAACCTTTTATAACAAGTCTAGCCTTATACTTGTCAATTGTTCCATCTGCTTTTATTTTTTGTTTGAAAATCTATTTAGAACCTAGCAGTTTACTTCTTGATGGAAGGTCCAGTAATTCCCAAGTATGATTCTGCATGTTGGAATCAATTTCACTCTTTGTGGCTTCTTTCCATAAAGGACCCTCAGATGAGCTTATAGCCTCTTTGAAAGTTTGAGGTTCAGCCTCTAGCATATAGGTCAGAAAATCTGGTCCAAATGACTTTTTTGTCCTTGCCCTTTTGCTTTGTCTAGGCTCTTCCTCTTCTTGTTCTGTTTCAACTTCTTGGTGATCCTAACTATTCTCTTCAATAGTCTCAAACATTTATTTAGATGAACTTGGACCATCCTTTTTGGATTTACAAGGAAATACATGTTCAAAAACTGATGCATTCTTAGATTCCATTATCGTGTTCTTGTGAATCTCAGGATTTTTAGATTCATACACAAGGAACCGATAAGCACTACTATTGTGGGCATAACCAATGAAGATGCAATTAACCGTTTTAGGACCTATTCTTATCTTCTTTGGTGTAGGTACTTTTACCTTTGCAAGACACCCCCACCTTCTTAAGTATTTGTGGGAAGGCTTTCTACCTTTCCATAATTCATAAAGGGTCTTGTCTTCTTTCTTTCGAGGTACCTTATTTAAAAGGTAATTAGCTGACAAAATGGCTTCCCCCCACATGTTCTGTGGCAATCCAGAACTTATCAACATCGCATTCATCATATCCTTTAAGGTACAATTTTTGCGTTCAGCCACACCATTTGACTGAGGTGAATAGGGTGGCGTAACCTTGTGAATAATACGATGTTGTGTACGAAAATTCACTAAATGGTTCTACAAATTCACTACTACGCTTATTTCTTACCATCTTAATTTTTTTATTAAGTTGGTTTTCAACATCTTGCTTATAGAGAGCAAACTTCGCTATAACTTCATCTTTACTTTTAAGCAAATATACATAGCAATATTTTGTGCTATCATCTATGAATGTGACAAAATATTCATTCCCACCTCTAGTTTGAACAATTTTAAGTCACAAACGTCGTTATGTATCAATTCAAGTGGCTTAGTATTTCTCTCAATCGCTTGAAATAAAGATCTCGTTAGTTTTGCCTCTACACATATTTCACATTTATGCTTGGGATCAATATTAAATGTGGGTATGTGATCCAAGTTAATTAATCTATGCAAAGTATCATAATTAACACGACCTAGTCTACCATGCCATAAATTAGAAGACTCAAGCATATAAGCGGAAGACTTTTATTTTTATTAACGGAATTGGGCTTAACAGCCATTACATTCATTTTCTACTTTCTATTTTTCACATATCCCTTTCCCACATACATTCCATATTTAGACAACTATTTTATCAGCTTCAAAAACCATCTTGAAGCCATGTGAACTCAGCAGAGATCTAGAAATGAGATTCTTCTGGATATCAGGCACATACAACACATTTTGAAGCTTAACTTCCTTGCCTGATGTTATTTTCAGAAACTCCATCCCTTGGCCCTTGATCTACGATGTGGCAAAGTTGCCCATAGATAGCTTTTCCCTAGAATCTGTTAATACGAGTTTAGCAAAAGCAGTTCTATTACAGCAGACATGGCGTGTGGCCCTAGTGTCAAGCCACCACTCCTTTGGGTTGGAGTCCACCATGTTAACTTCTGAGACCATAGCAGAAAGACTGATGTATGACACTTCTTGTGTGATGGTGTCCACCACATTGGCCTCTTTCTTCTTGTTCCTCTTTGGCAACCTACAATTTGCCGATTTGTGACCTACCTTGTCATAATTGAAACACTTCCTTTGGAATTTCTGCTTCTTTGAAATTTTACCCTTAGGTCCCAGCTTGGACCCCGACTTGTTCTTAGAGCTTTTATCATGCGCCACCACATTTGCTTTGGCAACAGACTTATTAAAAAGCTTTTTTTCAGATCCTCTATTGCCTTCCTCAGTACGAAGTCGAACAATAAGATCTTCAATGCTCATCTCTTTACGCTTGTGCTTTAGATAGTTCTTGAAGTCATTCCATGCAAAAGGTAGCATTTCTATAATTACAACTACCTAGAAAGACCGAGTAATTACCATTCCTTCTGCATAAATTTCATGAATGAGTAATTGCAGTTCTTGAACTTGACTCATTATAGTCTTGGAATCCACCATTTTGTAGTTCATGAACTGTCCAACTATGAACTTTTGTTGCACCAGCACCTCTATTTTGTATTTATGGTCCAAAGATTCCCATACTTCTTTAGCCGTTTTTTTCGGACTATACACATTATAATGTGCATTGGTCAAGCCATTTAAAATATCATTCTTGCACAAGAAATTAGAATGCTTCCATGCTTCAACAGCAAGCAATGTCTAAGCATCTGTTTCATCCTCTCTAACAGTAGGAGGATTCTCTTTCAAGAATCTCGCAAGATTCAGTGTTGTTAAATAGAACAACATCTTTTGTTGCCAAGTTTTAAAATTCAGTCCATTAAACTTTTCAGGTTTTTCATTGTAGTTCACATGAACCGTAGCCGATAATGGTTGCGTCGAGGTCGAGGTATGAACCTGAGGAGACGGCACTGGTGTCTCAGAAGTGCTCCTAGTTGAAACATTCTCAGTAGGAACAACATTCATATTGTCACCTATTTCTTCAATTGAAACCACAAATTAGTTTCCTTTAAAATATTAATTAAATTAAAAGAAACTGGAACAAAATTAATAACAAGCGTTAAAATATTAAAAGACAAAACTGTAACTTAAAACTTATATACTGTAAAGACAAACACAACAATATAACTTATAACTTAAAAGCTAACAAAACGTTAAACAAATTTAAACAGATTACAATTCTATATAATATGAACGTTATATACTCATATATCTTGCACATTTTTAAATTGATATCAAAATGAGAGACAATATAGGATATAATAAAAGACCAAGATAATACTGAAACTTATAATATATGAATAACATGTAAAACTGTTTTAAAGAATCAAACGTTAGAGCAAAATAAAAGAAAAGTGAAAATGAGGCATTCAACAAAATAATTCATAGCAATAACAGAATATAACCAGGCCTTTTTTTTTAAATGCAACAAAATCAAAAAGCAACACAGAATAAAAGTCTAAAGTAAACGTGCAACAAAAAGTTCAAACGTTCCGGAAGCATAGAAACATACGAATGTATATTATAAGCAGAATAAGTAGAAAATTTGTAATCAATCAGTTAATGTGCAATAAAAAAAATGGAAATGCATGTGATCAACCGAAAGGTCCAATAATCAATTGTCAAGCAATATTATCCTATAACTTTCCTACGTTCTGATTAACTAAACAACCACAGCAACAAAAGCATGTGCCATGAACCAAAAAAAGAGTGTGCAATACATACTAGTATTTTAAATCAAGCATTTTATGATGAGAAGCGAGTTAAGCAATTTAACCACAAATATCACCAACAAAAGAAAGCTTACAAAATGGATAAAACTTAAGTGGTGCAAACTTTTCAAGCAGTCATATATAAACCAAACATATATTTAACGAGAGCCAATAAACAAACAATAGTAAAAAATTAAGCAGAAGGTTTATAAGCCAAATATTAATAGTTATGTATCAAACGAATTTTCCCTGATCCAGCAAACCTGTTCGACTCTAAGAGGAAAATCTGTTTTAAGATTGTTAGCAAATATAGCATCGAATATGAAAAAAATGAACAATTTACAATTAAAAAATAAATAAATAAAAGAAACAGATACAACAAAGCCTTCAATTGAATCAACGTGGCAATTAGACAAGAAACGGTCTAGGCACATGTAGCTTATGCTTTCCTTAAAATAGATTCGTTCCTTCCGGTTGTGCACGAGGATTCAACGAATGTCTATCTTCCAGGTTACAACGACTTGCAATAAAATCTTAAACACTATCGGATACCGTCTTCGACGAACTTGAAACAATGTTTTCTCTATCACCAAAAACCGATCACAAGACCACTAACCAAAACTCGAGAACGAGTAAAAAATGGACTTGAAAACGTGAGAAAACTTTTGTGAATTTGAGTGTGAATTTTTCGTGTGTAAAACAAGATGAAAAATGCCCTTTATATAGCCTGGTCATGAGCAGGTTACATCACCATGGTTTAATTTCAGATTTATGACCAGGTATTATGAGGTTTAATTCAATTGCCATTAAACTGCATAACTGCAGCATTATGAGCAGGTTTAATGTTGAGCCATTAAACCTCTCAACATTAAATTTGGATTTATTATTCGCATTGCCCACGTCTTACATGCACACATTGGGCCCCTAACCCACCAGGGTCGTGATTTGTGCACCCTCTCCTTTGCGCGTGAGAGAGCCTCTTAGGTACAATATTTTACCAAAAAACAAAAGTGCAACCATATCAAGCTTTAATGCCTAACCTAATGTGGGACTCCACATTTAGGCTTTTTTCAACAAAATCCAAATGTCAATAGGCACATTTTGAGCATCAATTTCTCATTCACCCGATTACCATTTTTCCAACAAAATCCTCATTGGGTGTTTGTTTCTCTCTCATTTCCTCCAACAAGATTTTCATGCTATTGCATTCTTCATGCAATGCTAATAGCTCTTCTTGGAGACTCACCTTGTATTTTTCCACATCACATACTTTTTTTCGTAGCTTCTCGATATCAACCATTAGTCTCTGAGAGTTCTGTTCCCACATTTTTGCCTCAGCCTTGAGTAGCTGAATTCAAGCATCTGCAGCATCAAGAAGATCTTTCGGTGAAGCGGCATTCTGACATGGAAATGTGGCCGTGGAGGATGCTTGTTTGGAGTCTTCTCTTTGATTTTAAGAGTGGCTTCCTAATCCCGAGACTTTGGAAGAAACAAATGTGTGTGTTGGTCTGCAGGAAGACTCATTAACAGGATAGGAGCCACAAGAACTATTTTGAGAGCTGATTGAATCTTGTCAGTGTATAAAATCGTTTATGCAGCCAATTGATCTTCTCCTAGGGGAAAACTTTTCATTAGAGTCGAAGCTACTACGATGTGAACGTGACAGTAAGAAGCTCGTCTCCTGAAAGAGCGAAGCATTAAGAAAATTTAGCTGGCTACTTTAGGCAAAACTAAGGGTTATCTTTTGAGAATATTGAAGTGGATGCAAAGATAATGTAAGGCAAATTGGAGAGGTCCTTAACTCTTTTCAAATATTGATGTATTCAAGTCTATCAAAAGGGGAAACAAAAAAAAAAAAAAAGAAGAGAGAACAAAAGAGTAAATTCTGATGCATTGATGAGATGTCAATTTAAGAACTATTAAATACAACATTTTAGTATAATGAAAATTGATAAACACCCTTAAAAAAAATGAAAAACACAAAATAAATAAAAGAAGGAAATTGATGCAGGGCGAAGTAGAAGCAAGAGATTAGAGATAAGATCAACCAAGATAGAGAAATAGAACTGCTAGCTTCAGAGTGATCGAAAGATAGAAAAGGTGGAATTCTAGAAGGGAGAACAAGAATTCAAGAGGAGGAAAACTAGAAATCTATAATATATCACCTGCCATATTTTTATAGGCAAACCAAATAACTAACAAGGAATCTAAACCAAGATATAATAATAGAAGACAACCTCTAATTATAAAAGGATAAAGGGAAACCAATCTAATATCGAAAACTCCTAATTAAATAAAACTAAATAAATATTCTATTCTCCATCAGAAACTCATGATGAAAGCAGGTAAAGCATACCCCATAATGTTCACCAGGATGATGTGTATTATCCCAATGGTTTTTAGATGAAGTTCTACTCCTGTTTAGTATGCCATCAGATATTTCCGAGTATTTATGATCAATGTCATTATACTCAACATTCATCTCCTCCATATCTGAACTTGAGTCTTCAGATTCCTCATCCTCCTGGTTCAAAAATATTAAAACCTTTTAGGTTTACAAATCACTATAGGAGTTTTAGAAACAAGAATAAATATTACATTGAACTGCAAACCTCAAGTTCGTTCTTGGTGTCAAGCACTAAATTGTAAACTGCAAACTAGAAAAATTACTAAAAAAAAGGTATAAACTAGAGATACAAATACTAGATGATTAGCTACCACGTGATATTTAAATTGATCTGTTGTTTTAACATAGCATTATCAAAAATGCTCATGATTATCTTAAATGAAGAATAATTTTGAATTAGAACTTTGGTAGCAAAAAATAAGTATTATTCTTATCCAAGAAAACTGCAAATTAGCAAAGATACTAACATGTAAAACCATCACATAGTCACATTTTTTTCAGAGCCAATTGAATGGGTTGACAAGCTTTCGAATCAATGTAGCTCGCCAAATTCACTATGGCCTCTTCAGGAGTTCCAAACCTTAGTGAGCCCTGCAAGAAAAATATACCATTTCAAGGGACAAGAGTGGTTAAGTTAGCATCAAACCAAACCAACAAAGCCAATAAAACCTTCATGTCTAAGTTAGATAGAGATTAAGCTTAAAAAAGGCATTCTTCGGTATTTTTCAGAACATTCACATTGTCCTATGAAATCCACATTGACTCTAGTAATGTCTCTTCCCACTTGCAGCTTCCATTTTGTACCATCGCTTTCCCAGACTTGGCTATAGATTTCCCTGTTTCCACTGAGACAGTAGACACAAAAAGCTTGTCCCATCCTTTTGGCACCTACATTTGCAAGATTAGTGCGCTTAATCAGAAACATTACAGATAAAATGTGAACACAAAAACTCCAAAAATGCAGAATTAAAAGTGATTCAGAACAAAATAATGTCTAATATGTTTTTATGTGACCAAATTTTTTTTATAGCTATAAGGTATTGGAAAACAAGTACGCAGTGAAATTTTAAGAATTTAAATCAGAGTATTTTTCAAAACACAAGTTTGACATGCTATACTCATAAATTAACCGGATCTTACTAACCTTGTATTCCGAAAAGCTCCTACAATCTGTGAAGAGAAGAATGTTCCAGAAGGGCCTCAACCAACTGGTATTCTTTGCTACTCTCTATCCACGATTGGAGTGTGTGTGGGCACACATCGTACCGCTCTACCCTAATGACTCTCCTTCCAACCAATTGAGAAAACCTAAAACTAAAGTTCGTGATTTGTAAACAATAGCTCACAAGAAGTTTTTAGAGGCTCTTAGACTATTGTACTTAGTCTTAATTTATCAACTAATCTAAATAACTTAGAAAACTCACTTCCTATTTATAGAGGTCGTCCTCAAGGTTGGTCATTATCAGATAAGGCCTAAAAAACTTGAATTTAGTTCAATATATGATAAAATAGCATAAAAATGTGTAATCAGTTTATCGCTCGGTCGGCAGGCTGAACTTTCCCATTGGCCTATCAAACTTATTCCATCGGCAGGCCGAACTTGAAGATCAGCTTGCCGAACTTACAATAAATGATCCATGTTAATCTCTCTTTTCCCACTTGAGATTCTTTGAATAGAGCATCAGTTTTAATTCAAATAACCTAATAGGGAAGTTATCTGATTAAAACAGTCATATCTAGATAATCTTGAAGAAAATAAATATTCATGATAATTCAATAAGTTTATCTTGAATTAATTTAGAATAAATTAATTCAATCCGATAAACAGACATGAATTATCTGATTCCTATCAAATTTTAGCCAGTGTAATAATTTAATATAAGTTACCAATTTATTAGAAAAGCACACCGTATTGTTATATGATTTATTATGAGCTAGCAAAGGAGACCTGATGGATCTATATAGTTCAAGCTCCGATAATTATAAAATGTAATATCCTAGATGCACATTTTATAATTATCAACTCTAATACTACTCTACTAAAAGTTTAGAGCTGCATTCTCGAACTATATAACATTACAAAGCTCTAAATAAGCTAAGTGTTCATGACATATCATAATGTATCATATCCCTATAGGATATCCATAATCAGCTTAAGGATAAATTTTGTCTTACCTTCTCGATTATTTTAATCCTACATTCTATTATCTCATCATTAGAAAACTTACTATCTAAATACAATATACCATTCGGTCACATCTATGCATCCGAATGGTTGAGCGCTCCAGCCTTCCAATTACAAGATAACATATATAAAAGGATATCATTGACTCCACCAATGGAGTTATGAATTCTGTATCTATGAATAACAAGTCTATGTTATCAAGAGTTATGTCTCCAATGTATCAGTATGCGTACTATCATAAAATCAGGATGTCATCCTTCGGTACGTTCAAAAGATATAAGTCAAGACAACGAGCCCATTAGTCATTTTAAGATTAAGATACAACACATATGATTGTCTAAAGTAAATTGATTTGCCCAGATAGAATTATTAATCCAAATCAATTCCACATTATGTTCTGATCTAATACATCGTCACCTATGACAATGCACAAATTTCGTCTCATATAGAGCATGCTTCCAAATTAGCATTCTCCTTCCAAAATAACATGCAATAATACTTACAGACATGAATTGGCTCATACCCTAAGCCAAGTATGGTAAGCTTTTTTTTTGCCTCGTAATGCAAATTGAGAAGTTAAATACCTAAAAGATTATTTTTCTACAGCTTCAGCATATGGTCAAAAGACTTGTTCGTACTATTCTTTTCCACTTTCAAATACATTAGATTAACTAAGTAGTTCAAAGTTGAAGTCATCAAAATACCAGGATAGAACTCTATCTCCAGCTCTTCAAAGAGATCCTTATATTCTCCATGCGGGCCTTCATCAGTTGTATGCATCTCCCCAGAACATCAACTTCCTGATATCCAGCGACATCTTGGTATATTGTAAACATCTCATTGGATGGTTCATACACATCATTAACGATGCTTATAGGGGTATCCTCTACTTCCCCATGATGAATCCACTTAGTATACGATCTGTTAAACCCTTTATCAAATATGTGCATTCTAAGAGTATGCAAAGGTTGCAAATTTCAGGCAACTTTGACAGGGAGACCTCACAAGACCACTACCATTTATATGGTTTTTTGCAATCTCAAGGAATGTTGTTGCAATCTCGATTGTAAAGGTTACAATCGAAAATTTAAGCAACTTCCCCATATCCGATGAAATCTTTGGTATACTGTAAACATCTCATTAGATAGTTCATATACATCATTAACGGTGCTTATAGTGGTATCTTCTGCTTTCCCATAATGAATTCACTTGGTATACAATTTGTTATTATCGAATATATGTGCTCTGACAGTATGTAAAAGTTGCAGTAACGCCCCCTTTACGGACGTCATAGATGTCGTTACTTTCATACATTCATACTTGTTTAAACTTTAAACATAAACATAAGTCCAAAACTTATACGATACTTTTTAATTGTAAATGTAATTAAACATACTTAACCAGGATCCATTCATACTTTTTTTTAACAACATTGTTTAACTTATTCCATACCATAATTAATTTAATTATACTTTAAATTAATCATAAACTTATTTTTATAGAATAGGTATACCAAGTTGTAAAATCATAACTTATAAAAACATCACATCATAATTCATTTAATCATCACATCATTTAAAAATTACTTGCTCCCACAGTTCGGCAGGCCGAACTTGGGACTTCGACAGGCCGAACATGATCGGCAGGCCGGAGTTCCTCAACTGGCAGGCCGGCAGAGGCTTTGCAAATCTGGCTTAAAAACTCATCATCGACTGACAGGCCGAAAACGTGATCGGCAGGCCAAACTTTCAAACATCGGCAGGCCGACCCATGACGCTCGGCAGGCCGACCGAGCCAAAATCCTTGAGAAAACTTAATTTGTAAAACAGATTTAACTTTTCATAAAAATTGCGGAAGATCAAAATTCTTTAAAATGATAAAATAAAATATAAAACCATAGTTCAAGTACTCTTAAAACTTAACATAAAAATATGTTCAAAATATAAAACTTGATTTAAAACATAAAAACATTCTTCTTGGCGTTCTTCCGGTTACAATTCATCGTGCTTTGTGCTCACACGCCCTCCCATGTCCTCCGCATATTCCATGATCTTCTTACCCTTATCTACAACATGACATAAAACTTGATTAAGCTAATGCTTAGTAAGTACATATAATTCTCACAATTTAAAACATTACATATACATCATCATCATCGTTGTCATCATATCATAAAAGTGCCTTAAGCACAATTTCATAGAAATATATCTTTCATTACATTAACCATATTAAAACTTATTCCATTTTATCTTAAGGGCCCAAGTGTTGCACCATGAACATCATTATAGGCGCGCTGTCATGAGAGGAGAAGGGTAGCTAATCCCAAACCAAACATGACATCATAACATATCATTTCATAACATTGGTGTGCAACACTTATTAGGTGATACATATATACATAATTTTCATACTTTGAAACATGTCATCATCATACATGCATAACTTTAAATCATGATAATCTTTCATAAGAAATCCTTTAAGGAAAATAACCATAAAATCATCATAAATATCATTGTGAACATATCATCAAACCTTGTAAAACGTGTCATGTTGCAGGTGAGAATGTGCTTACCTTAACAGCTAGCTTACTTAACCTTAATACGGTTTGGTGACGACGCCGCGGTCTCGATGTGCTCGTTCCTTTGAGTGTTCATGCCATTTATCCATTTAAAAATACAATAAAATTAATACTTATTATCATATCGTAAATCATCCATTCATATAACATTCATATTTACATTCATCTCATATTATAAACATAATTCATAACCATAATTGTGAAAACATAAAATTATCATCACATATACATGTTATCATGATTTTTTTTTCTTAAATCATAAAAATTACCTTAAGCATGTAAAAACAAACCATACATTTCTAAACATGAAATCAACCAACATTAATAATAATGTAGATGAATAATCTTTTGAAAACATTTTCTAATAATTTAAGATACATATATTTTAATTTTAAAATTCATAAAAACACCTTATTATCATGCATTTCAATGTCATAGAATTATTTCATCATCAATAAAAATCATTTAAGCATATAAAACATTTTATAAAATGATAATCCAAAAATATCATTGTTAAAATAGTTTTCTTAACGTAATCTCATAAAATTTTCATAACATAAAATACACTCATCATACATTATACATGCACATTCTTGACAACTTTCATGAAAAACATCATTCATTTACCCCTTGAATAAACATTACATTTTTCATGCATCAAAGTTAAACAACAATATTTTACTGTGAGGCGTAGAAGATAGAAAATTCATATTTTTCATAGAAACATCGAATTGACTTGAAACTTGGAGAAACATCACATAATACATACATGAACATCATATTAAAAAAAACTCAGAGCAAAATACAATACCTAGGGAATGATATTGTAGACGAATTGAGGAGAAGAAATGCTTTTCAAAAACACAAAGAAACGAGTCCTTACCTTAAACGATTTTCTTCTTAAAACCCTTGAATCCAACCAACAAAATATAAATTTTTCTTTCAATATTTGCAGAGAATTTTTGAGAGAAAAGGAATGGAATTCGTGGAGAAGAGAAGAGGAAGAGAGAGAAAGACAGAAAAAGTGTCTTAGAAATTAAGAGAGAAGACGTGAGAGGATGAGAGAAAAATATGGAAAAGAACGTTAAAAATTTTTAACTTAATGAGCATAATGAAAATTCATTACCTTCCATTAAGTTAGAAGTTTTCTGACTCTTTGATAGCAAATGGGGTGGAGGAAGGAGAGAAAAGAGGAAAAGTCAAAACTTTAGTCTTACTTGCCAT
Source organism: Artocarpus heterophyllus (assembly GCA_025403435.1). Classification (NCBI taxonomy): domain Eukaryota; kingdom Viridiplantae; phylum Streptophyta; class Magnoliopsida; order Rosales; family Moraceae; genus Artocarpus; species Artocarpus heterophyllus. The sequence continues at coordinate 14,929,290 of CM046353.1, forward strand.
ATTTTTGCCCTCTAAAAATAGGAAACCACTTAAAATAATACAAATCAATGCGAAGTCAAACCTTTTCTTTCCTTAACTGACAAAATTATTCCATTAATATGCCAATTAATCAAAATAAATCATCCATTTAAGGTAATTATCTCAGCCATAAATTTGGAAAGATTTCTGCTGACTGCTCGTTAGCTGTGTTTGACATGCCGATTTTCCCCTTCGGCCTGCCGGTTCCACCAAGTTCGGCCTGCCGATGGTTTCCATCGGCCTGCCGATCTTTGACAGACTGTTCGGCCTGCCGAACTTGAAAGTTCGGCCTGCCAAACTGTCCTTAAATACCATACATTAAAACATTCAATTCATCATTGCATCATAATTAAACATACATTATAATTCACATGAACACTTGAGCACAATGATTTCATGCGGTCGTCACCTGTCATAAAACTTGACATAAAAAGTTAGTTACATTAAAATTATAAATCATATCATGTAACATAAATTATTATTATTAAGATTTCCTTAACATTTTTACTAACTTAATATGATTCGTTACATCATAATAGGTGGGTGTTACAATTCTCCCCACCTTATAAAAGTTTCGTCCTCAAAACTTAGAACAATTGTGGATACATAGATCTCATGTCATTTTCTCGTTCCCATGTAGCTTCTTCAACTTACTGATTTCGTCATAACACCTTGACCAATGGAATTTTTTTATTCCTCAAGGTCTTGGTTTTCCGATCGAGTATCTTCATTGACTTTTCTTCATAACTTAAGTCTTCTCGTATCTTGATCACTTGTGGCTCAATCACATACGTAGGGTCTGAGACATACTTCTTGAGCATGGAGACATGAAATACATCGTGCATAGCAGACATTTCTGAAGGCAACTTCAGCTAATAAGCTACTTTGCCTGTTCGCTTCATAATTTCAAACGGACCAATAAATCTTGGTCTTAACTTATTTTTCTTTCCAAACCTCATAACTCCTTTCATTGGTGCAACTTTCAAAAACACAAATTCGCCCATGGTGAACTCTAAGGGTCTTCTTCTCTTGTTAGCATAACTCTTTTGACGGCTTTGTGCGGTCTCTATTCTTCTTCTTATCAACTTTATCATCTCAGAAGTTTCATTAACAAAATCAGTTCTTTCAGCATCGACGCTTTCCATTAGCTTCTTCTCACCAGCTTCGTGCCAACATATAGGCGACCTACATTTTCGCCCATACAACGCTTCATAAGGTGCCATTCCAATTTTTGCCTGAAAGTTGTTGTTGTAAGCAAACTCTGCTAACGACAACATTTTACACCAGCTGGTCTTGAAATCGAGAGAACAAGCCCGTAGCATATCCTCTAAAATCAAATTCATTCTCTCCATTTGGCCGTCTGTCTGAGGATGAAAAGCTATACTGAAATGTAGCCTGGTTCCTATAGCAGTCTGTACACTCTTCTAAAACTTAGATGTGAACCTGCCATCACGATCTGAGATGATTGACTTGATAGGAATGTCCTTAACATAGAGTTTCACTAACCGTTCCATAGAGTAAGTGATCTTGATAGGAATGAAATGAGCCGTCTTAGTCAGTCGATCCACAACTACGCAAATTGCATCATAACCGTTCGTAGTTCTGAGCAAACCGGTAATGAAATCCATTGCTATATCCTCCTATTTCCATTCCGATATTTGGATAGACTGCAGTTTACCACCAGGTCTTTGGTGTTCAGCCTTTACTTGTTGACATGTCATACATTTCTTCACATACATTGTAACATCACGTTTCATTCCAAACCACCAGAAGTTACCCCTTAGATCATTGTACATCTTTGTTGCACCTGGATGAATAGAGTAAGGAGTGTCATGAATTTCTGCCAAAATCTTTTCCCTTAAGCCTTCAACATTGGGAACACATAAGCGGTCCTTGAGGTACAGAGTTTCGTCATCCGCAATACGAAACTCTTGACATTTTCCTTCTTTCTTTTCTTGCTTAATCCTTACAAGACTTATATCTTCATCTTGTTTTCTCTGAATTTCATCGTACATCGTCAGAGCAAGAGAGAGTGCTGATAGCTGTCTTGCTATAAGTTCCAAACCAAAGTCTAGAATTTCCTTCCTCAAAGGTGAAGACATTACTTGCATTGACATTAACACGGCAACTGACTTCCTACTTAAAGCATTAGCCACTCGGTTAGCTTTACCAGGATGATAAAGGATTTCACAATCGTAATCCTTCACCAACTCTAGCCATCTTCGTTGTCTCATCTTCAGGTTTCTTTGTGTGAAGAAGTACTTCAGACTTTGATGATCAGTAAAGATCTTACATTGGACCCCATATAAATAGTGTCTCCATATCTTCAACGCAAAAACGACTGCTGCTAACTTGAGGTCATGAGTAGGATAGTTCTTTTCATAATCCTTTAGTTGTCTTGACGCATAAGCAATCACCTTTTCATTTTGCATTAATACAGCTCCGAGGCTTGTCTTGGATGCATCACTATAAATAACAAACCATCATTTCCTTCCGAAATAGCCAATATAGGAGTCGTCGTTAGCCTTTTCTTCAGTTCTTGAAAACTCTTTTCACATGCATCTGTCCATTCATACTTCTTTCCTTTGCGAGTCAGGTTCATGAGTGGAGCTGCTATCTTGGAGAAGTCTTCTACGAATCTCCGATAATAACCTGCTAAACCCAAGAAGCTCCTTATTTCGCTTGCATTCATCGGTTGCTTCCAATTTAGAACAGCTTCTACTTTAGCAGGGTCAACCATAATCCCTTCCTTTGAAATAACATGCCACAAGAATGACACTTTATCAAGCCAAAATTCACATTTAGAGAACTTTGCATATAGCTGGTGTCTTCTTAGAGTCTCTAGCACAATTCTTAAATGTTCCTCATGTTCTTCTTGATTCTTAGAATAGACAAGAATATCATTGATAAATACAACAACAAATTTATCGAGGAAATCCTTGAATACCCTGTTCATCAAAACCATAAAGGCAGCTAGTGCATTCGTCAGACCAAAAGGCATAACCACAAATTCATGGTGACCATACCTCAACCTGAAGGCAGTCTTGGGAATATCTCCTTCTTTAACCTTTAACTGGTGATATCCTGATCGTAGATCAATCTTTGAGAACACCGATGCACCCTTAAGCTGATCAAACAAATCGTCGATTCGTGGCAACGGGTACTTGTTCTTGATCGTTACCTTGTTCAGCTCTCTGTAATCAATGTAGAGTCTCATAGCGCCATCCTTCTTCTTTACAAACAAGCCTGGAGCTTCCCATGGTGAGTGACTTGGCCTGATGAAACCTTTGTCAAGTAGCTCCTTTAATTGCGTGTGAAGCTCCTTTAACTCTACAAGGGCCATTCTGTAAGGCGCTTTAGAGATCAGATCGGTGCCAGGAGCGAGCTCAATCTCGAATTCAACTTCTCTTTCTGGCGGTAGACTTGTCAGATCATTAGGAAACACATCGCATATTCATGCACTATAGGTACATCATTAATTCTTATCTTTTCTTCTTGACTTTTGTCCACAATGTTCACCAGATAGCCCATGCAGCCACTTGCTAATAACTTCCTTGCTTTCATTGCAGATAGAAACATGTGGTGTTTCTTTTTGGATTCGCCAACATAAACGAACTTTTGATCACCTTCTGGATGGAAGATCACCTTTCGTTTTTGGCATCTATAGATGCATTGTACTTGTTCAGGAAATCCATCCCAAGAATCATATCATAGTCATGCATGTCGATCACAATGAGGTCGACGAATAGCTCCCTATCACAAATCCATAGGGGTACTGTACGTAAACAGTGCGTAGATAATATCACTTCCCCAGAGGGTAGTGTCATAGTGAATCCCTGTCTCATAGGCTCTAAATAAACCTCTAACTTTTTAGCATATGACATAGATACAAAAGAATGCGTGGCACCCGTATCAAAAAGGACATAAGCATCATTAGATAAACTTGTTATCTGACCTGTGACCACATTGGAAGTTTCTGTAGCCACTTGTTCCTTCGTCATGGCATAGATTCGGGCATTCGTTGGTGGGGCTTCAATTCTCCCTTGATTGATAAGTGGCCCTTCAAGGGAGGCTTGCATCTGATGAAGCTGGGCTTGAGGAGGTGCTCTCTGCGGGGCATTGGCATTTATCAGCTTGGGACAGTTCTTAACAAAGTGGTCTTCATGCCCACAAATGAAACATTGGTTTGTTCCTAAACGACATTCCCCTGGATGTTTCTTTCCACATTTGGCACATGGTTGAAACCGCCTATTATTGTTGTTGTGCTGACCATCATTGTGCCTCTTGTTGTCTTGGCCCTGCTGGTTTTGAGGATTGCCTTTCCTTTTATTATTCCTTTAGTTTTGGTTGTTGTTGTTGTTGTTGTTATTGTTCCTGTGTGAAGGGCGGTTCTGGTTGTTTGCATTATTAACCTGTTGGCCCAACTGAGGTTGGTTCCTTCTCAACTTGGACAAATGGAACTCCGCACGTTGGGCTCTCATGACAACCTGTTCTTGACTCCTAGGTGGACTTGCCCCATCCACAATAGCAGCAATTTCAGGCCTAAGAACCTTGATCAGCCTTCTAACCCTTTCACTTTCATCCATAACCATTCCTGGACATAAACGGGCCAGCTGATCAAACTTCGTCACCACATCAGTGACTGACATATCCCCCTGGCGTAGGTTTTCAAACTCCTCAAAATGTTTCCTTGTAACATTCATGTGGAAAAACTTCATGTTGAACTCATGCACGAAGTCAGCCCATGTCATTTCATCAACATTCCTGCTCATTTCAATGCCATCCCACCATATTCTAGCCTCCATGGTGAGACAGTACGATGCATAGAGAACCTTCTCATTGTCTGTGAAATCCATGAGTCTTAAGGTGGCTTCGATTGTCTTTAACCATCCTTGAGCTACTAGCGGATCCTTAGAACCTTCGAAATCCGCTGGCTTAACCCTCTTCCATCCGACCAGTAGAGGTTCCTGATAAGCCACTCTTGGTTCAGCAGCAGGAACTGTGACTTCGTTGACTTGTGGCTGCGGAGGAAGAGGAGGCACATTATTGCCTCGTCGTTCGTCATTCTGGCCATTGGCCCTTAACGCAGCTATTTCCCTTCTTTGGTCCTCAAGTTGTCTCTGTAACTCAGCAATCATTGTCATGAGTCTTTCATTGGTTTAGGCGAGAGTCTGCATTCTTCTATGACCGTCCATCGTTAATTCTCCTAAAAGAATTAGAACTTAGAAATAATCTTCCAATTATGAGATAGGTTTTCACTACTAGATCATTAATCGTTAAACATCTAAACCTTAATATTATCATCATACTTGCGTCAAAACATCTAACTTTATAACGTACTTACTTGGAGGACTTGGATTGATGTGTGGCGATATGAATTGTAATCAAAAATTTGCTCTAATACTAAAGCCTGTAACGCCCCCTTTATGGACGTCACAAATGTCGTTACTTTCATACATTCATACTTGTTTAAATTTTAAACATAAACATAAGTTCAAAACTTATACGATACTTTTTAATTGTAAATGTAATTAAACATACTTAACCAGGATCCATTCATACTTTTTTTTAACAACATTGTTTAACTTATTCCATACCATAATTAATTTAATTATACTTTAAATTAATCATAAACTTATTTTTATAGAATAGGTATACCAAGTTGTAAAATCATAACTTATAAAAACATCACATCATAATTCATTTAATTATCACATCATTTAAAAATTACTTGCTCCCACAGTTCGGCAGGCCGAACTTGGGACTTCGATAGGCCGAACATGATCGGCAGGCCGGAGTTCCTCAACTGGCAGGCCGGCAGAGGCTTTGCAAATCTGGCTTAAAAACTCATCATCGACCGGCAGGCTAAAAACGTGATCGGCAGGCCGAACTTTCAAACATCGGCAGGCCGACCCATGACGTTCGGCAGGACGACCGAGCCAAAATCCTTGAGAAAACTTAATTTGTAAAACAGATTTAACTTTTCATAAAAATTGCGAAAGATCAAAATTCTTTAAAATGATAAAATAAAATATAAAACCATAGTTCAAGTACTCTTAAAACTTAACATAAAAATATGTTCAAAATATAAAACTTGATTTAAAACATAAAAACATTCTTCTTGGCGTTCTTTCGGTTACAATTCATCGTGCTTTGTGCCCACACACCCTCCCATATTCTCCGCCTATTCCATGATCTTCTTACCCTTATCTGCAACATGACATAAAACTTGATTAAGCTAATGCTTAGTAAATACATATAATTCTCACAATTTAAAACATTACATATACATCATCATCATCGTTGTCATCATATCATAAAAGTGCCTTAAGCACAATTTCATAGAAACATATCTTTCATTACATTAACCATATTAAAACTTATTCCATTTTATCTTAAGGGCCCAAGTGTTGCACCATGAACATCATTGTAGGCGCGCCGTCATGAGAGGAGAATGGTAGCTAATCCCAAACCAAACATGACATCATAACATATCGTTTCATAACATTGGTGTGCAACACTTATTAGGTGATACATATATACATAATTTTCATAATTTGAAACATGTCATCATCATACATGCATAACTTTAAATCATGATAATCTTTCATAAGAAATCCTTTAAGGAAAATAACCATAAAATCATCATAAATATCATTGTGAACATATCATCAAACCTTGTAAAACGTGTCATGTTGCAGGTGAGAATGTACTTACCTTAACAGCTAGGTTACTTAACCTTAATACGGTTTGGTGACGACGCCGCGGTCTCGATGTGCTCGTTCCTTTGAGTGTTCATGTCATTTATCCATTTAAAAATACAATAAAATTAATACTTATTATCATATCGTAAATCATCCATTCATATAAGATTTATATTTACATTCATCTCATATTATAAACATAATTTATAACCATAATTGTGAAAACATAAAATTATCATCACATATACATGTTATCATGATTTTTTTTTTCTTAAATCATAAAAATTACCTTAAGCATGTAAAAACAAACCATACATTTCTAAACATGAAATCAGCCAACATTAATAATAATGTAGATGAATAATCTTTTGAAAACATTTTCTAATAATTTAAGATACATATATTTTAATTTTAAAATTCATACAAACACCTTATTATCATGCATTTCAATGTCATAGAATTATTTCATCATCAATAAAAACCATTTAAGCATATAAAACATTTTATAAAACGATAATCCAAAAATATCATTGTTAAAATAGTTTTCTTAACGTAATCTCATAAAATTTTCATAACATAAAATACACTCATCATACATTATACATGCACATTCTTGACAACTTTCATGAAAAACATCATTCATTTACCCCTTGAATAAACATTACATTTTTCATGCATCAAAGTTAAACAACAATATTTTACTGTGAGGCGTAGAAGATAGAAAATTCATATTTTTCATAGAAACATCGAATTGACTTGAAACTTGGAGAAACATCACATAATACATACATGAACATCGTATTAAAAAAACTCAGAGCAAAATACAATACCTAGGGAATGATATTGCAGAGGAATTGAGGAGAAGAAATGCTTTTTAAAAACACAAAGAAACGAGTCCTTAACTTAAAAGATTTTCTTCTCAAAACCCTTGAATCCAACCAACAAAATATAACTTTTTCTTTCAATATTTGCAGAGAAGTTTTGAGAGAAAAGGAATGGAATTCATGGAGAAGAGAAGAGGAAGAGAGAGAAAGACAGAAAAAGCGTCTCAGAAATTGAGAGAGAAGACGTGAGAGGATGAGAGAAAAATATGGAAAAGAACGTTAAAAATTTTTAACGTAATGAGCATAATGAAAATTCATTACCTTCCATTAAGTCAGAATTTTTCTGACTCTTTGATAGCAAATGGCGTGGAGGAAGGAGAGAAAAGAGGGAAAGTCAAAACTTTAGTCTTACTTGCCATATTTTTGCCCTCTAAAAATAGGAAACCACTTAAAATAATACAAATCAATGCGAAGTCAAACCTTTTCTTTCCTTAACTGACAAAATTATTCCATTAATATGCCAATTAATCAAAATAAATCACCCATTTAACGTAATTATCTCAGCCATAAATTTGGAGAGATTTCTGCTTACTGCTCGTCAGCTGTGTTCGGCCTGCCGATTTTTCCCTTCGGCCTGTCGGTTCCACCAAGTTCGGCCTGCCGATGGTTTCCATCGGCCTGCCGATCTTTGGCAGACTGTTCGGCCTGCCGAACTTGAAAGTCCAGCCTGCCAAACTGTCCTTAAATACCATACATTAAAACATTCAATTCATCATTGCATCATAATTAAACATACATTATAATTCACATGAACACTTGAGCACAACGATTTCATGCGGTCGTCACCTGCCATAAAACTTGACATAAAAAGTTAGTAACATTAAAATTATAAATCATATCACATAACATAAATTATTATTATTAAGATTTTCTTAACATCGTTACTAACTTAAAATGATCCGTTACATCAAAGTAGGTGGGTGTTACAGTTGCAATCGAAAATTCAAGCAAATTCGACAAGGACTGTCTTACAAGACCACTATCATTTATAGGGTTTTTTTTTACCTCAGGGAATGCTATAAACCATCCCAAAATGTATCGAATAAATGGTCGGTCAAATGTCTGTAACTCTTTTGTCAGTCAAAATCTTTAGTTATGTAATCCATTGAAAAAAAATGTACAAATAGATAATGCAAATGCATGCATGGAAAACTATTGTTTTCCTTCACTTATCATCCTACAAGGTAAAAGCCCTATCCTATTCAAGATTGTAACTTAATGCATTTGTTATTCATTCTATAACACCCCTTTCTTGTAAAAATTTTGGCAACATCTCCCCTTAGTTCTCCTAAGTGTGCTATCAAAGGTCTCATACCCAGAGAACGAAGGAAGACAATCGAAACATCTACTACAAAGCCTAAGTAGAAATGAATAACAAAGATGTAAAATTACAATCCCAAACTGTTCAAATGGAACAATTCAAAAGTCGGTGAGCCATTTATAGATTTTCAAATGGGTCTAAGGTTATTTTAAAAATGAACATGAAATATATGATAAGCAATAAACTCATATAACACATATGATTTTTAGTTACTGCGTACTATAATCTTAATAGTACGCTTGCCACCAAATTCTTGAATATAAATAGAAATAGCGTTAATGCATTTTCATGACTCTTATATAATTTTATCAAGCCTTTACAATTTTTTTTTATTATTTTTGTATCAAGTTTTATTCAATTTTATGTCATCATTTATCATTATTACTTATTACTTATTATTACTTAAATATTAAATAATAATTCAATATTAAATAATTATTCTTTATTATTGCATATTAATCTAATTATTGTTATTATTCTTATGTTGATAGATTATTAATATAAACAACTCAACTATTTAATTATTATTACTTATTAATTGTTTATTATTATTATTATTATTATTATTATTATTATTATTTGTATGTTTCATAAATTAATAATTATAAACCAAATATTAGTCAATTATTATTACTTAATTATTGCTTATTACTTATAAGCTAACATTATTTTCAAGTTTGATAGATTATCAATTATAAACCACTCAACTCATTAATTACCATTACATTAATTTTTAATTTTTAACTATAATTATAATTGTAAATATTATTGTTGTCGTTGTTGTTATTCTTATGTTTCATAAATTATCAATTATAAACCACTTATTTAATTAGTAATTGTTACTTATTAATTCTTAATTATGAATATTTTTATGTTTGATAAATTATTAATTGTAAACCACTTAACTAACTAATTATTCTAATTTATTAATTATTAGTTATTAATTTTTTAGGTGTCATAAATTATTAATTATAAATCACTTAACTAATTAATTGTTATTACTTAATCACTAGTTGTTATTTGTTAATTATTAGTACTTAAATATTTATTCCTCATTAATTTTTTTAATATTCGTTCAAAAAAACTTAGTTTCAAATTAACAATTTATTCCAAAATAACAAAAATAACAAAACATATCCAACATAATAATAAAACTTAACCAACATTTCAACATACTCCAAAGTTAACATAACATAATCACACATATCCAAAACTAAAAACCAAATATAAATACAACACATATTCAAATCATAACCTGAAAACATATTCAAAACTAAAAACTAAATACAAACACAATATACTCCAAAACATACCCAAATCTAAAATCTAAATATAAAGACAACGTATTCCAAACACAACAAAATATAAGCATATTCTAAACACAACATTATCAACAAACTAAGAAATTAAACAAGAAAATTTTAAAAAATAAAACTCACATGTTAGTAACCACAATAACAAGGTGACCATACAATGACGAAGCAATGGCAGACGGCGGTAGACGACGAGAGTTAGGGTAGTGATAGATATCTAAGGGTCAAGTAGGTGGTAGGGAAGGCATGTGGTGGGGAGGGCAGGAGACTAATGACAGGGCAGGGATGGGATAGAGAAAGAAAGAGAGAGGAGGGAAAAGGGCAGGCACTGGCGATAGAGGTAGTTGGTTGGTGGTAAAGCTTGGAGGCAGAGGCGGAGGCAGGTTTGTGGGTGAGAGAGGGATTTTTAGAAAATAGGGAAAAAGATCGAGGTACTAGGCTATTATAAAGGAGCTTAAATGTCGTATTTAAAAGTCTGAATATCGTTGCTATAAACTAAACTAACAACGTCGTTTTGATTAAATATATTAAAATAATTTTCTTGCGATGACAAGACTTTCAGAGATTACACATGTCATTGCTAAAAGTCTTGAAAAAATCCTCGGCTTGTTTAGTTTTTACCGCTTAAAATTTCAATGAAAATTAAAATTCTAATTTTTGGTGACAACAAAAGTACAACTGGTATATGCTAGTGCCAAATTTGGGACCGCCATCAAGACAGTGCCAACTTTAGGACTACCGTCAAGATCAACGTTGTTGCTAAAAAGTACATTTATCACTATCAACTAGCAATTTCAGGTGCGAATAGCTAGGTATGTGTTTTGTACCAAACTTTTAGCGACGATGTAAAAAGTCCTTTTTTGGCGGCATCACATTACTTTTCTTGCAAATTTTTTCTTTTAGACTTTTAGCGATGACTGGGTCCATGGTAAAGGTATACTGTTTTTGAAGCATTATCATGGTTAGTGATGATAGCCTTTAGTGATGACAAATGTGGTCGCTAAAGGGTTCTTTTCACAGTCTTATTAAGTATAAAAAATATACACGTAATTATTTCTGGCCTTTAGACCTATATTATTTATCTACCATATCTATAACTTGTAATAGAGGAATGAGATTGCAAAATTTTTTTTTTTTTGGGTATTTCAACCAAATAATCCAATAGTCCACATCACCACTTCTTTATCAACATTGAATGCAGTGGTCAAAAATGGTATGCGTTTTTTCACACCTTATACCTCAATCTTGTTTGTTTATTTTATTTTATCTATTTCATTTTTCTCTTTATATTCTTAACTTTGTTTGGTTAGCTCTTTGTTTAAAAAAAAAATATCTAAGTTTATGTAATCTTTTGTAAGGTCAAGAGGGTTGGTTTGTTCTTTTAGTTATATTTAAAAAAAAAAATTTACAAATTTCACTTATCTTTCTCATCAAATATTTTAGTATTAATGTTGGGTACTTCTGTCTCTATATCTCAAGAAAAAAGTTGGTTAAGAAAAATGCACAACAATAAAAAGTCATAAAACTGCTCGTTTTCGTTAAATTTTTTTTTTTCCTTAGAGAGTATAAATAAACCAAAATGCGAAAATCAAACATCTATATTGATTACTTTTACAAGAATTAGTTATTCTATTAACTGTAATATGTAGTTTTATTAATATTATCATTAGAAAATATATTTAGTTTTCAAATGAGAGAACACAATTATCAATATTAGAATATTGTTATTCGTACTAATAACTTCAAATGAAATTTTGATTTTTTTTTTTTTTGATGTGGAGAATTGGTCGTGCTTCACACTGTGTAATCTAAAAACCAGAATTTACGCAACTCTGCATGAGGAAAATTTAAAAATATTTTATAGATATGGGCCGTAAGTGGTTCTCCTTCGCACGCTTTTTAATTCTCCACGCATCCTTTTAAATACACCTCTCTCATAAATTTAAAATAATTAAATTTATTTTCTATGCCATTTATAGTTTTAAAACTGCCTTTTAGATTCTTATTTTTTCACAAGTTATTTTTTTTTGGAACCCACCATTTTATTTTTCATTATTTTAACATCCTTATTTTTCTCTCTATTTTTTTTTTTGGTTGTTGTTTGTTGAAGCTTTAAGCATGAAACATTTTCATACTTAAAGAAAATTTTAAATTAAAAATTATATATATTCACATTTTTTTAAAAAAAATTGTATCTATTAATTACATTTGTTATAAAATTATTTATTAATAATTACATCTACTATTTTAATTATACAAGTGCTTATCATAAATGCTATTTTATTTGAACAAAAATCAAACTATAAACGAAAATAAAGAACGTTCGTTCATATATAGTTCGACAAAAAAGAAGTCATTGTTACAAATGCTAAAACTCAACAAATTAAGCACATCATATGATCTGTTTTGTAATAATAAATCCTCTCTTTCCAAACAACATCCGACTCTTTATCATCATAAAAATTTATGGTGTTCCTTATCAGAAAAAAAAATTTATGTAATTAGTCAAGTGCAGTTTTTTTTGGTCATATTATTCAAAGGGTGTTTAATATAATATAAAAATTTATTTTAAAAAATAGTGTAAATAGTCAAGAGAGCGTGCTTTACAAAATAACGAATCAAATTTTCGTCCATTCCAGTCTTGAATGCCAATTAGGGAAGAAAATGCAAAACGTAAAACCAAGCAACAAATTGATTTGTGAGACATTATTGTTGATTGAAAACCTTTTCTTCGGAAGTCTTTTTCCCTGCCCAAAAAAAGTCTTAGATGAGAGCGCCCGTAAATGACCGCTAGGTGCAATCGTTGTTCAATCACGGTCTTCAACGTTCGACGGACTCTGGTCTAGTGTCTAGAGCAGGCATGCATGTTTAAAAAAAAAAAGGAAACGATAAAAAAAAACTCCTTATATATACATATATATATATATAATTACATATTTTAACTCCAACCGTGATTGTAGAGTTTGAATTTCAGTTTTAATTACATATTTTCAGATATTATGATTCAAACTATAATTCATACTTTTTGGCATAATATTTTCTCTTATAAAGATAAATTTTATGTTCAAACTTCCTTTTTTGATCCTACCAATATTACTAAGTACACTAATTTAAGTGAGAAAATAAAAATAAATAGGCCAAAGTTTAGAAAAAAAAATAGTTGGTAACATTATTAAGTGTAAAGTTAGACTTATCAATTGTGTGATAAAATGGTAAATTTTACGAATTCCCTCTAAACAATGTCACTTGTGTCAATATATTCCTTAAACTTTAGAACGTATATATTGTGCTCTATGAAGTATAATATTTCTCTAAATTCACCATAGAACTTTGACAACACATTGTGTTTTTGGGTAGAATTACTGAATTTTCGTTTGATTTAAGATTAGATATGATACTTAGAGGTTAATATGAATATTTTTATTTTAAATTAACTAGTTGGGTATCAAATTCTCGTGTGTTCAGTCTTTAGAGTATCTACTCAAAAGCGAGAAAAAAGATGGTAGAAAAATAGAGAAATTCTATAATTCAAGTTGATTCCTTAAGGAATTTTAGAAAAACTGGTGAATTCATTCTTTTAATGAAGATAACAAGTATTATTTTGTCCAAAAAACAACACGTTTCAAAGTTAAGGGAGTGAATATAGAGAAGAATCATAGTTTATGGGGTATAATAAAGTGCCTTTTAAAGTTTTGGGATATTTTGATACAAATGACATAATTAAAGGAAATTCATAATATTTGTCCTCTTTCTTTCTCGTGCTTCCTCTCTCATCTAGAGCCACTATGAATAACAAACAACGGACCTGTTTGGCATGGCTTTTGGTTGTGCTTTTAGTCAGTAGAAAAATAGAAGTAAAAGCTGTAGCTTTTCAGTAAGTGTTTGAAACCATATTTTTAAAAGAGCTTTTATAAGTCAAAATGGTTTTAGTTTTTTATAAAAGTTACAAAAATATTATATTTAAGCTTATAATATATTAGTAACACTCTAGTATAAGTTTTAAAGTAGTTTTCAGAAGTGCTTTTTCGAGAAGTCACATTTTATGTCTTTGATTGGAAACACTTCTGAAGAGCAAAAGCACTTCTGACTAATTATGCAAACACTTGCAGAAATAGATTTTGAATTCAGGAAGTTAAAACAACTTCCAAAAGACCCTCTCACACAAGCCCAAAAACTCTCTCCTCCTCTCAATCTCTTTACTCGGGACGATCATTGCTTCTTCTTGCCCCCTCTCTCTGACAGCGACGCAACCTCTCTCTGGAGTTCTCTCTCTGGCGTGGCTCTCTCTCTCTCTATCTCTCTCTCCTATTACAAGCCTATGCGTTCGGCTCTTAAGAACTACAGTTGAGACACGAGGAAGTAAAAATGAAGAAAAAGAAATTATATTCTTGAGAATTGATTCTCTGATGAATTGTTTTGATTCTTATTTCATGTGTTTCTACTACTCTTTGAATTGAAGCTTCAAGCCGAAAGCGAAAACACTTTTTTCAAAGAATTTCGTATGCCTTTGTCTAAGTATTTTACCATTGTTTAATCATAGCATGTGAAATAAAATATCACGTAACTGTATAGTATTTGAATCCCGACGTTGATTCGTGTATGTATGTGCTTCTTGATTCAGAGAGATGGAAGAGATAGAGACGGAGAGAGAAAGAGAGGAGAGAGAAGGGGAAGTAGGAAGAGAAAGAGCGATTGGGAGAGAAGAAAGAAAGAAAAAAAAAAGAAGAAAGAGAAATGGGTAAAATTAGAAAACAAAAGTATTCAAACTGAAAAATGGGTAAAATTGAAAAACAAGGCATATAAAACTGAAAAAGGCTTGCTAAATTCTTACTATTATAAAAGACATTAAAATTGGGTCCATTTTTTATAACTTCCTATTTTTGAATTTACAATTTCCCATTTTATGCTAAGTCTCTATGTTTTACCAATATTTTTAAAGGTTCTTAATAGTAATGATGTCTAAATTTTAGAGTATTTTTCACTTTGTCTCTTAAGCTTTAAAAATTATCACTTTACTCTTTTCAACTTTTAAAAATCATCACTTTGCCCCTTAAATTTTTAGAATTACTATTTTACCCTTGTTTCAAAGTTCTTCATTTTGGTTCTTATTTTCTAATTTTTCATTCAAATAGACAGAATTAAGCACATGCGATTCATATATAGGCCACTTGTAAGGGCAAAAATAAGATTTTATTACTCAGGATTTATTTCACATTTACACTTATATTTAACTTTTTTTTATCTCCTCTCATTTAAGAACGGTCTTTATGCACATTTCTTCTCAATATTGTTCGTCGATATCTCCTTATTTTTAATGCGTAACTTATCTTCTTTGATATTTAAATTCAAAGAAGATAAGTTATTTTATTATCTTCTTTGATATATAGGCCACTTGTAAGGACAAAAATAAGATTTTATTACTCAGGATTTATTTCACGTTTACACTTATATTTAACTTTTTTTTATCTCCTCTCATTTAAGAAGGGTCTTTATGCACATTTCTTCTCAATATTCTTCGTCGATATCTCCTTATTTTTAATGCGTAACTTATCTTCTTTGATATTTAAATTCAGATATCGACAAATAATATTGACTTATTAAATGAGTTACACATTAAAAATAAGGAGAAACGTGTGGGCAAACCCCTTCTAAATAAGAGTTTAGATATTAAAAAATGTGTCAAGTGAGAATGTAAATGTAAAACAAAACTTATGAGTGATAAAATTGCATATTGACCCTTGCAGGTGACCCATGTGTGAATTACATTAGTTAAACTACTATTTGAACGGAGAATCAAAAATTTAAGAAACAAAATGAGGAGCTTTGAAAGTTCAGAGGCAAAATAGTGATTTTTGTAATTCAGGAGGTAAAGTGAGAAGTTTTAAAAGTTTAAAGGATAAAGTGGTAATTTTTAATATTCAAAGGACAAAATGAAGGAGACCTTAAAGTTTAGGAACTATTAGTGTTAATAACCTTATTTTAAAAACATGCTTCCTGACCAAATGAGTCCAAAATAACAATATATGAAGACACTTTTAGTCTTCATCCTAAACCTTTATAGTGTTATTTGAACCGATTTTAAATTTAAATAATTTTTTTTAAATAAAAGGTTGAAAACTTAAAATCTTTTAATTCCTTCTAACAGCCTTTTTTTTCCCCAAAAAATTGGTTCTATGAAACAATAGTATTTGGCTATTTAGAAAATTTAATATAGTATTAGAAAACTTAGTTAGAGGTAATGTTTTTTAAAACTATTGATAATTACGGGGAACATATGCAACGATATTTCTGCAAAAAAAGAGAATAAAATTAAATTAACATTGCAATTAAACGCGTGAGGCTTTTGTCTTCTAGATCTATATGATAGATGTATGTACATATGCATGTACCTCATGAATTGAAAACCTAGAATTAAATTGTGGCAATCTTTGCTACACCGGATTCAGACTAATGTTTAGTTAAAATGTAGAATATGAATTAATAAGCTATTGACAAAAAATAGGTGCAATTATTAAACCCATTGCTTGGATTAGAATATTCTTTGATCGTCAACTTCAACACGGTTGGCCCTGAGCAACAAAGTCAGCCACCTCCTCCACTTTTACAAGCTTGGATTCTGGCTAGGCCCCACTCGACGCGCAAACAAAGATCCATGCCCCCACACCCACTCGCCCGTTGTTTCTAGTAATTTTATTTCTTTTCTTTTCCCGAGTAAAATAAAAAGAAATTATTTGTAATTTTCTATATTACAAACTTTTAAAATATGTTTTTTTTTCAATAAACAATTTCATAATTACTTTAATATAAATATACTTTTAACGACAATTCAATCTAATTTTAGTAATTAGTCTAGTCTAAAGTATTAAATAATACTATATTACGAAAAGATCTAGCTCTTATATTCTCTTTTTAGAATCCCCTTTTATGTTCTCCCAATAATATTTTGTCATATTAATTAAAATAACATGCCACATTACTTAAAACACCACATCAATTAACATACAATGTTGGGTCAGCTGAATCACGTCATGTCATTTAACAAAATTTCTTTTTTATTTTTCATATTTCTCTCATCAAATGCTTGGAAATTATTTTTTTTTTAAGGAGCCTAGATATTATTCAAAACCATCAATACATCATTATTGGAAGGAAAAATAAATTAATGAGAGTCAGCTGCGTCAGGAAGAAAAGAGAAATATTAAATCTATTTGGCAATATTTTAAATGACATGGCATAATTTAGTTGACGTGACATTATATTTTATAAACATGGCATGTTATTATAATTAGCATGTCACGATGTTATTAGAGGAAATAAAACTGGAAGAGACAAACGACTACGTATTGGTCACGATTGGCTCAATCGCTCCAATGCAGATCAGTCTTACTCATCGATTTTGTTGCGTTCCATGTTAGGGACCCATATATTGTAACATTTTCTTCAATTCTATCTTTAATTTTATTGGAAGTCAAACTACGTATATGCTACGAGACAGAGAAACTAAAATTTCAACCGTAGACAAAAGTATAGAATTGGCAGTCAAACTACGTATATGCCAAGAGACAGAAACTAGAATTTCAACCGTAGAAAAACAAAGTATAGAATAGCGTCACCAGTGTAGTCTAATAATAATTCTAGAACACTACATGCGTATGTCGGCAAACGTTTTCTGAGTTAGCACTCACACTGTCCTTAAGTAGTAACTAGTCATATAATTTTTAGTAATTGAATATCAATATTTTAGATCAAATTATTTTTTATCATTAATATTTTGTTGAAGTGTGCCTGAGTTATTTATCAAATTTCATAAGTTTGATCTGGCATCAATTATATTGTAATTAACGATAATTAAGTTTGTTATATCTATTTTGGTAACCAAATTAGATCTTGTCATCTACGAGCTTGGAGCTCAAAGTGGAAACGGCATTTAAAGAAAATCTTGAGCTTTTCTAAATCATAATATTGCTTCTTTCTGTTGTATACTTAATTTTGTT
Source organism: Artocarpus heterophyllus (assembly GCA_025403435.1). Classification (NCBI taxonomy): domain Eukaryota; kingdom Viridiplantae; phylum Streptophyta; class Magnoliopsida; order Rosales; family Moraceae; genus Artocarpus; species Artocarpus heterophyllus. The sequence goes on from CM046353.1 coordinate 14,947,524, forward strand.
TTGCTTGCCTTTTATTTTGATTTTCTTGGGTCTTTTATATTTTAGTTTGTAAGATCTTTTGCCTTTCTTTTTTATTATATAAAGTTTTTGCTTATTATTATTATTTTTAAACAAAAAAAGATCTTGTAAGTACTGCCACATGACCACTTTGAATTCAAAATTAATAAAAAGAATTGGTATGAACAATTACTCACCGTTTAGTATTGTATGTGTGCGTGTGCGTGTGTGTATATATATGTTGCTATGAGTGTGTATATATATTTATCTATATATCATATGTTTTCGCGTTCTTGAGCTATTTAGCGTGAACAATGTTATAGATACATATATGTCAACTTCTTTGGGAAGTTTTTGACACTTTAATATTATTGCTTTGCTCTTGATCTATGTAAAAGTGTGTTAAAGAATGCTTTCGGTCTCCATTACTTTGTGATTAAAATCAAAAGATATGGATGAAGACGTGTCAAGTTTTGAAGATGATGGTTTAGTTTTTTCCTTCCTTCCCAAATATAATGAATATCACTCCTTACTCGAGGCATATTTGAACACAAATTTGATACATTGTTCTTGCTGAAAATTTTCAATTAACAGCGGGAGCTTTCATTTGAGGGACAACTAATTATAAAGATTTTGGAGGAAGCAAAATCCAAAATTTTCTCAAACGTGTTCAATAAATTTGACAAAAGAGGTAAAATGCATATATAGTTTTATGGTTTATTTTATATTTATTCAAACAATATATTTTTAGTTTTTTAGTTTCGGCAAATTTATATTTTCAAATTAGATTTAAGATACAAATTTATACTTTTTTCGAATCAATCTTCAATTTTGATTTAATAAATTACCTAAAATATCTTCAAATTAGAAAAACAAGAGAACTTTAAAATTTTTAAATTAACCTAAAACAGAGGGCGATAAAGAGATAAATATACCATAACTAAAATGCCCTGAACATGAGATATATAGCAAAAAAAAAAAAAACAACAACAACAACAACAAAAAGAAAACAACAACATATAAGTCATGATGAAGAGTGAGCAAGAAGTTCAATTGGCTGCAACCAATACCAATTATTAATACATATATTGCCCTTTATATATCATGATCAATTTAAAACTTCTTAATTTTTAAGTCTAGGAAATTAATTTTCCCCAGCCAGCTATCTATTAATTATATATATATATAATATTATATAATTGGCTCAAGAAGTGGTCAATTTCCTGGATTCCAAGAAACTTTTGTCTTTGTGTTCACGGGATGCAATATGGTCGAGAAAGCTAGAGAAGTCGGTGTCCTTGTAGCGCTTTGGATTGGCCTTGTCAACGAGTTTTGGCGACGGTCGAACCATGCAATTGAATGGAAGACTGTGCAACGAAGCAATTGACATTCTTGGCTTGCTAGAATTCACCACAACCCTGTGGAGCACGCTCTTGTATCTCCCATTGCTGAAAATCTGTCCAACAGAATAATAATATATTTAGCACGTAAAAAAAATATATGGACTAATCATATACTCAATTTATAGATGTCTTTAAATATCTAAAAATACCTCTTGGAACACCTTTTTTCTTTTGCATGGCTATAATATATGTGTGTGATGTATTAAATTTATGTGCATGGCTATATTTTTACATCGTCCCGCCAAACAAAATAAATTAGTAAGTGCAAGAATCCAAGAATTCAAATCCACGCACATGTTCAGAAATAAGTAATAAACAAAACAATTAGTACATTCAGAAAATTTGTGTTCATGATAAGAGATAAGCCAAAACTATTAATTTATTGTTATTATTCTTTTTTTATGTTTCAAGAGGAAATGAATATAAATTAGATGAAATTAAAAAATGTGGCAGTGATGACTAACCTCAAGATGATCACCGACATTGACGACAAAGGAATTAGGAAGTGGCTCCACGGTAACCCATCTCCCTCCATGCTGTATCTGAAGGCCCTTAACTTCATCTTGGAGGAGAAGAGTGAGAAAACCATAGTCGGAATGAGGAGGCATTCCAAGGGTTAATTCAGGTTCTGGGCATGAAGGATAGCAGTTGACCACAATGAGTTGACTGCCATCTTCAAATTTTATTGAACCATCTTCATCTCCATTATTGTTTTCATTTTTTGTTGTTTCTTGATCATCCATTAATCCTAAGCTCTCTTTTATGGCCTCCATCAGCATGAGGTATAAGAATTTCGTCTTATCTGAGAAGTTAACAGCTGCTTCCCTATACATAATAAATCACATGTTACTGTTTATAGTTTGTTCTATATATACATGTATAATATGCTAGCTGTTATTTTAAAAACAAATAATTACATATCAAAACCAAAACATGAGAATTATCTTGCAACAACCGGTAATATGGACAACAGTTTTTGCTAAACTAATAATAATTATTAATGTCACTTTAATATTGAAAGCCTACAAAGTTGATAACAAACACTTTAACATCATTCTTTTTTATGTTAATAATAATAATTATTAACAAACGCAGGACATCATGTATAATTGTTCAAACACACACTTCCATAGCAAAATATAGGTAAAAAAAGTGCAGGACGTTATTTTTCAATCCAACACATTTTGAAAATGTACAACACTAAAAGAAATATAGTTATCTCCGACGCTTGTTACACCTTTCCAACATCTGTGCTATATTACTTAACTAAATCAAAAGTACAATATAGTCTAGAACAACTAAATTTCTTGATGTTACACTTTTTTAAGGATTATGTTAATTACTCAATCTACTATGTTTTTTACTATATATATATATATATATCTATATATTTGCACGTGTGTGTATATGTTTCAGTTCTTCGAAGTGAAAGAGATATATACCTCAAGTCCACAGGAGAGGAAGGCCAGTGAGGAAGAACTTCTGACAAAGGATGGCAGCTAAGCTTTAAGAAGTCTCTCCAACAAAAAACTTTATCATTGTTCTGATTAAAGCTGGTTCCATATCTAACTGGTGAATACAAATCTTTCGACATGTACTTGGATCTTTCGTCAAAAGGGAGGTCGAAAAACCTCTTACTTACATCACCCATTCTTTGGATCACATCAGCGTCAATACCATGATTTATCAACTGCATATATAATTAATCCAAATAACCAAGATCTACGTCAACAAATTGATAGTACTTTAAGGGTTTTTTTCTGGGTACTTCAACTTCTAAAATTTGTGCTATATTTTTATTCCATGTGAAAGGAGAGGGAAAAATTTGAACAATTTTTTAGTGCAACGGCAACCTAACAAAGTTGGCGCATACTAAATCCTCATTCCATGTTCCCCACAAGACATATATATATATATATATATATATATATATATATGCATATCATGTGTGTGTGTGTGTGTACACTTGTTGAATTTGAAAGATCGAGTAGCTATAGTAAGACCTGAAAAAATCCATATTCTTGGCATGCTTTTGCCAGGGAATTTATGACGTTGGGTCTGTTGGGGCCTTGAAGCTGAGAGAAATCAAAAACAGGTAACTTGAGGTTGTGGACTTCGCTAGTAGTTTTAGTAGTGTCTCGACCAGTTCCTGAATTAGGCCTTTCTGCCTCTGGCAATATGTACTTGGATGGAACTTTTGTTATTCCTCCTTCACACAAGCTTCTCACGCCCATCTGATATTGGTTATGATCAATATTATTTTGAGCATCCTCTACAACGGGTTTAATTATCAGTCCCATTTCGTATCTGTCAAGATTGGAGAGATCACATTAGATATAGAGTACTACAAGTGTGTATATATATATATATATATAAATAATATGAGCCGACGAGTATGCCAAAATAGAGGAAACTTGAGCAAACTCACATACCTTTGTAGAAACAAACACTTACAAGAGAGAGAGAGGAATTATAGAAGTATATTAATTAAAGAAAATTAAGTTGCAAAATGATGCAGCTAGCCTAAATATATATAGGAGTTTAGGTCATTAAAAGGGGTTGAAGTGAAGCATAGTTCAGGCAATCAATTTTGAAAAAGATGGAACTTTTTTGTTCTGTTCCAATGGACTAATTCCACTCCTTGCAAAGGAGACCTTAGACTTAGTATTTAGTCAAATCAACACGTCGGTGGTGGCTGCACTTCGGGGGCAGGAAATAATTCCCGTGGCCCCCAGTTGGAAATTCTTTGGTTTGACGCTAGTTGGAGAGCTTTCAGACGTTAGAAAATTAACTCTTTTTGGTACTATAACGTCTTCTTCCTCTCATTTTTCTTTAAAATATACCTTTATTTCAAAGTCCTTTACTTTCTATTTTGATTTTTTTAATTACTTTTTTTTTTTTTTTTTTACTTGCGTTCTTATTTTCTTCTTTCCTCTCTCACACAAACAAGTCGCACTCTCCCTCCTCTGTCTCCCCACATCATTGATCTCTCGTCACTTTTTTTTGCCCTTCCCCTCCGATACCAAAACCAAGAGGCTGATCGCCTCTCCTGAAGTCGTGGCTTGCTGACATGAGCCTCAAATTTAAGTGATGTCATTAGGTCGACAGGCTACAATAGAAAGGGCTTAAGTGGAAAAATTAATCGCTAAAATAGTGTTTTGTTACAACAAGTCGTCACTCAAAATCTATTGCTAAACACACTTGTTGAGTAAAAACATGAATTGTGTATCAATTTTCAAGCCAAACAGGTTTAAATATTATGATTGACTATTTGTGCTTATATTTACCCAAATTCGTCCAAATTGATTAAAAAAACCTAAAATGCCAAAACCTTTAGAAAATAACCTAGAGACCCCTTGCTCCAAATTCAAACTCTTTTTTATCTTTCACAATACATTTCTCTCAACCCAATATTTTGACAATTCTTGTTTCAAGTCCCCTCCAAAAAAAGGCCATTTCCCAATTCAAATGGTCTCAAATTCACCTAATTATTTGTTAAACGTAAAAGTTTTAGATTATTTCAGTAAATTGTCAAAATCATTTAAAGATTTTACAATTCCTAATCTTCTCTATTTTAATTTTAAGGCTTTCTTCCATTTCTCTCCCTTAACCCTCCTTATCTTGCTCTTCTCGATGGAAAAGCTAGTGAAGCATAATAGTTATTGTCGTGACCTGTTCTAGCCTAATTGAAAAGAGAAACACTATCATACGAGTTGAACCTATAGTCTTTGCGAGGATGATAGTAAGAATGTTCAACAAGGCTCACCATCGTGAGACAGTGTAGATCACCATTTAAAAAGCATTAGGGGCCTTGCCTTTAAAGATAAAGGCCATCAATTGGCTTGGCATCGGCAGTATAGCGGCCTCAGAAGTAAGGGAGGCACTAGCCAAACAAAGAAAATGTTTTTCTCGGCTAGGGTTTCTAAATTAGGGGTAAATATGATAATGATACTAGGGACATTATTATTTTAGATAAATGTTAACAAAGTAAGTAATTGTGGCCAATTCATTAGGAATTCTCATATTGCTTTGTCTTTTTCTTAATATTATTTTGTGAAATTGAATGAGTAATTAGTATGGTAATATATATGGATTTTGTTAGATTTGTTAAATTGATTTTGTGATTGTAGTAAATTGGACTATTTAGTTTTGGTTTATTGGAATTGATTTATGTGGTGGAATTTACGACTTGCAATGGCTAGGAAATATATGTTTGCTATTAGCTTCGCTAAAAAATATGAGAATGATGCTGAACATTTTTTTATCCAAAAAGGATGTGATACGATGCCCCCTTGTGTATGGCAGAAATCTTAGAAAACATTGGATTTGGGTTGATTGTTCGTATAAAGTGCAGATATGATACATTAGGTGGCACATTTGTTTCGATACCATGAGATTGATCATTATATAAAGTAAAGATATAGCTTCCCAATTATAAATATGTTCCTAGTTCACAACAGGAAAGGAACCGAGGGATAAATAAAGGTAATAATATGATTTGCATGATTTATGATGGAATCACACTTTGTGCATTTGTCTAGAGTGATCTTTGACAATAATAGACGATGTTTTAGTTAGATTTTGAAACTTGAAGGCATTGGTTAGGTATATAAATTCTAATTTCAAAAAACTCATAATTTCCAAGAGATATTGTAGGAGGGTAATAATAGTGGATTTTAGTCGACTTGGCTACAAAAACAATTCGTTCATTTCAAATTAATAATTAATAATTTAAGGACTATTGTTTTAAATTTGATTTATTTACACATCTTAATTTTAATTTATTTAGAGGGATCTATTCATTGGACTAAAGTGCAATGACTACGTAATACGTATGACATTGGAGATTTTTGGGAAGGTATAAACTTGAATCCCTCCAGTATGTACCAGTTGAAACCAAGTTCCTTCTTGTTAAGAATCGTGTATTATATTTATTGCTTTTTTGTTCATTATTTATTAATTTACGGTGTTCTAGTTAACTTTGAATACATCTTTTTACTTTTAAATCTATGTATTTAGTGTTAATTTAGTGTATTAATATTAATTAATTTTAATGATATTTTTGTTAGGATAGATGCACAAAAGCATATAATTTTTCGTATTAGACATAATTTATAAATAAATAAACTAAAATTTCTATTATATTTGTATGCATATATTTTGAATACTTTATAAAAATTGCTAAAATTGCATAATTATTTATGTCACGTTATATATTGTATCTGAGATTTATATGCAAGAGGATAATATTTAAGTTATGATAATTAAAATAGTCAGTAATATATCATTAATTATTATAATATTGAAATAAAGTATGGAATCTTTAATTAAGGTTACTAGTGCAGGACATTTCCATTGAGAATAGATCTTATTCGGACAGTTAATGTAGCGAGTCATTAAATAAATGCACTGTAGATAATGTGTTTATGTAGGCCTGAGATGAAGTGATATGAATAGATAAATAATTTTTGATTATCATTAATGTGATGATCTTAATGTTGAGTTATCAACAGACTCCTATTTATTGAATTGCATCATTACTCGGTGTAGATTCGAGATTGCAAATATTATCCCCTTATATTTTGGAGGTATCATGAAGTAAGTAGTAGGCAATGTTAATACGACAAGATAGAATCTATTCCTTATTTATTAAGAAGTAGATAAAATTTTTGTATTGATTTAGGACATGAATAATAAGCACTCAAACCCATATGTTCATGATTTAATTATTCATTGGAGGATTATCAGCGCTTAAGGATAAAGATGTAATTAGAGAGGTTAATAGATTGTTATCTAGCTCTAGTTATGAATTTTCTATGAAGGATCAATTTATATGTAATGGCTATATCAAATGAATAACTCTATTTATGAGTAATTATACATATGTACTACAGTTCTAAATTTTAGTGGAGTAACATTAGAATTAGTAAAAAAATAGTATATTAATTAATAACTTATTTAATATATTAGTCTTATCGAAGCTTGAAATTATGGATCCATTTATCTTATCACCATCCTTGCAAACACTATTTGAAGAAGTGGAATCATTGATTAAATAATTAATTTAGAATTATAAAATTATAAGTTAAATTCAATCAAAATAAATAGATTATGAATTGATTTATAAATTGTCACGCCCCCAAATCGGGGTGGTGATGTAACGGCTTAATTAGAAATAATTAATCAAAATTAATCTTAAACATCATGTATTAACTTTTATTTTTAAGAATATTATTGTAAAATATTTATATATAATTAACAGAATAACTTAAAATAAATTATCCAAACATGGCATAATTAATTAAAATTTCTCAAATAACCATACAGTCATAGAAAATTGAAATCCACAAAATATTGTCTGGGTCCCACCAGACTACATAGTAGTGTATATATAATCCAGACATAAAGGGAAATACAACCAAATTGTAGACCAACAAAATAAATCAAAGTACATGAAAACAATCTCATTATTACACGCCTTGATAACGAAAATAGCTAAACAGCACAACTCACGAGCATCGTGAGTAATCAACAGCAACCTACTTAGTTGCGTTCCGTAAACCTCCTAGGGGGATAAATAAAACAAGTAGAAACTGTGAGCAAAAGACTCAGTAAAACTTTTTAAAAGGACAGTAAAATGAAAATAAAAGATTTAAAACATAAACAGTACTTTATTTAATCCAAGGGCTCTTATCGTATACTTCATATGATTTATCTCTAATTATAAATTAATTCTTACTTTGTGCTAGGCCTGATATGAATACCACCATAGTGGCCTAGACTAGGTTTTAGGACTTGCCCCTTAGGTTGCCCTTTGCACGATTGGAACTCTGTGTGGCATTATGCATTTAAAAACATAATCAATCGGGATTTCACTTATCAGCATTTGAAAACTTTTCAAACGTATTATGTCACTCGGGTGTGCTTATTTTGATATATTGATATTTTATTTTTTTAAATCATTTTCTTTGGCAAACATATTTTCAAAACATTTGAAAATACTTCGAAGACAACTCATTTCTTAAGTAAATATTAAATAATAATATTATATAATAATAATTAACTCTGGAAGACGCAATGTGGGTCCTACCCACACTGTGTCGCGCAATTGTGCTAGCTTGTTCTCTAAGTTTTTATTTTTGGAAATTTAAAAATTTCTAATTTTAAAACATGAGATTTTTTTGTCAAATTGAAAATTTGAATTTTGAAGACAAAAACACAATTAGGTAACAAGGAGTATTCTTTCCCAACACTACTAGGGGTGGCACCACACTGATAACTCAATAAAAATAAAGTTATTCATGCACTTTAATACACATATTTTTGCTATATTTTTTATGTTTTATCTAATTTTGCTTATTTTTATAATTTTATTTTTATTTTTATTTTTTGTTAATTTTATTTTATTGGATTTTATTTTATTTTAATTTTTATTATTATTATTATTATTATTATTATTATTATTATTATTATTATTATTCTTCTTCTTCTTCTTCTTCTTCTTCTTCTTCTTCTTCTTCTTCTTCTTCTTCTTCTTCTTCTTCTTCTTCTATTTATTTATTTTATCCTCAATTGTGTAGGTTTTTGGGCAATGGGACAAATATGAAAATTTGGAGACAAAATTGGGCAAGATAAATGAAACATTCAAATTTTCGATGGGCCCAAATCCCACCACTCGCGTGAAAATGGAGTAGAAGCCAGCTCGTAACGCTAGTCGTTGGATCGCACTTACAGCATACCAAATCAGTGCGTGGAGCCCATTGCCGACAGCAGCAATCGACCATCAGCAATAGCAGCATGTCGACCATCTAGCGCACACCATGCATCCACACCTGCAGGCGTACTATCCAACTCCACAGGTGCTTCGCGCCTCATGTTTGCACCGATGCATCCCTGATTTGGCCTAGCCAAGATCTGCCATGTCGCCAACTAAGCCCAGTGTCCCACTCATCTTTTGCAACACGGCGTACTCCACCGCTGCTCTAGCTGGGTTGCAATCTTTTTGAGCGTGCTGGAAGCTACTTTGAAGGGGAATCATGCCCACTTTAAGGGAAGAGCTCCATGGTCTTTGGCGCTGACTCCAAAATCCAACGCGAAAAATTAGAAAAAAAGAATTAGTAAATATTTAGTTTAGTTTTATTTTAGTTTTAGGTTTTAGATTTTAGCTTTAGATTTTATTTTCTTTTTGAGATACCATTGAAGAGCCATTTGGAGCTTCATAGAGAAGAAACAAGAAGATTTAGAAAGATGGAATTTTGAAGTTTGTAACACCTCTACCTTGGTTATTTCTTTCCCATTTTCATTTTCTAAATGTTTATATAATTTAAAAATGCTTGATTATTGGTATTGCTTAATTTTATTTTGATTATGGTTTGATTTTAGTTGTTCTACAGTTTTTAATTTAGCTTATTCATGTTTCTTTGATTTTCCACTTACTTAAATTAATTGTGCTTGTCTAAATTATATTGAATAATTACTCTATGTGGTATTAGTGGTATTATTACTTCTAGTTGAATGATTGTCAATTAGTCGATTAGAAGCCATAAATTGCTACCAGGAGGGGGATTTGTGTGTGAAGCCAATCATAGAGTAACGTAAACTTAACGGGATAGGAATATACCCACTATGATTATGTAGTCATTAGTGAAATCGTAGAACATCATAAATTAGAATTAATATGGGATATTTCCAATTGACTACTAGCAGGGGGTTTTGGAGAGTTTAGGAGGTTTTAACATTTATTCAACTAGACAACACAATTAAGGCGGTTAATGGATGCTTAGTGACATGATTAGGTGAAATTAAGCCCTGGAGTGTTTTCTTTCATTTTATTTTATTTCATGGGTTTTATTTAGTTTCTATAAACTTTCTTAATTTAGTTCTTAATCGATTATTCAAATAATGTTAAAGTTAAGAAAATTTCGATTAATAACAAAAATTTAATACAAACTTCGTAGGAACAACATCCGTACTCTTGGTATACTTTATTACTTGTACAATTCTGTATACTTGTGGACTCTAATACAACAAGTTTTTCATGCCATTGCTGCGGATTGTTGTTTAGTTTTGGTTAATATCAATAATAATTTGCTCTAGGATTAATTTGAATCTTTTAATTTTGTTTTGTTCTTTTTTGTTTTTAATTTTGTTTTAATTGTTTATTTTTGTTGAGGTAGTTTGAGATGTTTGATCGACAAGTACTCTTAAGTTTTGCCCAACAAGATTTAGAACCATTGTTTAGTGTTGGTGGAGATACAAAAGATTGCTAATTGAATTTTCCCACTACTATTTCTCCAAGGAGTGTGAATTGCAAGTCTTACTCACTGGCTTATGCAACATAACAAGAAATTGGGTAGAATGTGGAGATGGAACCAAAGTTGGAAGGACAATTCCAATACTAGGGAGCCATAGTTTGACACCCAACCTCAAAAGATGGAAGCATCCCCTCAACTACAAGCTTTATTGCCCAAAATATGGAGAGGTTGAATGACATGTTATGGGAGAGGTTGAATATAATGGTAGAAAAATCATTTGAAACCATGCAATGGACGACAACAATAGTGGAGCACTTTAACGAATTATTAGAATCCACTTCTACCATAGATGCTTAATTGACGGCATACAAAATTGCCATTTTGAAAAGTCGAAGTCAAGAATGGAGCATTAGGAGATTTTTGATGAAGATTCGCTAAGTGAGGATGGCACAAAAGGCTTGGTCATCAAAGAAGAATCACAAAAAGTCTTAGGACCTCAACCTATGTTGCCAACATCACTCATCAAAGTTCTCATTGATGAAGATTTAATGTGGTTAACACCTTCTCCACCATCATTAGTATCATTCTTACACTCCCATCAAGCCATCACTTAAAACCAAGTCATGTTGGAGAAACATGTCACTTTTCACATCTTGCCAAGCTTGAGAGCATCCTAACACAAGACTCATATGTGGTGTTATATGACATTTACTAATGGGTGGAAGCCGCTCTTTGATGAGCACTTCTCCAACAGTCAAGCTAACAACTTATCAAGCGCTTCTTAGGAAGCAACCCAAATTCTCTAAAAAAAATGCTTTTATTTTGAATTTTGAGTTTTAGTTTTAATTTTTAGGAATTTTTTCCTTTCTTTTTCTATCTTTCTTTTGTAGGTGCAAGTGGCAGAGCCAATGGGAATTGGAGCCACAAGGTGCTAAATGAGCTTCAAGTATCAAAGCCATGCCTAAGCACCAAAGAGCATCAATGAGGGAAGTTTTCTCTAAACTTTCCTCTTTTTCGTGCTTCTTACACATTGTAGATTTTGCACATATTGAGTTTAGGGGGAAGACTAAAATTTTGTTTTTATTGTTTTCTTTTGCTTTCTAAACAATTTGAAAAATTAAAAGTTTTGAATAATTGGAGGCTTTATGCTTTCTTTGGTGATTTCTTCTGGACCAATGATGGGAATATTGGTTGAACATTATGTATTGCTTGTGGAAAAGTGTGGATATTATCTAGTTTTGTCTTGAATCCTTGAGTAAGTTTTATTTTTGTTGTGATGATCCATGTTAGAGCACTATGTCTTGATCTTTGAGTTGTGTGTATTGTTAGAGAATATTTATATGATTATGTATTTTCAAGATTCCACAAGTCCTAGAATTTGCTTGATTTTCTCTTAAGGCAAAATCCTAGACTTCACTACACTAAGGAAATAACTTAGACTATTCTTGGACCTTTTGAGCCTTTTTGAGCTTACCTTGACATATTTTTGCTCCTAGTATACCACTTGGAGCCTTATCTATCCTTTATTTGTTAGTCACATTTTAGCTAGCCACTAAATAATTTCCATTCATTACCCTATTTTAAAGCATATGATCTTTCTAGGGAAATATTTGAGCTATGCTAAAAATCGGGACAAAGAGTAAAGTTGAGAAAGTTTTATCTTGTATTATGTATTTATGTTTAAAAAAGAAAAGACAAAAAAAGGTGTTACGCCTTAGTTCATAAAAAGAAAGAAAGAAATATGTTTTGGGTGTAGTAGCAAAAAAAAAATTAACAAAAATAAAAAAATAGAAAAGTAGAAATGAAAAAAAAAATAAAAGAATAAAGCAGATGACAAAAGAAAGTTTCAACCCAAATTTGGGGGTGTCATCTAGAGAATGAAATTGAGCTATACAAAGTTCTAGAAGATTTATCCTGCACCTCACCTAAGTCATTCAATACAAGTGTATTAGAGCCTTAAGGATCCTTAGTGTGATTTTGGTCTATATTAGTGGAGAAAGACAAGAAAAGTAAACCAATGGGACTCGTTTGCATTCTTTGAGATTCTTGTGAATTTCATATTTACATAAACTTATCCAAATTGTATGCAATAAAAAGTGAAAAGGCTACACACACACATGAAAAATCCAATTAAAAATGGAGCATGCTCTAGGGTTGATCACATTGCTTGATCAACATTTACATTTTTCTTCAAGCTAAGTTTTATAGTCAATTTTTGAGAAATTTGGGATGATCATCATTTTAGCACAATTTGCCTCTACATTGCAACAACAAAGTCCTTTAGCGATGACATTTATTGTCACTGAACGTTATCCTTTAGCGATGACGTGCCATCACAAAGGCCTTCTTACAATTCTAGTAGAAAATTTCATTTTTTGAGGTGGTACCTACTTTTAGCAATGACATGTCATCGTTAAAAGTCCTAGAAATTTATGACATGTATGTTGATACAATAGGCGCCAAAAGAAGGCCTACAAAAAGTCTAATGTGAAACACTCAAAGGTTCCATCAAGAATGTGTCAGAGGGACATGGCCTTTAATGATGACATATCGTCACTAAAAGTCTCTCAGTCAACCATGATAGCTGAAGCTTTTAGCAGCGACATGTTGTCACTAAAAATGTCAAAATTCAATTTTCATTAAAATTTTTATTGGTCTAACAGGGCACTTTTTAGATTTTTTTAGGGACTTTCATGTCATCGTTAAAAGACATTGTTGTCGCCAACAATCTATGCTATTAAGGTTTAATTAAACAATGTCGATGATGAGTTTTAGCAATGATTTTTTGTGTCATCGCTAAAAAGTCTCGATTATATCAAACCAGGTGCCATCTTCCTCCCAATTCTCTGCTTTTTTTTTCTCTCTCTTCTCTCTCTCGATCTCTTTGTAGCTTTCTCTACCCCTCTCCGATTGTCCCCCACCGCCACCAAGACTCCCTCGCTGCCGCACAACCCCAACCCTCCCCTCCCCTAATCTCAATTGTGTACTTGGGTCCCAACCCCCACCCCCCCCCCCCCCCCCCCTCGCATTTTTCTCCATGCCCCCTCTCCCTTTTTTTCTCTTTTCGATAGTTCCATGTCGCCTTCGATGTCCCCAGCCGCTGTCGATTCTCCCCCAACCCCGCGCCCCAATCCCAGCCCTAGCCTCACTATAGCTCTTCTCCCTATATTCTCTCTCTTTTCTCCTTGCCCCCAATTTTTTTCTTTGTTTTTTGACCGCTGCCTTTGCTTTTGCCGTTGTCCTTGCCTCCGAGAACCAGTTGCTACATTCTCATTCTACACACTCTCTATTTTTGTGGTGTGTAGATATAAGTTTTTTTTAATTGTGTTTTGTTAAATGTTTTTGGTATGTTAATTTAATTTTTATTGGTTATGTGAAATTGTTTAAAATGTTATATGAATATGTGTTATATGTGAAATTATGTATTAGAATATGCAAATTTGTGTAATATGTAAAATTATGTAAATATGTGAAATTGTGTAATGGAATACGTGAATATATGAAATTGTGTAATTGAAATTATAAAATTATGAAGATGTTCAATTGAAACTGTGAATATGTGATGATGTGAAATTGTGATACAGTTTAATTGTGAAATTGTGAATATGTAAAATTGTTGAATATATGGTTATTGTAATATGTGAATATGTGAAAATGTAAACATGTAGATATGTGAAATTGTTTAATTATGGTGAAAATGTGGTTCTGATTGTTATAATCAGAAGTTAATAATTAATAAATAATAATTTTACATCAAAATTTTATGGATTAACAAGAAACTAATTAAATATTGTAAATAATAATATTTAACATCTATAAAGTAATAACTAAATAATATTAGTAATAGTTAAGTGGTTGATTATTAATGATTAATTTATTTAAACATTAATAACATAATAATTAGAAATTGATTATTAAGAATTAATAATTGCAATTAATAATGTTAATTTTAATTAATAATAGATAACATTTATTAAGTAAAAATTAATTAGTTAAGTAGTAAATTAATTATAAATCTTTTCAACATAAAAAATTAATGATTAGAAATTAGTAATTAATAGTAAATAATTAATATGAATTATTAAGTATAGAGCTAAAAATAATTATAGTTAAGTATTAATTAATTATTAAATTGTTAATAATGTTAAAAAATCTTAACAAATTAAGTGGTGATTTTATATTGATTTGAAATTAATAATGTTAATTAAAATTATAAAACCATCAAAAGTTTATTAATAATGTTAATAATTACTAATTTATTCAGATGCTAAAATAAAAATAAAAATTAGAAATTAATAATTAATAATAATTATTTAATTATGAAAATTGAATGAAATTTGAGTTGAAAATAGTAAAGATATTAAAGAATATACAAAATGAAATAGCATTTTCCTAGTGATCTTCAAGAATTTGGTGGCTTGTGTACTATTAATTAATATCATAATACACAGTCAAAAAGAATCATACATGCATATGAGTTTGTTACATATCATATATTGCATTTCATTGTTAAGATAACCTTAGACCTGTTCAAGAATTGCTGAGTGACTCAACGAATCTTGAATTGTCCCTTTGGACAGTTTAGAATTGTAATTTTGCATGTATGTTGCTAATTCCACTCACACTTTATGGTGGATTCTTCATTAATTGTCTTCCCTCGTTTTCCAAGTGTGCGACCTTCCATAGAATGTTTAGGAGAATTAAGGGGAGATGTTGTTGAAATTTTTACAAGAAATGAGTATTATGGAATGAGTAACAAATGCATAAGTTGCAATTCTAAATGGGATAGGGTCTTTAATTTACTACTTAACTAATTATTTATTTAATGGCAATAAATATATTTTTAATTTTTTTAAAAATATTTTATTTATTTAATTGTAATAAAATATATTTTTATTAATTTTTTAAAAAAAGACTAGTGTCCTTGTTGAAATCTCACGAAGAAAAGTTTTAGCAATGACAAGTTGTCAGAATTTAAAAAAAAAATCAAAAATTTAAAAACTTTTAGCGATAACAATTTTCAAATAGTCGTCGTTAAAAGTTGATGATGATGTCATCAAAATTCGATTAATGGCTCTTAGAATTAGCGATTGTGTCGTACTATTGTCACTAAATACTTTTTAGCAACGATTGTTTGTTGATAAAAAACTATTGGCAACAACATAAGGACTTTTCGCGACGACAAAATGCAAAGTTTCTTATAATGCTAGTTTATTTTTATTTGTATTTTTGTTTCTTTACTTGTAATTTTTGCTTAAGGATAAACAACATATTCAGTTTAGGGGTGTGATAACTTAATAGAAATAGAGCTATTAATGCGCTTTAATGCACATGTTCATGCTATGTTCTTGTTATTATTATTCAGTTTTATTTAGTTTTGCTTATTTGTTATATTTATTTTTTGCTAATTTTATTATTTTGGATTTTATTTTAATTGAATTTATTGTTGTTGTTACTATTATTACTACTACTACTACTATTCCATCCATTTATTTTATTTTATCCTTATTTGTGTAGATTTATTGGACATTAGGACAAATATGAAAATTTAAAGGCAAAATTGGGAAAAATTAATGAAAAATTCAAATTTTGGATGTGCCCAAATCCACCACTTGCGCGAAAATTGAGCAGAAGCCGGCTCGCAACACGGGCCATTAGATCACGTTTGTAGCATACCAGATCAGCATGTGGAGCCCAGTGCCAACAAGAGTGAGTGGCAGTCAGCAATAGTAGCCTGTAGACCATCTAGCACACGACACGTGTCCAAAGCTGTAGGTACACTATCTATCTCCACTCGAGATTAGGTGCTTCGTGCCTTAAGTTGGCTCCCGTGTGTCGCTGATTTGGCCTAGCCAAGATCCACCACATCGTTCACCAAGCTCAGTTTCCTACTCATCTTTTGCTATGTGACGCACTTCACCACTGCCCTAGCTAGGCTGCACCCTTTTTGAGCATGTTGGAAGCTATTTTGAAGGGGAATCATGCCCATTTTAAAGGAAGAGCTCCATTCTTGGAGCTGAAGCTATAGTACCTGCGAAGCTGAAGAGCTCCATGGTTTTTGGAGCTGATTTCAAAATCCAAAGAGAGAAAACGAAAAAATATATATTAATAAATATTTAGTTTAGTTTTATTTTAATTTTTGGTTTTAGTTTTTAGCTTTACATTTTATTGTTTTTTTGATGCACCATTGAAGAGAATTTTGGAGCTTTATAGAGAAAGAAGAAGAAGATTTAGGAAGATAGAATTTTAGAGTTCATGACACCTCCACCTTGGTGATTTCTTTCCCATTTTCATTTTTTAAATCTTTATATAATCTAAAAATACTTGATTATTGGTGTTGCTTAATTTTGTTTCTGATTATGGTTTGATTTTAGTTGTTCTAAGGATTTTTATTTAGCTTATTTATGTTTCTTTGATTTTCCAACTACTCATATTAATTGTGTTTGTCTAAATTGTATTGAATAATTACTCTATGTGACATTATTACTTCTAGTTGAATGATCACCGATTAGTCGATTAGGAAGCCATGAATTGCGACTGAGAAGGGGATTTATGTGCTGGGCCAATTATAGAATTTCGTAAACTTAGTGGGATAGGATATACCCACTATGATTATGTAGCCATTAGTGAAATTTTAGAACCTCACAAGTTCTAATTAGTAGACATAGGAATATAGTTTATTAATTAACATGGAATATTTCCAATTGACTCGTGCTAGGGGGTTTTTAGAGAGTTTAGGAAGTTTCAGTTTTTATTCAATTAGACAACATGATTAAGGTAGTTAATGGATGCTTAGTGACATGATTAAGGGAAATTGAATCCCTAGAGTATTTTCTTTCATTTCATTTTATTTCATTAGTTTCATTTAGTTCATTTAAATTTTTAATTTAATTTTAGTTTTTCTTTTTATTTTTAATTGATTATTCAAATAATCTTAGACTTAAGACGATTTTGGTGATTAATGAAAATTAAACGCCATCTCCATGGAATGATATCCATACTCTTAGTATACTTTATTACCTATACGATTCTATGCACTTGTAGATACTAATACAACACATACACACAGGAAAGATCTCTGCGTGTGGAGCTAATCACAGATAACAAGGGAAAGGAATAAATTGTTTTAATAATTAAATACGTGATATTTGATTTAAACCAAAAAAAAGAAAAGAAGAAGAAGCTTTTAGAATTAACTGGGTATCTCACTTTGTAAATAGGTGGCACCTCTCTTGTTTAAGGGTTGTTCTTTTTTTGCTGCAAAATTTTTGCCAACCCTTTTTGTGTAGCTGAATTTCTAAAGAGCGAAAGGGAAAAAAGTCCTTTTATTTTTATTCTCGCTTTATGTGTTGAGATTATTAGGAGACAAATTTGATGAGTGATTTAATAAAAACCTTAATTCATTCTATGCCCACCTATTCATCCATATGGTGACAAAGACGAGGCGAGGAAGATTTTAGCTTCATAGAAAATTACCCGTTGAATATTTCCTCCTAGTCTTCAACCTGTGGGTATGTAATATTTATATACATGTACTAAATGTTAAACTAATATAATCTAATATGTTGTATTCAAAATTTTTATGAAAATTTTCGTTATATATGAACTATCTTTCATTATGTTGCTGCTATTTTTATCTAAACTGTTTTAGAAAACTTAGAACTCTTATTGTTATTTTTTTTTTGGTATATTAATATGCTTATAATTTATAATTTCTATTGACTCTTATTTTGTGAAATTAAGGCTCCTTCCAGAATAACATATTGTACATGTCACTTGTTGCAAAACTACTACAAAAACAACAAACACATTTTTTTTTCTTCGGAGCCACATTTGCCACCCATATTATACCTGACGTGCACTCCAAATTATCTTCTACGATAGTTTAAAACCTAACTTACACAACTTTGACTTTGACGATATCTGAATCATACATTATCATAACTTTCGATGATGGTTAAAAACTGCCGTTAAATCTCCTGTTATTTTTGTATGTGGTTAATCTTATTCAAGAAATGTTTTAGATTTATGGGGGCTCGTAGCCTAACACCACACTAGAGGTGCCTTGAAGGCATTTCTTGAGTGCTTAATACTACTGGTATTTTTTTTTTTCTTTTTCGTAGTTCTTTCTTTATTCTGCCCTAAAAACGTGCTCCGGTGAGAAGAGATGATATGATGATCTCAGTAAAAAAAGGGGCAAAATGTTAGAATAGGGCCTTTGACTTTCTGTATTTATTTATTTATCTCGCAACTACTTTTTTAAGATATAAAGTGAAAGAAAAATAAAGAAGGGAACCCGCCAAACCAGACCTCCGATCTCTTGTCCCAAGAATTAAATCAAAACAAAAAGTTCACTAACAATAAGTGATAAATAAATAAACATCACGTGGGACCACTCTAATCTTTTTTTGTCATGAAAATTGCTCAAGATTTTACTGGTATTAAGCATCAAAATTAATAAAACGTTAAGTAAGCTTCATTTGTAGGTTTCAACTGTAGGACTCATATTCTATTAAAGTATTGAGCTCTATATCACTCATGTTCTCTACAATTATTTTCTGGTAATGGCAGTGGGCATGCATGAACATTGTTTAGCCTCCACGGACCAGTAGGATTGTTCTTGTTCTTTGATTCAGAGGATATTGCTTCACCGCATAAGTAGTTGTGGGCATGTGGTCATCCTTGGATAGCTATGAATTACATTTCATTCACTTTCTCATACGAATTATGATTTGAGTACATGTACTATCAAGTACACATTTGTCCTGCCACCGTGGCTTGTCGTGTAGTGGTTAAGGAACATCAGCCAAAGCTTCCCAATATTTCCAACATAGGTTTGATTCTTTGCCTGACTCACTGACGCCTTGATTACTACTAGTATACCAACGGCTGAAATTGGGTGTCTGAACCCTGTGTTATAAACATCATGGACCTTTGAGTTCTCAAAATTTGGCGGACCCCTTCCACTCCATGATGATCCTTGGGACTACTAATATGTCGAAGGAGATGAGAACATGAGGTGCACTACCTGATCTCCTTTTTATTCAACAAAAAAAAAAAACACATTTTTCTTTAGATAAAAAATGTGCACACATTTGTCTCTTGCATATATTGTTTGATTAGAGGGAAACTTGTTCAAGATCACAATGAAGGTCTGGAAAGCATACTACGTTGGCATGCTACGGTGAGTAAAATATGTTATTCGGCTCTTTAGTAGTGGCATTAAATGTTGAAACCAAAATACATGATAAAAATTCCCTAAGAAAATACATAACAAAAATATTACTAGCTATCATATATAAATGTTTATTTGTTTATGGTTCCCCTTAAATCAATAATTATTTTATATAAAAAAGGGGAATAACTTTTGTGCTTCAGCCATTAATTGAATCAATCCAATAGAACAAATTAACTCTCTTATCACTTAGTTCAAATCCAATAATTTAAAGTTAGTCCACATGACCAATTTTTTTACTTACACATCACAAACATATATTTTATTTTGCTTCTTTTTATTTTCTTTTGTTTCTAAACTTTCTACTAATACGTTTAAACTTTTCTACATGCTCTCTTTAGTTGTCCATAGCTTCAATAATATAAAAAATTAGCTTATGTACCAAAATATGTGAACTTACGTAACATCATGCAGATTTGCGAACCTTTTATATGAATAAATTAATAATATTTTTAATTTATATTCCATTTGTTAAATTTATGATATTTTATTGAAATATGCACCATAGAATATTTTAGGTTGATTGCATTTTATTTTATTATTTTTGAGTTTTATACGAAATAGGTATAGAGAAGTATTTGATTTAAATTTATGTTTTTTCTAAATTTTTTTTATTTCTTTAAAAATTTTCTTTTTGTTTATTCCAAATGTCAAGTTGGAGCTGTCAAATTATACATTGTGATAGCATACATATACAATCAAAAAAGAAAAACAATACTTTGTATTTTTTTCTCTCAAATACAAAATGTTTTGGTTGTTGAGGAGGACTCGGGATTTCCTTGAAAAAGGGCTGAGCTAAACAGGCCAGAGAGTGTGTGGCCCATCTTTAGTCGAATTTTTAGGCTTAAACTGGAATCAGGTTAGGTCGGACCAGCCCGATTAGATATTTTTTAAAAATTATTTTGAAATCTCCTTGTAAAAATTGAGATATTTAGAGAAAATGCTACAAAAAAAAATTAGTGGATTGAACTTTGTCACATCTTAAAAAAGTTTTGCATTCACTACCACGCTATTTAACAAAATTACTTGGTTAGACAATTATATCATCTTGATCAACAAGCATTTTAACGAAAAAGAAAACATAAGAGTTTAATTGATGTGAAATGATGAAGATCTCATCTTCAAAGGTTCTATAAGTTTGATCTCAAGGGTTTATTTGGTATTTTAAATATATTAGATGATATGATTGTAGCATTCTTTGCAAGTATTTTTTTTGTGGCATAAATCAATCTAAGCCTCGAATTTGTGGTATTTTTATAAAGACCCTATAAAAATTTAGGCAGTATGGCCCTAGGTCCATGCAAGCTTCTAGACAGGCTAGGCCTCCCTTTTCATGCCAGGCTAGGCCTCCCTTTTCATTAATCGGGCTAGCTTGATTTTTTCTTTTGGCTTGTGTGGGCAGAGCCAAGCCGAACAGTCTGAATTGACACCTCTAATGGGGAGAGCGAACAACTAAAGTAATAAATTCAAGCACATCTACATTGATACCCATAGTTTCTCCCCTGGCTCACTCGAATAACTCTTATATTATTGTAAAGACTATAAAAAATATATATATATACACAAAGTTGAAAAAGATAAGATGTAAAAAAAGAAAAGACCCAATGGCTCACAACTAAAAACTAATAAAAAAAGAGAAAATTATATGTTATGTCACGCTTTTAAGAAAGTATGTTTGTTCATGTCACACTTAAAAAAAATTATATCACACTACCACTTATATTACATCTTTAAATTGTGCCACACTCACTACAAAAAAAACTACATTTAACGACATATTATTTACGACATGTAGTTTTTAAATGTCGTTGAAAAATACATACAACGACATCTCCAACAAACATGTCGTTAATAACATTTGAAATAATAATTAACGACATCTATATAGATGCCGTGTTAAAGGTCTCCTTTTAACGACAATAGTTTAGTGTCGTTAAAGTATTTAACGACAAGTAGGAGATGTCGTCAAAGCCTTGGAGATTCCACGACACCCCTTATAGACGACATCTTGACCAATGTCGTCTATAAGGGGTGTCGTAGAATCTCCAAGGCTTTGACGACATCTCCTACTTGTCGTTAAATAATTTAACGACACTAAACTATTGTCGTTAAAAGGAGACCTTTATTACGACATCTATATAGATGTCGTTAATTATTGTTTCAAATGTCATTAATGACATCGTTGTTGGAGATGTCGTTGTATGTATTTTTCAACGACATTCAAAAACTATATGTCGTAAATAATATGTCGTTGAATGTAGTTTTTCTTGTAGTGACTTTTACCCTATGTTTGGCAAATGAGTTTAAATTCACAAGTTTAAATCGTTCACAATATAAAACTCTTACATGCTATAATATAAAGCAAAAGTATGCTATAATGTAAAGCTCTCAAATAATATAGTGTTTGAACTCATTTTTTGAGTTCAAACTCATTTGTCAAACATCCTATTAAATATGTGGGAAATTGGTAAAAAAAAAAAGAAAGATAAGTTTTAAAAGATGACATTTATGAAAATTCACCCCCTTTCCTTATAAGTATTCCATAAATTTAAGGATTGGATTGATTTATGCAAGACATATATATAGATATATATATATATATATATATATATATATATATATATATTTGCAAAGGATGCTATGACCATGTCACCATACTATATTTGAAATAATAAAAATACATCCGACTGATATCTTGTATCCTTGTGGTTATTAGCCGGTATTCATTATCTACCATAGATTTTTGGAAATTTATCCCTTTAATTTAATTATTGATGGAAAAAACACGTGAAATATATGAAAATATGAATTTGAGGGCATTTTAGGAAAAGTAGTAATAGATATGATATTTAGGTATTTTTAAGGGGTTTGTAGCAGCTGTTTTCCCCCAATTCTTTTAGTTTTAAAACAAAACTCTAAATTGAGGTTGCATTCCTTAAAACAAAAAAAAAAAAAAAGAGAAAGAAAGAAAGAAAGAAACCCTAATTTTGTTCCAAACGTTGTCAATCCACCGCACCGCGCTCATTATGCACAATCGTCATCGACACCACCCCCATCACTGGCCTAAGAAAATCAGAACATGCTTACTTACATTGACATGTCTAAAGTCAGGCCTATTTGTCACCCTAAAGGTTGCAGTGAATCCTAATATATGCCCTATCGCTCCGCCATTCCCCTACTAGAAATACAAGTATTGTTCATCTTAAACAACCTCATTGACCAAGACCTTGACACTCTAGAGTCGAGTTCCCATCAAATCCGCTGCGAACAACAACATAATAGGCACGACTCCTCCCTTGCGTGCTTCCTTCCATCACGCCTCCGCCACTTGTTTCACTCACCGCCTGCACCAATTTATCCAAAATTTCACGATCGAATAAACTGCCCTAGTAATATGTTCAGTCCCACTGAAAAATGTTGTCTAAGCTGCTCAAAGGAATGTGATTTATTTGAATGATGCCTACCATTAATCAACCCAACATTTGGCCAACCTACCATTCCATCAAGGTATGCCTGTCGTCCACCAATTGTCTGCCTAGTGATTGTTTCTTGCAAGCGGCCAAAAGTGGTACCATTGTCAGGCCGAAAGACCAAGGCCAATGTTAGGTTGGGCTAGCAAAACAAGATGGTGATCAGGAACGAGATCTAAGTGGATTAAGTGAAAATGAGTTCAAAAATTTTATAGGGACCTATTTGCAAATATTTTTAAAAGAAAGGGTCAAATTTTAATTTAAAAAATTGAAATGCAATTTTGGGTTTACAAAAATTACATTCTTACCTTAAAACTTAAAAAATTCAAAGTTTGACACCAATTTTTGAAAATCTTTGCAAAAAGGCCCTTGTTGATCACTCCTAACCTTTTTGCTCTTGAGCTCATTAGAGCCATACCATTTCCAGGAAATATCTTCTCTGTTCTTATGTATAATTAATCTTTTGAAAGTAGATGCAAAACTCAGATTAAATTTGCTTAGAATTTTGATTAATTTTCTAGCTTTTCTTATATATATATATATATATATATATATATATTATTAAAACAATCAATACAAGTCATTTTCTAGCTTTTCTTGAAAAAAACTGTCTTGTCAAAATCAATGCAAGGCCCCCTTAGGCATATCCATGCATACAGGGTACATGTTGGTATAATTGTTCTCATTTGACGGGTAACACTAATGTAAATTCAAAAAAGCTACTGAAAATCTAGCTTATTAGAAGTGGACTGCTCAATATTATTATCATTTAGATACGACATACACATGGATCAAACAATACAAATTTGAAGAGAATTTTTTAAATTCGTGATGTCTTAATTTAGTTGGATGGCAGAGTACTAGCAGTAGCAGACTCTTGATTCATCTCCTTCTTAATTGCTGCAGCCAATTGATCATATGCTTCCCCCCAAGCAGAAGCCACCTCGTCGTTCCATTTCTCTCTAACTGCTTCTTTGATTGACCTCAGCAGTGCTTCTTTCACCACCTAGGCACTAGTTTCACAGGTACATTAATAAAAGGGTTATCTACTTTTTTATACTTGTGGCATTGTTTTAGGTTTATTAAAAAATTATAGTTTTAGTTATTATTTTATCGAATGTATATCTTCACATTTGATTTAATATATAAATCAATACCTTTTCACTATTAACCCTCAATTTTTATATAAAAATATCCAAAATATCCTCAAATGAAAAAGTGAAACAACAAAAAAAACTTTTAAAAATCCTTAAACTAAAGGATTTGACCTCAAAAATATTCAAAAATACTCTCAATTGGGATTTTTTATGTGCTTTTGTTTTTTATTTCCTTCTACTTTTTTACAGTTTTAGTTTTTTTTTTCTTTTTTAAGAATAATTTGGTCAATTAAATATCCAAATCAATTTTTGACAAAAATAAGATATAGATTAATATATTAACTTAATTTGAAGGTAAAAACAATCAATTAGGAAGCAATATAATTTCATGTCTAATGCCATTTTATGTATGTTTACGTGTATGTTAATATCTTAATTACATGTGCGTGTCTATATAACATATAGAGATTTACCTCAAAATGGGGAGAGATGACCCCCCTCTAAAGATGAACAGATCCCAAATGCTTTAAACTTGAATCAGGTTCGACTACCTCCCCCTTCTCTCAAAGCTGAATAGCTGACTCACATCTGTCCGTCTGATGCAATTCTGATTTAGAACTCTCTCTCTCTCTCTCTCTCTCTCTCTCTATATATATATATATATATATATGCGCCTTGCCCTTGTCAAACTATGTTAACAAGATAAAAAAAAAAAATATTCAAGAATTTACACTAGAGTCACAATTAATGTGTGTATATACATATAGGTTATATGCACATACACAAGATTAAGTGCATTGGTGTACATGAACTTCCAGTGTGTGGTAACTTAGGACTCTTAACGTTCAATTTTGACATATAAGATCTTAAATTTTTAAATTTGTTACAATTATGATCCAACAGCTAACAAACATTAACTAATAAGCGAAAATTACTCAAGATTTTTTCACAAAAAGGCACTGAACTTTTTGATAGTAAGTCGTATCTTGAAC
Organism: Artocarpus heterophyllus; assembly: GCA_025403435.1. Lineage (NCBI taxonomy): Eukaryota > Viridiplantae > Streptophyta > Magnoliopsida > Rosales > Moraceae > Artocarpus > Artocarpus heterophyllus. The sequence goes on from CM046353.1 coordinate 14,972,972, forward strand.
ATTTTAAATTTTGAAATTTCAAACTTTAATCACTGTCCATTAATTGATGTTAGTTATTGATTAGACTGTATCGTTAAGGATTGTAAAGTTTAGGGTCCTAAATGTCAAATTAAAAGTTTAAGGTGCAACATACAAAATATGATAAATTTAAGGTGCATTTGTACAATTTACCCAACATGCGTATATACTTTTTGTTAGTAATTATTAATCTTTAAAAGCTGTAAAAATAAACTTTTAATTAAAATTTTATGAAAGTGTCAATATTGTAATGATTTTAAAAAAATTAATGTGTCAATTAATAGAAATAAAATATCAAAATTCGATTTAGTATATTACAAAAAAAAAAAAAAAGCAGCATTGTTTAGAAGAGTAATTATTTTTATGTAAAAGTTAAAATTTGACATTAACACACAAATTTAACAAGTGTTAAAATTTAACATTGACATACTAATTTAGCATTGTATTAAACATGGTCAAAATGACCTAGCTATAGGACATAAGGAAAATGTTAGCTCACCATCTTGAAAACCTTAAAGAGCATGGGCCTTGTGCTTAGGATTATTCTGTGGTATTTCATCTGAGTCTCGAAGAAATGAAAACATGTCCTTGGCAGCCGGTGCAATCTCAAATATGCTACGAATCAGCAAGAAGAAAAGAATAAATACATTATAAAATTATACGACATTCTCAAAAAAAAAAAAACACTTTATATATTAACAAATAATTTTGTAGCTCTTCTTTTCACGTAGTGCTAACAGTTACCGTATGAAGAAACGAAGGCTTACATTAGCAATGTTGGGCTTCATCACCTCCCATGATTCTTTCACTAAGCTTTCTTCCTTCTCTCCAAAACCCATATTGGAACTGATCGGATTTCTCTTCCAAGGCAAGTGATATGTATTTGGCTTATAGTGTATCTCACTTTGGATCTTAAGCAACTTGTCAGAGAAAGATATGCTATAAGTGGCTATAAATAGTAATAGAAAAATGGCTATAAATATGTCGTCTGTATGCATCTCGCCAAGTGTAGGCAGCAATTTGCATATAGTATGAATCTCGGCCGTACAAACCACAGCTAATTAAGACGGACAAACGATCACCGTCTATCATATCATTGTAGATATCTGTTTTAATATTACACGTGCCCTTTGGGCAATAATTTCTGTTAAGAATAACCTTTAAAAAAAAAAGAAATAAAGTGAAATCATGTGATTTTTTTTTCTTCATTTGCTTTCAACATAAAGTCGAATAGAAGAGTTTGAATGAGACCAATTTCCTTCATTTTCTGTTGTTTTGATTCTTATAGAATGGTTAAATAAGACTAGTTTAAGATTTGCGAAGCAAAGTGAAAATTGTTCAAATTCAGAAGGAAAAGTGCGACTTGCCCTAGACTCAGAAATCCGTATGAGACTGATCCTTAATTTTATTATGGCTGTTATTTGGATGATCGTCAGAGAAGTTATTCTTCTTTAATTATTAGATGATTTTACTTGGGTTATTGGTGAATGTTATACCTCAATATTTACAAGTCAAGCTAAAGCCTCCACGTCATTAAGGAAGAAGTTAAAACCTTAAGTTTCTTGTTTTAATTTTAAGTCATTTAAGAGGCTCTACTCATCCTCTAAGGTCATTATGCCTCTAAAGGAAAGTATAGAGTTGAGAATTTTAGTTAAGTATCTTAAAGGGAAGGATGAGCTCAAGGCTAAACAATGCTTAACATAACTATGGATGCATGCTAGTAAGCACATGTCTCTCCTCATCATGCTAGCAAAGGACATGTCCCCATCACATACTAGCAAGGGCATCCTTAATAAATAAGTATGACCATGTTCCTCCTCAACATGCCACTAAGGTCATGATCCACTAGTAGAAAAAGCCTATTAACCATCGTGAAAAGTTTACACAATGGTTAAAAAACCATTGTAATCCAAAACAAAGCTTATGCAAAGATTTTTTACCGCTGTATAAGGTATGTTTAAGTCTAATTTGGATGCATTTTGGGGTATCTTACATGTTGGTTTATCAAAAAACTACCGTATAAGATAGGGCTTACATGACGGTTTTTCCAAAAAACCATCATGTAATCTACTATTTTCCATGAAGGTTTCTCAACAAAACCGTTGTAGAAAATTGGCCAAAATGAAAAAAGAAGCCGAATTCTAGGATTACACTATGAATTCTCGAAGAAACCATTGTCTACGATGACGGTTTTCGTAGAAAACTGTCGTGTAAGCTACTGACAACAGTTGTTTATAGAAATTGTCGTGAAAATTGGTCAAAATAAAAAAAGGCCAAATTTTTTATTTTCCATTAGATGGCTAGTCTGTTTTTTATCTATTAATTCAAGGCCCTAATTACAAAATTATGTATTTACATTTTACTTAAAATTTTTACAACACATGTTAAAACACAAAGTTTGCAACACATCACATATTCAAATACACAAAAATTTCTACTACTACCTAAAAACTAAGAAACCTATTTAAAAACTTTACCCACTCAATTATAACCTCAAGTAAATCATCATCGATATAAAATTCCTTTCATGTAAGCTCGACCACACCATTATTTGCAAAAAGTGTATCTTGCATCAATGTAAAATGAAATAAGTTCATTCAATGTTGTCGAATTGTCTTGGATGCTTACAGATTTATAAACCATTTTATCACTTTGATGATGTGTTACATCTCTCCGGTTGCAACTTTATAATCATTGAGGGCCCCAAAGATTTGTCAAAATAATGAAGGTTTAAACACAATAATGTGACATTTATATCAAACCTTAGATTACAATGGCAAATTGCACTTGCCGACCAAAAACTTTCATAAAATCTTGACGTGGTCTATTTCTAAGTGGATGCAACCAAAAAACCGTGTCCTCCCATGGTTGAATAAGTGCCAACATTCAATGCTCTACAATATTGTATGGCATGAAAATTGCTTTACCTCACGGTGTATGTTCTAAAAGAATGAAAAGAGCCATGGCACGCTCTCTAACATCATCATCATCTCTACTCCTTGCAACACTTGAGATAGCCTCTAGGGATATGAAGCCAAATTGATCATTTATGTTTGCACGTTCATATTGTTCCGTCAAAAGAATGCGATAGAATCAATGCACAAACTTATTTTCAATAACAATACGAGTCTACTTGATTTTAAAGAGATAGAAATAGTAGTAGATTTATTACCTAAGGTACACCATTATACAACAATCTATAATTTTGTCAAAAGTGAACATAAAATAAACATTTTTGAAAGTCACATAGATAGGAATGTCATTGCCAGTAATCACTCCCGGTTTCGAGCACTAAATCATCAGTCCAGCCTGCATAATAGCTTGTGCATACATAGTGAGGCAAAAACAAATATAGGCAGTGACTGATTTGCAATAGGTTGAGAATCCTTAACGGGATGTTTTTGAGCAGGAGGTTATGACTCTTTAGATTTTGTAGCACCTTTTTTTTTAGGTGCTTCTTTCCCTCAACATCTTCACGTATACGAGTAGGCACTCGACTCGTCTTTGATGTTACAACAGTTTCAACTAATTTTTTCGACCATGTAACAAAGCTTCTGGCAACTTGGATTACAAGTTTTACCTCTATTATTGGAAAAGTTAGTTGTGCTACTGTGGCTTTGATGATAATAATGTTAACATATAGGTTTTCATCACCTAACATTCTTCCGTGGATTGTATCAATCAGAAGGTTCTCCATCCACACCTTTCCAACCGCAGCATGTAAACGTCCACCATTAATATTATCTTTGATAAAGAATATGCATTCTTTATGTTTTTTAGGCTCTCCATCTTGAGGTGGCATGGGAGCTTATTCTTCATGAGTGGTACAACTAGCCTTGAAGTTGCTGCGTTGTGAAACAATCGTATCTGTTGGTCTAATATTTCCTTGTGAAATTATATTATTTACAAGGCCTTGCAATTTTGTGATTCCTATCTCATACCCTCTACTTCAAGTCTTCGTTTCAAAGTTGTTGGTAGCTGGAATTATTAAGACTACTTGACATACTTTGATTAATTGGGAACATGTCTTGAATTTTTTGGTTTTCCCAATGCCTTTCAGTATCGACAGATACGAAGGTTCCTTGAGTTTGTTGCTCCATGTACTCATCCTGTAGATTAAATAATAACAAATAAAGTTGTTCTTAATTAATATTTTTCAAGAGTTATAAAAGTACAATTCAAGGTTTTGAGTTTAACAAACTTACTATCAATTGACCAATTTTTGTACATGATAGATCTTTGAATTGGTAACAGGACCTTGATAGGATTTTATCTACAACTCTTCTCTTGTCGGCCGTTCACTGGTCTCTGCAACCTATATTAATTTTGCTAGATCAATAAAAACTAAAATATTAATAATGAAACCATTAATATATGTAATAGGAGTAGGATATTAAATTAGCAATTTTTGCTCCAATTTTCTATATCCGTCTCGGCCTAGTCTTGAGCCATATTCATTTTTTTTTCTTATGTTTTTTGCATTTTTCGATATTTGGTTGAATTCTTTGGAACATCAATACTTCAAAAATTTACTATAATCATCGTGGATATATTGGGGTAGCAGTGTACTACCATAGAAGGTCATTCAAATACACTTGGATCTGACTCTACAACGTCATGGTAGGGCTTTACAAAAGTGACATGGAGGTCGGACCAAAACTCCTTTGCTTGGTATCCACAAATACTCAAAGCTTTTTTTATACCATTCCTCAATGATGAAAGATGTGTAGAACTCTCTCCAAATAAGATCTTTTTTTGAATCCAAGTTCTTAATTCTCCAATCTTGTATCCATATTGGAACATGCTCTTAACTAAGGACTCCAATCTAACTATACAATTCATCTCTAGCATCGCCCTTCGGTTGGCCTTTTTTGTCAAATGGAACTTTAATTTTTTCCCCTTTGACCTTATCTTAAGGGCTATTTTCATCAAGTGTGCTCTTGAGCCATATTCATTTTTTTTCTTATGTTTTTGGCATTTTTTGATATTTGCTTGAATTCTTCGGAACATCAATACTTCAAAAATTTACCATAATCATTGCGGATATATTGGGGTAGCAGTGTACTACGATAGAAGGTCGTTCAAATACACTTGGATCTGACTCTGCAACATCATGGTAGGGCTTTACAAAAGTGACATGGAGGTCGGACCAAAACTCCTTTGCTTGGTATCCACAAATACTCAAAGCTTTTTTTTATACCATTCCTCAATGATGAAAGCTGTGTAGAACTCTCTCCAAATAAGATCTTTTTTTGAATCCAAGTTCTTAATTCTCCAATCTTGTATCCATATTGGAACATGCTCTTAACTAAGGACTCCAATCAAACTATATAATTCATCTCTAGCATCACCCTTCGGTTGGCCTTTTTTGTCGAATGGAACTTTAATTTTTTCTCCCTTTGACCTTATCTTAAGGGATATTTTCATCAAGTGTGCTCTATGCTCATGATCAACTTTCGGATCAAACTCGGTTTTTCTTTGTACTCTGCAAACTCTTTTGTCCCTTCCATGTTGGGAGGAAGATGTATAATAGTCTTGCACATACTCCTCATCACCCTCTTGGATATTTTTACCTAATCTTAACCAAATCCTCATCCAAAACAATCACATACATAAAATCAATATCACCAAAACAATCACATAAAGTTAAAACACAAACAAAACAAATTGATAGAGTTAATCAACTAAACACACAAAAATCAACTAAGTGTTAAATAGCAAAAACAAACATGCATAACTAATAAAAAACATAATAACAAAAAGGGAAAAAAAAAACAAATTAACATAACTAACATTAAAACTAATTAATAAATTAACAAAACTAATGAACAATCTAAATAACTTAAATTAATTTTAAAAGTAAAACTAAAATCCTAAATAATTAAATTAAAACTAATTCACACAAACCCTAAATCTAAAAAACACTAAAATAACAAAATACTAAACTAACAAAACAAAGTTACAACACTAATTTAAAATCAATTACTAAAACCAACATGCATAACTAACAAAACACATTAACAAAAAGAAAAAAAAATTAGGATGTACAACATTAGAACTAATATTCTAGAAACCGTCGTGTAAGCCTCATTTTATATGATGGTTTTCGCGTAAAACCTTCAAAATTGGTTAATTTTTTTCCAAAACCTTCAATCTTAATCTTTTTTGCCCAAGATTGGCCAACCCATGTGTTATGCATTAAATAGCCTAGAATTTATGAAGTATAAGTACTTTGATCACAATTACAAATATTTAAACCTACATAATGAGTTAAACAAAGTTTAAATATGATGTATAGAGCTTGAAATAACATGACATATAATTAGTTTAAAAATGGTTGCTCTTTCTTCTTTTCTTCTTCGGTTCCACAACACACGTCCATTTGACATCTTTGCGAAGCAAGTGGGAAACATCATCGTCCAAGTCATCAAACTCTTCAACCGGTGGCAACCCCTTCGTGAAGGATGGGATTTTTGTACAATCTTTGACAACTTTTTCTCCGTCAATGTGAACTCTTGGCTTCATCGGCACGACTAAAGACAACTTTAAATCATCAGGATTTGTTGTATAAAAACTTGGATTGCTTGCAATGCCATAATGAAGGGATCAAATTTGCATTCCAATCGCCTAAAGTCAACTATTGTGATGCGGTCATTGTCAATCTTAACATAGTGATTGTCGGCTAACTTACACTTAAAAAGGGCTATTCATAATCCATCACAATCAAGTTCTCCAATATCATCAATGAAACCAAAGTAAATTATGGTCCCATATACCGGATTCTTGTTTTTCGTAGAGGAAATATGCATAGCTTCTGCATGAAGAGTCACATTATTATTTTGGATGGGATGCTTTTCATTTCTTTTTCAAGTGTAAAAAGTGTAACTATTTATAAAATATGATGTGTATATTGTAACTATCGACAATGGTCTTTTAACTAGATTCTTTAAGTCTTGTGAGAAGCTTCCATCTTGTGATGTGGAGTATTTGGAATATATGTGTGTTTTAATCTACTCCCTAAAGGTCCAATTGTATTTATCTTGCAACCACTTCTCATTTCTTTCTCTTTTCGGGTTTGTCTTCTTTAATTCCTTCATGTGAACCTCAACGAAAGGCTCCATTTCATGAGCACTGTACAAGACATAAAGACAAGCTTACCCCTATTCCTCTCAATTTACCATTGACGGATTGCTAGTAGATAGTCCTCTAGGCTCAATGTTTATTTTTATTGGCATCTCTATTGTTTCTACATTAGACAAACACTTGAAGCAAAATTCAACCGGTTCCTCTGCTATGTAACTTCCACTATGCATCTTTCCGGCCTATTTTAGTTCTTCACATAACCTTTGAAAACCTTCATATATCTTTCAAAAGTGTACATCTATCTCAAATATACTGCTCCATGTAACTTAACTTCACAAACTAAGTGAACCGTTAGATGAACCATGATGTCAAAAATGACGGTGTAAAATACTTTTCAAGTATGCATAAAATTTGCACCAACTTCGATTGTAGTGATTCTAGCATTCATGGATCAATGACCTTGGAGTATATTAAATTAAAGAATGAGCATAACTTGATAATTGCAAATCTTACATCCTTTGCTAGAACTCGTCGCAATGCAAGCGATAGTAATTATTGCATCAACACATAACAATCATGTGTTTTTATGCCACTAAATTTTAAATCATTCATTGAAACCAACTTTTTGAAGTTTGAAGAATATTCGTACAACACTTTCAACAAAGCAAGCCATTCACAAAGCAAGCCATTCACAAAGCTTTCTTTTCTCCCCTCTTGATAACGTGCACTTCACAGAAGGTAAGTAAGTGCGGTTCCCTCTTTTCTCAGGAAACAAATTAGGCCTAATCTCTATCTTTATGAGATCCAACCGTGCCTTTTTCACCTTCTTTAGTCTGGCCTAGAATATCAAACAACCTGCCGACTATTGATTCACAAACGTTTTTCTTAATATGCATAACATCCATGCATTGACAGATGAAAAGTATCTTTCAATATGGAAGTTCATAGAATATTGATCTCTTCTTCCAAGGTCCATCTATCTCTGACTCGTCCTTGCTTTGCTTTCTCTTCCCGAGTACTACATGCACATTTTTTACCATTTCAAAAACTTGTTTACCTGTCAAAGGTTAAGGAGGGTCTCTTTATTTAGTGTTACCATCAAAAGCTTTCCTTTGTTTGCAGTACCGATGATTTCTTGGCAACCATCTTCTATGGCCAAGAAAAATGGTTTTCTTACTATTCTTTAATCATTTTCATATGTTTCATACATACAGATAAGACAATCAATAGAACTCTTCATTAAACAACTGGATAAATTGTCGTGTGTAGGGAAGTCATTAATTATCCATATCAGCATTGCACGGAGTATAAATGTCTCTTTTCGTTAAGCATCTCTAGCTTTGATTCCATTTTCCTATAAGTTCTTTAGGTCATCAATTAATGGTATCAAGTACGCATCAATGTCATTTCATTCTCTGATTGATAGGGACCCGAAATCAATAGAGTTAATATTAAGAACTTCCACTTAATGTACATTTTTAGAGAAAGATTGTACTTTACAAGTATTACAGGCCAAGTGCTATGCCTACTACTCATGCTACCATGTGGGTTCATTCTATTCATCGATAAAGCAAAATGTATATTTCTTGGATCTATACTAAGCTCGGAATGATCGGCTTCAAAAGTCTTCCATTATGGTGAATCCATCGGATGCCTAAGCATACCATCATCATCCTGTTTGTCATAATGCCATGTTAAATTCTTGGCACGTTCTGCAATTTCAAATCAATGCCTTGAACGTGGTCTGATAGGATGTACCACAACACCTTTGTCGGCGCTCCTCCTTTCCTTTCTTCCATCTTGACTCTTTACAAATCGTGCAGTTATTCAAGTCCTCATACTCATTCTTATAAAGAACACAATCATTTTTATAAGCATGAATTTTTTCATACTTCATTCCCTAAGTGCTCAAAGTCTTCTTAGCCTTATACATACTAGTTTGTAATTTATTACACTTCGTTAGAAGCCTTCCTAGAAATTCTAAAAGATTTGTAAAACTAGAATTTGGCCACCCACCTAACACCTTCAAATTCCATAATCAACTAAAGTAGACAATTTTATGAAATTTGTACACCCTTCATATATGAGTGTCTTGGCATCATTCATTATTGTCAAAAATAACTCTGAACGGTGTACAAAATGTTCTTCCAAATCATTTAGCATCTCAGCCATATTGTCATCATCATCTATATTATTCTCCTCCACAATAGGTTCCTTTCCTCTGCTACTGGAAGTTGGATTGAAAAAAGACTCATCATGATAATGCCCTCTTTGGTAACTACAATCTATCCTAAGTCGAAATAAATGTCCTCTAATAATTTCAATTGAGTGAGATCTATGGTTTGCATATGGAACTCAAAGACATTGAATTTTATCCCCTTAGGCATGATTTTTGGCAAATAACAAAAATTCTTCTATACAATCCGCAAATCATTTTCTATAATCCTACATCCATGTCCTATCCATTTGGTAGAACACATCTCATACTAATTAATCAACCCATACATCTAAATCCACAATAATTTTTACAAACTAATCATACTTATACAATAATAATCATGATTCCATAAATCCAAATCATACCCATCGTATTCAAATAACAAATTAAATCATATATATCCATAAATGTCAAAATAAATTATTATACTTTTTAAATTCACAAGCAAAAAAACTAATCAATAACATCAAAAAAATAAAAAATATCATGTAAATTAACACGTACAAAGGGCGGCGATGGAGAGAGGGCTGGCAACGGAGAGGTTGTTCGCATTTTTTTGGGCTTTTAGATCTGTGTTTTGGAGGGTCTGTTCATGTTCTGTATTTGTTTGTTGAGCTAGTGGGTTGGGTTATATCGACACCTTACATGACGGTCTTTCAATTTTTTGAAAAAACTGTCATGTAAGATAAGGAAAAGCTGGTGAGGAAAAGCTTTGACACTTTACATGATGGTTTTCTTAGATAACTATCGTGGATACTAAGGAAAAACAAATCATCTTATACGACGGTTTTTCAAAAAAAAAAAACCATCGTGTAAAGTCTTTCTGCGACAAAATTTAATATTAAATTTAATATTAGTATTCTACCATGAACATTAATATTATTATTTTACGATAATATTAATAAGATATTTATATTTTTATTATATTATAAGATTTTTATGAAAAAATTAATTTAAAATAATAAAATTTTATGGTAATAATAATATACGAATATTCTTAATTTATAATTCTTTATAATATATTATTAATTTAATATTTGCATTAAATAATAATAATACAAAAATATTTAATTGTATTTTGCATTTACCTATTGTAATTAATTACTATTATTATATTTATAATTGCAATTATAACTTGCATAGTGGTTTTTTACTAAAACTATTGTGTAAGCTAGTCTTTTACACGACAGTTTTCTTCAAAAACTATTGTGTAAGAAATCGTCGTGAAAACTCTTATTTCCATGACAGTTTTCTTTTTTTTTTTAGCTTGTCCGTGTTTTTTTCATGTACTTAACATGACAATTTATAAAATACCATCATATAATTAGCGTCCTGTACCAACAATTTCTACTAGTGATCCCACTTATCTGCTGGCAAAGGCAGGTCCTTCCTCAACATATGAACATGGTTTATGTCCCTTCTCCACATGATAGTAAGATCATATCCCTCCTCAACATGCTAGCAAAGACATGTTCTTCCTCAATGTATGAGTAATGTTACGTCCCTCATCCACATACTAGCAAGGGCATATGGCAACACAATATGAGAGTAAGCCATATCCCACCTCAACATGAGAGAAAGGCCAGGTCTCTCCCCATATTCTAGTATAGGGATGTCCATTCTCAGTATGTAAGCAAGATCACATCCCTCGCACATGTAAATATAGGCCATCTTGTCTTTCAATATATGAGCAAGGCCAATTTACGAATTTACGAAATCTCTATTTCATGAAAGTTGCTCCCAATAGCTATGCCTACAATTCTATGTTGACTATGAGGCCCAAATTAGGCTCAGGAGGCTAGGAACTAAGACACAAACTGACACAAATCTGTCTAGTTTCTAAACAATTTTTGCAACGTAAAAACTGACAGTTTACTCTAATATACTACTGTCTTACTTGCTGTTTCTTTTTCTTTTTTTTTTTTTTTTGATTGAGTAACCTAAAACCCTGTATATGTCATAAAACCTAAATTGAGTATTTTTATTATCATGTGTCTCATTCCAAACATCTATGAATTAGAACCTCATATAACACATTCATTACACACAATACAAATAATTAAACCCAAAAGCAACTTCCACATAAAAGTCAAGGGTTAAGTTCAATAATCATGCTTTGTTTGGATCAAAATTGAGTCTAGAATTCCTAGTTAAATCTTAACGGCATCATCAACTCTTAAGCTAAAACTTGTGCATACTAGCTCTTTATAATTTAAATCTTGGGATCATGGTATAGACAATAGTGTAATAAAATGGCACTATACCATGAATTATGCTAGTGTGTCACATAAATATAAGACAAAATGTGACTTGAACATGTATTTAACTCAAGAATTTTGTGAAGTAAATTCCTTAAATTCAAAAATTCCATTTGACAAAATTATTGGTTATTGCGACATATTCTTGGAAGGCCAAAAAGGAGTCCTTGACATATTTATGTTATCTAATATTTCTTCCAAATACATCTTTAGCCTCTCAAAACATCGGCATTTTTGTTCTCCCAATTTATGTGTCTCCACTTCCACTATAGCGGTGGGATGGCGTCTGCGTGCTTGTGATCGTTATTGTCAAGCAAATGAAATTCTATTTTTGGCTCTTTCAACTTAGATTACATCATCGACTTCTTGAATTGCTTTGTCTTTTACTCATTTTAGAGGGTCTTGTAGGATATTTGTTTGTTATGTCAAATTTAGGATTGTAATAAGCTTCATTACAAGTCTCTTCAAGTTTTATGTACTCGAGCTTCAAGCCTATCTATGCGAGTTGAGTTGGGGTAGCTCGCCTTGCTCTTCTCCCTTGATTACCCAAAACAACTTTCATTTGCACATGAAAAGAATTGAGCTTGTTTATATCTAAATATCACTTTACATTTAGATTAAAAGAGTGTGAATTAAGCTATGAATGAATAAATTGTTGGGGGTTAATGGCTTACAACTATAGATATTGTACATATTGTTAATAAATAAATAAAATAAAATTTATATTTATTTAAGTCGCCTATGTGTATTATGAATGCTTTAATAAACATTAAGAAAATCTCATGATTATTAATTTGACTATAAATTTAATATATAAGTGTTATATGCTTAGGG